>JAWMAG010000041.1:2667500-3342500 GCA_037013455.1 Ceratitis rosa
ACAACACTAAATCAATTAACCAGTAAATAGCAAATGGTAGTGAAGATAAGTAGGGAAAGTGGAAAAAAAATTTAGCTGAAACAGGTAAAAGGCGTACATATATATTTACAAAATCCTCTACATGAGGTACTCCAAGGGATAATATGTTTGGTTTTCGGAGTTCGCGGCGTGAAGCACCTTGTCGGACCGCAATACAGCATTTGGTGGGCAAGGTCGTTGGGACAAGTTAGTCCCTTAACTTGTGAAGAATAAAGCAAGTGCATGTTGTTCAAGAATATTGCTACTGTAGTGTTGAAGAAAACCCACGGTTGTCCATTCTTTGTCCTTCTTAGGAATTGTGTATTCCACAAACGTAATTATACCTTACTTGGCATAAAAACTTGGGTCTTAAGGCTTATAAAGTTCAATTAAGACAAGAACTCAAGTCGGTTGGACATCAATAACGTCGTGATTTGGTCCTTAAAAGACATGAAAATAATCCAGAATTTCATCGAAAAATCATCTGGACTGATCAGGTGCATTTCCACCTCGATCACTACATCTGTGGCTCGGAAAAACCAAGATCTATTCCTGAAAAAACTCTCCATCTTCAACGTGAAACTGTTTGGGGCGGCTTATGATCCGGCGGGGTCGTTGGATTTTACCTTTTCGGTAATGAGGCTGGAGCAATAGTTACGGTGAATGGATTGCGCCGAACTTGGATAGTATTGAACTGGATCGATCTTTTAAGGATAAAGTTTCCGGACCGTGTTATGCCTCTCAAAGGTGATCGATATTGGCCAACGAGATCTTATGATTTAACACCTTGCCACTTCTTCCTTTGGATCTACGTGAAAGATTAAGTCTAAGCCGACAGGCCAACGTCGATTCAAAGTCTCAAAGATAGAATTCGTGAAACTATTGAGGACATACAGCAGCCGCTATGGGATTTGGTGATGTAAAATTTTATGAAAAGGATACAGACCTCTAAGTAAACATCCCATCATTTATCTCTAAAAATGCGATTTTCCTTTGGACATCATAATAATAACACCTCTCATTGGAAGCCCCTGTATCTGCATATTTTCCTATTAATCACTTTAGACAAGGAATATGAAAAATATTTTAATTGTATCAATCAATTAGCAAATGTTCGACATTTTGTCACTCAGTGGTTGATTTTTTCACACAATTAGACTGCCAACCATTAACCAACAATTATCTTCTGTCATTCATTTGTAATATTCTCGACTTTTTACTATACTCGTATATACATACATGCATACATATGTACATATGAAGGACAACAATGGAAAAATACAATCGCAGAGTGTCGATAATCTCCACTTACAGTTAACTTTTAATAGCTTAATACCTTTAATGCATGCTAACTACACTAAATAATACGAAAAATAAAAGACAAAGGTAAATTGTTGCCATTCACTGAAGAAGGCAGTAAAAGTGTAATGAATAATGTTCGAATGTAGATATATACATATACGAGTAAGTACATATGTATATCGGCAAACTTGTTTATTGCAAGACATTGAATTAAGCCTAGCAAATTACGGCAATTGAAGTTCACAAGTGAAATGCAAAGCCATAAGCGTTAAGTACTCCTGAAAACACCTGAGCCTGAGTGGATTATCCTATGGATTCACTGAGTAAAGCGTAACTAAACACGGGTTTAGTTGTGTTAGCTGCATTTTTAAGTGAAATAAAATTGTTGCTACTCATATAGTCAATGAAAAATTAGTTTCTAGAGGAAATTATTTTGAGAAAAAATATCAATCTGTTGTTTTATTTCAACACTGATTAAAAATTTTTTGTCTCAAATTCCAGGGGCGATTTAGCTTTGTATTTTCTGTTTGAGTTCAAAATTTGGTGTTAAATTAGATTTTGTTGGAGACAGAAGAGAAAACAAGCAATACTAGTATATCTAACTGCCTGAGAAATGTTTTAGAAATCCTGGAAAATGCTCATATTTCCCAAAGGTATCCAAGTTTATTAAATTAGTTAGATTTTTTTTTAATAAAATGTGGCATACCATATTTAACATGGTACAAAACTACTGATTTCAGATGAACGCATTTGTATATAAATTTCAAATATTTTTTTCCTTCAGAGAGATCCAGAAAATAATATTCTTGCAGCCTTATTTAATAATAAATATTTAATTTAATAAATTTAACGTTAATCAAAAAAATTCCAATCGATTCTGTTGAATCATTTTGAAATGTTATCGGAAAAGCAGCTATTTTTTCGTTTTTACCCGCTGCCGTAATGTTAAATCGTTAACAGATAATGTAAAACGTTAACATTGAAGTGTGCTGTTAATATCATAACTAAAGTTAAAGCTGAGTTCTTCGTTGCGGTTTCAGTATTAAGAATTTAAATAATGGGTATTTATTAAAAATAATTTTGATTTGTAATAGATTTTCCCCGAATAAACTTATGTGCTGAGCGGTTCTGATGTCCTGAAGGCGCTTTGCTTAATCCAACTTATTGAATAATGCAATATATGGTATTTATGAAATTTTGAAATTTTATGGCTGAGTGTTTCTCTTAGAAATATTAATCAACAAAAAAGACTAATTTATGCTAAAGAAAATTCCTCCAGTCATTTTAAATAAAAATAAAAAATATATAAATTACTATTATATAAAATAATTATAATTGCTTAAAATAATTATTTTTTTCTAAAAAAACAAAATTTTTATTTTGTTTCATATTATAAATTACCATCAGCTGTTAGCTATGAAAACAACATAAGATAAATATTTGTGAAGAGAAAGGTTGTAAATTTCCTATCTTACTTATTTGTAAAGTCCTTCGGGCTGTACTTGTATGAACAATTTGTATACGCTTACATATATACATCCATATGCATGAGTATACTTATGAACAACACATTAAATATCTAGACATGTACATGAGTGCTACTAACATACTAACACTCAAAGTACTCAGTGTTTGTGTGTGCTTGCAAGTGTTGACGGGTGTTTTGCTGAGAGATCGCACGTGTGATATGATGAAATTGTTTTTACTACAAAACTTGTCATGTTGGCATGCGAGGTTCTGAAATAGTCATTATACTGCAGGCGAAATATCACAAAAAAAATATAAAAACAAAAAAAAAACTTAGTAATAAAACAAATAAGCACTAACACCCACTCCACTAGTTGGCAACCATAATAATAATTTCGCATTAATAGTAATAGAAAGGAAAAGAGCTTAAAGCGTTTAAATGAAAAACAAAAACCCAAAAAAATATCTCTACTTCTTCTTCTTCTTCTTCTCTAGTAACTTAGCAATGCTGTTAAAATTCTACATTATAGCGCCTTGTCATCCAGCCCCACGGCGGAGGAAGTTGATAAGTACACAAGTGCGTCTAAACATTTTCAATTTAAATTTCTACACCTTTTTGTTGTCATTTTTCTTTACCGTTTTCCTATTGTAGATGCGGCTGTGGGCAGGTGGGGTGGGTTATTGTACTAATATTTTATGCATTTGCCGTAACATAAAACCCTTAGCGACACATTTTCTTGGCTGTTCCTACCACTGCCTCTGCTGCGCTACTTCATTCGCCGCTTTCATTACGTAATTGTAGGAGTAGGAGTGCTCTGATTTCTTATGCTCCAGCATTGGCTTTGAAACATAAGAAACAGGTGTTTTAAATTTGTTACATTATTCATTGCCACGTTGTTATTACGTTGTTTTTGTATACACACAATATATATATATATATATATATAAGTATATATTTTTTCTCGTTGCTGTTTTTGCTTGTGATTTTTATTGATTTGATTGGAAATGCGATAGAGAAGCGTTGGAGTGCTAGAAGAAAATGGCAGAAGTGAAATGCGTATACATGCATACACATACATATGTACACAACGCGACAGTTGTTACAATATATATATTTACTTTGCTATCAAGAATACAAACATACCGAATGTGCACCTCCTCAGTACCACACTGTACATTCACTATGCATAGTATACGAGCATGCAAAGACACATATACATACGTATATAAATGTATAAGTATCTATGTAGGCCGCGGGGCGACTTCTTAATGATGTCGACGACACCTATTTATTGTTTGTATTCGCTGACGGCAAATTAAAGTGCGCCTCAGTACTGGTTTGGGTGCTGGTGGCGTTCGCGTCGCACAGCTGTTCGAAATTATTTATGCGCAATTTTTTCCATCACAACAGCGATTTTTCTCTTTTACACCTAATACCATTTCCAGTTTCCTTGTTTAGTCATGATTTGACTATTTGTTGTTGTAGGATTTGCTTAAACACCCGCTGAAATCGACTAAATTAAGTGAAATTGTAGCGTAAACGTGAGAATTGTGAAAAAGTGACTATTCAAATTATTGTTGTTATATGAAACAGTACATAAGTAGGGGAGTGTATGTATGTGCACATTTTTGCTTCAATATAATTGATTTGCTTCAAAAATGATTGAAATTTCACTATTAAGTGGTTTTTGCGCAGCTGTGGCAGCCTAAAAGTGATTGAATATTTAATCCACTTGAGATTTAGGCTTTTACATTCACACTACGACATAGGTAAATATGTATGAGTATGTATGCATCACGCGTATTTACCTAATACAGGCAAAAATGTCAAGTTCATATGAATTAGCGTTGACGAATATTGGAAGTTTTCTTAAATGTTAATTAGACAAAATTCGTGCTGCATATTAGATGTAAAAAAGATTGTACCTTGTCTATTTAGCTCTTTAGCATTTTTCATTGAAAGCGAAAATTTCCTTTCTGAGAGAAAAAATTAAAAAAAAATGACGCCATTGATTTTTCATACTTTATTAAATTATTTTCTATACAATTTGTATTTAATTTTACCAATTTTTCTATCGTTTTCATGCCAGGAACGAATTTATAAATTCGAGCAAAAGCAAAACTGCATCGTAGCGTTAAATTTCACGTTAATCGAAAAATTTGTTTCGTTTCGGTGGAAAAATTTGGCAGTATTCACGTTAAAGCAGTTATCAAAATAATATCTCTTCATTTTTTCCCGAAACGAAAAGTTGTCGTTGATGTTAAATCGTTAACAGATAATGTTAAATCATTAACAGATAATGTTAAATGGTTAACAGATAATGTTAAATCATTAACAGGTAATGTTAAATCGTTAACAGATAATGTTAAATCGTTAACAGATAATGTTAAATCGTTAACAGCTAACGTTAAATGGTTAACAGATAATGTTAAATCGTTAACAGCTAACGTTAAATGGTTAACAGATAATGTTAAATCGTTAACAGGTAATGTAAAACGTTGTTTTAAAGTGTGCTGTTAAATCATAAAATTAACCTTAGTGATTTCATTTCGTATTGATAATATGGCGCCTAAACGAAACGCTTTTATTTCGTTGAGTTAATTTTTCTTGTTAGCTAAATGATATCGTTGCGTTTGTTGGGCATATCTGAGCTAAATGGTTAGAGTTTAGTAACGTTTATCATTATGCAAAGCAATCTATGAATTTAAACAAAATTTCAACTGATTTTATAAGAAAAAAATATAACTCACATAGGACTTTAAAAGAACTAATACCGCTTGCATAAAACTTGCACTTGCACTTGGCTCTTACTTAATTTCTTCTCCCTACTCTGTGTCTAATAGAAATTTTCTCGCTTTAAAATTTCTTCTTTCTAAAATTACTACATTTTTCAACACGATCCGTCCAAAAGCAAATTGTAGAAGTGAATGTAAAAAAGCGTAATAATGTCGCGAATCTCCCGACAGTACTACGCTGAACTATGTAACGGATTTGCTGCTGTCTTGTTCAGTGTCAATTTTCTCAACTCCCTCCACTTGTTTTTTTTTTGTTGTCACTGACAAATCCCACTTCATAAGCCTGCACTACCATCATTTTTCTTAATTTTTTTTTTTTTTTTTTGCATTTTTGTAATTTGTTTTCGCTAGACTTTTTCCAGGTTTTTGTTCTCACTCTCACAGTCACTACTTTATGTTACTAAGCTTTGACATGACACCCTCGCGCAAATGTGCACACAAAGAGGAGTTTGTGAAAAGGAAGGAAAAAAAAAATGAAAAAGAAAGCCTGAGGCGCCATGCGAAAACCGCTTAAGGTCTAATACCATATTTTGCCAACGGAGTAGAGTACGCGGACGCCTTTGACAGTTGGCTAAATTGCGTCACTCGCGAACATATTCGAGCGGAGGGCGCTGCGGCGGCAGTAGTCCTGCCGTAACTCTGTAATTTACAGTGACAGTTAAAATGGGTGGAGTAGAGTTCGCCAAGCTGGACATTTATTCAATCACTCACTCACTCACTCATTCATTCAATTGGGACGAATAAACCACTTAGCGAGTGCAATATGGTAGACTACTTAAGGGAGTATTATTTATTTTCGGATTATTTTCATGTAAATTCGTACTTTCTATGCGAGTGAACTTAAGTGAACGGTTGAGCAAGGTGTGCAAATGGCGAACAAATGCATATAGCGTTGCATAGACGTTCTATAAGGTAATGATAAATACATTGAGAACGCTTATAAGAAAAATTTCGTTCTTGAAAGCTTTTAAAGTGGAGCTTTCATACTTTTGATGCTCAATACTTAAATATTTTCGATTTATACTCTTCAAAGGAACTTAAATTTTATGATTTTCAAATTTTTATTATACTTACATATGAAACAAATACATATTCGAGTACATATCTTATGTAATAATTTGACTTGAAACAAAACTTCCGAAACGGAAATTCGAGAAATAGTCAACAAAAAGTAGCTTTGAATTGAGTATTGCACAGAATCCTCTTAAAGCATTTGAAACTTTGAACTTTTAGTGAGAAGGTGAAAAGAAATATATGTATGTATGTACTTGCTTCGAATTTGGTATGAAAAATTTGCTAAGGAAAAAAAGTGAAAAGCCGTTTACAAACACTTCTACAGTCCCTAAGCGTATGCATGTACACATGTGATTACCTTACTCGTTATTGCTGTTGTTGTTGTTATCACAACCAGTGCAACGTTGCGTTGCATTGCATGAACTGTCATTTACTTTGTTGCATTTGCCGCTCAACCAACCAGTTCAAGCAGCAAATTTCACAGTGAATGCATTGAAGTACGGAGTGTCTTGAGTTCTTTTTTAATTTTTTTTAACTTTTTTTTGCTTCTCAGTTTAAAGAATTGAGCATATGCAAATATTAAGGAAGTGGGCAAGATTCGCACATCTTGTATTTATTTGTTTTTTATACTGTTTCAGATCGGCGAAACATCCACCAATAGTTTACAATGGATTCTAGAACAAGACGGTTCTAACATCGATTCGAATCACTAGACTGTGTGTCAGAAAAAGAGCTGGTAAAATGAGAAGATACTAAGTACTGAAAAGGGAAGCAAGACGCACTTGGGGAT
Source organism: Ceratitis rosa (assembly GCA_037013455.1). Classification (NCBI taxonomy): domain Eukaryota; kingdom Metazoa; phylum Arthropoda; class Insecta; order Diptera; family Tephritidae; genus Ceratitis; species Ceratitis rosa. Next base: position 2,674,888 of record JAWMAG010000041.1, read on the forward strand.
AAAAAAAATTAAAGAAAAGAGTCAAATTGCGTGAGTATATAGAGCTTGAGAAGCTGCTCGACAAGGGTAACACTAGAAAATTCTATGAAAATGTGAACTGACTCACAGAAGACATAGAAGATCGCAGCACACTCATATAGAAATCAAGGGGGTGATATGGTGACCGATACCCAGAGTGTACTTGCTGTATGGAAGGAGCACTTCTTCAGCTTGTTGAATGGCAGTGAATGGAAAAGACGTTCCATTACTCGACTTTGATGAGATAAGAATAGCGATTGCTAGTTTAAAGAACAAAGAAAGCTGCTAAAAGAGACCAATTCAAATATGACGGCGAAGAGCAGAATAAGGTCACACTAAAGCCTGTCGTCAACGAGATGATTGGCCTTATCAGTGTGGCTTTAGACCCGGTGAAATTGGCCACATAATTGCCGGGTGCTATACATATATTAGAAAAGACCCGATACGCATCACCTTTTCCTGCAAAACTTATATTACCGTGTTAACTGATGTTGGACAATTGGGAAGGACCTCCCAGACAGGGTGAAAGCTGCTGGTGTACGCCGATGTGCCTTTTTCAAGCCTGACAAAGAAGCAAAGCGAATGAGTCTGGTAGTGAATGAAGACAAGCCCCTCATACCCATCCGTTTCTATCGTGCAGAAGCTTGACGATGTCCACATCCGCTGAGTTGGCCTTGGAAGTCTTCGTATTGACCTCGGCGAATACCGCAGACGATGGAACAATGAGTTGTACAATTTACGCGATGACATTGATAGAGTTCAGCGAAGGAAGAGACAGCGGCTATGTTAGTTAAGTCATTTCGTTCGAATATATGAAGGCACTCCAGCTTTGAGTACCCTTTGGTAGAATCAGAGGAAGAGGAAGATCTCCACTCCATTGAAAAGATCAGGTGGAGAGTGACCTGCTTTCACTTGGTATTTTGAATATTTTGAAGTTACTTTAATTTAACAATTTTAATATTGATTTTCTGAGAATTCAGGTGAAAAGTGGAACACTGCATTGTTGCTGTTTCGAAAATCTTAAGCTTATGCGCTTAACTCATTCATGGCGATCCACTTTCTAAACGTCAGCATGAGCAGCACATACGTGTAAGACCACAAAGTGTTGAAAATGGCAAAGATATTTATTAAAGTGACTCGCTTAACACACACACACACACACACCCACATGTAATATATGTGTGTCTGTATGTGCGCTTTAATTTTCGTATTTGCCACAAAAGCTCTCTTTCAACTTATTCCTTTAGCTTCGAAACATATTTACATATTTTATCATTTGCTCATAATTTCATCTCTTATTCATGTAGAGTGTTGGTGGTGTTGTTGTTGTTGCTTACTACTACTTTCTGCTACTGCTTGCTTCTCACTTTGATTTAGTTGGTTGTCAGGTTGGTGCTCAAAGCAAAATGTTGCCGGAGCCACATTTAATCACTGTCAACATTTTATCAGACGACAGTCGGTATTAGCAAATATTAGCAAAGCTCTTTCGCGTTCGTTGCATACATACACGACATACATACATATGTACTCGTATGTACCATATGTATCTATAGATATGTGTGCACATGTGTGTATGTGTTGCGGTGGTGCTTAAGGGCATGTGAGCGAAGTGGAAGTTGCCAACAGCAATAAACACACACACTCACATATATATATATATACATCTTTGGTTAGATGCATGTATTTTCAATAGTCTTTCTATGAAATGCCAAATAAAACAAAAGTATTTGTTGTCACTCGACAAAGTTGTGGAGCTTTCAAACCAACATATCCTTATTTTACAATGTTTACATATTTATTTATGTACGTGTATACGTATATACGTATATATGTGTGGATGCGGGTGCGTGTTTGCGTGAATGCAACACGATTATATGACATGTTGCAAATGCAATCACCAGCAGCTTAATCACAACAATTCTACATCCATACATACATATGCACATGTATATATATACCCATGTACGAGTACATACATAAATGGTTAGTTGGACAAGTTGTATTTGAAATGACAGGAAGTGCGGCAAAATACAGTTAGTAGTGGTGTTTGCCTACAATGACACCACATACTCGCATATCGGGCTTGAGATGTGTCTGTATCGCAAGGACAAAACCACTGGAAGGCATACAAACTCGAGTAGCGACACCCGTCTTTCGAATTTGAATGTGTGCGCGTATGTGTATATGAATGTGAGCGGGGGAGTGTGTGTCATTCGGGAAGTGTATGTTGGAAATTTTGCAACTGTGGCTGCTGTAAGTGTCGCATGCAGAATTTGACAAATAAATATGTATGTATATGTAGTATGTTTATAAGTTACAATAGTAACAAATGAACGCTTTACTTGTATACTTTTATATATATCTATATAGGTACAGATATATATTATGTATACACATAATACCTCAGGACCCACGAGAAGAAAATTTTGAAAGAAAATTTATTTTTTTAGAATTGCAAAAAAAAAGCTATAAAATATCATAGAATAAGGCGCGCTTCATTTATTTAAATATTAATTAAAAACTTTTTTTATTTCTATTATATACCGCTCTTTAATAATTACTTTCAAAATCAAGTTGGAATCAAATTATAAAAATTAAAATATATTATTTTCTCTCGATTGACATTTATTTAATTAACAATGCTTACATTATTATTATTTGTTTATGCAGTAGTGGCTTGAAAATTCCTATTCAAGTATTTTTTTATGAAAAAAATGGCGGTTATTAATGTTGATTAATAGATGTTATTTGCTTTTAAATTTTATTGAGATCGAAAAACCATAATTTTCATGCCTGAACTCGTCGATAAACAATATAAAGTTGCTTTTTAACCATGTAATTTTGAAGAAAAAATAAAATTTAATGTTACGGCCAAAATTATATCTTTATGAAAAATGATTTCGGGTAAGTGACCAAATAAATTTCAACCGGAGGCCCAGTTTTCGTCCTTTTTCAGAGCCTCTGGAGCCATTGAATGCCATCAAAATAACGTGCCAAATATTCCGTTTCCTGCAAAAAATTGTCAAGCGGTCTTAAATAATAAGATCTGGGAGGACAGGCCAGTCAACCAAGACGCGAGATATTGCACTCGCCAAAAGTTTTCTTCAATAAATTGATTATTCCGGTGGCTGTATATCATGTAGCATCGTCTTAATGGAACTAAAGGTCGCCCACATCAACATCCTCCAATTCAGGCACGAAAAAATTATTAACACGGCTCCATAATTTTCGAATATTTATGACAATTTTTAACGAAAATTTTACCGATTTTTTTTTCCTTTGAAATTTTTATTATTCAACATTCCATTATCAAGTTTCCATAGAAATTGATTTTTCAGTTGACTATAAATTTCATGTTATAATTGTTGCTATTAAATGATTAAAATCAGTGGGATTTAAATTAAAATAATAAGTAATAAATATCATTATTTTATATTGAAAAGTGTTTCTTGAAAATTTTTGCCAAAAACACATACAAATTGCCTAAAAACTATAAGGAGCCTTACGGGCATCCGGATGAGGCCAGTGGGTTACGCCTAATTTTTGATTCGAGCCTAGTGCTTACCTGAATACATTCTACATTCTCCCATATTGTTTTCCATGTTTAATGGCAAATCTTCACGTTTCATGATTGAAATAAACATTGGATCATTTAGGAATATCAGCTGGTGTACAAAGTGTTAACAACGGCTCGGTATAGCAAAGGGTCTGTTACTATCGAGTAAATGACATTATACAAAAAAGAGTACCTGACTTATTTGGTAGTCCAAACATATGTATATATATCAACACATTTCTATGTATCTTACGAAAATACCTGCCTACATAAATTCATATGTACACGTATGTATGTATGAATATTGTATGTATCTTCAGAGCAATAAAGTAATAAATGCGGACTACATAAAAATTCTCATGAGAATTTATTTGCGATGTTGCATTAATAAATAATAGCACAGTATAGCAAGAAAAAATATTAATTTAAAAACTTTAGCGAAAAATTAAAAAAATATCGCCTTACAAAAAAAAGAAAATGTGTAAAGAATGTGTGGAAAAGCAACAACAAACCGCTTTTAATTGCTGCCGGCAATTTATGCCTGCACAAGTATATTTCTTCTATACAATGAAAACACTCATGCACACACACACACACACACACAACTGGCGCCGTTTCATTTTTTTACACTTTTCCAGTGAAATTGAGTGAGAACGGATATGCAATACATTAAGCAGCAACAGAAGAGAAGGAGTATGAATTTATGCATGCTTATACCATATATATATTTATGTAAGTATGTATCATTTTGTATTAGTGCAGCAAATCGGCTAAGAAGTAAATAAAAAGTAGAAAAAAAACTATGTAAATATGCTGCCGATTTCACAAGTGCAACGAAGTGTAGAGAGATCACAAAGCAAAACAGCACAGAAGAGCAACTTTATGTATTGCTTAACATTCCTGACTTCTCAGTTCCATATGCACATATGTATATTATTATTATTTCTACCTTATTTTTTACTGCCACACATTGTCATACTTCGGTTGCTTTGATTTTAATGTTGCAGCAAAACAATGCTGTGAATTTTGCTGCCTTCAGCTGCTTAGTGTTGTGGTGGAGTGTGTGGGCGGTGTGCTGAAATTGTTGTAAACAAATAACTTCTTGCCTACTTACAGAGAGTAATGCCAATTTCTATGCATAGGTGTATGTATGTGTGTTCCCAGCCGTATTAGTTTCAAACATACATTTTCACATGCATACCTTCGCACATACATATGTACATACAGATGTATGTATGTCTGTCGTATATTCGCCACTCAACTGTGTCGCTCGTTCGTTCTGTTTATGCATCGCGTTTCGCGCGAAATGAAGAAATTGGAAATTCCGCAAACGCATTTCCCATGGCACCATTAACATTTCCACAATCAACAAACACCGCAAAGTGCTTCTTGACTAAGAATGTGCAGTAAGTTACCCAATGGGCACAACGGTTTTGCTTCGAAGGCAAAACAAATTTTCTTACGTAGAAAATTAAATAAATATTTTTCACAACAATGAAATCTGTAACCACTTTTATATCTTTTTTTAAAGGATTTGGGATAAAAATTTGTTTGGGAGTTGCCACCTATTTGAAAATTTTCATAAAAAATTATGAGAAATATCGCAATGTTTATGTTGAGCTAAAGACAAATTCGTTTTTAAATCTTTAACAAAAATATAAAGCGGTTTTCAGCAGAGTTGCCATCTATTTCGATATTTTTGTGTAACACAATATTGATAAAGGTAATGAAATTATGTAATATGGAAGCCAAATTGAAAAGAATTTATTAAATTCACTTTAACAAAGTTTTTAAATTTAAAACGGTTGAAACTTATTAAGCAATTAATAAAGAAATTAAACCAGAAGTTCAGGAAAAGTTATTGCGGAAGGTATTTTTGAAAAAGACTGCGCGTGTTTGAAAATATTATTTATAAAAAATTGTTAAGATTTGTTATATTTAATTATTATTAGTTCCTACAAACTAATGAAAAAGTAGCGTTATTGGTGAAAAGTTGTAAAATATTAGAGATTTGGAAAGAAAATAATATACAAATCTCAGGGAAATGTGTTTTTTGGGAGCAGAAATTATATATTTCCAGAATTTTCATGATTTCTCACCCCTAATTATATGTATAGTAGAGCTTTCGCGTTAGCTTTAACATAAAAAAAATTGATGAAAATTTTTTCAACAAAAAATTATAATAAATCAAATTAATTTTTTTAAATATTAAAAAAAAATTGAAACATTTTTTTCGATAAATGTTTTTAATAATAATGAGAATTTACTATACTTATTTTTCGCATATCTTTGCTTGCATACATAAATATTAAAAAGCATATTTACACAAGATCTTTTAAGTCCAGCTCCCCTAAAACTCGATACGAAAGTAATAAAATATCATAACATCTATCCGCAGGTTTTGGTTTATTGGGTTATTTGGCTTTGCCTTACTTTCCCCATTGCCTATTTGTGTGTCTCTATATGCATGTGTGTGCGCTTAGCTGTGCTGCTTTGCATAATTAGGGAAATGCACAATTAGTGCACACATTTGCACTAAAAGTACTAACACACACACACATACACAGTAACATGCAAATTCACATATATGGGTCTACTTATGTACAACGTTTTGTTTAATCACAACCTCGTTAGAATGCTTCCACTACTACTTTTTCTTTAGCTGACAACCGCAGCGTTAGTTGCCTGGAGAAGCTCTTCTCCATCGTTTTGTTGTTGGTGGAATCTAAATGCGGAAACTTAAGTAGCAGAAGCACATTGTCATCATTGTAATTTATTTGGTTGTATTTAAAGTGCATTCCACGTAAGTGGAAATACTCAAAGGAAGGAGAGAGAGTATGTTAATGTGGCCTGGTGATTTTTGAATTTGAATTGTGGCAAGAGTTTTTGAGTATTTATTTTGTAAAATAAAAAAATTAAAAAATTAAAACAAATAATACTAACAATTAAAGTGTGTATGTATGTATGTATGTATGTTTATAAAATTGTTTTAAATATTTTGTTGTTGGAAGTTACACAGATATCAGAAATCGTTTTAATCACTTGCGAGATTTGACTCGTGCAAGTGAAAATTTTCGACAAAAGTAATTTATTATTAAAGAAAAGCCTTTCTAAGCCAATCTTTGTTGAGCATGGCAAAAAAAAGGAGAGTCCACAGTTTAAAGAAAATATTGAAAAAAATGCATACGTCTCATTTGATTTTTTTATGAATATGCTTTGAGATACCAAAACTGACTGGATACCTTCACAAACCACCCTGTTTTCATTTAAGTCCAGCATTTCAACTACCTAATGCTTGGTACCATCTGAAGTTGGATTTTTATTTTTTTATTTTCTTTTATTTTTTACTTTCAAACTCACTTTACTTTTCATGCGTTCATAATATTCGTAATTATTTCTTTAATTTACTAAAATGCTTCAGCAATATGTACATGTTTAAATATATACTCGTATGTATGTATAACTAAGCTCACCATTATTTTCGCATTTGATAACACTCTCACATGCAAGCTTCTGAAAGCGTGTATACTCGTAGTTATACTTAAATATGCACAAATGAGCGCATATTTGTTTGTATACACGGACATAAGAGCAAAATATACTTTTTGTATGAATAGATATGTCTATGAAGTAATCACAAACAAGCCGCTAAGTACATCTGCACACAAGTTTCCATTATTTCTAATGTACTCACCCATACAGTATTTATGCAAGCACAAAACACAAGAAAATACAACAACGTAAAAAAACATTTTCTCAACGACACAAATGTAAACGCACTGGGGTATGTGCACTGCAGGCTAGAGAATTAGTCAGAAACTATTTTAGAACTGAAAGTGATATAAAAAATTAAAATAAATTTAAAAAAGGAATTAAATAAATAAAATAAACTCACTTAAAAAAAGTAAACAATTATTTATAATAATTTAAAATTAATTAATGAAAAATAAAATAAAATGAAATATAATGTAACAACATAGAATAATAACAAAAATAGAAAAAAAAAATAAAATAAAATAAAAAATTAAAATAAAATAAATTAAATAAAAAAAAGATAAAAAAAAAATAAAATAAAAATAAATTGAAATAAAACAAAATAAAATAATATAAAATAAAATGGAATGAAATAAATAAAAAAAAATAAATAAAATAAAGCAAAATAAAATAAATAAAATATTATATAAAAATAAAATAAAATATAATAGTATCAAATAAATGTTAAATTAAATAAATTATTAAGATTTAAATAAAATGTAGTAACATAAAATAAAATATAAAATATTTGGCATAAATAAATTTTAGATTAAATTAGTCCAGTATTGGTCATTTTAGTACTAGTACGATTACATTCAGAAAACTCTATTACAATGCCAATTTTTTTCTGATTATTTTGTTCTGTGTGCGTGCTTACATTATCATTATGGTGGCAGAGTAACTTTAATTTAATTAACATAATCGCAATTATAGTGTAGCTGATGAGGACGCACAACAGAGTGTTGCTGCTGATGAGCTGCTCTAACTACCAGCTGCATTAGTGAGTTGCTTTTTTATATAAAAACACACTACACACATTTGTGTTCTCAAGTTATAAACGCGTAAGTTTGATTTTGAAAATTTTGAGAAAATACATTTAAGAGCTTTCAATATTCACTCGTATAGCTCCTGGTTAATTTATATTGTTGAGAGAGAATCTGTAGTTGACGCTCTAGTTTGCAGCGGAACTTTTCTTTTTATACTATTTTCCAAAAGTGATCTTACACCTCTCTTACTCTTAAAAGTATGTTAATGTATGTGTGTTAACATATTTTTCTTTTGCTCCCACATAAATTCGAAGTATTCATTGACTGAACTGAGCTAAGCGTGTGATTGCGTGCTGCTGACTGTGCAGCCGTTCAGTCATTGAGTCGTTCGTGGTTTCATTTACTTGCGCGCCTACTTGAGTCTGTCTAAGTCTAAGTCTGTCATACCCATTCCATTTGTTGTTGTGCCTTTGCGTGTTATTATTGCTCGTCTGCACTTGCTGTGCGTTCACTCTGATTTAATAAGTTGAACATTTCCCGTCAACTGACCTAAACACAAAAGCCAGCTTAAAAAGGTTCAAATATATGTAGTTGTTGTTGTTGCACTGCTAGACCTACCAGTTGTAATCGGTAGACAGCTCTACAACTTTAACTTTCATTACACGGCTACATGGCTATTTATCTTAATGAAAATAAGAAATGTTGAATATACTAATACGTAGGTATGTGTGTTTGTGTGGGTAAGTTAGTTGACTTCTTCATTGTAGATATTTATTCATTTCTCTTTGGCGCGCTTTCTTTCGCTGCTGACACGCTCTTGGAGGGCATCTCTGGCATAGCCAACTTATACTACACTCCATCAGTGGGAAACCCAAGTTGGCGTTGAATTTGTTAGGCTTTAATGCTGTTATTATAATCATTATTACTACAACCATTATGTGTTTACACACTTTTCTATGTGTCTTTACATTCTCCTTTTATGACTAGCTATATTTTTATCATTTTCATTTTTTATTGAAATTTTTCAAGGGTCAGTGATTTAATAGTTGGACGTTGACGTTGGCGTGGGAATTTCGCGCTGCATTGAAGACATAAAAGAAATGGCAATGAAATTACTAACACATACATACAAGTATATTTGTTTGAATAAATTTTTTGTATTTTTTTATAAACATATATTACCTAGTTGTGGTTGTCTTTGCAGCTATTAAAATTGCTTTTTTAGAATAACACACTAATCATGACGCCTTTTTCTGCGGAAACTATTTATGTATGGAAACTACGGATTGAATGATAAATATTTATGTTGTGAATATTAAGTAGTCTTTTAAAGTGAGAGCAAAAAGGAAAAATTACTGGAGCTAATGAATTTTTAAAATGTTTCAACGTCCGTGTGGCTTTGATTACGAATCTAGAAAATTAAAAAAAAAGCTTTAAAAAATATTCCTTGGGGAAACATGCTTTAAAGAATATTTGCATTAAATTATATTTGTTATTGCATTATTCACAACCGCGATAGCGGTTAGCTTTTCGTACGAACATTCGGAATGCCAGCGTTTGAGTACTGGTCCGACTAATATCGAAAAATAATAGAAATTTTTTTTTTTAATTGCGTAATTTAGATAAATATCGAGACTCGCCACGGATAGAAGGAGGAAAATCGCTTCAGCGGTTCTAAAACACCAACTTATATACGAGTAAGTGTATTTTAAATCAAATAAATTTTTTCCAATAAAGGTTATGTCAAACTTTCAGTCAAACTTTTGTCTATTTTATCCATTAAAGACATAATTCTGTTTCTTATTCTTTTTATAGCAAGCTATCTATTGAGCAGCGCTAATAGCTACACGCCTAAATGTTCTGAAATATTGGAACCAGATCCGCAATTGTGAAGAACATGAACGTTTACAGCAATTTATAACAGGACTCGGGCTAAAAAAAAATGCATCCTAGCCTTTCCTAGCAGGGAAGAATAGGCGGAAGGTGGTTCCATGGGAAACAGCCAAGATATCTATCTCTATACTGACGGGTCTAAGTCCGAGGCAGCCACAGAAGCGTGGTTCTTCTGTAACCCCTCCAATACCCAAGGTAGCTTCAAACTCAAAAGCTATAAATGTTCTCCAAGCAGAGATTGTAGGCTGCCAAATGAATAATTGCTTTAATAAGAAAATCTATCTTGTTTTTATTTTCTGCTGGAATCAGAAACAGTCTCTTAAGAAGGCTGTAAAACAAGGTCCATAACTAGAAATTCTCAACTTAAAAAATCAGTTTCGATAATTTTTCCGAATGTGATTTTGGCAACATGACAACGCTCGGTCCCACGTAGCTGCAGCAGTCAAAAACTACCTGGACATGCTAAAATGGGAAGTCTAACTCTATTCGTTGTAATCTCTAAACCTTCCTCCTTTCGATTACTTGCTTTTTCGACGAATACAAAACGTTTTGCGGGGTCATCGGTTTTAGTCTTTTGAAGAAATTGAAGAATGACACAATGATTGGTTCGAAAACAGAGAGGATTCATTTGTTAGAGAAAAAAAACTCTTTTTGAAAAAAAAAAAAATGAAACGAACCGAACTAATTTCTACACCTAATATTAGATGAAGAATATTTTTGGCGATGAAAAACCAAGGTCAGCTAAGTGATTAGCAAATCTTTCCATGCATTCGATATTAAATTGATTGCAAAAATATTTAAATATATTATCTAAGTAAATAAATATTTATATGCTATGCCTGTAAGATCAATGCATCAAAACTCGATTTTAAAATAGGCTGTTTATGCATTTCCGCGAAATATGTACTCGCATGTATGTATTATATTACCATATTAGTTGTTCACTCATAATTTATTTTCGCTTCAGCATAATTACGTCCGTTTTTGAGCGACGCGCAATTTTCAGGTCTCATTAAAATTTACATTCATTATAAAACCAATAATTAAAATTCATTGCTATTTAATTTTGCATCATTGGCCAAATTTGCAACAATGAAATCGTTTACATTTATCGTTAACCGCAAAACAAAATTTTGCAACTCTACCACAAACTCAACACCAATGCACAAACACATATACGAGTATGTACATGTGTACAGAAAAGTTGAAAAATTATTATAATAAAACGAAAAGGAAGTTAGCGGTGGTAAATGAAAGTATTCAGCCATACAATGAATAAATTGTAAATAATGCGCTAAGCACGCTTGACAGCATATGATATATGAGTGGAATTTACCAAATTTATGCTTGGGTGTGCGCGTGTGTGCATTTGTTTATATAGTATATATAAATTTTTAAAACATTTAAAAATACATAGGTGTGCAAACTGGTGACCTTGTTTGGAAAAATGACTGCCTTGTGTGTCCTGGAATTTTGGAAAAAATTTTCAAAACTCCTTAATATTGGGTTTAAAAAATTAAATAAATACTAAGTAATTTTGAAGGGCTAACTGAGTCTGAATCTTAAGTGCCAAAGCTAAAGAAAAAACTTTGAATTGGTTGACGTGTGTCAAAGTAGTTAAATATATGGAGTCTAATTACGCTTGAAAGGGTTGAAGTGATATCAGATTTGATCACAAGCTGGAACTACTACTTGCGAGCAAAATTTCTCACTGCCATGAACCAACCATGAATAATAAATATTCATTAGAAACAATCATTATATATTTTATAATTTCTATAATAACCAATCTCCTAAGGGCAAATTATTGAACGACACTTTTGAAATTCAAAAAGCTCTACATTGAAGTTGGAACAAATTACGTAGCGATTTTCCGCCGAGCTCCGCCTCTTGGTATTTTTCCAACAAATAGAGCGACCTACAGTTTATTCTAAGTCCTCTCTGATAGTCCGCTGGATTTTTATGAGGAGCTTTTATTTAAAATAAATACACTTGGAGGACTTGACATTCCCAGTCGTGGGGCGACCGCAATTAGAAAAATTAGTTTTCTATTATTTTTGGTTGTTGGTCGGACCACGACTTGAACCCTGGCTCTCCACTCGGCTACTGCGGTCGTCCGACAACGATGTATGCACATTAGGGAGGTTAAGTTGTTTTCAAAATAGATTAAAAAGCTAGCGATGCCAAGAAGTTTCTATTAAAGTGAAATATATCTTAATATGGGTACCTTACCCTTAGTAAAAGATTAGTAGAAGAGTGTATTTTTTCCAAAATTCTAGATAAATACATATAAAAATAATAATTTTTGTTTTTTAACATACCTGTTGTGCCACCCTAACAGAGAAACATATCTTTTTACTCTCTGCCCTTTGCCCTTAGCCAGTGCCACCAAGAGGCAGCAACGTGGCATATTTGGTCAAACGAAAGTTATGTAGTGCCGTTGATGGTTGAACATTTTGGCCGCAAAAATTTTCAACCATTCAAAATTAATGCATAATTTATGTGCGCCGCGCTATTTATGAGTGGAAATAAATTTTCAAATTTGCTCAAATTAAATGATAACTAATGAAGGACGAATTTGCAAGGTTTATATGCAAAGGTATTCCAGGCGCGTTTGGTTTGCTACTAATTCATAATTTTGTAATAAAACTAATCACAATGTTACACATTAATTATGGTGAGCATGTTGATGAGGCGTGAAATGCTCAGGTGGTAAAATGCATAGGTAAGTGTGTATTCTATATACGTGTATTTGCTACAAACAGAGAAAATGAGAAAATGCATAAAAACCAAGTTGCCTTTGTCTTTGATTATTGAAAGCCGAACTAGAATTTGTTGTTGCTGATACAATTGAAAATATAAAATTTCATAGAATAAGTAATGTAGCTATAGAAAATGTTCCATTCAAAATCTGTCAAATCTTCATTTATTTTAAACATATTTTTTGAGTTAATAGAGTTTTTTTTAGCATTTTAAAAGTAATGCAAAAATTATCATCCATGTATTCTGGTGCATAGGTTGCACCTATCATTATCTTATGGCAAATATATTTTTCGTTCTATTAACAGACGAAGTAGAAAATAATTGAAATTAGACAAAACTTAGTTTTCTTGATTCAAAACACAAACCTTTCTTGATTGGCCTTGTAAATTGTTAATCGTAATGACAAATACCATCAGCTGATTCATAACTTGATCATATTTGAATTTTCCTACCTTCCTACAGTCGTAAATTTCTATTGGATAGTTCATTACGTAGTCGTGCAAATCGAATATGATCACTGAACCGCAAACGGGAAATAAAAGTACTATAAATATTTATCTAGCCAAAAATATACATTTGTATTCAATTTCAAGCAAATCGAACTATAAATCTTGTTTTTTTGTAAATACGAAAATCGGCAAGAAACCGAACGATATGAATGATTTTTAACAAAGTTAGGGTATTCACAAGGTGTGATATTGTGTCGTATAGTCATATTGTCTTATTTTTTTTATGACTATCATATAAACACTTTTGTTATTTCCGAAGCAAAATTGGCAAACGACAAACACAATTTAGCGAGGTATGTAAAGTGCATTTTTTTGACGCTTTTACAGCGTGAAAATGAGAAAAATTCTTTACAGTGATTCACCATGAGCGCTACATGGTCTGCTTAAGCTGCCGCATTCACACACGAGAACACAAAAACACAAACACACAGACACAACTAAAAGCCAGTTGAGGCGCAGCTACTGTTTTGGATGCCAGCGCCCATGTTGTTGTAGCTTTTGCTTTCATTCGCATTGTTGTTGTTGTTCTTTTTGTTATTATTGCAGCTGCTGCCGCTTTCACTGCAACAAATGAGTAGAATTTTGTGTGCAAATTAATTTACTTCCACGCTGCGCTCACTGCCGTTGAGGCTGCCAACCGCACATTAAAGCCGGCAAAGTGCAATGCCGTAATCCACCGAGAGCTTAAAGCCGACCTGAGTAGCACGCTTGTGAAACCCACAACCACATACCATAGAAGCAAAGAGACGAATGAAGTGCATAGAAGACAAATGAAATGCAGCCAAGGAAATGCGAATTGTTGGAAGGTGAAGGGAGATTGAGAAAAAAAGTTAACTAAAAGAAAATATAATTGAAGACGAATTTGCGGAACTATATTGCAGGCAGCATGTGCTTGCTTGTAATGTACAACACATGCATACATTGCTATGTACTTGGAGAAAAGCGCAGTGGTTGGACATGGCGTATGAGTAATGTTCGGTTTTTGGTGTGTTGGTTGGCGGCAGGCGGTCTTAAAGCATATATTATTTATGCGCTTCTCTTTGCTTTTGTATTTTATGTTTTTTTTTGTTTGTTGTGCCAAAAAATAGTTCACACCATTGTAGTTGACATAACATTTTTTTCGCACAGCTATATGTATGTTTGCACTTGCTGCTTGCTCCACACTGCTGCTGTTGACAATGACAGACTGTGAATGCAAACGCAGAAAAATAAACTGACCACAAAGTGAAACAAAGGCGAATGTGCGCGCAAAGATAGACAAGCAAAGCCACACTATCATAAACCTCCTAAACATAAACACACACACACACTCATTTACTAGGAGCTTTTTCCAAAAACACCACAAAAAGCATAATACTTTAGAGAAAAAGCACCTCAAATGCTGACGAAGCTCAGTTGAAAAAGAGGGTGTAATAGAAAGACGAAAGGAGTAAGCGTTGAAGAACATGAAAAAATGTATATGTATGTATGTATATATGTTTTAAGACTGCAGAGTGGCAAGCCATTGCGGTGATTTTTTTCTTACGCCTTAATGCTGTCGTCAGGGCGTCGCTGGCTACTATGACTGTTGTTAGACAAGCCAAATTAAGACAACAACAGTAAAATCGCAAAAAACAAAATCACTAAAACGTACGACTAACAAGTGTAGAACAGCAAAAAAGAAAAAAACAAAAAAAAAAAAACAATAAAATATATGTATAAAAAATAAGAAATTACAGCGTTGAGCTGCAAAAAATTGCATACATAAAAATTCTGTAAGTAAATATACTATAAAAGGCGGAATATAAAAATGCTAATGAACGAAAAGTGATGAAGGAAAAAAAAAATACTGAAACTGAGCAGTCCAGTATTGCAAGTGCACGAATGAAAGCGGCTATTTGGTGGGTAGGGCAGAGAAAATTAAATGTCTTCGCTGCAAGTAAAAAAAGGCAAAATTATGCATAGCTTAAGGACACTTTTTGAGCTACTTCCTTTTGTGGATAGTTTTTCTACTTTTTTACTGCATTTTTTTTTTTATTTTTGCTTTTCGTTGCACTAATTTGTCGCTTTTTTCGTTGCTATTATGTCAAAATTTTTCTTTAATATGTTTCACTTGAACTTTTTTTTCGCTTTAATTACCGCTATTTTCCACTTTTCCATACTAATGTAGAGAATCATCAGTGTTGTGGTGTTCTAAAGGCTTTTCTATGCTCGTACGCATTTTTACTAAATCATAACTGAATAAAGACTTTTTTCCAAATGAAATATCCATATTATCACATTGTTTGAAACCTTGGCATACATAAGAAATTTTAATTTTCTAGAAAAAATATTTTATTTTATTTTTTAGGTACCAGCAGGACCAGCACAAGTTGTACTGATAAGTGACATCTGTTTAAAATTAATGAGCAGGTTTTGTGGTAATTAAATATTTGGCTCAGTGCTTCTAAGTTAATAAATGAAACTTGGGAATTATAAGGCTGGCAAATACCTGGTTTGAGCACTGGTAATCACTCAGCTATCACAGCCTTAATAAATAGTATTTTTAATAAATAAAAGTTGTTGAAATTCAAATCAACTCAAACGGGCGGAAAATTAAATTTAAGCGCATGTTTAATTGAACTTAATATAAAGCAATCATTGCTTATTTTATAAACTGCTAAACTAATAAAATTTTATTTGTTATATAAGAAATGTGACGTATCATTTAGCAGCTGAAAATAGTAGAAAAAGAGTATATTCCCCCACTAAATTATCGAAAACAGGAAAATATTGGTACTCTCTTTAATGTTAGACATCTAAATAATATATAACACCATTCTCTGATTTCCGCTGCCATTGACCATTGAAAAAGTTGAGTTTGCCTTGGAAATGGCGCCACCGATTTGGCACATTTCTGTCATAAAATACACTCGTGCAGCAAAAAGGCAAAGAAGAAAAATATGAAATTTGCAAATCAATTTATGACACGCATACAAACGTACAAATGTTTGAAAAAAAAAAATCACAGCTCGTTAATACTATTTCTTTGGCATTTTTCAATGCATAAGCTGTGTGTATGTATACATAAACTGCGGCACAAATTTACAAATTTATGCATGCGATAGTGTGTGTGTGTGGGTGCAAATGAGTAAAGCTTTCAAATCAGTTTATTTATAGCCATTATACTAAAAATGTGCACACACTTTATGTTTTTCGTACTTTGCTTGCAATTCGTCGATTTTTCTTCACCATCCATTTTCTAGCTTTTCGACACGGTTTCTTGCTTGTACATAAATATTTGTAGAAGTGAATGGCAAACAATATGCATCAACCGATTGAGGGCAGCAAAATACAAGGCGAAGAAAAAATAGAAACAAATTGAAATGTGTTGGCATTGTACTATGGCAAAAGTATATATGTACATGTAAATATTTGTATATTGTTGGTGTTTAACCGGTTTATATTCTATTTAAAATTCTGGTATATGTTTTAAATTATTCGGCTTATTAAAAATTATTTATTCATACATTTCTTAATTTAAACCCAAATTTGCTTAAATGTAATCGAGTCGAATGTTATTTTATTAAATTTCATATTCATAATTTTATTTTATTTTATTTTATTTTATTTCATTTCATTTATTTTATTTTATTTTATTTTATTTACTTTTATTTTATTTTATTTTATTTTATTTTATTTTATTTTATTTTATTTTATTTTATTTTATTTTATTTTATTTTATTTTATTTTATTTTATTTTATTTTATTTTATTTTATTTTATTTTATTTTATTTTATTTTATTTTATTTTATTTTATTTTATTTTATTTTATTTTATTTTATTTCATTTTATTTTACTTTATTTTATTTTATTTTATTTTATTTTATTTTATTTTATTTTATTTTATTTTATTTTATTTTATTTTATTTTATTTTATTTTATTTTATTTTATTTTATTTCATTTTATTTCATTTTATTTTATTTTATTTTAATTTATTTTATTTTATTTTATTTCATTTTATTTTATTTTATTTTATTTTATTTTATTTTATTTTATTTTATTTTATTTAATCTTATTTTATTTTGTTTTATTTTATTTTATTTATATTTTGTTTCTTTTTATTTATATTATTTTATATTAATTTATTTTTTTAGTTTTGTTTTTGTTAAATAATTTTTTCTCTAATTTCAATTTCAATTTTTTTTTTCTGTATGTTATTTAATTAATTTTTTTCATTTTGCAATGTGAAAAAATAGAGACCAATAAACTCAAGTAAATTGGCTGCATTCCCAAAAATGTCATCAATATGGTTATTTCCTTTTCATTTCGCGTTGCTTGTTACCAAGCTGCATCCAAGAGAATGCCAAAAACATGTGTTCAAATTGACACAAGTACATAAAAGCAAGTACTTAAATAGATTGATGTTAAATAATTAGAGACAAATTTTGGTGAGAGTACATTTGGAACATTTTTTATTTTATATAAATATGTTATGCCATCACTGTTGAGTTTGGTATTTATCTTTACATACATTCATATTAAATATATGTGCATAAAAACTAAAATTTAATTTATTGTGCTTAATTGTTTAATATTTATTTTTAATAACGTCTGTACACCGTTATTTATATCGCAAATTTCATGCATTAGGAAAAGTCATGTAAATTTCTAAGAAAATTTTATGACCTCATAATTTTTAAAGAGAAATATTTGCACATTTAAACTTATAAATTTACCTATGATCTAATGGGCGGAAGACTTGGCGCACGTACGTAGACGTCGTCGCTGGCAATGACCGAAAGGCCTTGCACAATTTGTGTTAAAATTGAAAATGGTCAATTATAATTGTTTTCTCTGAGGTCATCATGTGGTTGTAGTATGTTATTTGGTATGGACCAACATTTTCTAAATGCTCTGCATTGATGAGTCTTGGAATAGTTAAAAGATTAATTCGCTTTTTCGTCTAAAAATTTCTGTTTTTATATATCGCAAAATTTTTCTGTAAAAATGTAAATTGGGAAAAATCAAAGCTCAGCCGCAATGAGAGTTTGACAGTATCAGTGACAGTGCTCCATAAACTCCTCCTTATCTACGTTCCTACGTGTGAGAGAAATCGTTAGTGAAGCTGTCTTTTCCATTATTGTGAGCCCCTGCCAGACAGCTGTTAAGTCGGAGGTCTGGATTCGAGTGAATATACTTCTTTCTCTTCTCTTTGATCAATATCAAGATCTGCGTGCCATATTTTGCATGAGGTTTTTTTTCATCACTACAGTTCTTGGAATGTTCGGGAACCATAGATGTTATGCACAATAGCTTGTTTACAACCTCCCAGCAGTGGACTGTTTTCATTTAAGGTACTATAAAGCGGCCACGATGCTCTTTACTCGTAAAAATTATGAGGGCACTTCACTTCTTCGGAGAATGATGTAGAGTTTAGTATTTGGGCGCGCTTTTGCAGAGTTTAGTAGCATTTAGTTCTAGGAGTCTAACGAGAGAAAATTAGGGAATGTTCCAAAAGCATTCATCGTAGCTGAGGCCCCTCTCAAAACGAAACTACTCAAAATTATATTCTTTATAAATCCGAGAGCTGTTTTTAAACTTCTGAAATTTAATTTTGAGTATTGACTATACATACATTTTTATGAAGTAATATATGTTTGAAGAAAATATATGTATGTTATTAATTTTGTAAAAATGTAAAAGGAGATTCTTATTGTTTTGTTTTTCAAGATTTTCTCTCACTTACCTATCGCTGCTTGGGCTGGTGATATGCACACCAGTGTTAGCAACGCTGCCAACAGCATGCTAACCATATTGCTGTAACCCGAATTTGTGCTCATCATCGCCGTTGCTATTCTTCTTCTTGCCAGCAACATATTGCAGGCAAATGTTGCGTCAACTTGTTGTTGTTGTTGTTAAATTATGAATACAAATTTTGTTGTTTTCAAACGACTCGTGTGATTGGATGACGTGTTTTGATGAAATAATTTCGATTACGAAGAACTCGAAATTCGATAGCTTTGCAAAATTTTTTTTTTTGTTTTGACAACAAAGTTGTTGATTATACTAAGAACAGCTGCAAGTAAAGTTTATTATCTTTTTTTTCCAATTTTTACTCACAACTTTTATTCAATTTACTTCTTTTTTTCTATTGCTTATTTTTTCACTTTTTTATGCACTCGTTTATTTTCACTTCTTATTGCTGTGGTCGTTGTTGTGCATTTAACGACTTGCTTTGGCATTGCTCGTTGCACATGAAGTCTTCCCTACTCTGTTTTATGCTGTTTGCCGTGTGCTCTTGGCTTCGTCTTCACTCTCGTCATTGACTTTGTCGTTGTCGCTGTTGTCGTAGTATCCTTTTGCTTCTTTTTTGTTTTTGTGCGCTTTCAGGGTCGTATCCGCTGCTCCGTTGTCAATTCCGTACGGCTTTTTGTTGTAAGTGTATGTTTGTATTTTTTTTTTTTGCGTTTATGTTTCTCTCTGAAATGAGTGTGTATGTTTGTATGTTGGTCGTTCTGTCTATTCGTAAGTTGTTGTCGTTCTGTGCTCGAATCTTTTTGATTGTGCTCTGTGAAGTATTGAATGATGACTTTTTCTTCGTTTTTTGGTTAACTGCAACCTTGCATATGACTGAGGGAAATATATGTGTTCGTGTGTTTGTCACAATACAACATATATACTATGTAGCATGTATACTTGTGGTTGTTGTTTTATCAGTGACAAACATTCGTTTCTCAAGTAGTTGCTGCAGTTTTATTAAATCCTTTTATTTACTCTTTGGTATTGAAAATTTATTTTCCACAAATTTAATTGATTATGCATTGATGCTTTTTTCACTATATGAATTTTTATTAATTTTTAACATTTTTTTCAAACATATTTTTTCACTATTTGCGTTATAACTATGATGAATTAAGGGAAATGTAAAATTGACTTTACAAATATTTAGTTTATGAATTTCTGTTTGGTAGTTACATTTTCATATTTGTTGTTGGTGTATGCTGTAAGAAGAGAAAATATTGGTTAGAAAAATTGTTAAAATTTTGTAGAATTTTATACAAGATTTCAATAACAAAATTTATCGAAAAAAGTCAACACTCATTTTTTATCTCTTTCTCTTAAGATTTTGTTTTTCCCTCGTTGAATATCTTTTTATGCTTGAGAGATTTCTTAATAAAAGCAACTAAATAAAAATACTGAATTCTGTTTATCTTCAGTTTTCTCAGATCCATATATACATATATTCAGCTATAAAAATAATTATGTTTATTTATATATAGTAAATATTTGGATAAAAAACTCAAATGATTAATTCCGATCCAACTGAAATCAATTTTTCATTTAGTTTGATATAATTTAACTTAATTCAACTTAATTTACTATAATTAAATTTTATTAATATTTTAATTCATTCCATTTTTTATTTATTTTTATTTTATTTCCTTTATTTTATTTTAGTTAGTTTTATTTTTTATATTTATTTATTATATTTTATTTTTTTTATATTTAATATTTTATTTTGTCAGTTGATATCATTTTAAATGATTTTATTTCTGTTTTATTTATTTTTATTTAAATTAATTTTTTATTATATTTCAATTTATTGAGATTTATTTTAAAATTGTTCTATTCTATATTATTTTATTTTAAATAACTATACTCAACTTTAATAACTTATTTTATTTTATTTTATTTTATATTATTTTATTTTATTTTATTTTATTTTATTTTATTTTATTTAATTTTATTTTATTTTATTTTATTTTATTTTATTTTATTTTATTTTATTTTATTTTATTTTATTTTATTTTATTTTATTTTATTTTATTTTGTTTTATTTTATTTTATTTTATTTTATTTTATTTTATTTTATCTTATTTTATTTTATTTTATATTATTTTATTTTATTTTATTTTATTTTATTTTATTTTATTTTATTTTATTTTATATTATTTTAAATTATTTTATTTTATTTAATTTAATTTAATTTAATTTAATTTAATTTTATTTTATTTTATTTTATTTTATTTTATTTTATTTTATTTTATTTTATTTTATTTTATTTTATTTTATTTAATTTAATTTTTTTTTTTATTTTTTTTATCTTATTTAATTTTTTTTTTATTTTTTTTTATTTTATTTTATTTTATTTTGTTTTCCTTTTTTTACTTAATTTTTTAATTGTATTTGGTTTTATTTAGTTTGTTTTTTTACTTTGGATTATTACTATTGGATCTTGATGTTTCCGTAGGTTCTTGCTTTTTAAAGTCTTTTCGAAGTTTAACTAAAAACCTAAGTTATCATCCTAGTTAAGGTAAAAATCATAAAACTTAAGTTACTGTCGTAGATATATTTCCCAAATGTATAGCTGCATAATATTATACATACAAAATAATACATCTTTACTCATATACTACCCTGAACCGTAATAATGTTTATAGTACATTCTTCTATCGTAGAAGATATAAAAATGTATATACATATATTTGTTGCGTAACAATCACTGAAGCTGAAATTTTGAATTCAATCAAACAACGAACTCTTGTAAATTTGTGACAAACTATGGCATACCCTATATGCGAGTATGTCAGTTGATGTGTACAATAGTTGCCTGTTGTTGCCACATCAATTTTAGTTTGATAGATTTGATTTGCGCACAGAAATATTCAATGAATTTTTGCGTACTTCACTGAAGAGTTGCCGATTGGCTGATAACTTTGTTATACAATACGCTTATATACACGTATGTATGAGCATATATATGTATGCTGTAGGTACGATATGTGTGATGCGTGTGCTTTAAAAGTATTGTTATTCACAAATAAATAAATCAACAATCAAAGGAGCAGCAGCAACAGCAACAAAGAATTGATGATCAATTCAGACGAGCATAATCAAATATTTCCAGATAAATAAGTGAATACGCATTGTAGGGACTCAAACGAGTGCATGTGTTTGTAGCTTAATAAGTTTTACAAACGTGCATATTTAAATATATATACATACGTTTGTGTGCATTGAAGTATAGAAATTCACATTAAATGTGCATATACATAATACATAATATAGGCGCACTTGTCAGTACGCTTGTTTTTGCCTCAAATATTCCCTTTATATTTACATATGTATGTATGTATGTATTTGCGTTTGACAAAATGTGCACATATTGTTGTGAAATTACCCGATTTGTACTTATTTACATTATTCAAACTTTATGCACATTATTTTATGATTCCATATTCGAATGTTTTCAGGCGCAATTGACTTGTGTGATTACAAATTTTGGCAGACTTTCGCTTGGTTGGTCTGCTGGATACGGTGATTTTGATCATATTTTTTGATGCTATATTCTTTCCTTATTTTAATGTAAATATTTTTGTTTTGAAGTACAGAAATGGTTACATACATATATTTTTGTTTGCCAATTTCATGGAAATTATTCATATAATTTCAGAATTGATAATTTCTATTTTTTTTTTAATATTTTTGTGTGAGGAAAGTTTTGCCCATTTATTTTATGTTAACAAATATTTCATGTTTAGCAAAAATCATTCTTAAAAAGATTTAGATATTCATATTTACCAAAATTATATAGCAACATTAGCAACATTTTTAAGCAACATTTTTAAGCACATAAATTTATGTCCTGGTCAGCTATTTTGAGAACTCAAAAATATAATTTTTATAAGCCCGAAACAGACACACACGCAAATTATTAATTTAAATTCTGTATTTTCAGTCTCCTTTAAAATCCCCAATTTATTTTAAACTTTCTCTCTATATGTATGCGTGTATACATTATCTCTTTTGAAACCCAAAATGGAATCAGATTGACTGCCAATGAAATCATCATAAACGAGACAAATAGTTAGATATTTGCTGACTTTCTTGTTGTGAAATCAACATCTGCATCCCCAGCAGGTGCCTCACCCTCATATAGGCCCAAAGATATTTTGTGTATTTGTATTTATTTATAACTAACTTATGTGGGAGATAAAAAAATAAATAAAGAATGCAAATATATTTATAAATATGTATATATTTATTTACAAATCTGAACAAGCGATAAGCATTTGTGTCTATGAAAAAATAAAGAGAAAAATGTTATAAATATGGAACTTATGTAGAAAATGCTAAGAGAAATAAATATGAACTGTATGCCTGAAATAGCCGTAGGAAGAAAAAAATGTTCTTATTTTATGGTCGAATTCATAGAATATGTGAAAATATTCAAAAATCTTAAATATGCTTGGCTTGGAGACAATAAATGAGGGATCAATTGTTTGCATAAAGGAAAATATGCCATGAATGCATGTATGTGTATGCACGTATTTAAATATGTATTTATTATATACATGCATGCCTAGGATTTTGTAGACACAACCATTTGCTTGACTCTTACTCTACGAAACTAGTCAAAAGTGAAGAAGTTGACCACAGAGTGAAGTGGAAAGACAAAACGAAATCAAATTTACTCGACATTTGCTTAGCCAGCGCCTTGAGCTATGCAATAGTAATAAGAAAATACGAATACAAACTGTTCAAGATTTACCCAACCGGAAAACAAGTAAAACAAAATGGAAACGATTGTCATTCAAAGTCTCGTCAAAACAGCAAATAGAACCATATTAAACAATTATAACTCAATTTATTGCCAGGCAGAATGAAGAAATGATAAGATTGTTATAAGCAAATATCAAAATTTTTACAGACTCAAATATTAAGAGACAGTGAAAGACAGAAAGAACCATGAGAGGCGGTTGTAAAATAGAAAAGTCAGCAGAAAAATATTTGACGAAAAAAAAAGTTTGTAATAAAGTAAAAAAAAAAAAAAAAATCAAAGCAGCTTAGTAGGCGCTTAGCCATACAGGCATTTGTATATATAAGTACTCGCATTTATGTAAAAGAAAAGAAAAAAATCACATATTCATTGTGTCCTAAGGGCATCATACTCAAGTCATTCATGCATTGGCTGATTGGAAATTCGTATTTTTATTTAGTTGGATTATGTTGCCAATAGCAATAGCTGGGTCAAAATGCTATATTTATGTGGATTTTCTGCACAAAGACGCTTAAAAGTATGACAAGTCACAAGCATGTACTAATAAAAGTGCATCAAATACTCAGCATATATGTTAGTATATTAAAAATCAAAATAGAAGAAAGCACATAAGCCTTGCCTATACACGAGCGCCCGAAATAAGAAACCTTAAACAGGAAAATTCCCTTTTACGCCATGCACAATTAAATTTACCACAAAAGCGAAAAAATCAATAGAGCTTTGGAAATGTTTTTATTTTATATTTTATTTGAGCTTATTTATATCTTACGCACAATTAAATAATATACATATCCCTGTAAAGTCACACCACAGCGTTGTTGCACACATTTATTACGTTAATGTACAGCCTTTTGTTCACGCGTTACTTGAGAATCAAATGGTTGGGCATATTTTTTCAATAGAATATATGTATATTTGTATGTAGGTAGGAATTTATGAAAATAAGGACAAAGTCCTATAATTACGCTGATATAATATTCATAAATGTGTTAACTAGAAGTTTGGCTTTTTAATCATTTGTGTAGATTTTTGTTGGAATATTAAGGGGAAAAATTCGAAACTTTTTTCTTTTCATGGCTATTAGTAAAGTTTTTTAAAATACTACATTGATTCTAATAAAAATATTGAAATAAGAAACAAGTAAGGAATTCTAACTTCGGGTGGAACTGTACATTAATTACTCGGTTGATATTTATTGCATGCTAGTGAGTGCGCTATTACGTTGTTTTTGCTTTCTTGATTTTTTATTTATTTTTTTTGTCAAACTAGATTTAATGTATAGGGGATGATAAATAAAGAATGATCAAAAGTTCTAATTGAGCTTCAGATAAAGCGATATATTATATCAAGGACATAAGCTTCATATATTTTTTATTAATATAATGCTTAGCGTTCGCATATTGCAGCGGCTGATAAATTGTTTACCCACTAATGAAGGTGCGTTCCAGAGATGAAACAATTCTTCGCTACTCAAAGGCGCCTATGAAAATAATAATATTATTGCCCTGATGTTAGTCGAATATCAGCGTTTTCTCTATGCTTATGATATGAATGTAAAATCGATGTCAAACATAAAATAACCCCCGGCCACAGTAAAGGTCATACTAATATTCGTCAATTTTAACCTCATAGAAAAGGGGTAAAGTTTTAGAAATAAAAAACAAAAAAAAAATCTTCCGTCGTCTATGAAAACTATATACTCCATGCATTGGTGGAAGCCC
This sequence comes from Ceratitis rosa, assembly GCA_037013455.1. Taxonomy (NCBI): domain Eukaryota; kingdom Metazoa; phylum Arthropoda; class Insecta; order Diptera; family Tephritidae; genus Ceratitis; species Ceratitis rosa. Next base: position 2,700,391 of record JAWMAG010000041.1, read on the forward strand.
TGCGAAAATCCGTTCAACAGTTTTTCTGTTTTTAACGAACAGACAGACGCGGAGGAGCGCTTTGCTTAGTAACATTTAAGGCTGAATGCCATACGGTTTAACTGACTAAAGTCCAATTATATAAAATATTGGGTTAATTAAGCACTCATATTGATGGTTTTTGGCTGAAGCTTAAATTTCATTATTACTACCCTATCGATTTGGCAAGCCATGGACAGATTGACATACTGACGGGCTGAATGGATCCGTTTTGCCTTTCTCTATATATCTATCACGATTATTTTATGCTGCTTTATAAAACCTTTATACTTTTTGTACATTATAAATAAAGAATTAATGAATTAATCAAATAAATATTAAATTGAATGGAAACATCGCTGAAGAAGTCTAGGTAATTATATTAAAATTAAAATTTATTATTGACAATCACCTTAAGCCATCTTCCATAGTTTCTTTTGTTTATTGATGTATTTTATAATATATAAAATTGTTTAATAGTGAAAAGCTAATAACTGCAAAAATGTACATTAAAGTAATGTGACACAGTTCTGTCAACCTGAAAGGAATACTTTTTAATATTTCTTTTAATAAGTCCTTTACTATTTCATTTTTTTTTTGTTTGCTTAACATATCCAATTATCCTTTATTCGTGTAAGCTGTTCATATTTTAAAGAGATTTAATTTGAAAGTATATGTACTTATGTTCAATAAGCTACTCATATTCTTCGTAGCTATTTACCTAAATATATATACATATGTATGTATATTACATTTCAAAATAAGCTCATGTACATGTAAATATCTCAAATCAATTTAGCGTTAAAGTTTTTATGAAGAAGTTGCATTCGTTGAAGATTTTCTTGGGATTTATTTGGATACGCCACACACGTCTGTAAGCTACCAACAAAATAATCCTTAATCAATTTTGCTCCTTTGATATATTTTAAGTTCGTCATTCATTCAGTCCCTTTTTTAATAAAAAAATAAAAGAAAAGTGAATAGAAAAAAAAAAACGTAATCCTTCGTCATGTGCAGTGTTTTATTACATTTTCTTGCGTGTCATCTTCTACAAATACTTCATTTTTTATTTCACATACTAAGCTAAGCTACTACTCATTGCTATTGCATATACTGGCTGAAAATAAATTCCCTTCATATTAACCAACATAACTACCCTTCAATTTTACAGACATAAAATACTTTAAAATACGCCACAGGAGCAATAACTTGGTGTGTGTGCATGAAGAATGCCTACCAAGCAGACAAATGAACTAGTTAAGAACTACTTAGAAACTGTAATGCCAATAAGCTAGTTCAATTAGTATTTTCTCTATACAAGCAAATGACAATTTTAAATGGAGTAAAGATATGATAATTGAAGGATTTTGTTCTGAAATAGACTAGTCCAATACTAGTTCAAGTGATTTTGTGAGTTTACATAGAATTTTAGATAAACTATTATTATGCTTAAAAGCTTCTGGCAGAATAATATTTTATCTTCTTGTACAAGTAATGCTACCCACTTGATATTCCTCGAATTAATTCGACTGTACTCAAAAAGCATTAGTACTGAACTTTTCGGACCACTTCGACATTCGTTTAACTCCGGATATATACTCATCCAAAAAATGAAATGTGGGAAAACAAAAAGCGACAAACTAAGACCTTTGATTGAATGATTTGGCAAGGGAAAATATGAGCAAAAGACGAAAAACAGTAAAGTGGTAAAGCAAATGTGAAAATATAACTTTGAAGGAAGTGAAAAATGCCAATGTCTCTGTGTGTGTATATGTGTGCGTGCGCATAAGAAAATTCTTTTGTGTGACGGAACTTCAGTTGGGCAATGTCAAGAATAAATAAAACATAAAAGCACCGACTGTCCATGAATGTGAATTGCGGATGGGTTGGCGAGTGAGCAAATAAACACACATCAATGTCGCTCATACGCCCAGGCGCGCTACTATCACAACAGCAAGCAAGGCGCTTATGATGGCAAGTTGAAAGAGTGGGCTGTATATATGCATGTGTGTGTGTATGTGTGTTTGTTTTTACACATATGCAACGCAATACGAGATATTCGTCCTGGGACCTGGTGTTGTGTGTATGTGTGTAGATGTTTTCTATGTGAGCACAGCTCAATCAAGCCAGTTGCTGGCATAAAAATCAAGCGAAGGGGCGACGCAACTACATACATGTGGCATACAAAAGTTTAGCAACTAACCAGACATCAAAAGAAAAGTAATGCGGAAAAAATCAAACTCAACTCTGGTTGGCTCCATGCAATTTGGAAAAATAAGTAGTAATAGAAGTACATGGTGCTATGAAGGCGTAAAAACACCAGCTAGCCAGTCATTTACAATAGTTCATTTAAGAACTATGCATGGCAGCATTCACTCAGTGTCCCAAGCAGCGCTCGAGTTTTTTCTCGTTTTTCACTCTAGTTGTTTTGTTTTTTTTTTTTTTTGCTTTTTTGCTTCTTTGTTGTTTTGCAAGTTTTTCTCCCGCTCTAAAGTATTTATTCGTTGTATTTTTTTCTACCACTTTCTATTTGCCTGTGTTCGCATATGAGTATGGGCAGCAGTAAAGCTTATAAATTATTTACTTATTTCATAGCAGCAGTTTGCGTTTAATGAAGTCGACTTTTGGGCGCTTTAATCTTGTTTTGCCTCTCTACCTACTATATTATTTCCCCCCACAACACTCACGGGCAAGCCTGCAAAGCAAAGTACATAGTACTCTTGTATAATTCTTTTCTGCTTGTGCTTAGTGTTTGTCGGTGAATACTTAATTTATAATTCTTCTATTTACTTCAAGTGCCGTACTTTATTTGTTTTTTTTCTTCTTTGAGGGTGGGTACCCGCAAAGTCATTTCATGTAGAGACGTTCATTGTGTAAAGGAAATGTGTTGTTATTAGGGTGACTTTAATGTTACTTAAACGCACATTAAGTGAGGTGAGGATTTTTTTGAATGGACACACCTGTTCGCAAATAATACAACAAGTTAGTTAGCAGGTAAGTAAGAGTTTGCGAAGAATGTGGTCGAATGAGATCAAAGCCCATTGACTACACTAAAAATTAAAACAGAAAAGTTGAAATTTGGTGTTGGCGTCAAATATGGGCGTTTAGAACACAATTTTCGCTACACATCATTTATGAGCTTAAAGTACTAAGAAGGTATCTGGAGAAGAGAAAGAATGAATATTGCTTGATAAAATCTAAATATATAGTTAAAGGAAATGAAGTAAATGGCAATTTATAATGATTTAAGATATTTTCTTAGCGCTACTAGTTAGATTTGATGTGTGCGACTTGAAATATTCGCCACAAATGAGTAATGAGGAATATTTAAGAGGAACTTTTTGTTACGCATAGACAATAGCGCTGAGAAAAATACTAGCTCCGGTTAGAATTCATAGCTATGTCCATCCAGCTAAGATAATGACTAATGTAAACGCATAGTTCTGGAACTTTTATACAGTTTATAATTCTTTAAAATGCCTTCAGACCTTTTACAATTTGGAAAAAGCAAATTTAGTTTCCATATTTTGCAGAGAAGCTGATGCATCTATCTCAGCCACTTAGTTATCCGTCTGCGCCGCCGGCACTGCATATTCAAACTTCTTATATGTCGGATAGCTTAACATATTTTCCATCGTAGTCGGTTGTTCATTAGGCTTCACAACTTTCAATACCTTTCACATACGACAGGTGTTGCAGACGATCACTAAATTTTATGTTAATAAAAAAATTTCAATCGTCATAGTTCATCTCAGAAATGTTATCGTTAATCACTTATCAAAATAAATTTTATTTCATTTTTAACCGAAAGAAATGCTGTCGTTAATGTTAAATCGTTAACAGATCATGTTAAATGTTAACATTGAAGTGTGCTGTTAATAGCACAGTAATCAGTAATTTTAAAATTAACATTAACGCTGAGTTTGAGCGGTTTCAATGTTAACATTTTGATTTCGTTTCGACAACATGACGCCGAAACGAAACAAAATCATTTCGTTAAGTTTCTTTTTCATATCAACAAAACGAAATGGCAACGTTTCGTTAGTTGAGCATCTCTGAGATTATAGTAATAGAAAAAGGATAAATTTGAAGGTGAAATTTTAAATAGATTCAAATAGTTCAAAAACTAAGAATTTCTCTGTCAGTTTTTTGATGCACAAGAAAATAATTTATAATATCTTAATATTGATTTTACAAAAAAATTATTGTTTAATAGTAATTTATTTAAATTTAAAGCGTATAAAATTTAATTGTTTTTTATCCATTTTTTCTAACACATTTCTTTCATTAAACGTTTACTAATTTTAATTTTTTATTTTTTCCTGAATTATTTTTCATGCTTTCTGTGCGTAATTATTTTCATTTGCATAGCGTTTTTCAAATTCACTCTTATTTGGTTTTTAAATGCTTGATTTTATCGCTTATTACACACTTCTCTTTTACTTTGTTTTTGTAGTAAATGCTGGTGCCGCCGCGGGGATTGTACATAATATAAAAATGTCTGGAGGTCATCGCATGCTTGTTGCCCTTTTTGTCTTTAATGTGAAAAGATTTCTATGATTTGTTTTATTTTTATTTCTGCCTCTAATTTATTTATGCATTTTGCCTTTGCGCTGGACTTTTCTAGACATAGAAGACTTTATTTTATTAGTGAATTCCTTTGATTTTTAGACGTTTTGGTATTTCTTCCATATTTTTTTTTTACTTTTCATGCCTCTGTTGCCTTGCATTTCATGCTTCTCTTATGATCAGGGTCACATCAAACTGAATGCGGTCAACTGTAAAGAGAAAGAGCAGAGAAGAAAAACAAAATTGAGCTATAAGTCAATCACTATAAAAATTTTACTGCTAAAATATACCATAAATCTACTTAATTTAAATATAAAATATTTTGATACGCATCAAAGTTGAAACAAAGCTACTCAAAAGCGAATGCTCGTAATTACATACACACATATACTTGTATAGTCTTCTTAGATAAATGCCATAATAATTATTTGATTTATTTTGCCTATTTTATTGGTTTTATATCCGAAATTTTCTCATTTCTCTTCATTTTTCTGCTTCGCCAGCTAGTTTTGTATTATATTTATATTGTATTATATACATACATACGAGTATACATAGATGTATGCATAGGTATATTATTAGGCGAGAATATACTGCAAATTCTTTGTCCATTTATTTCGCCAATTCTCAGATGTTGCCAATTCTCGACAATGTATTTATTCTCGCACGCTTTTTCAAGCAGAAAATTGCTTTTATATTCATGTGTGGCTTTCGAGTCCATTCGACCGTTACACCTTGGTATTACCAGTTAAAGCGGAAACTCATATGTATGTGTGCAATTGTGCAGAAGTGTGAGAATGTGAATATCCACACTTATAAGACCATATATACATCACGTATGTATCCAGCACATGTGTTTATATAAATTGTATTTGCTTAGGAAATTAGGCAGAAACATATTTAAGGCGATTTGTTTCATGAGGTTGCGGTTGTTTTTTCGCTTTATTACCTCGCACTTTTATTGGTTTGTAGGTACATAAATATGGCATAAATGACCAAAATATTAGAAAATATATAGATTTGTACTGCAAAAATGAAAAATACATTCAGAGATATGGATAATATTTACTTTGGGGACTTTGGGGCATAGAGAAAAGGAAAACAAGAAGATAATAAATTTAATTTCGTAGTTAAATATTTAAAAAGTCATAATTTTTCTTTCTCATTATTTTGAATTTTAAAAAAAAAATTTTTGCTAAATATACGCTTTGCATAAGTCCGATCGGGTTCCACTAGATGATAACATTTCGTACTAAAAAAAAGCTTTTCTAACAGTTTTGTGATAGAATCAGTTTTGTTTGAGCGTGCGTCAAAGATGGCCACTGGCAAAGAGAAAATACGCTATATTTTAAAGTTTGTCTTCGATAAGGGCGAAAATGCAAGCAAAACAGCTTAAAATATGAATAGCCTTTATGGTCCTGATACTGTTATAGTCAATCATGCACAATTCCGGTTTCATTCCGGTAATTTTGACGTAAAAAATGCTTCACGGAATGGAAGACCAATTGTCGAAATTGTCGATAAAATCATAGACATTGTCCGCTTGGAACCATTTGAATAAGGCTGGATATGAAAAGAAAAAATTAAACCATTCAATTTTATGCAAAAATAGTGGATTTATTTTTACTACGCCTAATATATTATGTGTACAGCTTTGCTTCCGCCATTTTCCGATAGGTGGCTGTACCGGCTGAGGCTGGTTGAAATACATAGATGATAATGCCTTTAAAGTGAGTGTGGACAGTGCCTAACGAATTGTTGTCGCCGTTTCAGTGGCAGTTGTTCTTGTTTTCGTATTATTCACGCTCGAAAACGTCCTTTTATGTGCCCAATTCTCGCCATTTGCGGGAAGTCTTACTTTTCTGTTATAATTCGAAAAAAATGCAGCTGAAGGGCATCGAATGCTCTCAGAAACTTACAGTGATGCTGCTCTGAGTGAAAGAACGTGTCGTGAATGGTTTCAACGTTTTAAAAATGGTGATTTCGATGTCGAAGACAAACATGGTGGTGGAAGAGAAAAAACCTTCAAAGATGAACAACTAGAAGCATTGCTTGGTGAATATTCGTGCCAAACCCAAGAACAGCTTGCGGAATCGTCAGCAAGCCATTTCAAAACGTCTCAAGGCCCTGGGCTTTTAATTTTCGAAAAAAACGGCGGAAGCAAAGTTGTACACCTAATAAGTGGAAACATTTAGTGATCTAGAGCTGCCAATTCTGTAAGCCCAGATAATACTGAAACACTCTTTTTCGTACTTGCTTAAAGATATTGACTTTTTCTAAAACAACATTGTCGAACGGATTATCAATATCGTTGGACCCGCCAAAGAGAGACATACATTTTTTAATTTCGACTGAATATCTTAGTATATGAAGCGGAAGAACAAGAATACTCTGAAATACAAAAGAATATTCCTACAGTGGTCCAGCTGAGTGAAGCTACAGCTTTATGTTTGCATGGTGGAAGTCCTAAGTCAAAGTTACATTGGCTAAGCATCAGCAAATTGCTCAGGGTGCTACTCTCACCGACATCTGTGTTTCTTTACGAGTTCCTTTAACTTAACCCCATGCAAAGTATGGTGTCTATGGATATTGCAGGTAAGTTCATCACTGCGTATATCAGCATGAGCGTGGGACACCTTCTTTTGAGAGCTCAACTTCAGCTCCAGTCTGCTGCATGCGTTAGAGAGATTGTAAAGCCTTTAAAGAAAAGGTGAGATTAACTTCTTCAGGGTTAAGATGAAGCTATTAAGGAAGAGGCGGAGACATTGCTTAGTAGCGGGGATATTACCACCTGTGACGTCAGAATAAAAATCATATATATAGATTTGGACTCACAACGGACCTGCTCAGAGCTGAAAAGCTTTATTAATGCCCGAAAAGTCGTAAATTCGTACTCCTTTTAAAACAAGAGATATTTTTTGCCAGATGGACCTTTAACTAGCGCAGTGGTTGCTGCCTTTCACATGAGCGAGATCCTTGTGACCCAAGTTGAACTCCGAAAAAGCAGTAACACTCGCTTCTAATGCATATCAAAACTCTCGATCATCGTGTGCGCTCAGACTGGATATCGTTTGATTGGCATTCTCGAGAGAAAGAGAACCTCACAGCCATAGCTAAGTAGGAGGAGATGGAAAGAGCTCAGTTTGTAGCATGATTGCAAGGGAAAATGTATTATGTTGAGGTAATTGTTTATTTCTGTGACTATCCGGGAGCAATTATGAGCATGGTTATCAATTTAAAAAACTTTACATCCAGTAGTAGCTGATTTGATTTTCGATTTTTATCTTTTAATAAATTAAATTTTTTACAATAACTACGCTGCCTTAAAATTTGTTTGTTGGTAAGGTAAAACAGGAAGCAACATTCCTAAGTATTTTTTCATAATAAGACCCTTTCATGGTTTATTTGAATAACATTTTTATCTAGACTCTTTCACCTTCTGATCGATCCCTCTCCTAATGTATTGTTTTGTTACGGTTTTCTCAGTCTGCGCGCCACCTATGATATAGATACATAAAACAGTATTCACAATGTCCCAACCGCAGCGCCACCTGGTGAGCAGAAAAATGCTTTGGTCGTTCGGGTGAGGCTTAGTATAAAATGTAGGTACCTTCATTTGTTGGAAAAACATCAAGACGCAAACAATAAATTGGAGGAGAAGCTCGACTGAAAATCCCTTCAGCAGTTGCAAAGCGCCATTTATATCTATATGTATGTACATACATACATATGCACATATATTGTTGCCTTCCACTTTGAGTTTACTCCACGATTTGATGAATGACTTCAATTATCTCTCGATACACAACATTTACTTCTTTCACTGCAGTGAGTCCGCAATTGTTTGGTGATTTATTTCGTAAAGTGTCAAATATATTCATAAATGAAGTGTCAGAAATTAACAGAATTATGCAAATACACACATACACACACACATACATCTACAAAGTTAATACAAAATATATATGGAAAAAGCGAATAATGAAATGAGTAGAAACGGTCGTGCGGGGGGTGAATGTAGCGAATGGCATGCCAAATTGAATGGCGAACGAACGACAACAAATTCTGTTGTAACAATAGAAGTAGAAAAGACAATGGCAACAGCAGCAAAAATATATAATAATGACAAAAACAATGGTGTAACAGTGGGGATTGTATTTATACGTGTACATACATACAGATATACATGTATGAGAATATGTGTATGTAAAGCGCCCAACAAGTTACCGCTGCTATGCTGCGACGTGGCTGCACGTGCGAAAGTTTTCGGTAGCAGGAGTGATTGACGTTCCGGATTCTGGCAAAAGTGAGAGAGAAAGAGTGATAATGTGGTGAGGACGATGCGAAGGGAGGCAAGAGTTTGGTTGGTTAAGCGTTATATGCGTTGGTGGTAAGCGTTTTGGTGCTGCCAAACATTTGTGTCAACTGCAGGCGTGAGCTCAAGTGGGCGGGTTGATTGCTATTTCCTTTGTGGTGGCAAGAGAGTTGAGAGAGGGCGAGTGTTCGCCGTCAAAAACAAATTTTTATGTTTTTAAGCATTTTTATTGCATGCATGCATACGAGTATACACACTGATTGATATATACATACGTATGCACATGTGTACACAGTATACATGTTGTAGCGAAATAGGTAGCGTGTGGCTGGGAAATGTTTTGTGGCACGTCTGATTGAGTTGGGACTCGCTGTTCATTTGTTTCGCTTGTTCGAGCTGTGCTGCAGTGTAAAGAAAAAGGGGGAAACAAATTAAAATAAAAAAAAGTAAAAAGCGTGAAAAAAGCAGCGCAAAAATCAACTGCCCCCGATGTTTGCTGGCGATAAACGCTTATGCGTAAATGTATTTACTAAACAAAAAAATTTAAAAGTACTGCATATACATATGTATGTATATAATAATATACGTATTTATATATTATATCAAAGCGTATGGACATGTCTGTGAATTAATATGTGCATAATGGTGTGTTAAGCTCTTTTTACATAAAACAACTACATACACGTAAGCACGCAGCTCACAGTAGCTTTATAACAAAAAGGAAACATATCATACACACATATATATGTATACTGTATAAGGACGCGTCCAAGCTGTGTCACTGTGTGTGCGCGTAATGTGAGTAAAGTGTTTATCGCTGTTGTTTGATTTAATTTATTGGCTTAGCGCCATTGTGGCTGTTGCGCACATTTACACGTTGCCCCCAAATATAACGTGTTGAAGGAAAAATTTATTTATTTTTTTATATTTTTCTTTATTCACTTTGTCTTGATTTTTGGAATTTGGTGTAAGTGGAGGGTGTGTTTCTCAAAACTCGTTGACTGTTGAGACTTTAAATCAGAGTAGCGAAGAAGTGGTCTTTAATTAATTATTGGTAAAATATCTTAATTTTATTGTAATTATATATTTATAATCGTTTTAATTTAAGTATTCTGCTTTCTCCAGTCTTGAGAGTAAAGCGAAGCGAATGGGTCTGATAGGGAACGAGAACGAGAGGAGATATCTCCTGTCACCAGTATCTAGTACCAACATTAACGCAAACAATATTATCAGCCTTGAAACCCAATGCGAGACGATGCATAGTAGCTTTTAAAAAATTATAATTTATTTTTTATCAATTAAAATAATTACTTTTTTTTCATAGTGTTAACTAATAATATTCTTCGGTTTATATAAAAGTCTCTAAAATTTTAGGATAAATATATTTTTTACTTTTTTCTGAAAAAAAGTGTGGTTCTAAGCCCTCATATGGTCATATTAAATGCTATAAAAAATATTTCATATATGGCAAACTGAAACTGAATTTAAAATCGCTTACAGATACATACCTACATTTATGTATGTAAAAATGCTCTATTCATATTAAAAGTTTCCTATGAACTTTATGGTCCTTCACAAAAAAAAATATCACTATACAATCATAAAATGTTGAAAAACCTTCAAAATATTGCATATATACATACATACAAACTATGATATAAACAGCGTACAACAATAACAATAATGCAACCGACTGAGCTGATGATAAATGTGACATTTTTATGGGTTTGTCTCAACATCAAGCATATTTTACAAGCTAAACACACACACACCCCCCGCTCCACATGCACTCACACAAAGAAGCGCATAACTTTCGAAATGTGTTGCGAAGCTTGTTATAATATTAGTTTTAATATATATGTATGTACATAAGTATGTTTTGTTAGCGCAATTATAATAGCCAGCTTCTCTGCTAATGTCTCTACATAATAATATGTATACGTATGTATGTGTGTGTTTAGTAGTGTGCGTGAATTGGGCGTGATGAAGCACGTAACATTGTTTGGAGGATCAAGCTGTGAATTGCCTGTATTCATAGTCATATAAAATGAGCAACATAAAAATATATTATTGTATTGTACTTAAATTTTACTAAAATGTCACAACGGCTGTGGCGCAAACAAAAAAATACAAAAAATAATTATTATGACGCAGTGTGAAACGCTTTGGGAATGTCTTGTTCAGACTGGTTGGTTGGTGGCAAGCAAAGGTAATTATCACAAATTGTGGCAACATAAGAAGAGAAGAAAAAACCAAAAATATTCCTTCATATGCTCCATGTATATATGTACAGGAAATAATTTTTTTTTCAATATTTACATATATAAAAAAAAAGTTCTTTTGCTTCTGTGATAAACAAAAAATTTCATATTTCTTATTTCACGAGAGTCCAAAAATGCTTAACTTTAATTATTACACAAATAATTGAAAAATAAAATATTTGAATTAAAAAATTGTATTGTTATAAAAATTCTTTTACAATTTTTTAGTAAATATTAAATTTAAAGCTATAATTAAATAAAATAAAATTTTTAGTAATCAAAATATCGTGGAAATATATTTATTTAACTTTTTATAATTAGCGCCAAATTTTTGCTTTGATTTTCGATATAAATACCATTTTTTGATATAAAAAAAAAAATTTCTACAAAAAAAAAAAATAAATTAAAAAAAAAATTAAAAAGATAATAATTTTTTTGTATGAAAAAATATTACATCTAAATTTTGCATTGAAATTTCATAATCATTCATACAAGCAGACGGCTTCATATATTCGAAATCTTTATTAAAAGTAGTTTTAGTAGCAAGATAATTCATAATATTGGTTTAAAAAAACATTTAATTTTAAAAATATTTCTTATACGGTTCAAGCTTTGTATAAAATAAATAAATAAAAAATAAAGTATTTATGACTTCTAAAATTTAAATAAAATGTGAAACTAAGTAAAAGGTTGAATTTTATTAATATCGGATTAATTTTTTAATAAAAATGTAATATATAAAGATTAATAAATGTATTCGATAAAACACATAATTTCTTATATATTAAAAAAATGTTATTTATTTCAAAATTTTTTCTTGATAAATTTCATATAAATTAACAAAAAGGAAAAATCGTCCCTTAAAATATTTTCTAATTTTTCAATATGAAGTTTTTATTCACTAAATATGTTAATAATTATTAAACAAAATAATATTCCACCTTAGACAAATCTTTCTCTTATCTACAGTCCTCAAAACCATTTTCCATTCCCTCATTTCCCTTCTAATGCCACCTTCGTTGTCTTTCTTAACAGTTTAAACATAAATTAAAGCATATTTATAGGCACTTATACTGCATTCCCAACTGTAACGACAATTTTCCATACAAATAGTGTGAATATAAAAGCAAAATATATTATATTGTAGTTTATTTGGTATATATATATATATGTATATACAATATGTATATATTAACATAAATATTGTTGTGAAATTCACCACGTTTTTAATCAGCCTTTTACGGCGTCATAATTAAAGAGTTGTTAATGCTTTTTATTGTACGATTTATATTTCATAAAATTTGCTTGCTTTAAAAATCCCTATCTTTCATTAAAAATTATCTATAGCCACATTGTAATAATAAATAGCAATTTTCCACACATTTTCCCGCGGTCGGCAACACAACAAGTGCAACTGCCAGTTGTTTTGTAGCTGCAGCCGCCAACCGCTAGTCGCCTGCCGTCTGCCGCCTTGTTCGCTTGTTGGTCACACATAAATAATTTGAGGTGGCATCGTTTCGCTTATTTTGTATTTTATTTTTTTATTTTTATTTTCTTTTTTTTTTTATATATATATTTTTGTCGCTGCTGCCGTGGCCATAGTATTGTTGCGGTGATAAAATGTTGCGGTTGACTTTTAAATTGTTGCAACAATTAAAATCCCACTATTTCCCATGTCACTTGCAACAACAGTTGAATATAATAGCAAATAACAATAATAACAGCAACAAAAACTATATATTAACACCACAGTGGCCATAACATTAAAGTAACAGCTGCTGTAACTGCATTTATAGCTGACTCTGCTGCTGCTGCTGCTGCTGCTGCTACTACTACCGCTGTTTATATGCGTTTAAATAGATATGTATTTATATGTGCAGATATAAGTGAAGATGTATGTGCTTATAATCAGGGTGAAAGCATTTAAATGAAAGTGTCTGCAATTGCCTACAACTGTTTTAATATATGCATTTACATATGTATCTACGTGTATATGTATGCCTGTTATTATGTACGAGACGAAGGGTGTGCATAACTAACAAGTCTGATTGCCGGTTGTGAGGGTGTGCCATGCCGTGTATACGTCTGCGCCTACTTGTTAATATCATTGTCATTTTGTTGTCAACATTTTAACAGCAATCTGCTGCTGTTGTTAATGTTATTATTATGACTATTGTTGCTGTAGTTTTTTTTTTTTGGTAAATTTGCTTATGCGTAGTAATGACTACATTTTTCCCTTTTTTATATATATTTTTTGTTGTTGTTGTGCAGAATTTTACAGTTGTGTAAAATGTTGTGCTGCATCATGGGGGATTTTGGTAAAAGTGCTCATAAATTTAACTGCTACCCAAGTGAAAGTTTGTGTCTTGTTTAGCATAAATGAAAATACTATAGTGAATTACTTTCAGTTATGAGTCGATCAAGGAAAGCCCGAAGCGGTAATAAATTTAGTTGTCATAATCAGTTTCTGTACTCAATTTCTCTACAAGATATATAAATTTGGCGCTTGGTAGCCGCTGAAACGATTTTCGACCCAGATACTTCTCGAATATGTGGTTTCCGTCTTGATGTTTTTCCAAACAAAGGAGTGACCTATAGTTTATACTAAGTCGCCTCCAAACGACCGAGGAATTTTTATGAGGAGTTTCTGTTTCATGTAAGCCATATACTCGGATGGCTTGAGGGTCGACCGCAATAAGAAATATTATTTTTCGATTCTGGTATTTTTCCGGGAAATTAATGTGCTTTCTTTGTAATCTTAAGTTGCAAGTGAATACAATTCACAAGCTCCGCAATACTATTTTCCAGTTATACTGAGAACTGTACTCATCCGATCCCTTATCAATCCCTTGGCGATCTCGTTGGATGCTCCTGTGGTGCTGTATGGCTTCTGATGGCAAACTGTTGCAGGCCTGTGTTTCCTGGATCAAGGTATTTTCCAGATATTATTTATGTATTTTAAGCATTGTTGTTGATGCAGCTATGCCTTTCTCGGACATATATGGCGTATTTGGTTTATTTCGAGGGAGTCCGCTGGTCTGTATGACTTCTTCCGGAAGACTGCTGCTTCAGACAGAAACACTATAGTACAGGATTGGAGCTTGGCGTCAAACTCGTGCATGGTTTTGTGACTTTTTTCTTAATTTGAAATTTTTGATTTTAGTAGCTCATACCTCATTTTCGCTGATAAAAATAGTACTATAGCTAAATTGGGAAAAATATAAATAATTTAAATCGAATACCGGGATTCTTAATAAATATTTTACGGCAAGTAATAATGCACTATGCTCCAAGTGACCACTCGCTGGGGTAAAATTAAGAAGTCGAGAAGAAGTCAATATTTTTCCACAGGGGATTTCCTCAGGATATATGTATGTACTTATCAACAGAATAGTTGTGGTAAAGTTGGTGTGGCAAAGACCCTTTTATAATATTTAATCAATTTTTTTTTTTTTAATATAAATTACATCCTTCCAGTGGTGGCCTTGTTAGGCCAACTAAAAACTACGGATTTAGACCCGATAACCCTCGAATATATCATTCCGCCTTGAGTCAGTAGTCTTGTATTTCTGTACACCTTGCAGTTAGGGGCGTCCGACTATATTCTAACAGAATATTTTGTATAACGGTCCACCTCATTAAGTAATGCTGGCTTGCTGTGGAAAATGGTTCAAGTATAGTCGATCGTTTCCTTTTTCCTTTCCTTTCTCCCACCACACAGAAGTCTAAGCTCAGTAGGCTACTAAAGAAGCAGATTTCAAACGAAAAATAACAATAACAATTCCTGAATGAGTAAAAATGCAGTATTCGACAGTAATTACGATGCTTAGCTACTGAATTAAGTACCACTTTTTCCCACTGATTAATTTCTTGTTCGTCATATGTCCATTGTCCCTTAAGAGGGTAATTTTACAGACCCACAAATGTTTGCCATTCAAAAATATTTTTATTTGAAATTTTTCTCATTTGGTCTGTGACAAACTGTACAAAAATAATGTTTAACCATTATATCAGACTAGGTCTAGCCAAACTTTATTACCACAATAGATTTAATTTTTGGAAAGCAGCAAAAAAAATGTGTTAACTGACCAACACACCTTGCTTTCGTTATGAAAAAATGTGTACAAAAATTAAAAAAATATAAATAGATAAAAAAAATATTCAAAAACAAAAAATATTTATTGTGATGAAAGAAATAATGAATTCATTTATTTTATTATGCCATACTATGAATTACAAAATTTCTAATTTGATTAACGCATGAGTCGTGCTGAGCATGAAATTAGCATAATAACTGAGTTTTAGGTATCTTATATATGTATGTATGAATGATGACGCGCCTTTACAAAATTCACATACACACATACACGCATGGATATAAATTGCAAAAATATATGAATTTATCAAAATATCAGAACGTAAATTATAAAAAAAAAGTAATAAACAAGAATTAACAAATATCTACATACAGGTAAATCCATTAATATTTGAATGGTGTTGACGCATGAACATTGCCACCAGTATGTGAAAATAATAAAATACAAATATTTTTAAAAATGTTTTTTTTTTTTTTAATTTTACTGCGCGTTATTATATTATATTATATATTTTATACTTGTTACTAAAATAGATTGCGCTTGAATAAATAAAAATGTTGCTATTAAAACAAACCAACAACAGTTACTCAATTGGAAATTATTATTTCTTTACGCATTTTTTAATAGAATAAAAAACTTATTTTCTGAAAAATACATTGAATAAATTTTGATAAATATTTGAGTCAAAATAAAGAGGAATGCAGCAACCATGATGAACTAACAAAAAATTATGTTCCCTTTTTTCAAAGCTTTAGGAGTACAGTACTGAATAATAAGTTTCCCTATCGTATAACTAATAATTAATATATTCAAATACGTATAGTGAAAAATATTAATTATATTAGTGGCATCAAATCAATACCAACAGATAATTATCAAGGGCTGTATATCCATATTTTATTTTACCACAAAGTAAGCGCAAATAATTAGACACTTCCATAGATGGGTAAACAAATACAAACATAGATCAATAAAAATGATAAATTGATATCAAAAGAATTGTACAAATAGTGTAATTGCATGTGGTGTTGATAACATCAATGGTGGGCTGTGGTGTATATGCTGCAGGGGAGTGCAACTAGTTTGCTACCAGTACTGCTACCATCATTCTTCGAAATGACAACTATTTCGTTACGCGTCAGCTTCATACTAGTTGAATTCTACTTTGTATGTGCATAATGAATTTCGGCTTTGCAGTAATAAGAATCGGTTGCCAATCGCGAGATGCGAATCGTGCTGCGTAGGGACAGCCATGGGTAATTTTGCAAGTTGTCAGTCATATTGAGGGTTAACTCCACTAACTAATGTATATTTCGCCGCAAGGTTGACTATTTTAGACAAGCATTGAGCTCGCCCGCAGATGTTGATTGAGGAATTACAGACAGAGCAAGAGCCCCAAGGATATGCCGTTTTTGTATGTACATATTAGAGCTCAAGATTTTGTACGAAGATTTTCAAGCTGCTCGAGCATTTGAGTAACGAGTACTCGGACACTCGCTCATTACTCATTGCTCTAGCTCGAGCTCGAGGAATAATTCGAGTTTTTTCGAGCATTTAGAATAAAAAAATTTGGCTTTTTCCCAGAACTTTCTGCAAAAATTTTAATTTTATTTATGCAAAGTGTAAAACTCATTGAAATACTGAAGAAATTTTGACAAACACAAATGAAATTTGAAAAATTTCAAACAATCATTTGTGCAGTTGAGCATCGAAAGGGCATCAAGCAAGTATCGAGCGAGTGAATCCAACAAAACTGTCTCTTCTTACGTTTAAAGCAAAATTGATCTTAACTGTCACAAAATTTGACGCGTTGTACTCGTACATAGGATTCACTCAATACGTGTAAGTTGCAACATACAATTTTGATTTAATATCCAACATTACGACACTTGTCAAATTTTAATTAAACAACGCGATTTTATGCTCTTAATGCGCTGGCATAATCAAATTAGCTTAATGCGCTTACTTGCTTTATATTTGTGACTTGTAATTAAGTACTCTAAGCACACATGTATACGTGTATGTACTCTTATGTATGTATGTATGGTTGTGCATTAGCTAAGGACGAGCGCCTAAAATGACACCGCATTTATTGTCGCACGCGTGTGTGTATGTGTGTTCGTATGTATCTATGTCAGTGGTGTCAAGAGTCAAACTCACGAAAAGCAAAAGCGCCAATATAATTTGCCTTTTCGACACAATCTGCCACAGCACACTTGCACGTGTACTCCTACATACATATATGTTTGTTGGATTGACACGTAGCTATTTGCGTGTATACATGCATATATGTGTGTTTGTGTGTAGATATATATTTTATTTGTGCAAAGTATAGTGTCAGTTGGTGGCGTGTATAATACAAGAGTCTATAATTCACACTTGACGTTGGCAAAAGTCACGCACAGCTGTCAAGCTATTTGACATACATAGCTGCTACGCACACAAAGTAAACTAAAGTTAGATATGTGTGCACTTATATGTATGTATGTACGAAAGTATAATTTGCTACGTGTGATTAGTGTGTAGATAAATGTGGTATTCTAGTTCTCATCTAAAACCAAAAACTTGACTCCAGTTTGATTTTTATTAACTTTGTAAACACTCTCTCTCTCACTTCTTAATTGAAGATAACATAGAAACTGAAGCGGTGTTGCTACTATATTTGCTACATGGGGGAAATATTGACTGTTTTACACATTACTACAAATATACATTGTTAGTTACAAAGGGTTTTCGAATAAGAAATGTTATTCTGATATTCAAGGAAACTTCTCCCTTATAAGATCCATGGTTTCATTACTTGTGTAGCACGTAGCGCCGTATTTGAAAAATTAAAAGTATTTTCTAATATAAGTTAATGTTTTCCAAGTCAAAATTTTCAATTTTAGCTGCCACTTTTTGCCCTTCTCTGTATTATTCGAGTTATTGTAACCAGGTTATGGCTTTGATATTTCGCGTGACGTAATGTCCATCAACTATCTGGAAAAGGGAAACACGATTAAGTGTGATATAGCATTACTGTTAAAGTGAGGCTGGAATATCTATGTGGCTCTGATTGGAGGCTACGTTGATTAATTAAGCTAATTTTGAACAAAACCAAGTGTTCCTGTTGTAAGACCTGTGGCTTCTCAGTACAATATATTGGGAGAAATTAATTTTTTTTGCGAAAAAGGAAAAATTTTATTTATATATGTTTAAACGAGTACATATATTTCATAATAGTGATATGTTATTTCATTAGACTTTCATTGTGCATTTGGGTCTAAATGACCTTGATGTCCTCTATATAAGCCACCACCGAAATCACTTAAATAAACCATTTTTTTCTTTTATGATTAAAGTTATGACTTAAAATATTTCAAAATCTCTCTTTAATAAGTACATATCATACTTTCGAACATAATAAGTTTAAATCATTATTAGATTAATTTTTTCGAAATTCATACAAATTATTATTCTTAACTTTCAAGAAAATTTTATAAATTTCACGCAAATCATTATATAAAACTAAATCTAATAATACTAGTTCAATATTAAAATATTAATAATTTTTTGTTATACGTGGTATTTTTATTTTTATAAAATATACAAGAGTTGTCCCATGGAAAAGGAGACTTACAGATAAATATATTATATATTAGCTCGTTTATTTTATTTTAAATGTACTGCTTTTTAAATTCTATGTGCTATACATATATATATTGCTTTACAGATTTTGCAATTCAATAAAAATAAAAATAAAAATAAAAATAAACTATTAAGCCCTGCGGATGTCAACTTGACCAAAAACTGTTGATAACTTTCCCCAAAAAATTAACTTTACTAATTAAAATTAATTAATTAATTAAAAATTAAATTAAATTAATTAATTTATAAAAATCCCTTTAAATATTGTCCATATTACAATAAATCATTTATTTATAAACTTTTTAAAATTAAATTTTATAAAATATAGATAATCTAAAATTTTTAGTATCATTTACAAACAGGTGGCAACGCTAAACTTTCCTTTTTCTTAAACTCTTTTTATTTTTGGCAATTATCAATGAATTAAGAGAAAAAGTAATCAATTTGGTGCAGTGTTTTGTAAGTATAGAGCTGGCGAACAAACCATAATTAATTTTTATTTATGCATAAAAAGCTGTGTACACACTTTTGAACGTCAGTGTATGCCAGTTTTGCCTTAACAACTGTACAGGTGACTCTATGTGCTTAATATTTTTTTAAGTCTCACAAGTGCGTAGTGTTTGTGTTTGCGCCTAAATGTATACCACACAGCCAACGCACTTACATATGTACTCGTACATACACACAGAGAAGCGTGTAGTAGAAAAAGCTATAAACGTAAAATCACTTTATTGCTTAGGCAAAATTTCATTGCCACTATGGATTTTAATGTAATTTGCGAAACGAACACACACACATTCACACAAGCACACGTGAGCTCTCAATTGTGTATTATGTATTAGATATGCGTTTGCTTGTGTATTTTTAGGCGCATTAGCAGCTCATATATTATTACCACCTTGTCGAAGACTCACGCATTCCTGTGGTTACTCAGCAACTTTTTTATGACTTTTCGCTAGCTGTAGCTTTGTGTGTGTGTGTTCTGTGAGGTTAGAGTGTTTGTAGAAGAGCTTGATAATAAAGCTTTTAGGCGCCTAAACTTGGCTTACCTCACACGATGTGCGCACATTCACATCAACAAGCATGGATGGAGTAGCAAAAGTCAATAAAGTTATTCAACGTCATAAAATATTCGGTGGCGTCAACAATCAACCAAATTTTCTATGCGTCATATTGCCTAAGCTTGAGTGTGCGCCTAAATGTATGTATATACGCATACGGGCGTACTTTTAACTACTAATTTTATGACTAGCAAATCTAGGCAGGTGCTCTTAAAGCTTTCCAAAATTGAGTTTACTAGCAATTTTGCACAAAGTAATTGAGAAACAGGAGTTGAGCGCCTAAAAGTGCGCTAATTTCTGCGCTAATAAATGGTAAACTTATTACTTGCCAAAGTCTATACTACGAAATACGAAAAACGCTTATACACATTTGCTGGCATTTCAAAATTATATTAAGAGAGTTTTCAGTTAAAAAACAAAAAAACGTAAAAAATCGTTGCATATTTTAGCGCGCTACAATGGCTTACAGCAAGGCTTCTGCAAAACCCATTAAACGATTTATACGTTACAAAATTGCATATAGTTGCACAATCAACTTATTTCCTATGGCAAATACGAGTGTATCATATTTTATTTGCTCTTTTTAGAGCTTTGGTCACTACTAGTTTTTGCATATATAAAACGCTTTGCATACTTTTTGGCGATTACGAAATTTTCAACATTACTTAATCCAATTTTTTACTTTACGCAACTGAAATGTTTCGAATTCGTCTGCTGAATTGTGAAATCTTCATGCAACAAATGTGCATATTTGAACCGGCAGCATAGACGCGCGGAACAATTTCAACATTTTTTAAGTTATATTATTTTTAACATTTTTTGCTTAATACCATGCTTTTTAAATCGCATTTTTCTGACATAAACGGCATAAATTTCTACAAACATATGTATGTTTATAAACATGTATATCTGTAATTGTGTACAGAAAATTAAAAAAAAAGATAGGAAAAGAGTTTTTTGAACACAAAACTCGGCTCAACGTATAAAACAATTTAAAAACAATGTGTGTTCATAAAAAAATCGCGCAATTATTTACGCTAACATTTTAAAATTCACATGTCGCGACATGCTGTCCCAATGCAAGCGCAAGAAGACCCTGCGGGACACGCTTGCTTTTAACAAATAAAAAAGATAATTTTACCCGAACAACAATTCCCACATCAAAAGCCTGACTTTTCTGCAATGCTAAAAATAAATATTTTAGTAAGCATTTGCGCGCAATACCGTTACAAAACTGTTGAAATTTGTGCTGTAGGTATATACTAAGTGTAGAAATTTGTAAGTCCCGCTGTTTCGGTATCAAGAATTAGGGTAAACTCAATTCAATTTAAGAGAAATAAAGCTTTCTAGCTGTGAAAAGTTATATTACAAAAATTAATTTAAAAAAAGTTTTCAAGAGCATAAGTAAGTATCAAAAATAAGTCAATATCAAAATTATTTTATTGAAATGCTTAAATCAATTTAAAGAAAAATAAATTCAATAAAATTCATACATAAATTTTAATTAATTTTTATCAATAGAGGAACTTATCTAATAATCTGTTTTAAATCAAGAAATATTTAGAAAAGATATATTTTTATAGAAATAAAAAAATTGTCTAAATTTTACTTAGTCATCATGTCCAAGAGCAGCCTAAAGGTACTAGCCTCCCACAGTATTCCGCTTTACGCCTAAAAGCACACCACACGAACAAACCAAGTAATACAAGATTTTGTGTGAACAAATGCGCATGAAAATGAAACAAAACGAAATTATTTAACAAAAACAATAAAAGGAAATGCAAACAGTTGTAGACAATAAATGCGCGACCAGAGACTAGAATGCAGCGAATGCAGGAATATAGGTACATGCATATGCTGTAATAGCACAATATGCCAACAGCAGGCACAACCCGGCAACCGCTTTACGCCCACCCAACACTCTGGCGTAACTACTCGCCTACTCTATACATACCAACACATGTGACTCATGTAAATTGTATGTGGCAATTTACATGAGTCACATGTGTTGGTATGTATAGAGTAGGCGAGTGGGTCGCTCACCACACCACAGCACAAATACAGTTAGTCAAAAGTAAATAAAAAAAGATAGAAAAAATAAATATATATATTTTTTTTTTTTTTTTTTTTTTTGTATAAAAAAGTCTAGTGAATATTTGGTCATAGACGCGCCAACGCGACAAAGTGCAAACAGACAGTGAGCAAACAATATTTGGCATTTTCATTTCATCAACACTGCTACCTACCGCATGACGGTCAACTTCTCAAAATGCTAGCCGACAGCGACAGCGACAGGATATGAAAAGCCCCTGAAAGTCAACCACAACCATGTCAGATAACAAATCGTCCTTTATTGCTTTTACTATTACTATTATTATTATTATTATTATTTCAACATAAACTATTGTTGCGGTCAACGCTAAAACTCTTTTCCGATACAGAGGGCAGAAAAGGTTTCTACTATTTCGCCTTGTATCCCCCAAGCTGAGGGCAAAAAAAAAAAAAAATGAAGAGAAACGAAATAAAAATAAAATAAATTCCTTTACTACCATTGTATATTGTTTGTTAGTTTAGTCACTTTTTTACTCGCGCCACCAGCTACTGCATATAAATCATGTTTATGTGTTGCATACGTAGTTTTAAGCGTTTTTACTATGGTAAGTGCTATGAATTTATTACAGCCATGTGCAATGTAATTTCTAAACAAATGCTACTACAACAAAAGTAAGAAAATAGAAAATACAAGCATGGACAATAAGCAAATGTAAATAGCATACGGACACCCTACTTTAATCTGCGTATTTTCTTTTGGAACTTTTGCTTGTGACAATGTGTTTGCCCGCCCATAGTGACGTAAAAGCTTTTGCCGAATGCCTTAACACCTCAATGGGGGCTACAACACCACCTTTGTGTCACCAATTATTTGTAAAAAAAAGAAATATTTGTTTAACCTACTACTTTTCATCGACATAAAATGCTATTTTGAAGTGCAAAAAATACGCAATCCTTAATCCTGGTAAGAGAAATTTATATTTAATGAAATCAAACGTCATTCTGTTAGAAAGTTGTCAGCGTATTTGTTTCTGGACAAGCATGACAGAGTTACTCATAGATTTTCTGCTATTGTTCTTGTTATTGTTACAACGTCTGTACAACCTTGCTTAGGAGCAGGCAACATTAGTCTAAGTCACTGTGGTCATCCAACTGGAGGTCCATGAAACGAGCTGTTTCGACGCGTGCAGTTCAAAGGAAAAGCGGTATTATATGAGAAGGTTTTAAGGAGCATGCAAAGAGTTTATTAGGGTCGTGTAGTGTCTCATTGCAAGCAAGACTTACGTTGGATATGTCGACACCAAATATATTGTAAAAATCTTAACATGCAGTTAAAGCTTCGCTGGTGATTGGGCTCCGAAAATTCCGTTCGCTAGAGGAAAGCTCAAAAAGGTGTTAATGGACTCTCAGTGAATGGCGTTTAAAGTCTTTCGGTACGCCGTCATGCCCAGCGGCTCACGTGCGTGGTACTGAATGGAGTCCTTGTAGTCGAGTGCTCCCTTCCTGTGTAAGTAAGGAAAAGGTTGGCGAGATAGCAGTTTACTTTCAAACATAAATCATCAATATCTTGTCCAAACGCCAATATCAAGCAACCATCGGCATATGAGATCAATAAAACGCCCTCTAGTGGAGGAGGGAGCTTCGAGATGTAGCAGTTAAACGAGGATAAAGATTTTTGTCTTTTTTATTGGTGGCGAGAGAGTCTAATAAAGGTGTTGGAAATTAAAATTTTTATTTCCTGTAAAATTGTTTCTTTCCTCTAAGTTTATAAAAAATAGGTAAAACATTTGCAGATTAAGAAAAGATTTTGTGGGTATTTTTAGACGAATTGTTGTTTTTTTTTATAAGGAGCTTTATTTCATGTCAGATATACACTCGGAGGTGACCGCAATTAGAGAATTAAGCTTAATCTCTCAGGAGATTCCGCAAAAATATATATTTTCCGACCGTCCATAATCGAAAAAGAGCATTCTGCGATGGACATAGTGACAGGCATTGTGGTTGGATAGATTTTTAATAAAGAAAGGTGTTTGAGAAAAGTTAACTTCGATACTCACTTAAAGTTTCTAGTTTCTAGTAGTGACTTACTATTTTCCAAACTACATATATTTATTTTCCTATATAGAACTTTTGTTCTATCGTTTCTGTGTCTAAATGTATGCCTCTGAAAACGCGTCTGATAGGCTCATATATGTATATCGCCTAAGCAAACATTATCTTCAATATGAAAAAAGAGTACAATTTATTTTTATTACATTAAAAAAAAATTAAAAAAGTATTGTATGTAAATATTTTGAAAAATTAATTCATTTACGCTGCTTTTCATTTTCCGTTTCTTCAACTTGCCTCCACTGAAATGTGTTCGTCTGCTGGGCAAACTTTAAAAAGTAAACTTTGAAGGCGCGGGAAGAACTTTTTAAATTGAAAAATAGTTTAGTTACAAACCAGCAATAAAACAAAGACAACTAAAGGCATGAGAGAAGAATGAATGAATGAAGCCAACGGACAATTAATTGAAAATTCGCTAATGTTGACTTGTCTGGTGCTGCGAAAAGCGCTGGGCCTTTTTTTTGGTTTTTTTGTTTTTTTTTTTTTTGCGGAGCAATGGTTTGTATGCCTTCATACATATTTAGCTACAAAAAAAAATATATATATATAAATGTATGTATATTATAGACTTTGAAAAGTAGCGTAAAACATTGCCATTCTAAGGTTTTCAACACTTCTCAAGCGCAGAGCTCGCAAAATGGTTTTGAAGAGTTGCATTTATAAAAATTTAGCTATGTATAAGTGAATATATTTGTATGTATGTATCAGTTGAGTGCCCAACTTTTGTGTAATTTAACTTTTTCGCAAAATAGTTTATTGGTTTTGCCCTCTTTCTCTTTATTGCCTGCCAAGTAAATGAATTTGCCATTTAATCAATTGTTTTTGTAGTTGGTTTTTTTCTGTTTTTTTGCCTTTGAATTCTTACAATGGTTTGATTTTCGATTGATTTAAATAGTTGCTAAAATATTTTATATTTCATTGAAGAAATTGCCTGTGAAGAAGCGAAATATATTAAAAACTATTAAAATCGTTAAAAAAAAGACAGAAAAAACATGCTTATGAAGAATGTGCAATTTAAGTGATAACATCAAAATATTGTTGTTGTCTCTTTTGGTCATTACGTTTAAACCATCCGGTGCTCTCTTTGAAATTATTTTTTTTGGAGACTGTCATTCAAGATCTGGTAACTGATGGATTTCCATGATTCATGAGCATTTTAAGATAAAAAATCGATGCATATAAAAAGCCCTTTTTAGTTTGTCAAAATATCTGAATTTCTACTACTATATTCATGCCGAAACTGCAATCTAGACATAAAAAGTATTGAAAAGTTTATTTTTTTAATTTTAATTCATCTTAATCTCCATATTAAACAGTGAAATCAACAAAAAGCGAGATTTATTTGATAAGAAAATGGATAACGAAAAGCTGGAAACTTCAGCAGGTGCATAATTGTTCAGCTACAAGCTACGACACGAATGATTGGGGGAACAAAGAAAGAAACGCGCACTTTTTTCGATAAACGATTCATTTAATGTCCCCAACACCAAGCAAACTTCAATTTAGCAAAATTACAAATACCCACAATGCTACGCACATAAATGCGGATTTATGTTCCCTAAAGCCTGCTGCTGCTGTTCTGCTTCTGCTATTGTCAAGCCAACAGCTTAGAAAGCAAACAAGTACACAAACAAAAACAGTTCACAGTGCGGTCAGCGCCACCGGTCGTTTGGTCATTGGACGCAGCCTGGGAATAATTTTTAGCTGTTATAGCTATTGTTTAAAAATTTCTCATTTCATTTTATTTCATTCTTGATTTTCTTTTATATTTTTTTGTATTTTTTTTTTAATTTTTTTTTTTTTGTTAAAACTTTTTTCTTTAATTTACCTTTTGTTGCGAGCTTAATGCAGTGTTTTTGATTTGCTTGCTTTTTTTGCTTACTTTTTAGTATCAGTGCTTTTTGTTGTTTTCTTCGCCTTGGCATTTCACACTACTACTAGTACTACTACTACTACTGAGTCCCTCCGTATTTCTCTACTTTACTTCATATATATTTATCAGCATCTTTTCATTTGCTCGCTGTGGGAAACAAAAGACTGTTTGTTGGAAGAAGTGGAAAAAATGGCATAAGGAAAATGCCAAAAATAAATTGAAGCTCACAATCATCGTTGACAATTGTCTAAAGTCCCGTTGGAACTAGCTGGCGAAATAAACACAACAACAAACAGCAGCGCGCCACGGCAGCCACATTACTGAAGTACAAACTCTAAGGGCTTTGCTGAAAATTGCACTAAACGATTTTCTTGTTTCACTCGCTAAATGACATTTTATATATACGTTTTATTTTTAGATTCAAACATTGTGGCAATTTCAGTTAAAAGTAAATACTTTTTACTTTTAAATATTTAAAATTCAATTTCGACTGTAGCATTGTTTAAGGCGATTATATTTTTTACAATTGAGTTTTTAGCTTATTTCCAAAATGGGTCAAAAATGTTGGTAATTTTTCTTAAATTGAAGCTCATTCTTTTTATGTCTTTATGTTATTGTGCCGAGTGGTTACCAATGCGTACCACCATTCTGATGGCCAGGGTTCGAGCATTGGTTCGATCATCTTTCAAAATTATGGTAAATTAATTATTTTTTAATTGCTGTCGGCCTTCCGCAGGGTATTTCTGACATGATGTAAGGCCCTCAATTTTTTGGAAAAAGTCAAGACGTATGCCCCACACTGGAAGAGGAGATTTGCGGAAAATCGCTTCAGCGGTTATAAAGTTCCAATTATCTAAATAAAACAGAGTGCATGGTTAGGGTCTTTTCCATCAGGCGAAAATTTATAACATAGTTGAAAATGTGTTAGAAAAAAGAAAAATATATTGGTTTGCCTAAAATTATTTAGTTCTTCGAATGACTTCGAATTTCGAAATACAAAAAAAGTGGTAGCGTTCAGAAGTTATTGAAGGACATCAACGACGATTCTGGTTTGCCCGATAGTAACGTAACGAGCGTCTATGGTTATGACGTCGAAACCAAGACCCAGTCATCTCAATGGAAGGCCCAAATAAACCTTGATAAGATATGACAGCCCGCGAAAAATCAAAATTCACCCTTTCTTTTGACAGCTCTCGCATATCTAAATCCTCCGTAGCTTTAAAAACTCACTCTACAATATAAATTTCAGTTCAATTCTTTATTAAAGCTAATTTTGTAAACTAAGAAACGAATTAAATAGACTAAATTATCGTACAATTTTTAAATTTATTTTAAACAAGAAAAAAGTAAAAAAAATTATCAGAAATATGAAAATATAAATATTTTTCCAATTTAATATTTACCCTAATAAATTAGTACTTTAAGAAAAATATAGCGAAAATAAAAATAAAATTTAATTTATAATCCATTTAATTTATATAAAATTTTCATAAATATAAATACACAGCAATACTCACCAATTAAATAGTTGCAATTCCAAAAATGTTGTCCAAATTAAATTTCAGCTAGTTTTCCAAAATTTCATCAAATTTTACGGCATTTAAGCGTTTACCAAAACAAATTACTTTCTCGCCTTTTACTCATACAAATCCCGATGGACAGCAGGTGTTATTTTATAAACTTTTCAATTTCATTCTTTATTTGTCGAAAAAAAAAATTAAATTATTTTCAATGCAACATTTGTACTCGCATCGCCTACGGCGCAATAATTCACAAATCGATTATTCATCATTTCTTTTTGAACTTGTTTGTTTGCACACACCATACCATTTTGCTTTAATGCATAAATTTAAATATTTTTTTTTTTTATTTATTTACTAAATACAAAAGTACAACGCACATACGTATGTATGTACATATGCATGTGCTTCAGCTTATAAGCGTGTGTTTTATGTGCTGCTGCTGCTGTGTGTGTATGTGTGTGTGTGTGCGTTGTTTTTCCAAATCACCAAATGATTCTGTAATGCTTTTAAATTTAGACACCTTTCATCTGGCTAAGGCGAAATGAATAAAAAAAAATAAATTCTAATATAAACTAACATAATTCGTTGGTTTCGGTGCCAATTATATATGCATCTTTATGTGTGTGTACTCGTATGCACATACAAAAAAGTTTCAATGTCAAAATTATTGGCGCCTAATAGTTTAGTTGGAGGGAAAAGGGGATTTACGAGTATACGATGAATAATTTTTTTTTTTTAATTTCGGTCTTTTTATTATACTGAATATTTATGTTAGTACTTATATATACATACGAGCACATCTGTGTTCACATGTATACCACATGTATATACATGTATGAGTGAAAAAAAAAATAGATTTCTATGCTTGTTTATTGATGTAAATTGTTGTTTTTTTTTAATATGTTTGCAAACATTAAAAGAAATAAATAAATAAATAAATAGTTTTATGTATGCTGACGGCTAGAAATGATTTATTTAAGATTTTCTGTTTGCGATAATAATTTAACTAATTGCTGATTTATTACAACCTTGTTCAGAACATTCACAAAACAACACAAAAAATATATATGTATTTAAAAACTTGAAGATTTTTCCAAAATATTTTTACAAATATTTTTTTTATTTTAAACTTCAAAAACTATAATTTGATGGTTTTTTATGAGGAGTTTTAATTTCATGCCATAAATACACTCTGAGGTTTTGGCCGAGGGGCTAACTTAATTTTTTATTTAATTAATTTTCTATAACTTTTGGATGTTGTTCATATCAAAATTTGAATACGGGCCTTCCGAATAGTAGTACCCGAGGCTAACCACGCGGCTATCGAGGCCGCCAATGTCATATAAATTACTGAATAATATTAAACAAAATCTAAAACAGAGATCCGCAAGGAATACTGACGGAATGAACAGAACTGAGTCATATCCATTATATTTTTGTATTCATATTCACTCGTATTCATTGTAAGGAAAACGCTGCATTGGTGTGGTAGTCTCATGCTCATATTTAATGAGAGCATCGGAGAGAGAGTTCCATCGCCCACTTTTTTTATCGAGCTTGGAGCCGTCTATACAGCTATGGCTCACTGATCGAGGGCGTTGACGTTTTCGCACTCATTTCTGTAAAGAAAATATACTATTACTAAAGGAGGTGTGGTTCAGAGCAATCCGGTGTTTTTTGATTTTCGCCAAGTACCGCGTTATATATTTATGTGTGTGTAATTTAATTAAAGTAAATAATTTGTATAACAAAAAAATTATGTTTTGAGTTAAAGTGGCAGGAAATCACTTTAGAGTTACCTCGCACTTAATAACGAAAAGAAAAATAAGTTTTTGAGCGACTTTTTATATCAATTGTCTTATTACGTTTCAACTTTATACCAGTTAAATACTAGTTCATATCTGCACCTTGAATAGCTACTTAACAGAAAGGAAACATTTTTGCTAATAACAAGATTCAAAATGTAATAGAGAATGATAGAATTTTTACTTTAAATAGAATTTTCAACTATTTTCAATATTCAGTATTCACAACGACTTATAGTTCAAAAACAACAAATTCCTTTGCCCTGTTTTAAATTCGAGCGTGTGGCCTACTTTTCATTGCTCTCCTAATAGCTATCATTTAGTTTTTACGAAAAAAAAACTCTCCTCTCTTGATCTACATTCACTCGGCTTGTTAGCTGGTTATTTGGTTGGTTGATTTCTGCGAAATTTAAATGCTCGCTTGTCAACTTAACTTTTGTCAGCTGTCAGTGGTAATTTATGCTTAACAATTCGTAATCAACAAATATAAAACTGTCATTATTTTTATTTCAGTCGTCTTTGTTGTGTTTGTTGTTGTTGCTCCTAATTTGCTCACACAACAAACTTGAATTCTTAATTTATCGTTTGTCGCTTTTTTCTCTCGGTACGCCTATAAGCACACTACACTTAACAGTATTTGTGCGACTGTTTGAATGTATGTGTGAGTATGAACGCGCACTCATGCGCATAATTCACAATTTCAAAAATGCTAAGCTAAAATTTTATTGGATTTTCATTATTTAAATGTTGAGTATTCGTTTTTGCTGCTTTTTTCTTTTTCATTTTGTTTTTTTTTTTTTTTTTACTTCAAATGATGCTGATTTTGTAAGGCTTAGAGGCTTGGCGGCACTGTCTGGCACATAAAAACGCACGCACACGTATTTTATAAGCAATAATTGCGCAACAATGTGTATTGCCGCCGTCAGTGAGCAATAAAACAAAAATTCTAAAGTCAAATTCTAATATTACAAGCATATTGTGTATGCAGTTCGTATGCTGCACGTTAAGTAAGTAAGTATGCATGTCTGTTTGTATGTATCATTGACGCCAGAAGGCAGCAGTTAAAGTTAAAAATAAGAAAAAAATAATCGGCAACTGTACAACGGTACTAAAAGCAACAGACGAGTACTGTCAAAAACAAGGAAGTAAAAGAAAATATATATGTATGTATGCCTTCGTTTGTATGTATGTATTAGCGCTTCGATCAAAGTCGGTTGGATAAAATGGCCTATACGTACAGTATAATAAAATGCAACGTTGCGTTGCAAATTTACGAGACGTGCAGTGCCACAGCCAAATCAGAGACACACAAACACACAAACTCATATATTATTTGTTATGACCAAACACATATTCAAGGATATTACTGTAACTCCAACTGTCTACACTTGACTTGGGCGCCACAAAAACCGCATTGAAATCTCCCCCAGCAGTGGCCAACTTTACATCACTCCAACGCTGGCTTTCACTCACTCACTCACTCACTCACTCACTACTTGCTCAGCGTCTGCCCCTGCCGAGCACCGCCGGCGTATACAACTTTTATTAAACCCACTGTAGTCTGCTATGGTATTAGTGGCAGCATAAAAAGCCTAAACTTCTGAGCGTGAATGAAACATTTTGGCCGTTACGTGCCTTACAGCTTTACAAGCATTTGAATTTTTTGTTTGCCTTCTATATAAGTATGTAACATACATACTCGTAGGTATGTATGCACGAGTAGGCAATACGCAAAATGAGTAGTAGTAGGAAGCAATACTTGTTTTACCAATTTTTTATGTACCAATTCTTTTTTTCAGCTTGCCCTTGTTGGTATTGTTTGGTCATTAAAGGAATTTCCGGTGACCAGCGAAGCGTAAATTAAAGTCTCTCACCCTCTAACACAAACAAAGAAGGCAGTCAGACAGTTAGTCAGCGCACGGTGTGTTGGGGTGGGAGTTTTGGGAAGTTAGCCAAAGAGTTGTTCTTGTAATTAAATTGTATGAATAATATGTTTTATTCTTTCCTTTATTCCACTCAGTGGTGGTAAGCCAGAGTTGACAGCTGTGGTATTATAGACAAATTTTCGGTGATATATGTATACAAATATGAATGCAAAAAAGTGTATATCGAATACACGACTATTCATTTATTTATTTCTTTCATTTTTATTGTAAATTTTTCTTAATTGGTTGATTTTATAAGTTTTTTACTTTATTAATTTTTTTCTTGATGGATTTGAGTGAAATTTATGACCGTTGATCTCTTGGTATTGACACGAAAAGTGAAAATTAATGATCTAATGGGTTACTAAAATTTGGGAAAAGTTTTGTTGTAATTTAGTTTACTCTATTTTGAATTTTGTATTATTTTTTTATTTTATTTTATTTAATTTTCTTATTTGATTTTACTTTGTTTTATTTTATTTTTTTATCTTATTTAATTTAATTTAATTTTATTTTATTTTATTTTATTTTATTTTATTTTATTTTATTTTATTTTATTTTATTTTATTTTATTTTATTTTATTTTATTTTATTTTATTTTATTTTATTTTATTTTATTTTATTTTATTTTATTTTATTTTATTTTATTTTATTTTATTTTATTTTATTTTATTTTATTTTATTTTATTTTATTTTATTTTATTTTATTTTATTTTATTTTATTTTATTTTATTTTATTTTATTTTATTTTATTTTAGTTTATTTTATTTTATTTTATTTTATTTTATTTTATTTTATTTTATTTTATTTTATTTTATTTTATTTTATTTTATTTTATTTTATTTTATTTTATTTTATTTTATTTTATTTTATTTTATTTTATTTTATTCTATTTTATTCTATTTTATTTTATTTTATTTTATTTTATTTATTTATTGTTTTATTTGTTTTAATTTAATTTTATTTTATTTTATTTTATTTTATTTTATTTTGTTTTATATTTTTTAATTTATTTTAATTTATTATGTATGATTTTTCTGTTTTTTTAAAATTTTTAATTTTATTTTGTCGATTTTTTATTGACTTGAACAAAGGAATTCCGAACATAAGCCAAAGGTTTACGAGTTTCAAAACCGAAGATGTGGTTAACTGTTTCTTTGATTATTTTGGTTTGCGTTAGGAATACCTTCCAGAAGTTCATTATGCGGCATATGAAAGCAAACTCATCGGAAAAGGCCTATTTTTTTTGTACAAAAACTCATGGATCATCTAGCAATGCGATGCAAGGCATTGCTTATCAAAATCTCTTATTCTTAGGGGTGACCCTCCGCTGTCCTAGAACACCAAAATCCAATAGTTCCAATATTTAGTGCTTAGTCTCACTTAAAATCAGATTTCCAATGGTAAAAAAATCATTAAATTTTTTTATTATTCGCTGGTTACCGACACATCGAAAAGAATATCAGTGGAAATGTATAACCGTGAAAGATTTATTTATTTATTTTTATTATAAATTTTATCGTATAGTTTTTTTCTCCAATTTGTAATATCTCTTTTTTATTTTTAAAGTGTTTCACAACAAAATTGGCTTTTGTTTATGAAAATTTCGAAAAAGCCATTAGCACTAATATGAAATATGCATCCTCTAAACAACGAAGAAGAAGAAAAAGTCGAAGGTACAGCGTAAATGTAGGCCTGTATGACACATATTTAAGAAAAATTCCCAAGCAAAATAAATTTAGTATTGTCGCTGTGAAAATCATCATGTTAAATAATAATAAGAAAAGAGAAATTAAATAATCTAAATACGCAAAGTTCTTCGCTATAAACGAAATAATTTATTTTTAGCTAGCAAATTTTTGTCGTCGATTTTTCTTTTTTCTTTTTCTTTTGCGGTGTACATTTTCCGTTTGATTATTATTTTTCTTTTTGTGTTTTTTGCTTTGTATCTGCCAAATTGGTTATGTCGCTATGAGGTCACTTGAGTTTTCTGGGTGTGTGGGTGTTGCTTTTAAGATGTGAGTAAATCTGTTTTTTATGCTTTTGAATTTTATGTACTTTATTCGACTTGACTTTTTGATGCATTCGGCCATAATACTTGAAAATGTGTGTGTACTTGTAGTATTTTTATATGAATTAATATCTGAAAGCATTATGGTTTTATTCTATTTAACGGCTAAATATCCTCTTTACTGATATACGTATGTACACGTATATGCAGTTCATTTTAAATAACGATACGGAAACATTGCTTATTTTTGAATGAAATCGCAGCAGCATTACGGTCATAGTTATACCTAACCATTGGCCAAACTTCTCTTCCAGGTTTTGGTGTACGTCTTGGTGGTTTTTCTAACAAATGGAACACCTGCGACATGTTCTAAGACACCTCCGAACGGCTGATGGATTTTTAAGAAGAGCACTTACTACATGTAAAACCTTTATAAATTTTATTGATTCTTATTTAAAAAGCAAACAAAATTTTCATATGATATAAAATCATAAAAAAAATTTATCAAATTTTGCTTTATTTTATTTTATATTATTTTATTTTATTTTATTTCGTTTTATTTTATTTTAGTTTATTTTATTTTATTTTATTTCATTTTATTTTATTTTATTTTATTTTATTTTATTTTATTTTATTTTTTTTATTTTATTTTATTTTATATTATTTTATTTTATTTTATTTTATTTTATTTTATTTTATTTTATTTTATTTTATTTTATTTTATTTTATTTTATTTTATTTTATTTTATTTTATTTTATTTTATTTTATTTTATTTTATTTTATTTTATTTTATTTTATTTTATTTTATTTTATTTTATTTTATTTTATTTTATTTTATTTTATTTTATGTTATTTTATTTATTTTATTTTATTATATTTGACTTCATTTTATTTTGTTTTATTTTATTTCATTTTATTTTATTTTATTTTATTTATTTTTGTTTTTTCCTTTTCGTTATTTTATTGTGATTTATTTTCTTACTGTTTTTAATTGATGTTATTCAATTTTATTTGGCTTGATTTGATTTGAGTTTATATTGTTTTTTATTTAATTTTTCGTGTTATTTGGTGTAACCATATATAATTAATTTTATTTTATAGGATTACTAAATCCATTTCTAAATACACTTCAGCTGATGTGGAATTTTCATTGCATAGGAGTAGAAGATTGAATAATATTTTATTAATTCTTTGTGGGGGAGACTGTCTTCTAAGTATTTTTGATATTCAAAATGGTCACTTTAACCCACTTTAACAAATCGTTGCTGTTCAAGCTTAAATAAATTCGATGAGCTTATAGTTTGAAAAATATATATTCAGAATTGAACAATAAATATTATTATAACATATGCATGCAAATATATGTATAAAGTAAGTTTGTTTGATATTTGTTTTGTTTAATTTGAAATATAAAATAATTTTAATCCAAATCCATTGACCATTGGCCAAATGGTATTCTCACTTTAAATATTCTATATTTTCACTAGCGTAGGTTGTTTTAATTTTGTTCTATTTTATATGTGTGTAAATATTTATTTTTGAATTCTTTTAATTGAGTCATTGGCTCTTAATATTTTACATATTTTCCACGAATACTTTTATTTCTAATACGTGAATGTTGTGAAACACTTTATATCGCTCGATTTATAATACCGTATTTTATTTTTCTCATTTTTTTCCGTACAAATTATGTCACTTTTGGTTTCACTGCTCTTTTCCGCACAATTCATTTGGTTATTCTTAAATTAACTTTGGCCTCAATATTTTCCTCAGTTTTCGTATTTTGCACAAGAATCTTTTACGAAAAACTAAAACACATTTTTTACTACATTATGTGCGCCTTTACCACATCAAACGAGCGTGTGTGTGGGTTGACCAAATTTTTTTTAAAATTTCCGCATTACTTTGCTCACTTTTTGTCGCATAAAATACAGAAATTCGTAAAAATCAAAATTTATTTCTGCAGCTGCTAAAATTTTATTTTCTATTTTGATTGGGAAACTTTTTTATTTCTTTGCATGTGGTTGTAATTTACTTTTTTATTGTTGTTACCCGCTTCCTTTTGACCGCAACGCTTTCCGGCTGTTGTATGTTACTACACAATTTCGTGGTTATCAAAATGAAAATGCTCCACAAAAGTTTTTTTTTTTTTGCTTTTGAGAATACACGCTAGTGTGTGTGTGTGCGTGTGTGTTTGTGTATGAGACTTGAAAACGGACGCGTTTAAAATGAAATTCAATTCGAAGTAGCGGAAGAGACGCGCCGTAACACACTTCAACACCGCACGACGTTTGAAATGAAACTGAAATGAAATCCACTTGACGAGATGGCTGGCTGCCTGTTGGCTGCCACAAACGCGTTGCTTGCTTGCTCGCTTGCTGTCGGAGCATAAGCGACAGCGGAAGCACAACACGGCAAAAGGAGCGCGCACAACAGTTGGCCAAAACGAAACACAACTCAGCGCGCGAGGTTTCTTGGCTGCTGCTTCTACTGCTGCTGTTGGCGTCGCAGCCGCATAACAGCTGAGCCAGACATGCAACCACAGTTGGAGGGTTGGACGCCAGAAGGATAGGCAGGTGGGTGCGGACGAATGGACAGACGGCGGTGACGATGGACGCACTACAAATAAACGATAAGGCAGCAGACTGTTGTCGGCGAAATTGGTGGCAAGTGGCTGCTGACACTCTGCACTTGCCGTTGCTGCAGTTGCCTTTTTTGTTTTTATACAATACAAGCCAGCGGCTGTAGGAAACATGAATGACGGTTAAGGAGAAAAATCGTTTATCAAGCAAAAGAAGAAGAAGAAGAGAAAATGGTTAAAAGAAGAAAACAAACTAAATGAGAAGCAACAGAAAAAAAGTCGAAAGCCAAGTCATAAGAGCAAAACAGTTAGCAACCCCTAAATAATTTGCACGCATGCACATACACATACACGCAAACACAATTGCTTTTACACTCTGCCGTACAGCAGTATCTAATGTAAATATACGTGTATGTACGCTCTCTGAGTAAAAGCAATGGCCAAAAAAGAGTATTTGTCTCTGCTGTGCTCATAAGTAATTGGCATAAATGTTGCCGCTTCATTGCTGCTGTCGTATGTTGTATATATGTATAATATGTGTGTACATATGTATGCCGGCTAGTTAGCTTTAATACAGCACTTGGTATAGATACATATATAGTATGCATGCAAAAGTCAATAGCATAAACAAAAACAAAATTTCTCAGTTTCAGGCTCCAACAGAAATTGGCCGTCATGCCAAAGACAATACGAACGTAATTGTGCGACAAGTGGCCAACAGAGTAAAACTATACAAACAACGTATGTACATATACATATACTATGTATGGTATGTGTATACAAACATGCATTAAAAGCACACAAAAAATCTTGATCAGAGAATTTTGTGTATTTTTTTCTTAATGAGAGCAAAATTGCCCAGAGAAAAGCGAATGCACGACGGTACTATACATATACACGTATATAGACAGTGTGTAAGATTTATCGAACTAACGCTAACTTGAAAAAGTATTAGGAGTTGATGAAGACAATTTTTGCACAATAAAGTCTTAATTTTCGAAAAAAAGCGGCACGAATTAATGCATACACCCAATATGAACTCAAAAAAGTCAAGAAAGTTATAGACATTACATATGTATACACATACATTTATGTTTCTTATACCTTAAACCAACTTCAAAAAAGAGGAAATAGTTGCTTTAGTCATATGCATACATACATACATACATACATACATATATCTGTCCGTGTGATCGGGGATATGAAACTTGATTCATATGCTCCCTGTATTGGTATTAATGAGGTAAGTTAGCATTCCAAATAGGAGCTAGGACGTGGAAAAGTTTAATATATATAAACCTTTAATCGGTCGCATCAACCGAAGTGTATTCTACCATTTCGAGGGCCATGGATTCAATTTGCTTAGAAAAAATTGATATTCCCAACTACGGTCGTCCTCGGCCTCTCAGAATTAATGTAGCACCTGTTTGACAAAAGTCTCGCCTACTTTTATTGTATAACTGAATGATCAGGTATATAATACTGGATGCCACCTGAACTGATAATGTCTTCATAGCCAAATACAAATATATTTACTGGTATAAATATATTTACGAATATCTATATATCGTTATGGATACGTTATCTCCATATGCTATAATTTTGCTATAAACATATGTAAGTCTCCTTTATTTATTATAATATGTGCATTATTATTATATTATATTAATATTATTATTGTTGTCTTTTTAATATGATGAAGTATAAAATATTTCAAGAATAATTCGTTATTCCGAACAGCTGTTAACGACACACTGTCTGTAGTATCTCAGCAAAGGCCCTACGTTCAAGCGATTGACATGTTAAGTCAACTTCTTTGTCCCAGCCTTATTTAGGTAGTCAGTGCGAACTGAAATAAAAAAGCTCGTCAAAACAAATGAACTATTTAAATCGATTTTCGTCGATTTTATTTTTATTTTGGTAAAATTCGCTACCATTTCTTTCCTACTTAACGTCAATCCGCATGAGGAGTGCAATCTGAAAGACATACAGAGCCCGCTTCCGTTCTCATGATGAAAAATAACAAAAGATTCTCCATATACAGAAGGAAAAAAGCCTTTTTTAAGCGATAAATTGCCTAAATCTGCTAAATTTCATGAATATAGGCAAAAAAATTTAGAAATAAAATCGTTGGTAAATAATATTTTGGGATATGAACAAAGATACCGGCATATAATTAGAGTATGTGATGAGAATTTGCCTGAGAACTCGGGATTTTATTTAATTTTTCACAAATAAGTATTTTAATTTGTGTCCCAAAATGGATAAATTCAAAATATATACTCGTATATGTGTTATTATATATTTATCTTTATACTTGCAAAGCTTAAAATATCGTCTTTATTTATTATTCAAAATTCCAAGTTCCTTAGATAAACGTACAAACATGTATGTACATACAATATGTATATGTATGTGGCATAACACGCAAATTCCCAAAAGAACGAAAACAAAAATAATTTACTCCGCTTTTAAAGGAGAAATCTCCAGCGCATTTAAAAGTTCAAGTTCACATTGAATAAAAATAAAGTATATATACGTACATTCACACATACAAAATAAATTAGGTGTCTGGTATTCGTATTATTTACATTAGTGCGCTTTAAAATAGCACATGCAAATGGGCAACACTCAAAATATTTCCAGTGCAAGCACATACAAACATACATATATAACATAAGTACTTATATGAAATACACACACACTATTGTATAAAACGTTGATGGAACGTAAAATGGCTGCAGTTGAGTTCTTTTTTTCACAAAAATGCTTCTTAATTGATGGAAAAATTAAATTAAAATATGCGAAAAGTATCTGTTGTTGTTTTGCTCATAAAAAACTTAATTTTCGATGAAAAAGAATCTGAAAATATGTTTACAATCTTAACAATAAAATCACAAAATGCTGATCTCAATATTTTAAATTAATAAATTGAAGCAATGCAATAAATTAAACAACCTTTTTAGTCAGGAAAAACTTTTAATAAAATAATTATAAATTAAATAACAACTAAAATAACAAATCATAATTTTATAAAAGTCTGGTACTAATAAAAATTCTAAAAGTAATAATCAATTTTCAGTATATGAGAGTTTTGCCAATAAAGTCAAAAGGCAAAAAAAATAATAATTGTTTATATAGGTAAATGAAAATATCCCTCAGTCGCTCCTGTATCGTAAACAGAAAATATGTCAATACCGAATTTTTTTTCCAAAAAAAAATAATTATATACTTTTTTAAGTTGAGACGGGAAAGTATTTAATTTTAAATTTTAACATTTTTAATTTTATAGAAGTTGGCCCTTTAAATCTTTAAGCCAAAATTATATATTTTTTTTATGCAAATGTGAAAATTTTAATAAAAATAATAATAATTTTTTGACAAAAAGATTCCTAGATACTTGAATAACTTGAATAATTATATTCATTCAGAAATGGGAAAACAAATCGCTAAAATCTGCTTTTTTCAGCCTCGGAAACCATCCTGCCTGCTCTGAGAGACAAAAAATTTTCAAATTCAATTTTTATTGGAAGAACATTTTTAATATTTATTATAGGAGTTTACCTTAACAATCTTTAAGTGTTATCAATTTTTTGTGGAATTATGGAAATTTTATCAAAATAAATCATTTTTTAATTTCTTTTGAAAAACGCTGAGAGACACAAAGTTTTCAAATTCAAATCATTATCGGTATCTGTTAAACTAATGTTTGTATATACGACGGTTAAACGCTGAAATTGCCATATGTTTCAACCATTTAAATTTTTAAATCAATTAAAATTTGAAATACAAACATTCGCTAACAAACAACTAACAGTATATGAATAAATGCAATAAACTCGCAGACTTGTTTCGAGTTAATTTTTTTTTTTTTTTTGAAATTCGTGTGCGATCTCATTCTTATTTTTAGCTCTAGTGAAATAAAAAGGAAATAGAAAACTGTATAAATAAATATCAACCACCAAAAACGTGGAAAACGTTATAAACGCTAGAAGCCAAATTGACCAAGGAGACAACTGCGGCGACATCAATATCACTATGCTCATGGAAAGCTGACTAACTAAAAGAATGACTCGCCTGGCAAG
Organism: Ceratitis rosa; assembly: GCA_037013455.1. Lineage (NCBI taxonomy): Eukaryota > Metazoa > Arthropoda > Insecta > Diptera > Tephritidae > Ceratitis > Ceratitis rosa. The sequence goes on from JAWMAG010000041.1 coordinate 2,740,304, forward strand.
TGGACTGTTGTTTTGGTCGACCGGCGAGCGAGTGAATACAAGTGCGGTGGTTGTTTCTTTCTTTGACGGACAACCTGAATATTTTGCCGTTTCGCTGGCCATTTGGCCGAACGCCAAAACAAACGCGCGCGTCCAACGTACAAGCGAATATAAGATACGAGTGAAAAATATGACAAAAATAAATGTGGAAATAGTCGCATAAAATAGAAGGCCGCTGGCAAATTGAAATAGCTAAAGCAAAGTCTACACAGCCGTTCGCACTGAGGAAAGTCTCCAATGGCACGGAAAAATTATAGCAAACCTTTCTTGCGGTAGTTGAATTTCTACATAAACATGAGAGCAATAGAGAGAGAGAGAGAGAGAGAGAGGGAGCGTATGTGTAGTGGGTTCACATTATCTGCTGAGAGTTTGCCTTCTGTGGTAAAATGTTGCAGCTGTTAGCGATGCGTCGAAAGTCAATACACGCGTTAACAGCTGCAGGTCAATAAAGGCGAAACAGCTTAGCAAAACAAAGATGCTGATAATGTTAAGTCATTTTTAAGTACTCAAGAGTAACAAGGCATTTTTAAGTACATATGTACGTATGTGCATATATGAACGTGCTATGTGTATACATACATATGTAGATGCTCATCTGATATGTATAATTTGCGCTGTATTTTTTATTAAATTAATTTAATTAATATATTAGTTAATTTATTTATTCTTTTATAACATTTCTTCTATTTCTTCCAATTTTAATCAATTTATTTTGTTTTATTTATTCTATTTTATTTTTTTTATTTTATTTTTTTAATTTATTCAATTTTATTTTATTTTGTTTTAATTTTTTCTATATTATTTTATTTTATTTTATTTCATTTTAATTTATTTTATTTTATTTATTTTAATTTATTCAATATTATTTTTTTTTAAATTTATTTAATTTAATTTTATTTATTTTAATTTTTTCTATATTATTTTGTTTAATTTTATTTATTTCTTTTTATTTTATTTCATTTTATTTTATTTTATTTTATTTGTTTTTTTTTATTCTATTTTATTTTATTTTATTTTATTTTATTTTATTTTATTTTATTTTATTTTATTTTATTTTATTTTATTTTATTTTATTTTATTTTATTTTATTTTATTTTATTTTATTTTATTTTATTTTATTTTATTTTATTTTATTTTATTTTAATTTTTTCTATATTATTTTATTTAATTTTATTTTATTTATTTTTTTATTTTATTTTATTTAATTTTATTTTATTTTATTTTATTTTATTTTATTTTATTTTATTTTATTTTATTTTATTTTATTTTATTTTATTTTATTTTATTTTATTTTATTTTATTTTATTTTATTTTATTTTATTTTATTTTATTTTATTTTATTTTATTTTATTTTATTTTATTTTATTTTATTTTATTTTATTTTATTTTATTTTATTTTATTTTATTTTATTTTATTTTATTTTATTTTATTTTATTTTATTTTATTTTATTTTATTTTATTTTATTTTATTTTATTTTATTTTATTTTATTTTATTTTATTTTATTTTATTTTATTTTATTTTATTTTATTTTATTTTATTTTATTTTATTTTATTTTATTTTATTTTATTTTATTTTATTTTATTTTATTTTATTTTATTTTATTTTATTTTATTTTATTTTATTTTATTTAATTTTATTTTATTTTATTTTATTTTATTTTATTTTATTTTATTTTATTTTATTTTATTTTATTTTATTTTATTTTATTTTATTTTCAATTATATTATTTTTTATTATTTTATATCATTTTATTTTATTTCATTTTTTAGTTAATTTACGTAATTAACTTTTATTTGATTTCAGTTTATTTTGGATTAAATCATTTAATTTTTTTATTTCGAAAACGTATCTCATAACAGCTGTTAGTCCGTAGGTCATAGCTCAGTTCTCTTTTACTCTAGTCCGAAAATTATTCTTTTGGGTATCGCCAAATGTACAAATTAATTCGAAACTACAGTAAATTAATAAGCAGACGTCAAATAAGCAGAGGAATGTATATATTTCGCCATGTTTTATGCGACAGGTGTAGAAACATCTTGAAATTCACAGCGATGCGATTAGTTATTAGTTATTAGCGGTTTTAAAAAAATGCAGTAAAATGTAAATGAGAAGTATAATAAATTAAATTTATTTAAGTAGCGATATTTTTTTTAATTTTTTAAAATATTTATATATTATGAGAATAGAATTTAAAAAAATATTTTGATAAAGCAAATAGTATCATTTGGAAAAATAAACTTCTAATTTCTAGTTCAAAATTGCTGAAAAGAGCCTTCGAATATAATACAGACCCCAAATAGATTTCCCCGATACCGTAATAAACAAGTCTCTATATGTGAATTAAGGGCCTTTCGGATCTCTCTGTATACTTACAGTTGACATCTATCAAGAGAAGTCAAGTCGTAGGTGTTATTTCTTAAAATAATGGTCACCTTATATCGCTTTACAGTCAGTTATATTCCCTAAAAGCCAAATACTATACATGGGTAGGTATGTAGGTATATTTAACCCAGCCATTGGCAAATAATAAATTTGTTATTATCTCAAATGCAGCAGATACTGAACCATTTACACACACAACCACAGCAGTAGATTCTTGGCCAGATTATTAACTCACTTTATTGTAGAATTATGCGGCAACTCGAGTTCTGTGGCAGGTGAAACTACCCTATTATTATATTATATTTATTATTGTTGTTTGCTACTGCTGTTGTTATTGTTGTTATTGTTGATGTTGTACCTATCTAAGACACACCGCAATGTGCTATATAAATATATGTATATTGTAGTTAACGTTAACTCTTACATAACTATAAACATAATTATCATCGGCACACTGACCTTTGTCTATTTCCTACCATAAAATGTATTAACACTTACGAATGAAAATGATGTAAGTGGATTTTTTTATTGAAAATTGTTTAGACAAGCAGAATGTAGACAACATTTTTTAAATTTTGTTTAAATTATATTATTCTAAATTTTTTAGGCCATGTGATTCTTACATTTGTTGAGAGAAAAGTAATTAAAATATTTAATTTAATTAAATCAAAATATTTACTTAATTTTTTTTTGTAAATAAATAATTATTTTAAATTAAATCTATGTATAGATATACAAATGAGTTTAGTGTAGTTCTTATACACTTTTTTCAGTTAATTAAATTTTATAATTTCATATTTTTCGGTTTTTTTTTTAATTTATTATAAACTTTAATAAAATAAATAATAGACTTAAGTCATTTTCACTTATGACGCCGCTTATAACAAAACGAATGAAATAAATATGTATTTACATTTGTATCACTAATGAGGACACACTTCGCTTGGTTAAGGGTGAGCTGCAGGACAAACTGAAGAGCAAGGTGAGTATTTATACAAGGCACATGCATATGTATGTATATGTGCACGCAGCTAAGAAACTAGCCCGGACAGGTGAGTATTACACCTGATTGTATACTCCACATGCCAGTAATGAGCTCTCAAGTCTGCTGGTCATTGTATGGATTCTTGTTAAGGCTCTCTCTCTATTGGCGGCAAAATAACAGCACAAATTGTATTGAAGAGGAAGGAAGCGTTGCTGCTCCCGCTACTGTTGCTTACATAGCTATTATTGCAAGTGCGTATGTACTCATGGGTATAAAAGATACTCAAATATCATCATCGTTCCAATAACGATTTCGCTACTGTTGCTATTTTTATGATTTTATTGTTTACACATTCATTTTAGCTTTTATGGATTTTTTATGGTTTCACAAACATAAATTGCATTTATTGATTTTATTATTTTTATGTTCTATTCTGCTTACTTTTACTTAAAAAATACTAATAATTTTATTAATGCTTCGTGCTGTCCTTTACAGAATACAACCGTAGTTGAGCAGTATGCAAACTGCAGGCAAGAACACTAGTTGTGAATGCGACTAGTTTGTACTGTAACACGTACTAGTTAATTTTTTCGTATACTATTTACAACTGGAAAATTTGAACTGCCCAGCAACGCATCAGAATCACGCTAAAAAAATAATAATTCTAATGCATTAGCATATGCAGAAATGATGTGACAAGGAGATAAAATATTTTTAGAGCGATCCAAAGGAGTTCTGTTAATAATCAGTTGAGAACGAAAACATTTACATAGTAATCTAACACCGAGTTTATTTATTATCGCTAATGTACATAAGTATGTGTACTATTATATATACAGAAAAATTAAAAGCAAATGGGTCTATATATGTATGTAGGCGCCTTGCCGATATTTTCATATAAAATAATCCATCGACATCAGCTTCCCATTCACCCTGCCCCGAGAGTATTTGTAAGACCTTCAACATAATTATATTTTGTACAATTGCAATTGGTAGCACTTGTTTTTATTTTATATTGTTTTCGCTGTTGACGTGTTGAAGATATAATTAATATTTTTATGACTTCATTTTCTTTCAGGTTTCGCTATTTTACGACCTTGAGTATATTCCTAATTACTTTGTTGGTAATTTTGTAAAACATAAACTTATTTCTCATCTCTGCAATGATGTCAAATATATATACATATATTAAGGTTATGCTATTATTACTTTAATTATTTATTTACAAGTTAACAGAATTGGAAAACAGCTCCTGAGTAGTAATATTTTATTCGCTGGTTCTATGTAGTTGTACAACATTTTGATACCCTGGCTAGAGCTCTCCTTCTCTTGGGGAACAATTATCTAGTTACAATTAACATTACATGGAAAGTCATGTGCGTAACTATGTAGTCTATTCCTATATCCATTGTTATGTGTCCTGATGTCTATGGCAATTAAACTGCTTGCCCGAAGATGATGAACCCAGAAATCCCAAACGTTGATTATGAAAGAGACGTTCCATTACCCAACTAGCACGATCTCGTTGAACTAAAACCAAACTTTACAAGTAACTCAATATACCTATTCTTCTATATGGTGCAGAAGCGTGAACGATGTCGACATCCGACTTAGTCTTCGAGCGAAAAGTTGTACCCATACCGCAGACGATGGATGGGGGAGCTGTACGAGTTATAGGGTGGCTACGCTGGCTGGGAGTTGTCTTTGCTAGTAGCAGAGTAGCACCAGCTGGTGAAGCAGAGGAAGAGGAAGATCTGCAGTCAGCGGAAAGCGACTTGGTTCCGTTTGGTATTTTACGAGTTTTATTTAAACACCCAAACAATAAAAATTATTATTGTGAGCGAAAAAAATATCGTTCAGTAATTATTATATATTTATCGCTATCTTTTCGCTCAAAATATCGCTCAACCTTGATTTCATCAATTTTTCCGAAATTTCCTTAGAAAAAAATTAATTCGAGCTTGAGCGATGTTTTTTCGATCGCAATAACAATGTTTGGGCATTTAAGTAAAACTCAAAAAATAATTATTATTAACCGAACCTAAAAATAAAATAAAAAAATCAATCATTAAATAGTGATTTTTACGTAATTTCTTATAATGATCACGATCCCCGGTATGAATAATTTAAAAGGCCAAAATATTCTTTAAATCAATGTGAGTAGTCGTAAATTTGCTTTGAATTGATGAAATGCTATAACGTAAATCTTCAGTTTTGCGCTACTAAGTACGTGTATTCCATTTCATTATTGCATAAAATCACTCAGAATTATTTAATATTCCTAATAAATGAACACATACTCGTATGCACAAACACAAGTGCATGGTAAATATATACCATAAGCTTCTACATCACTTTGTATGCATCCATGTGTATCGTAAAATCAATTGAAATAAAATTTCAGGCATCATTTAGAGCAAGCAAAAGTCCGTTCTCTGCTCCCGCCGGCAAATCTTATCAGCAATTCCGATATATCAGCTAAATTCAATTGGGCTCCATTTGCCGAATTGCCATAGATTGCTCCGCTTGCGCCACTGCCAAACAGACATGTACAGTAAAATGCAAATAAAATATGAAAATAACGGTACAGCATGAATTTAAGATGAAGCGCCCGTGTAGCGGCGGCGCAGTCTGTGTGGGATAGAGGGGGTAAGATAATTCAACAACGTCGAAACATTTGCAATTACACTTGCCTTGAGTTGGTCATTAAATATTAAACTCTGAACAGGTATTCCTTCGAAGTCGCAGTCACAGTCGTGGCGCACGCAAGGAGCAAGACTTACAGGCGGCTACCAGCTAGCTGCCTGCCATATGCAACGCATACTTGTATCTTGAAACTTTCATTTTATTTCGTTTCATTTCATTTTATTTCGCAAGACAGACCGGCACCCACATCGCCCACATCGCCCACTGGGTCTGGGTTGGTATGCCAAGCGAGTGCCATTACGACGGAAATGAATAAGCGTGGAGCAGCAGAAGAAATGAATTGTTGAAGGAACGTTGGGTGGGGAATTGCTTTCAGGAGGATTGTTGACGCGCAGCGCAGTGAAGCGTTGTTATGCCGCATGCCACAGCACATATACATATATATATATATGTATGTATGTACGTAAGCTAGCGAGCAAAATGTGCTTTGATTCTGCTGCTGGAAATTCTAATGGTACACTGCAGTTTTGTTGTAATTATTGTATTTGCAAAGAATTTCGTTAAATATTATTAGCACCATTGCCATCAACGGCAATGCTCGTACAAATGATATCAATGCCATCAAGGCGGCCAACATCATTATTATGTTCATTTCTTAACAAGAGTTCATCTTGTAAGCTGGCTTTACTCGTACGTGTGTGCAGGTATGTCAGACTCGAAAGCTGCTTCGTAGATTTTGTAGACTCCTCACTACTCACTTCTCACTTCGCCACTTTTTATTACGTACATTAAATTGCCAACACTTGGAATATAGCAAAAAGCATATGCTTCCGGCTCTCCACGTCGCGTGTGCTTACTTGAAAATGAATTGGGAAAATTTAGTAAAAAAAAATAAAACAACAACAACAACTTAAATTGCAAAGTCCAAGACGAAACGTCAGTTCTACGCCAAGATGTGGGTAAGGTTAAAGTTGGTGATGAGGCTGGCGAATACAACATTTAGAAGTTGCCAAAAAAAAAAAACGTTGTAGAAATTAAGTCTAACGAAGCGCGAACATCTTGCTGTCACGCACAGCAACTACATCGACACTTGCTCGTGCATACGTACATACATATGTATGTATATATGTTTATCCTGCGAAGTATATACATACCCAAATGCAATCATTGGAAAATAAATAGAAATTTAAAATGACAGTACAAATTTTTATTTTTGAATTTCTTACGCAAAGGTGCTCCAGCTAAAGGAGCTGTTCAACTTTTTCACTACCACTTCTGAACTGAAACTCAAATCGGAGTTTGTCCCGTGCGACTACTGCCAGTGAAGCGCTCGTCAAAAGAATGAACTCACTGCGTAAATAATACTGAAAGCTCTTCAATAAGGCTAGGGACAGCTAAAGACCACAACTGGAAAAAAACAGACAAAAAAACGACGCACTCAGAGCATTTTAATGATGACGAACAAATTTTTATGGGGGAATTTTTTTTTTGTTGAAACAGACTACTAAGTTCAAACATCCGCAAGTTCTAGAAACTATGTAACCTTTATTGAAAGACTGTATGGTACAATTTACTAAAAGTTTGAGCTTCTTTCAGACAACCATTTCCATGAAAATTTGTAGACAGCAACCGGTATCTTACATAATATTTGCTAGAAGTATTTGTTTATGAGATTTGTTGCTTACGCTTACTTTTACTTTAGGTTTCTGAAGGATCTGCAACTTCTCTGATGCCTAAATCCAAAAATCATCTTGACTGATGAGTCCCATTTCCACCTCGAAGGCTACGTAAGAAAGCAGAACTGTCGCATCTGGGGCTCGTAAATTCCAAGATTTATTGTTGGGAAGCCTCTCCATCCTCAACGTATAAGTGTTTGGTGCGATTTATGGTCCTGAAAAACCGACTGGGACAACAGTTACGGTGAATGGTTTGCACTATCGAGAGATGATTAATGATTTTTTATAGCAGGAATTGGATGGTATTGATCTGGACAACGCTTACATTCAAGAAGGCGGTGTGACCTGAAACACAAGCATGAAACCATCGATATTTTAAGGGAAAAGTCTCCGTACCGTCTCTCTTAAAGGTGATCGCAATTGGTTGCTGAGATCTTATCATTTAACACCTTGCCACTTCTTCCTTTGGAACTACGTGAAAAATACGGTCTACGTCAACAGGGCAAACGTCGATTCAAGACCTGAAAGATGTGAAGCTATTGAGGGTATACAACAGCCATGGGATGGATAGAAAGTTTCATAAAAAGGATACGGTTCTGTAAACATAGCCATTGCGAGTATTTGGCTGATATTGATTTCCATTATTAATGGCATATCTTCTTCTTCTACATTGAAATAAGCATCCGATTATTTATCTCAAAAAATGTCATTTTTCTCGGAATATTAAATTAACATTTCTCACTGGAAAATCCTGTGTGAATATTGTAGCACATATGCTTCCTTACAAATTTTCATTACTTGTATTATTAATTAAATATCCATTAATTGTTTCAAACATTAAATACTTTGCATTTTTATACGAATCAAAAGGAGCTTATACCACGATTATATATGCGCATATGTACATACATATATACTTGTACGTGTGCCAAACCCAATCAGAAGCATAGCACACAGTTAAATTAATAACAAAGGAAAGTCAACAAGAATTTATAGTGCAAACAAATAAATCTAACTGTTAAATGAGATTCCTTATCCTTAATGCAATATAAGCAAACAAACAGCAAAGTTGCAAATGCTTTGCAAAGCAACAACAAAAATAAAATGAGACAAAATGATGAGCAAAAGTTAGCGCAGGGAAAGAAATATCAAGCGTGAGAGTGCAGAGTAAACTATTCAAACCTGAATACACTTGGCGGAATCTCAATTTGATATCAATTTACTTTCCAGAAATGAAAACAAAAATAAAAACAAAAAGAAAGAGATAGAGAAAAAATTGCAAAACTTCGTTAAATATTTGAAGAGCTTCTCGCCGTGCGCTTTCATCATAAAAACGCATTTTTTTGTCTGAACAAATATTTGCAAGTGCATATTATATAATATATACGTAAAAAGCGCGAGTTGCTAAGCAATTTCAAAGAGAAAAAAATTATATGCATGCACACATATACATATATAAAGTGAATGGAAGGCATGAGAAAAAATGCTGAGAAGATAAATCGCGGACGATAAATAAGTTTTAGCGTAAAACAACCGGACTAAACCACTTTGAGTGGGTGAAAACACGGACAATGGAAGATTTTTTGAACGTGGCATACTTATAGATGAACACAATTTAAGGTAAAAATACGAATTTTGGGAATTTTGCTTGGTTTTTCAAATTTTATTGCATAAAAAGCACTGCAGAATTATTTCAAGAATACGTTTTATATTTATTTCTTTCTCCAAATCACTAATCGGAAATCACTGATCGGAAATCAAATGCATGGGAGATATTTTTCAGTGCTTAAAGAAGCTATTGATGTGCTGAAATTAAGCTTCCATCCCTGCTTTTTAGAGGGTTTTTCAGCACTGGGGATCTGCTGGCCTTCTGGATGGTTTCATTTGAGGAATATACACCAAGATAAAATCTATTTTGAGTTTAATTTCATTGAAACAATTAAAGTCTCGACACCGTAGCATACCCAACTACTTATCCAAACTCAGCTTTAAGCTACTTAAAGATTGTGCTCCATCCAATGAGTGCCTGCAAGATGCAAATTTCCTCTCCGCATGTCCGCTGAAACCCACTCATCTAAAGCTCTTCTCCTTCGGGTCTGAAATCGTCAAAACAGCTCGACTAACTTTGCTTTCTTCTAAGGCTGGATAACAAGCAACAACAACAACATGTGCTCATTCCTTACTTCTAGCTGTTGCGGGAAATGTTTCTCATTTCATATTTGTTTGCAACCCCAACAAGCATACAGTGCACTGCAAATATGTGAGTTAGCTTTAAGCTTTCACTTTGTTTGCATCTCATTACAAGTTAAACAACTTTTGCGACACGTTCGCAATTCACTTTCTTCAACTTGCTGTCGGTACTTTCTTAGTATTTTTTTTTCACTTTGGTACATATTTATATTAAATCTAGTGCTTAAATTTAAATTTACACATTTTTGCTTTGCTATGGTGATTGCTAATAGAGAAATTGTAACAAAATTTTTGGGTTAAATAGTTGCATTTGATGTAAAGGGTTATCCATTATGTGGTGTGAAAAGTACATGGTTGTATTTTGAACCTTTTTGAACCTTGTGAAACTTAACTGTTAAATCAAACATGTTGGCAAATAATATTTTTGAAACGTTTTTCTTTTCTTTCTTTTTTCTTTTTTTTGACAAAAAATCCATCAGTGAAAATTTCATTGAAGTCGAAAAAAATGATTTATGAAAAAAGTTAAAAAAATAAAATTAATCTGAAATAAACCTTTGTCAAAAATTTGAGGTCATAGTAACGAAATAAATAAAAAAAATAAATACAGAAATAAATAAATATAAATAATTAATTTAATTAATAAACAAAAATTTCTAATATTATTGAAACCAAATTTCTATATTACTAATGAGAAGCATGATAATGACGGGCATTTCTCGTACTAAATAATATATTACTGTACATTTATTACTTTTGTTGTTATTTTGAAAACTCGGGCTCAATTATTTAATTCGTTTTCGAAAATTGCACATCCCGATTAATGGAAAATTCAATTTACGTTAAGAAAAAATTTACGAAATGAAATAAATTCCACAAATGAGTTAAGCTAAGCAGAAGTTCCGCATTGCTTTTGCATATTACATGATATGTATGCATAATTTGTTATCAGTTTGTAATTTTTTTGGGACAAATTACAAAATTGGTCTAACTTTGTTATTGTATTATACAAATTTCTTGCATATCATGCCTTAATTTCGAAGAAACAAATTATGAGCTTGTTTCTCTGCGCATTCATTTTATATTTACGAAGAAATGTTACAAACATACATGAACATACATATACATATATATGTGGTAAACGCACATGTGCATTCGCAGTTCATCTCAATTACGTTCTTGCTTTGCAATATTTGTTGAACTTATTTTCACAATCACCACAATATTTCATACATTTTCAAGTGGATCTTATTATTTCCACAGAAATTTCTTTGATTCTTGCTTTTTTTCTGTTTTGTTTATTTCTTTGCCTCCGCACAATTGACTGCTTTCCGCTTTGCTATTCCCCACGCACCTTTGTCGCTTTTACTGCCAGTTTTGCACATTCATTTCTTACATTTCTTACACTCCGCCTGGTTGTGGTTCATTCAATGCTGCTTCTTGTTTTTGACGTGAAATGACAGCAAATTTGTTTATCATACGCACTGTCGTACTGTGTAATGGGACAATGACAGAGTCAACGCGAGTTGGCATTCATGGCTTCCTTTTTGCTTTTTTAATTTCTTTCTCTTTCCCCCATTTGTCAGCTATGGATTTCGTGGAAAATCCCCTGGCGCTTACACAAACAAACCACACCACACGCAACCACACGCACATTTATATTTTATGTGTATTTTTGCCTGCCATGCGGCATAATTTGTTATGATTTCTGTACCAATCATAATTTAATGATTTCCTGCATGGATAATCTTTCCGGTACGAGTGAGTATTATGCTAAAATTATATGAATATACATACAAAACACAAACACACATACACGCACACACATTAAAATCGGCTTTTGTGCTCAAATATAACCCAAATTGACTTTACCAGCGCTAAGCTCTCTGATTGTGAGTTTTCTAAGGCAGGAGTAACAGGTTAGCGGAAGGAATCCAACTGGGAATTAACTGTAACCAACTGAACCTCAAATATCTATTTGATTTCAAATAATCATTATGGCATAAGCTATGAAGTTAACCACTTCCACTGCATTTCTAAAAGTGAAAGAGCAGCGAGCGGCTGGGTGAGTTGGAAATTTTTTTGTTAATGGCATACGGTGGTAATATTATGTTGTTCAAGTAATAGTTGTAATAAAGAGTATATAAATAATAAATATATAGTATATAAAATAAAATATATATATTTATATACATATACATGACATTACAAAAGCCAACATACATATGTACTAAAAATACATAATAAAGAATGACTCTAAAATAAATTTAATTTGAAAGTCTTTACATCAAAGATTAGGGAAAACTAAATAAAATTGAAGCATTTAAATAAAAAATCAAGTAGTTCCAGCATAAAAGAAACATTAAAGGTTATGTTGGCGCAAAATTGCTAGAATTAATTGCAGAGAGAATTCCAGCAGATATTGAATCAGCCGATATAAAGTTGAATAGCCTTAGTACTTGGCTGAGAAACAATTCTTGAACCAGAGATTAAATATAAAAAAAAAATTAAAAATTATTATTTTTTTTAATAATTTGGAATTGATAGTTTGACTCAAAAAAAAAAAATTAGAAAGAAAATTACTCACTTACATTTTTTATATGATTGCAGATAAGCGCCATCGGTAAGAAACTCAGTTTTAACTAACCACGAAGGTAGGTTTTGTTCATAAGCAGTTGGGGAAATATATCTGAAATTCAAAAAAAGAAACGTGAGCATAAAAATATCAGCACAAATATTCATGGTACATATAAAATTGTTTAAAATTCTGCCTACCCTATAAGAAGTACCAACATTTTATCTGTGAATTGCATCGGAGATCTCTTTAAGTAAACTTAAGTATACTTAATAATCTATTATTGCTCGATAACACCGAATTTCCTGCACTTCAGTCGGCAAACAAACAATGCCATACAATTACTCGCTTTCATCGTTAAATAACAAAGTCTGCCAAAAGCTTTAATCAAACTCATTTTTGTTGATTTATCTTACTCACATATATACCTACATACTTTCTTCTATGCAAATAACCGTGAAATTCACTGTGACTCAAAACTTTTCGCTTTGTTTATTCAAATGCACTGAAGCAATAGCCACTAATTTTTTAAGCTTCCTCAACTTCTACAGCCCGAACTTTGAAGTTTCTTGATTGTTTACCAAAATTTAACTTTTTATCCGTGATGAATGCTTGTATAGTCGATCAATCATCAGCTTTTCTAGGCATTCTTTTCATCAGCTTTACACATGCTTGGAACAACCAGTCAATTTATAATTATTTTTGTATTTAGCTGTTTCAGATGTGGCATGAATTACCATTTCGAGTCCAGATATAAAGATTTGGTTTTTCACGTTTCAAATAACAAAGCCATTGTTCCCCACAGCGAAAGCGATACAAACTATTCCTCTGAGCTATTCCTATCTGTTGCCACGCCAAAGCTTATTGAAGAAGAGAGGTTACAGGAAGAATAATTCACTGCATAAAATTCCACAGAATATTAAAAAGTGTAATAAAAGTGTTCTTACGAATTGATGAGCAAATAAAAAAAATTCTTATACGTTTAGGTTAAAGTTCAGAACATTTGGCGATAAATAATAATTTTTGGGGAAGCGACCACATTATTACCTCTTCTAGAAATAGCGTTGAGGGTTTCAAAATTTTTCATCGTTGATGAAGTCATGGATAATAGGTCATGGAAAGCCAGGGTTGAGTCTATGTCCGACCAATATCCAAAAATTATAGAAATTTAATTTAAATAAGAAATTTAGTTAATATCAGTTAAATGTAAATGTCACTTTATATTATTAGCACATGTGTAAAACTATTTTCATATAAACTAAGTCGATGTAACTTTTTATTAAAATAAAATAAAGCAAGGTAAAACAGATTGTCAAACATAATTACGCCCGAAATTTCGCCAAAATAATCCGATTATAATTGAATTCCCCGCATTGACGCTGTAACAGACATACTCGTGTCTCTTTTTTCACAAAAGCCTTGAAAACCATATTAAATACATATACAACACACATACATACATACATACATTTATACATATATGCATTTATATGCTTAAAAGTTTGTGCCACCAAATCAGCTGTGTCGACGCTGAGCCAAACAAATCAGACAAATCAGTCACAATTTATGTATTTATTTCAATGTTGTTGTCGCTTGTGTTTTTGTTTTTGCTGTTCTTGTTGTTGTCGATTTACATTAGAGTATATTAGATGTAAGGCCCGTCTGATGAGTGCAATACCCAAGGGGCGCCCGGGTGCTTCCAAGAGGCGAATGCAAATGAATTTCGAAAATTTTGGTGTGAGAAAAATGAAGTTAAATCACACACTTCCACTTCCACATACACATATGCGCACCCATACAGAGCCTTACAGCCATATAGCGTAAGCATAAAATTAAAACAAAAACAAATAAATACATAAACAAAAACAAGCTTAAGCGGGTGGCGGGGGCACGGAGTTGCTTGTAATGATGTGTATTTTGTAAGCGAGGGGCGAAAAGCATTAACTTGAGGTTTTGACGAGCGAGTAAAGGGATAGCGCGTAAATCGCTTATGGCGTACTGGCGACAAACACAAAAACAACAAAAACAACAAAAACAACAAAAATAAAAACAACACAATTTCAATTTCAAATCCTTTTATGCGCGTAAAAAGGATTAAGTCGGGTAAAATAGAGTAAAAACGTTGGCAGTCAGCAAGGTTGCGCGCATTTGTATGTGTGTGTACATATGAGTACATAAGTGTATTTTGTATGTACGTATGTATGTATATGAGGTTTTATCAACGCATATTTGCATGCGTCGTTTGTGGAAAATCTACGCGCATTTGGCGATTTTTTTTTTATTTATTTGAGCTCTGCTGACAGTCCGTTCACCAGACAGAGAGACGTGCGTGTGGGTGTGTTGGTGGGATAAATAGACACAGTTATAACGGCAAATAAGTGGGAGCATTCTACAGTGAAAATACGCATTTTCCATGTACGACGATTGCATATTTGAGGCACGCATACATGCTAACGTACAAATGTATATGCGGACATTAGGGTGGAGTAACTTTCCTCGACCTATGGGAGTGACTTAATGAAAAAAATGGTGTTACATTAAATTTTTTTTTTTAAATTTTTAAAAAATCTCAAAATTTTCTTTCTTTGCCTACGCGATACTACATTTCCGGTATGCTTCTCAAAATGATTTCCGAAAGTAATTCGATTATTTTGTAAGAACAAGACTCGACTAATAATAAGTAGAATGGAACGAGTCCAAAAAATTGTCATAAAACCTGCGTTAATCTCCTTAAATTTCACTAAACCGATTTTGGGTGTTAATTGGGTATGATCTCTATGAGCCTCTGCTTCTTCGCTTCCATTTTTGTGTCCAATATACTTATTTATTAAAATTTTATTTATAATGACTTTTAGTACATTTATATTTTCGACATTTTAAAATCTTTACCTTGTTTTTTTAATTATATGTTTTTTTTTGTGCTAAATTAGTAATGATCGCGTATACAGAGTATACATTTATCTACCAAATTTTTTTAATTTCTTAATAGATGTTGGAAAATCTCGATTAATACATATATACCACCGTAATGTATGTATATACATACATATGTATATCTAAGTAGGTTCTTAAATAAGTATATATGTATGAGTATATGTTCAAAAATGCGTTTTGCATATGGTTAGTTAGTATTCATTTGAACATACATACATATGCACACAGGTACATACTCGTACATACTCGTATATAAACACAAAAATCTTTATGATTTGCATATTTGAATTTCTCCTTTCTCGTTTCTTCCCAACTCCAACCTCATTCGTATTAACTCTTTTCCTATTTCACTTCAGTTTGTTGTCGCTTTTTTCTTCACTTTTGGTTTTGCTAACAGGAAATACATATGTATGCAGAAGACTGACACTTCTACAAAGTTACATACATATGTACAAAGATCCATTCATTTCGTATCCATTTATCCTGATGTCAATTCGTTGTGAACTGGTTTTAATGTTCTGATGTGGAGAGTTGAATTCGAATTCAAGTTTGGGTTAAACTGCATTTCCTGACTGTAGAAATGAGTTTTCTATGCGAATGGTGTACATACATACATACGTACAAGACTTAGCCGTGGAATAAGTCTTTTTCTGCGCTTTAATTGTTTCGTTTTTTTTTCTTCCTGTAAACATGTGTAAAACCTTAATCAGTGCAATAGAAATTTAAATTTTAATACCATTTTGAATTTGCCATTTCCATAATGAATGTTTGTAGCTGAGAAATTGAGATGGTCTTCTATATATAAAATAAAATAAAATAATTCTGGATCATCACCAGTCACCATCCGCTTCAGTTATAGGTCGATTTTGTCAGGATTCAGCAAGGGTCCGCAGATAGAAATTCTGTTATAAGGTTTTTCCTCGCTGACCCATGTCTACATCGCTCTGTTTTGTCTATGTAGCCTTTTTCAAGTGGTGCCAAACCATCCACTAGATCACTCCGTTTGTTGGAATAACCACGAATTGGTGGAGGAGCTCGGCCGAAAATCGTTCAGCGCAGAGAACGCTAGTAATTTCTTCTTTTTACAACTTCGCCTTGACTAGGAATCGGATATTGAGCAAGATACCGGTGATATGGCGGAGAGAGTATTCATTACATTATGTCGATCGTTGCATAGCCTCGGCTGGTGTAGTATATAATGCTCTGATAATACACACGAACGCCGTTATCTGCAATCTGTGAAAGGTGGAAGTGGTTGGTTCTTTCCCTAGAGCTCCATTGAGAAGTATAGTCCTAACAACTGCAATGTAAGCCAAATCTCCGGCCTATCGAACTCTTGCAAGTATAGAGTGCTGGTCGTAGTTCTGCGGCCATATTAAATACCTGTTCAGAATAAGTCCCAGATATTATGCAGACTCTGTAGTAAGCAGTTCCGTTCGTGAAAAGATTGGTATTGAAAACTTTGGAATAGGATATTTTCCGATATCTGTGGGTTACTGCCTAACCCATAAACATTAGCCCATTTTTGTATCTATCTTAGTTCGTTCTGTTATTCATCATAACCGCCATATCGTCCGCTACGATACGATATGACTTTGCAATCCCTTCCTCATCAATGTTCCTCAGCAGCTGGTTCACTATCAAAACCAATATAATAGGCGAGAGGACTCAACCCTTCCGATACTTCGGCGATCTCAGATCTTATGACCTTGGACCTGAAAAGTTGACGCAAAGGAGAAAAGTTCGACGCTCAGACAAAGCTGGGCATAAGTAATTGCAGCCGGCGCTATATTATTGAAGATCTCCAGGTTATTGGCCTGAAGTTCTTAAGTATACTAGGAGACACCTTTCCACATTTAGCAATAAAAATAATTTTCGACTCCCTGCATAATTTAGGTAGTTAGAGCCAACGATAAATTTCACGTTAATCAAAAAATTTCTTTGACATATTTGGAAATGTTCTCGTTAAAGCAGTTCTCAAAATAAATTTTATCTCGTTTTTACCCGTAAAGAAATACTGTCGTCAATGTTAAATCGTTAACAGATAATGTTAAATCAATAACAGATAATGTTAAATGTTAAAATTTTAGAGTGGTGTTAATTCATAGTAAGCAGCCATTTTAAAATTAACTTTCACAATGAGTTTTTGCGATTTCAATGCTAACATTTTGATTTCTTTTCATCAAAACCTTTTCGGTGAGTTTATTTTTCTTATCAACAGAACCAAAGGCATCGTTTCGTTAGTTGAGCACCTGTGACTCTTTCAATATTTGTCGTCAGAACACATATAAATTTGTCTGAATGAAGCGTTGTGTAGTCCTTGTAGGGAGGAGGTAGACTAGTAAACAAAAATACTGTTTAATTATTCACATACATATGTATGTATGTTTAAAAATAAGCTGACCTCATTTTTTTGTACAAATGACATTGTTTCTCTTCACTTCATTCTTTGCATTTTTAACCAGAATTTATCTAAATAAAAAATTTCAGCAAATTAACATAAGACCAATAACAATTTCATTACACACTCAGCAGACAGGTTTTATATATGTAAAAATGTGTGCAAAAGTTTATATTATATAAAATGGTAAGGTACTCGCACTCTAGTCAAGTAGCTAAATCAGGAAAAATTCCAAAGATTTTTTCCTAACTTTTCTTTTTTGCTATTGAAATGTCAAATTAATTGACAGTACACAAACAAGCGGTAAATAAACACACATTTGCATACAAACGT
Source organism: Ceratitis rosa (assembly GCA_037013455.1). Lineage (NCBI taxonomy): Eukaryota > Metazoa > Arthropoda > Insecta > Diptera > Tephritidae > Ceratitis > Ceratitis rosa. The sequence continues at coordinate 2,758,466 of JAWMAG010000041.1, forward strand.
ACTATAAAATACTGCTGACATTTAGAAGTGTTAAGGATGGCAATGAGCCATTGGTAGTGGAAGAAAATATGAAAATGGGAGAGTAGAAGAAAATGAGCAAAATCAGTGCACTCGTAAGAAGTGGCAAGCGGAGCCATCAGGCCACGGGTAAACTCACCAGCAGCTGAGGGTTTAATTATCGAAAAGGATGTGGCATACAAATGGTTGTACAATATATGTATGTGTGCTTATGCATACGTGTATGTGCAAATATTTAGAAATCAACTTGCACACATGTGACTCCATTGTTGCACCGTCTGTCTGCACCGTTGTCTGTCTGTCTGTACTTGCTTTTGTTCTTCGTCAAATTTGAATTCCGTTCCTTTTTTCTCCACTCATTTATATGGTAAAACAAATGAAAGCTTTGTTACATATTAACAAAAAATAAAAATTAAAAAAATAATAAAAAGTAAAAATAAAAAAGATTAAAAAATAAAGCAGAATACAAAAAGGGCAGACGGAAAGTTAGACAGACAGACAGTGCAACGTAAAGAATTGAACTAATTGAAATGGAAAAGCGCAAATAAAAGCTGTCTTTGCGAAAAGCAACAACAATGCCATTGAACATAAAACAATGCTGAAAATACAAACGTATGTATGTATGAAAAAGCTTAAATACATACATACATACGTGTATGTACAAACAATCAATATGAAATGATCGCAGCGCGTTGACAGGCAGCGAACGTCCACATGCAGCAGCGACATTAAGCTACCGGAACAGTAATCACGAGGAGGTTAATGTGCATTGCACGAAAAAGGATAAAGCACAGCCATTGAATGTGGCATTTGAATGCGCTTCAACGGTTCATCGATTTCACTATAGATATTTTATAGGTGTCCGTGTCCGCCTGTGTGTATATAGTATGTGTGTCTGGGTATATCGTCCATTTTGCAACACTGTCATCGCCATCATTTTGCGCCGTCACACTAATTTAGCACAATGGCATAAACAGTGTTGCCAGGTTGTTTTTGAACTCATTTCCATATGAAGCCGTTGATATGCTCAAAAACATTTTGGAATTTCACCACATTATGTATTGGAAGATGATACGTATTCTATTGAAAAGAAAGGTCTCAAAGGTAGTACGACATGCAGAAAGGAAAGTAGTGCCCAACAATGAACAGTTGGCACTTTGGGACTCTTAAAGTGATTTTCGGCCGAACTCCTGATCCAGCTTGTGGTGTACGTCTTGCTGTTTGTCCACAAATAGATTGGTTTACGGGTTAAATTAGGCCGCCTCCAGACGGCTGATGGATTTTTATTATATTTAAATGAATGTTTCGTATTTTCGAATTTTTATGGGCCAGAGCTCGAACCCGTGACCTTCCGCACGGCAGTACCAACTACTCACCACCTGGCTATGGCGAAGGTCGAACAATACTGCTTTTACTACCTTTTTATTAATCATCTGTGGCCACTAAAACCCAGCCGAACCTCTTCTTCTGCTTTACTAACTTTTAGAAATTCCAAGTAGAGTCAGGTTCTTCCTCTTCTTCGACCTACAGGTTTAGTATCTAAAACTTTCAAAGCTGAAATATGCTTATCCATCCGGACCAAATGACCTAGCTAGCATAGCCCCGGTCTTTTGATTCGCTGAACTATGTCAAAGTCGTCGAATATCTCGTACATCTCATCTTTTCATCGGCTGCGGTATTCGACATTACCTCCTCGTAGAGGAAACCTTTCTCTCAAAACTCAAAACTTGTATAGTTTGGTAGCCGAACCTGATAAATACTACATTATTTTATAACCTAACCGAAGTCAACAAAAAAAATTGTATTTATTCAAGAAAGAAATCGTGTATAAATTCGGCTTGAAAACCACATAGCCAAATGTAGAAAAAACAAAATATATTTAAATCTGGCAACACTGTGGACATAACGACACTACACTCGCCTTACTGCGAACGAATGAGCAGCGGAATGTCGAAACAATTTAAAACAAGTCAATTCCTTTAATGCAATTCCATTCAATTCACATTCTCACAGCAAGATATTCATGGAGTTTACTTTAGCAGCTACCAAAGCCATTCAGTGTCATTTCCAATTGAGTCGCGCTGTGTTGAGTTCAACTGAGTTGAATTCAATTTATTTAAATTCAATTGAGAGTCTAATGATAGCGGATATGATATACGAAATCTATGCGAAAGCAATGTGATTCGAAAATAAATTACATTAAAACTAAATACTAGTATATGCAGAATACTTTTTAGTAATTTATTTGGAGCAATTACTCATTTAATTATACATTGGAGAGTTGGAATTATATACATACATATTTATTGCTCTAAGCTGAAATGCATCAATAATACATGTTAAAATTATTGAAATTATTGGTTAAGACGAGTAAGTGGATGGAAGTAGTTGTCTCTTACGTTGCTTGCTTTAGTTTCTCCTATAAGGTAAAGAAGTAAAGAGAGTAAGGTAAAGTAACTCAAATACGCCGAATTCTCTTTTTGTTTAGAACAGACCAATCGCATTGCAAAATCCCTCCCTTTTCTTAATTTTCGCAACACTTACGAGCTAAAAGGGCCTCTTAGTCTTTCCACATCAATGTCTCGAGTGAATTCCAATTTGTTTTAAAAACCCTCTCTCAGAAAGTATCATCCTTTGATGTACAACATATGCGCTTAAACAGTGATAGGCCAATCAGATCAGGCAATCTCAACTACTAACTAACTAAGCCTTTCGACTTTTTCCTTTCCAATTTCGCGGCAGTTTGCCTTCACAATCAAATGTATTCCTATGTAGCAGTGACTTATGGCTAGAAGTATAATAATTTGTTCCTTGCCCAGTAAAATATGCTTGCTTGCCTAACATGTTCGTTAGCTTTGCAGCACCCAAGAGACCTAATCGAAAGACAGTCTGTTCTATTCGTTTCCAATGTGCTTCTTGCTGCCACGAAAGCGGAGATTTCTACTTGGAAAAACGTGTGACAGCTTGTGCGAGAGTTCCAATAAAGAGTCCAGAGGAAAAATTTGCTCCCATTTTACCATCTAGTTGGGAACCACTTTTGCATTACTCAAAGCTCACATCGGAATTATATTTGACTACTGTACTTTTTATATTCCATTAAGTAGAGGCCCAACAGTAATGCATTCTGTTGCGCTGCAAATTCAATAGGCAGAATTTTAAGGATAACATTTAGAACTTCGGTTGGGAGGGGCTGTAAGGAGTACTCTCCTTAAATATAAGGTCCAGTTCAGACTACAACTAAAGCCATCAACAATTTACAAGCAAAATGAATAATTGAAGAGATGACATTATTTTTAACATTGTATATGGAAAGATCTCCCTTATCCCTGTTCTTTTAGCCTTTTCTCCCAGTTTTTCACGAATTCATCGCTCGATGCTAATTTAATATTTTTTTAAGTAAAAGTGCTTCTATTCGTCAAGTAGATTTAGGTCACAGTAAAGTCGTTTGGGTATTTGGTTGTTAACAACCAGAAGTAAACAAAAATATTTACTGTTATCAAGGTATACCACTCAACACCACAGGACATTTCTACGTCATCAATTGCATTATAAATGAGTAACATTTCCCATATTATGTAACTAACAATCAAGACAAATTCCGTATGTTATGTTATATATGTCTTTTTGTTTACATCGAAGCGAACAAATCCACTTGCCCGTCATTACGTTTTAATTAAAAACTGTTATTTCTATTTATTCCTTATCAACTTGGACTTAGGTAACGTTAATCCTGCAAATATTCACATTTAAGCGTGTTTATTGCCGGCAAAAAGAACTAGTACTCTAACAGCCGCCACTTTTACACCAACTGACGCCAATATTATTATTTTCTTCGCTACCGATTGGTATTTTCAGACATTACATTGAAGATTGGATGTATAAATATATAATATAAAATTATTAAAAACACTAAAAAAATATATAGAAAATTTTCTTTCGAATGAAAATAGTTAGATCGCTCCTTAATTTCTCCAGAGTCACTAAACAGTCTATTTTATTCATTGTAATTTCTTTCATTTTCGTCTTAAGTTAATGTAGAGATTCCAAGAAATTTTGTTTTGTTGTACTATTATTGAACCATTCCACATCATTATTAAAAATGATGAACTAGTATAGAGTCATACACCAAATACCAGTTTAGTACTAGAAACTTTCCGAACCAGTATAACTTTTCACTGTAGGTTACAAATTGCACTCGTATCGTCTGTAATTATCTACTTCTTTCATTGTCTATTGCTTTATCTACTCATGTTGTTTTGCCATTTGTGATTAAGATTTCTTGGTGTTATTTTCATTTGTTCTCTCTGATAAATAACATGACCGCTGAGTTGATATGTTGACGTGCAGCATAAAGGAAAAATGTAGCAACTTTACTGTAAGTACAGTGCGGATGGTAGGAAATGTTGGAAATTTAGCCTTTGGCAACACTCAGCAGGATATTGCTGAGTGGCAGCGTAATCTGCGTTTGTTGCGTAAATCAATGTGACAATCATGTGCTCATGGAATTGTAGTCCACATTAGTCGGTATTAACGGTGGGTTAGGATTACTTTGGTACACACAACAAACGGATCAAATACATTATATCTATATAAATAAAAGGCTTTGTCCTGAATGTCTGGCGGGTCAAGAGGCAACATAAACCACTGTATAAGACATTTTCTGGTAAGTAGACCTGGGTAAGATCAATTCGAAAAATCTTATTGAGGTCTCGATTTGCTTTATATTTGGATTCAGAAAAGAGTTTTAGAATTTAATTAATATAATTTTAAAATTCTTAATTCATATTACTGAGTTGAACTTAAAGGAAAATAATTATCACAGCTTGGCAATGGTAGTCTGCTAACTCCATCTTGGTATAGAAAAAACCAAATTTCATTGGAAATTAAAGCGAAAATTTTATTTTGTTTTATTATAATTTTATTTAATATTTATTTATTTTTTTATATTATATTATTTTATTTTTCACTTTGTTATACCTATATAATTTTATTCTACTTAATTTTGATATATTTCATTTTGTATAATTTCATTTTATAGTCATATATTTAGATTTATTTTATTCCATTTAATTTAAATTAATTTAATTAATTTTTTTATTTTATTTTATTTTATTTTATTTTATTTTATTTTATTTTATTTTATTTTATTTTATTTTATTTTATTTTATTTTATTTTATTTTATTTTATTTTATTTTATTTTATTTTATTTTATTTTATTTTATTTTATTTTATTTTATTTTATTTTATTTTATTTTATTTTATTTTATTTTATTTTATTTTATTTTATTTTATTTTATTTTATTTTATTTTATTTTATTTTATTTTATTTTATTTTATTTTTATTTTTATTTTATTTTATTTTATTTTATTTTATTTTATTTTATTTTATTTTATTTTATTTTATTTTATTTTATTCATTGTGTTTTTATATAAAAAATAAGTAGTTATTATAGAGCAAAAATGTAATGACTTTTAATTTACCTAATTTTTAACTTTAATACCAATTTATATTATCTTCATTGCGATGGGTTTCATTATGTTTTTTGATACGCTACTAGTTTTTTATACCTTTCATGTACACGATATTGTATTTTATTTTTGATACCAAGTATGTATGTACCAAAAGGAGAAGAGAATTTATACCGATCGGGTTAGAATGGCAAGAGGAATTTATTTAGCCATGTGCGTCTCTCCATGCGCTTGGACGCAAACTATTCTCTCAGTTTTCGAGATATTTGAACCCAATGTATTTACTGGTACAATTAAACGATCACTTGCATAATAAGATCGATTCCGGAAATTTCAGATTTTGGGTCATAAATTTGTCAAAAAAGCTGGAAATTTGGGGTTCCGCTCTCATATCACATATAAAACTTAGTCAAATAAGCATCGATATCTAAAATAAAGACCTTATGAGAGTTAATATTAAATCCTAATATGAAATCCACCAAATTTCATATGCTCATGAAAGGTATGAAGATTTCGACTTGGCAGCAGTCAGCTCTTCTTTCTTGTTTTGTTTACTCTTTCTATTGTATTTACTCCAACTTTTCTGCTTTGTGGCTTTGCGAATACAGGAAGTTTTACGGTAATTTGAAATGTTATTACTCCTTCACGGTTGCCGTTGCTATGGTTTGTTTGTTGTCGATGCTGCCATTGCAACTCGAGCGTAACTTTACATTTGTTTTTAATGAAAATAGTACAAAGCTAAGAGAAAAATTAACAAAAAATGTTAACATAGAAATGCGCGGAAAACAAGTAAATCCACCAAGCCACAACAGCGTATTGTTGCTGTGCCATAGAGTCCCGTTGTCGTCTGCACCATCACCTCAACCCGTCCGCGGGGCTGTTTATTTAATTAAAAACGAAAACAACGAAATGTTGCTAACATTGAAAGTTTTACATCATGAAAACAAAAACACAAACAAAGAAAAACAAAAAAAACAAAAAACAATAGCAACGAACAAACAATAAAAACAAAAATGAACGGAGCAATGTACTCTGCCCGTGTCATTCATTCATTGTCATTGCCGATGCTTTATCGTTGTTATTACCGTTATATGTATATATTTTTCAAAATATTTCCGCCGATATATCTACACACTCATACATACATATGTATGTATTAACAATTATATTTGAGTATGTGTGTGTGCAGGCATATCCCATTTGGTTTCATGATGCTCACATCCGCTACACACATACATGCATATACTATACATACATATTGCATGAATGATATGAGCTTACATGTGTCTACTTATTTGTGGAGATGATTGCAATAACTGTGGCTTGTTGCTTCATATCACCGGCGCATATCGCCGAGCAGCTGTCAACGCAACGCAAATTAATGCAGTCACATTTACGAACTCGTCAAAAGTTCAGGAAGAGTTGCCACGGGATATGACAAATACAAATATTATACAATAAATACATACACGTCCGTTTATATTGTTAACTAGAACTCAGGCGCTGTCCAAAAACAAAAAAAAAAAAAACAAGTTAATTTAATAATTGTGAAAACTTATCATCAGCAAAAAACTGTAGCTCTCAACTCCGGCGGGACGACCATAAATACCTATATACGAGTATATATGTATATAGACAAATTTAATATTAATTAAACCGCGTTGCAAATTCATAACCTCAACAAATGGGAAACGGAAATGCAATAAAAAATGTAGAAATAACGCAAAGTAACTTTACTGGTAAGGTTGGGCGCTGAAAGATTTCTGTGAGCATCGAAATCTGCTAAGGTGTGTTTTAATACCAGATTCCAATGAAACAGAATCCAAGAAACTACTTCAAGGGAGAATTGTAACCCTATTCTAAAAAAAAAGGTATGTCTTCAGTGATTTATATGTGCCTTTTCTTCAAGGTTCTTACATCGTCGTTTCTGAATCGCATACGTGGACGTCTCTACACAGCAAAGAACGCACTTCAACCGATGCAAGGAAGATAATACGACAAAAAGCCGTGACTATTGTCTCATCAGTCTTAATACTTCCACATTACACATTTTTTTAAGAGTGTATAGATTTCTAAATCCCCTTCGAACGATATATACCGATGACTGCTTCAGCCAGAAAGCCTCAGCAAGTTAGATCACCATCAATCCGAGGCTTAGCACATTCAATAATCGAACAGAAACATGACTGACATATGTTCTCATAGGGTTCCATGCTTCAATTGTTGTGGGATCACTCTCTGAAGATCATATATAAGGTCCGATCTGAAAGCCTAAGCCCACCGATAACAGCAGAATCATCTTAGCGAACAGGTGACACTTTGAGCACGGTAGACTATTGGAAAGTAACGTCCTCTCTTAATGAACAAAGAAAAATGTTGTACAAAATCCAACTCAACATTATCGTTCTGCTCCATGGTGTGGGGGCTTGGACGGTGGTAACATCCGATGAGTTGGTCCCATGCATTTGCGAGAGAAAGGTTTTTTGGGCTTTGTTAATGGCGGACGATGAAACGATGAGAATTTAGAGATCATAGTTCAGCAAATTAGGACACAGCTGCAACTCTTCAGATTTGAAAGACCGGAGGAAGAGCAGTTGATGCCATCAGAGGCAGATAAAGATATCTGCTCTGTTGGCAGGATCAAGTGTAGATCGAGCTGTCTTCACTTGATATTTCCAATTTCCAGCAAAGAAAAAAAACTACTGGCAAACTATCCATCAGCTATTTGGTGTGACGAAAAGCTGCGCTTCCCTCAGATCAGCCGAAAGAAGCTTAAGTGGTTTTAACGCGCGAAATATAAATACAAATTCATTGAATAAAATTCTTTGTCTTTGGTTAAGCCCGAAACTGCTCGTGTCATAGATAAAGAAGTCTGTACTAAACTCCATTTGGTTGTAACAATCTTTAAATCCTATAATCCGTTAGAGAAGTATAACTAATTACATGTTTTTACTACAAAAAATGTAGCTACGCCTAAATTTATGCAAGGGTTTTAATGAAAGAGTGCGCTTTGAGCTATTTCAGCCTCACATGACAGTGATTAAAAGCCTCATTGATTAATATGACGACTTATATGGCTTATATAATATGTAAAACTTACATATGTACATATGTGGTTACGCTGTTTGATGAATTGGCAAATCTGTCTATTAATATTTCTTTGTAATGCGAGTGGAAAAACATTTATATACATACATACATACATATTAAAGTTTATTATTATGGTCGCTGATGTGGAGAAAGGGTTAACAGATGTATTTCCGTTTAAAATAAAGCAATTTTGCTCATTAGCCGCAAAAAATGAAAAAGAAAGAGGAAACAACAAAAGAGATTCCCCACTTCAATTTGGTGTATTTAAAAGTTCATTTATGTATTTGTAGAAATTGGCACACACATACATATTTAATAAGCTTGTAGAATTTTAATGCTATTACTTCATATGCTTATACGTACATACTACGCGTTGAAAAATATAACTGATCACAAAACAACTAGTTCGCCACTATCTAAAAGCATACTAGTCCGAAAAACACAGGACTCGTGCAAATTAGAGAATGATTCAGATAATTCAATTAACAAATTCTCGTTTTACTTTTTATATTGCAGTTTTTCTCAATAATGTTTAAGAGAAATGCTAATAATATTGTAACATAAATTTATTTATTTTTTATTTATTAATCTGCCTGTTAAATAACTACTTATATGCAATGTTGTAAAATTATGGCACACATTTTTTAATATAATTTATTTTCGTTATTTTCGCTTCAAAAGGGTAAAACAACACTTTCGGTTTTTTTGAACTAGTAACGCTACTGGTATATTTTGAACTAGTTTCTGAGCGAATACTGCTTATTTGCAGGGTAAAAACATTAGCTATTTGAATGAAAAAAAATCGGATGCTCTTACTTCGAAAACTAGTTGCAAAGTAGCCCTTAACTAGTACGTTTCACTACATTACATACGTGTGGAAGTAATAATACTCTTGAAATATGTACGAGTATGTGTGCTTCTCCTGAATGTTGATTGTATCATTGTATTTACGAACAAGGGTTTCTGTCTGCTTTTTATTATTTTGCAATTATACTCAAACAAGTAAGCAATCAAACACATACATACACACACCCAGACGTATATACAGACAAACGTATTTTATTGCATGTAAACATATAGAAATTTATCCCTATGTACGATAAGTGAGTATGAGTGAGTGTTTTTTTGTTGGAAAATCAAGTGGCTTCTCGTTGTCTGCTTACATCCGTAAGCGTTGTTTACACGCGCTGCTGCTGCACTGCTCTTAATAGCCAAGTGGTCGATGGGTAGCTGTGGTGGAGAGCACCAATTGTACAAGTAAACTTAACTGTATGTAAGTAATGGCGAAACGGCAAATTGAAAAATAAAAAAAAAACATCAAACCCTTGACAAGAACTCACTCAAAGCGCCAAACCTCTACTCAACAATATATACGAGTAAATGTATGTACCTATATATGTATGTATTTATGCATTTGTTTGTTGTTCCGTCGGTTAAGCTTACAAGTGACTTGGGGCCAATGCTGACAGATATGTTGGCAGCATTTTAAAAATTCATATATTACACTCGTACACACGCACACACATATATTCCTGCGTTGCAGCAATGAAAAGGATAACGGCAAATTGGTTGCAGAAAATACTGACGCGCCATTTGAGAGCTGGGAGGCGGCAAATGAACGTCAACAGCCAGTTGGCAGCTTGTGATTTCATTAACACTTTTGTTGTTGTTGTTTTTGTTGTCTCTTGCTAGTCCTTTTACACATTTTTTTTTAAGTTGAATTGTAGGAAAATCAGTGTTTCGTTTAAATTTTAGACAAAATGAGGTAGAAATGGAGATAGGTAGCCAAAAAGGAATCTTTCCTCAAGCTTAGCGCTACACTATAAAAACCGAGCACCAGAATATACCATAATGCCAATTCAGACTTCTCTGTAAGGATTTTCATGGTTCTTTCTCGTATTCTCGACTTCCGGCGAAGCAAGAGATGAGAATATGTGGGTAGCCAATACAGAGGTTACGGGCTAAATAGCCACACATCGAAAGTCTCAATTTTTAGCTGCCTGAAGTTGAAACATCTTCTGTGTTAGCAAGATTCCTCAAGCTACCAAGTTCAAGCACTTGCTCGTTCAAGGGAACTCAGGCAAGCCAATGTTCCATCGGAAAGGGTGTTGGGTTGGAGTTCTCGAACGGTACATTCAAAAATAAGCAGGAGCTACAAGAGAATCATCCACCATTTTTAAATGTGTCCTCTTATTCTCCGATTTATAGGATTTTTCTCCTGAGAATTCCTTAATTGGGACTAAAATTGCTACAGCAAAGTTTTTTCTTAGTTCGTCCAGGTAGCGATAATAGCAACATTTTGGCCAAATACTGTATAAATCTCCACCCGCAATTAGAAAAATTCACTTCATTTTTTATTTAATATAATTTTCTTTAATTTTTGGTTGTTGGTCGAAAAAGAACTCGAACCATGGCCTTCAGAGTGGAAGTACGCATTTCGAACCGCTCGACTATCGCGGTTTCCCAATTTACTTATCCGAATGATTTACAGAAAAAACGCGCAAAGAAATCATTAAAATTCATTAAAAATTCCGATTAAACTGCAGAAACGGTTGGTTAAGAAGATTGTGTATTTTTTTTTTTTGTTAGTGATTCATCATAAAAACAATAGTCGTCACTACCAGCGAAAGAGTTAATATGTTCATCTATGAGCACAAAAATTGTGCCTTGTAATCCTTCACTTCGTGTATTGTACATAAAAAAAATTTAATTTCGCCTAAAGTGTCGACCGAGGATTTTTTGCCTTCAATCAAGTAGAGTTCTTTGAAAGCATTTTACAAAACTGGCACAAAATCGCTGTGTTGTTTCTTTAAGACTTTTTTCAGCTCTTTTGTTGTAATTTTAACACTACTAAAAGGTCAGCAGCGTTCAATCTGTTTGATGGTTTCTCTTCTACTCCGCCAACAATTCAATGGCTAAGCCTTTGTAAACTTTTGCCTCCCCCCTCCCTTCCCCCTCCTCTCGTATATGCTGCGAACAACACAATAAGCGAGTGAATGAACGCTTTGATTAACAATTTTTTTTTTGTTGATTCTTTTGGTGTACTTTTCGCAGTTTTCGCACATTTTCCACCTTCCTTTCTTTTGGTCACCTTACTTGCTTTGCGTCAGCGCAGTTTATGCGACCAACACTGTTGTTCTTTTCAATATTTTCACTCACGTTTTTTTTTTTGTGCGATTTGCTTTATTACTTTGTGCTGCTACAGCTTTGGCGTTGTTGTTGTTGTTGTTTTTTTTTTTTTTGTTGGTAATCCTGTTGAGTTGGCATTTCCTTCTTCCGTTCGCCATTGTTGTGTGGATTTTTTGCGGATTTTTCGTTTGTTTTTGTTGTTGTTATGCTCTTGTTGTTGTTATTATAGTGTGCTAATGGGCAGCGGGCACTCAGTGTGTGTGTGTGGTGATATTGTGTTCTTGTTGTCGTTGGTTTTTGTTTTTTGTTTTTTGTTATTGTTGTTGTTGTTAATCAGCCCTGGGGAATTATGATGATGCTTAATTACATTAAAACAACTCCGTGCGCTCCTTTGTGGGCGTCGCCGCACGCTTTGTACATTTTTACTTACAGCTCTTTATTATTGTATTTACGCTGCTTTCGTCACACAGCGCTTATTTTAGCATTTTTATTCTTCTTCGTAGCATACTTTTGTGCGCATTTTTATATTCGCTTGAAGGCATTCAGCAGCGGGGCAAAAACTGTCGGCGACCCACGCTGGCTTTGGATATTGGCTGCCATTCTTTCCACTTTCCGCTTGCGTGGGACAATTTGGATTTACTTTTTTTTGTTTTTTTTTTTTCTGATTACCAGCGAAAGAAAAAAGTTAGCAAATGTGTTCCAAAGGAAAAACTGTATAAATATGTATACGCTCCAGGCGGTACTTTAAATACACTTTGGTGGACAAAGTTCAGCTGAGGGCTGGAAGTGGTCATCAAAATTATTGCCATATTGTTTTTATTAATTGAAAGTGCCTGCGAAAATATTTTTATATCGAGCCTCGGGGGTAACTTATTCTAAATTTACGTGCTTAAAGTGAAATGACTTGATTTGTATTTAAGTAAATTTAGTGAAATTTCATTTAAAGTTTCATGGTCTTTATTTATTTAGGGCTGATATGTTTTTTAAATCTGAAAATAACACTAGTTCTTGAAAATTAAAACATAAGAGTTGGAGAACTATTCTTTTCCCAGTTTGGCACTGATTGGAAATACCAAGTACAGCCAGGACCTTCTCTAACTGGTCTTTCAAAAGGAGTGGAGGTCTTCCTCTGTGCCTGCTTCCATCAGAGTGTATCGTATCGAAGGGTCCCAAGGTTGAAATACTCTTATTCATCTGGACCACATGACCTAGCCTGCGCAGCCGATGTTTCTTGATTCGCTGAACTATGTCAATGTCGCCGTATATTTCATACAGCTCATCATTCCATAGGCTGCGGTATTCTCCGTTCCCAACTCGTAGAGGACCGCAAAGCCTTTCCCTTGAAAACTTCTTACGCGGTTCACACCCTGTGTGAAACCTTTTTTTGGTATCGAACGGCTCAGAAAGATGCTTCCCGATACTGGTGCAGCTTTTGGTATTGCTTAACGTCATTTTTTATAGCCTTATAAGTTTTGCGGAAATACCAAATTCAGACGTAGCGATGGAAAGGCACCACCTTTTCGTGTTGTCGAAGGCTGCTTTAAAATTGATGAAGGGGTGGGGTGTATCGAGCTTCTTTTCACGATTATTTCCCAAGATTTGGCGCTGGGTGAATACCTCGTCGATGGTCAAATGGTACCAGGTTTTAAGCTCAAATATTTTATACAATTCCCATAGAACTGGCTCATTATGGCAACATGTCATACATATTGACCAAGTTGCTCAGAATAGATAAAAATCCTTGACCAATTGTAAGACAAATAAACGGATTTAGCTCACGTATAACAGATATTAAAAAAACAAAAAACTTCTTTTCTAGGAAGCAGTTTTCTCCCACAAACTTGTCATAGAATATTGGGAGTTTATCAGGTACCAAACCTTGAAAGACTTCACAAAAAGCATATCGGATATAATCACCATATTATTTATATTTCAAATCGAACTTTTATCCAGGTCTCTGGTCCATTTCCAAGACCCAAACCTATCACATTGAGGGACATTATTCAAAAATTTACCTAAACCGAACCATGAATATGTAATTTTTTTTAAATCGACCGATGCATTTAAAAAAAGTAAAAATAACTATAAATCCGAATTTTTCGCCGAATTTCAAGCAAATCGTACCATAAATACAATATTCTCCATTGCCCGCAATAAGCGTTTCCGAAAACTATCTGACAATATTTAAAGTTAAACGGTCGGTAACTTTTCGATATATGCTGGTGACGAATCAAAGTGTCACAAATCAGTGAAAACGATGGCAAAAATCCATCAATTGAATCTGTACCCAGCGACTTTTTCCTGTTTTCAGATCTCAAAAGAACGTTCGCTGGGATGTAATTTTCGTCGAAGTGATCGCCGAAACTGAGGCCTATTTTAAAGCAAAGGCCAAATCGTACTATAGAAGTGGTATCGAAAAGTCGATATAATCAGTGATCCTCCTTGAAGAGAACTGTATTGAATAAAAAAGAAACGAATTTTGCCAAAAAAATCTGTTTTACTAAGGTAGGCCGAGGACTTTTTAATTGTTTTAATATTTAATAAAAAAAAATTATATATTTATATTGTCGAACTATTTTAAATAAGAAAATAATGAAAGTTTCATACCTACGGTTGGTCTACTGCAGCATTATGTAGAAAAAATATACAAAAATTGAAAATGCTTACTATTGTACATATTCTGTGGCATGGAGAAGACTTATGCCAAGTTTAATTAAGAGTTCTCTAGCTAAGCTTGTCTACCTTTGTGCAGACCGACGGACAGATATTGTCTCAATTAGTACTCATTATTAGAACACACTTAATTCAACAATATACAAACGTATTAGTTTTTCATTACTAAACTTCGTTTTCACTGACTTTCTCTGACTCGAAATTATTTTGCTTTCTCCCGTTTTTATTCTCTTATGTAGATTCATTAATCATTTGTTACTTAAGCAACTCCCATAAGGATTTGAGGCAATGCCAAAATAATTTTCGTTTTTCATTAAGTGAAGACCACAGCTCTACCTATGTTGCCATTAGACTGGTGATCATTATCGACGATTGAAATTGCAGAAAAATTTAAAGGCAAAATATTAGTAAGCTAAAAGTTAAACGATTAAGAAATTAAGTAAATTTCATTGGTCTTATTCATAATCTTTCCAAAAAATAAAAAATTTCACTACAGCCTAAAGTGTACCTTTATTTGCTTTTCCATAGTCCTTGCGTAATTAAAGTAATAAAAACGCTGCAAGTGGTTGCGAAAGAGTTGCCAAAAGTGTCTTCCAATATTGGAGGAATACTCAAAGCAGAAAGAACAGTGAAATAATGGCATTTTTGCATACAATCAGCTGATGACTGACTGCCTGTCATGGCGTTCAACCGAGTCGACGCAGCCGGGGCGTATACGTATCAGCGTTGCTTGTGGCGACAAACGTGTATGGTAAACTGTGAACTGGCAAAATGAAAAACTTAATGGAAATGATGTAAAAAAAAAAAAATTGGTGTACGCAAAAGAAATAAGAAAATGAAAGCGAAAAATTTATAAATGATTGCTATGAAATTGCAGATTCGAAGAGCAAAATGAATGAGCAGACAAAAGTAAACAACAATTTGCTGTGGCAACGGATGATGGCAATTTCGCTGACCGCAGTAGGCGTGGCAGACGCGCGTCAGGCGACGCAGTGAGGCGGCAAAAGAATGACGACTGAAAGCGACAGTGAAGAAGAACTCAATGAAGTAAATGTGAAGGAAACAAAGTGAATATTTGATTGCTGGATTTAATAAATTGCAAATAAATAATTGCAGTTAAATGGAAATTTTTACAGTAGCTCGGAAGTATTTAAAACGCATTTGTTTGTGGTTTACAATTATTCATCGTGCTTACGAGTATAGTCCTCTTGAGTATATTAAGGTATTCCTAGATGAAAAACTGGTTTTTAGCATTACATATTGCCACTCGTATGGCCAGGGTCTAAATTCTGGTCCGACCAACATCAAAAAATTATGGAAAATTAATTTAAATAAAAAATTAAGGCAGGGAATGTCAAGCCCTTCACCATAAAAATCAGAGCTCATCGTAAGAATCCATCAGCCGTTCTGAGGCGGCTTAGCATAAACAGTAGAAGATTGGACCTTTCGCTTATCTTTGAATGAGAATTTACAACAATTCCTGCCTTGAAATTCAATGAATCTCTCCTGTTAACAAATGCTTATCGTCATTGGGTATGCGCTCAACACATCCATACTGCCAGATTCGTATAATATTGGAATGATATAAGCTCAAATATAGTATAAGAAAAAAAATTAAGCCTTAATTATGCCACAAAAAAAATGTTTTCTAAATTTTCTTTCTTGGAATTTATAGAGCTGTGGATGAATAAAATTTAATTTCATTTAAAACCATCTACCACAGTCATTTACTTCTAAAAAATATTTAATATTTTTGTTGCTTTTAGCTATTACTCCACCCTTCTTTTTTAGAAAACAATGTAAAAAATCTTTCAATTATTCTTTTTCAAACACATTTTTTAATTAATTTTCCTGCCCTAAGCTTATGTACATATGTACCTATATTTCTACAAAAATATTTCCCACTTTGATTTTCGAAACAATTCAATAATTTCTTTTAAGTAAAAACTGAGTAAATTAAACAATTATTTGCAATAGAAATATTTTGATTATTCACTTAATTTTACAATCAATTTAATATTAAACTTTCTAAGAAAATTGCATACATACCTAACTATGTACATACTTATGTATATGTGAACTGAGAAAGTGTGTTTGTAGGCGTATATGTATTGTATTTTCTTTCTCATAAACCCCATAAATTCTTCAATAAATTCCTTTTGTGTAGAAAAAATCTTTTACATTTTGTAAATAAATTGAGAATTTTGAAAATGTATACGTGCATATGTATGTGTGCTCGTACATAAGATTGTGGGCATGTGATTATATTGTGTAAAATTTATTTTTCTATTTTACATATATGTACATATGTTTGCACATTTCTAAAAGTAAAATTATTTACATCGCAAATTCTGCTCACAATTTTACTCTTACATACTTATGTACATATGAGTAAATAATTCTCGATTTACAACTTGGCGAAGGTAAAGGAAATCGTGGCGGCCTCTATAGATGAATGGTTAGTATAATGACAAACCCTCCGAGCGTATTTATGGCAATAAAATACAAGCTTATCATTAAAGCTTTTCATAAACTGCAGGTCCCTCCATTTCTGGGAGAGGGTCTCGGTCGAAAGCCGCTTCAGCAGTTAAAATTTGATTTAGGACAATTATATATAAGTATAGAAAATCAGTAAAAAAAAAATATATTGACTTATTTTCTAAGAATGTGAAGATGTTAAAAATAGCTTAGGATCTTAAAAACCTATTAAATGGGTCTATATCTTGCGAAAATTCGATCGATATGAGAAATCCGCATACGTAAATGAACTAGTATTTAACTAGTTGATTGGAAAGATACCATAGTTATGTGTTCGGTTATTCTGATATAAAAAATTGTATTCTTACATAAAAATATCGTTTCTCTAGTAGTAAACTGAACAATAAAATATTATTAATATATAAATATTTTAAAAAAATGTTGAGTCCATTCTGGGCTGGAGCAGAGTGGCCAGCTGTTAAAACAAAAAAAGATTAATAAGTAAAATGCTTTGTATGCTGAAGAATAATTTTCGACTGAATGCGTTTGATTAATATATATTTTACAACGCTTTTATCTTTCCAACAGAGTTACCACCTCCTCAAGATTAATTAAACATTAACCATTATTTGAAAAAGTTTCCAGCCAAAATTATTTAGGAAAAGATTTGCTGTCAATTAAAAGAAAAAATTAAGAATGATTTCGTAGGATACGTGTCAAAAAGCAGATATTGGGCCGGTCAGTCAAGGTCAGATACCGAATAAAGTTTTCATACCGCCACAATACCCTAGTGGTTGCCGGCGCGTGCTACCATGCAAAGGGTCATGGGTTTGATCTTTCGCCAGACCAATATCCAGAATTATAGGAAACTAATTAAAAACTTTTAAAAATTTTAAGTAATGTTCAATTAAATTAAAATATATATATTGTAACTCCGTTCAACCACCCAAAGTGTATTTCTGGTATGAAATAGAGGCCACATCCATTTAGAGACGATTTATAAAAGACTATTTGTCCTTCCATTTAATGGATGAGCATCAAGACGCAGACCACACATTGCAATAGGAGTACGTCCGAAAATCGCCAAATGTAAATAGGGTGCTTTTTTAGACAATCAATTTTCAAGAAGAAATAAAAGGCATATAATTTGATATTAGGGCCAAGAAATTAGCTTTGTTATGAAGAAAAGCGTTTGTCATTGTATTTTACAATAAATTCCAATTATTATTTTTCGAAGAACCCAGCGTTCCCCATCTCCCTTCCAACCGACCAAGTGGCGCGTCTGAAGGATAATCGAAAAATCTAACGGATTGGTGTCTGAAAACCAAGCTTCACTGCCTCAGTCAATCTTCTCTGACCTACGCTGTGCAGCCTGGGCTAACGCATATCTCGCTAGAAAAACATAACAGGATAATAGAAACTCTAATTTTCAACTAAATTATAATAAAATCACATATATATAAAATTGTGGTTAACCATGGCTGGGATTTATTTGAACTATTTGTAGGTGTACTTTGTCTGATGTGCCACGCAAATGAATACTCGTATCTGTGTTGGTTTTATTATTATCCTTTCTTATTTGCCGCCTCACTGACATTTGACTGCTCTCAATGACGCAATTTTCAACATGAAAACATATCTATATGTGTATATATATATGTACATATATTTATTAAAATATCCAACTATATTTCACACTGACGCGCTGGCCCGCCCGACACAGAAACCATTCATTGGCTTTGCATAGCCGCCAGCCGCCAGTATTCTTCATGCTCCACATATTTTTTATCGACGCAGAGGCGTCGTCATCAGGCAGACGCGTTCAGTCGGATCCAAAAAAAAAAAAATACATAAAAAATAAAATAAATGAAATTCATTTATCTTTGTATGCGAATGCGAAATAAATTGAAAAAAATATATACCACATATACACACATTGATATTTGCATACATAAGTGTACATACGTATATACCATATATATATTTATCGACCAAAAAACGGCAAACCAATGTATGCAGTTTGCACCCGCGAATAAATAAAATCTGCATACACCTTCATACGACAAGTTCGTGCATCTAAAATATATATGTATGTATATACATACGGATATGCAAATATATAGTTGAAAGTGTTTGTATGTGAATACAGGATAACAGCTGTCAGTTGCCATTGGGCAGGATGGCAAGGTGCTGATTGAAAGCCCCAAAAAATGCTTGTCTGCAGCTCAAACACTACACACACACACACACATACACATATATACACTGTCATTCAAAGCATACAAAGGTGTGGTGTTGAGCCTTGAACTCAACAAAGCGGAACCCACAATTTTTGCACTGAAAACGTACATACATACATAGCTAGGTATGAAGAGTAAATATGAATTTCCGTGTCAAGTACACACATACATACATATATATTTCCTTTTATTAACAAACACTTACTTTCGTATTCTATTTTACTACGAAAAGCTCAAAATATCAATCTGGAAATCGTTAACAGTCGGCGGTTCTCTCACCTACAGCGCTTCAAAGCCTTTTTTGTTTACTAATTAGTTCTAAGAGGCACATAGCGCTCAAGGAGACAAAAAAGAAAGAGAAATACATAGAGAAAAAATGTCTATTTTCTATCAGAGTCCCCAGAAAGGAATTTTAAAAATTCGCGAAGAGAAAGTCATATTAGATTTTCCGAGTGGAAAGAGGGAAGTTGTGACGTGTTGACCTAAACGGAGTTGGTTCTCCGAAAGGCTGAGAGCCCTTGGCCGGATAAAATCGAGGACGATTCCGGTGCGTAGAATCGGCTGTCTTGAGAGTTGACGGCGTACAGACAAGCACTGAACGCCATTCACCAGGACTCAGTCAACACCGCCAAAGACTCACTTCCCGTGATGGCGTGCTCGAAGACAAAGCACCACCCATCGTAGGAGCTCGAGCTGCCCCGAGAGACCCGCGTGATACTGGCACAGCTTAGGTCTGTATACTGGAGCAGGTTAAACTCCTACTTATCCAGGCTCGACCCCAACATACCCAACGTATGCCCAGCATGTGGAGAGTCTGCGCACGACAGTAACCAGCTCTTCATATGCCCCCTTATGCCGACATATCTAACACCCCTCTCCCTCTGGTTCGATCCCGTCGAAACGTCACGTTTCCTGGACCTCCCGTTAGATGACCTCGGTGACCTAGATTGATTTTAAACCTGTCCCTGAGCGGGGTTAACGTAACCGCCTCTACAACAACAACAGGGAAGATGTTAATAAGTTAAGACTAATCGACTTCCTCGATTCGCGAAATATAGTTGTCTGTACCACTAGATTCTTCACTCCTTTCTGATCAATTTTAGGTCTCTTAAAAGCAATAGGACTATTCTCTTCTTATCCTTTGCGCATAGTTTGATAAGTTCGCCTTAAATATAATGGTATTTCCACTGATTGCATAATAGTTATTAGAAAAATTTGTGCGCGCGACGCATGGAATTTGCATTATTACAATTTTCCCCCACGACAAACAAAGTGCGCGAACATTTTCACTTTTTTTCTCTGCTGTTGACCCAATACATGTACATACACACACACTTACAGAAAATTCCATACATTTCTCTTTATTTGCAGCAAAATTTTCAAACGACTAACTCCACACATACAAACGTGCCGAAAAACATAGCCGTAAAGTATACTGGATGAAAACAAATACCCCGAAAATATTTCATTTCAAACTTAACTTTCTCCAAAGCAACAACAATAGCAAGTAAAAAATCATGCCAACAACAATGTGCGAACTGAAGCGAGCGAATGAATTGATGAGTAGCCAAAGTATTCATTCATTTAACAGTTACTTCGTGCATGCAACTCACCACCCACTCGCACTCGGCCCCAACAACCAACACAAACATTGTTCTCATTTCGCTTCGCTGGAATAACGTGCAAAACTTGTATGCAAAGCATTTTAATTTAATTAAATGAAATTGATTTCAATTTAACCCCATTCAAAAGCAGACATTAATTGCCAACGATAATCCTTTACACAGTTGAAGGGATGAGCGGAGGGGATGAGCGTGAGGGTGAGTGTGAGGGTGAGTGGTGGTGAGTGAAATCGAATAAAGCCAAAGCCAAAAGAGTTTGTTTTTGCATGCGCATACGTACACACGCACACGCACAGACGCAATAATTGGTGTGCTTGTGTGGAAAAACAGCAAAGCGGATAACAAAAGCAACAACAAAAAAACATAAATAGGTAACTAGAAAAAAGCTGCAAAAGCTGCGGAAAAGTTGAAAAATCCCACTTGGAGCGTAATCTCTTCCCGTATTTAATTTCATTGTGGCGCAGAGTTTGTTGTTATTGTTGTTGTTTATTGTGTGCATTTTTTTGCTACGAGTCTTCTGGTTTTCTGTTCTTTTTTTGTTATTTTTTTTCTTTTCCTTCAATGCTTGTTTCAGCCGTTTAGCTGATTTCTGATTTTTTCCGCATTCGGCCGTTAAAACTATTGATATTGCTGTAATGTTGTTGCTGCTGTTGTATTTTTACACCGTCAATTATGCCTGATTTTTCCCCTAAAGCGAGCATTGTTTTGGTTTGTTTGTCAGTTGTTGGTGTGCTTGAGCACACACACACACACTCCTACTACAGCAAATCAATGCGTGTCAATCGCCCACAATAACCTCACAAAAAAATATCTTACGCCCTACGATAACCACTTACACGAGTATGTGTATAACTACACATACTTATGCATTTAAGCACACACCCATTTACACGCCCGTTAATATATACGCATTTAATTTGATTAATTGCCACTTACACATTCAATCATCCGTGAATCACCAATATTTGGCAATTTTTTCGCACAGCAACGGTTTTTTGGGCATTGGAAGTGTAGTGGAAGTTTTTAAATATTTAAAGAAACCGTTAAACAACATGAATAAATTTAAGATACTGAATAAATATTTATTTAGTTATATTAAGTACAACTAGTTAAGCAAACAGGTGGATGCGGCTTGCGATGAACTCCGAGTTGTAACTTGGATTTGCTAGGCGGTGGGTTAACCGGTTCTTCATTGAACTAGTTAGATAAGTTCATAAATACAATCAAGGTACGAGTATATGTATGTGCAGGCGTGAGAACATAACCTTAATTCGCCCTCACACCTTCCCCTTTATTGGGGTAGGTAACGCTTACTCTTAAAACTAGGTTGCCAGATTATTTTATGACGAGTTTTGAGTAAACATGAAGCAATATTTAGTCTTTAAAGACCATGCAGTGCAGATCACCGTCAACAACCTAATGTGAAAATATTTCTATTTAGTTCAGACAAATTTCTTTAAAAAGTAAAATATAAAAGTATCAGTTGAAAAATACAAATTGTGTGAACACTGTACTCAGTGATGCCAATTCAAGCTTCGTTACCTCAATTTTAACATACAATACATATATATTCTTACACTAATTTGCTCTCAATTAGTTAGCCCTCTACTAATTCATAGGTATACCTCATATGTTTTAATCAATTCCTACCTTTTGGTTTTCCTTTCACTTATTAAGTGGCTTAAATCGTACGTTGTTCTTATTCAGTCAACATACTCAGTGTGGGCATTGGCTTTAGAGCTTTAAGCACTTCACCCGTATTCTAACTCTGGTCCTTCTTCTCTTCTCTCTCTCTCTCTCTTTGAAATCTTTCTTCATTCGGTTGCATAACAACTTCATCAAGCGCTCTATTTGTGGTGTTTCTTTTCTGATTTTATTTGTTGAATAGTTAATCTTACTCCCTTCCTCCCTCCCTTACTCTGTCTGATTGTCATTTGCAGTGATTGCCTTCTTCGTAATCTCAACTTTTATGCAAACATTTAGCTTAATCACTATCATACTACACTCATTTGTTAATTTTAGGAGATTCTTATACCATTTCACGCATTATTAAAAAAATTTTATTAAAATATTATTTAAAAAATTGAAAATGCTTATAACAGTTCATAGTCAAATTAATGAAAATATTTATGCGTAAATTTCTTTTTAATAACTACATTTCAAGCTGACCATTTAATCGAGGGTATAGCGATTTGTGACGACACTTTGCTGTCTGCTATTTTTCGTAATTTTATTTTCCACACGCCACTTAATCCAATTTTCAATTCAATCAGTGAATTGCGATGAGGAGATTTGTGTGATTAAGTGAAGACTTACATTGGCTTAAGACGCAGCGATAGCTTTTGATTGGTATAATCGATAGTCGGGTGCCAGTGATGTACTCCAAGTGCATTGAGATAATGTAAATGGCAGCGTTTGTGTATAAATAATATCGTCATGTATATCACAAAGTACATATTTACCTGAAAGTAAAAAAGAGAACAACAAAAAAATAATTAATATCAATTGACACGTAAATGTTTAGATTTAAAATAGAGTCACCAACAACATTTAATTATATTGTATTATATTAGATTTATTTATATGTAGATAATATTATAAACATAAGATATATATGCAAATCAGACTGTTTACAGTTTATTCTAAGCTGCCTCAGCATGGCTGATGGTTTTTCATGAGGAGCCTTTTTTCTTTCATGTCAGAAATACACTCGGGGGTCTTCACATTCCCTACCAAGGGGCAACCGCAATTAGAAAAATAAATAAAATAAATTTTAAATAAATATCGTAATTTTTAACTAATTTATTTATTTTTTGGGCTTACTCCATCTTTATAATTTAAACATTTTATGCTAATGAATTCAATTTAAATATATTCCATATTATGCCCCACAAACCGCAAGGAATTCCATATCATTTTGTTTACGACTTGCAAATAATCTTAAAATTATAATTTCGCCAGCCAGCAAACTTCGCAGCAGCAGCAATGCTGTCAAACTATTTTCCACTGTTTATTATAATTATCCAGCCAAATTCCTGGTGCTCCACCTCGAACTCACAACATGACTTCACTATGAAACGTCAGCAATACCGAAAGGAATACTAATGAAAAAAAATAAAATAAAATAAAATGCAAACAATCAAAAAGGGAAAAATAATAATAATAATAATATTAAAGTGTAGATAATGCACAAATGGAAAATGTACAACTGTACTCGGAACAGAATGAGAGGGAAGCCAAATAGTGAACGCAAATGCAAACGGAAATGTAACAAATGCCGCGTAAGCTAACAGCGGAGGATGCGTTTGGTCTAGGATCAATCAGGAACTGATCCACTTCTACGTAAAAGATTTAAAAAAAATTGAAAAAAAATCAAATGAAATAAAACTATTTTAATTTTATATACAAAATAAAATAAAATAAAAATATTAAATAAAACAAAATAAAATAAAATAAAATAAAATAAAATAAAATAAAATAAAATAAAATGAAATAAAATAAAATAAAATAAAATATGGTAAAATAAAATAAAATAAAATAAAATGAAATAAAATAAAATAAAATAAAATATGGTAAAATAAAATAAAATAAAATAAAATGAAATAAAATAAAATAAAATAAAGAAAAATAAAATAATACACGTATGCAACAAAATAAAATAAACACTCCTCAATCGTTAAGACTAATTATTTCCCATTTCCCAACGGAGTAGTCTCCTTACGGTCCATTTTTTGATGGTTCGGTATAAGTATTTGTATTTATGCATGCAATTGTTTGAAAGCGGAAATTTTTGCTAAAATACGAAAATTAATTATCACAAAAATTTTGCCTTGTAATTAGCAAAGTTTACCGCTGGAAACTTTACACAAATTCATTGTGTTCTTACATACTTACGTACATGCATACGTACATCGGTATAGCATAGTTATAATATACACGTATTTCATGTGCATGCGTGTATTTCTCCAAGAACAGCATAAATGCGGTTGTAATGCCAGCCAATTGCTTTGGCGAACAATAGCAGCGACACTAAATAAGTATAAAATAGTATTGTTGCCTTAACAGTTGTCGGCTTGCAAACTTCCCAGTTTTTGTCCAAAACGCCGACTGTATTGAGGTTGATGACTGCGGAGAATCCGAGCACAAAGCAGCAGCTGAGAGCAAAAATTTTGTACTTTGTTTTATTTGTATGTATGCAAATACCATATTCACTGCAACTTCCGTGGATCCCACAGGCCGTTTAATTTGAATATGCATCTTGAGTGGTTATAAAATCTGGGATATTGTTATATTACCATACTCCAAAGAAAATTTTAAGAAGTGAACATACTATATATCCTTACTTATTTGGCATTAGCGTAATCCTTGAAGATTCTGGGTAAATATTTGACTGATTGGTTACTCTTACTCGGCGAATGAAGAAATAGAGACTCAGCTGCCTAGATCATGTTCCTCGACATTGAGAGTATTCGATACAGTGGCTGGCGGTGAGAGCAGAGGAACGAGGAGACTTGACTGGAGAAGAATCAGGACTCACTTGTTTCCTCCAGTTAGCCACAAATGGGAAAAAAGAAGAAGAAGAGGGCATGCCTGTGGTAAAAGGTGACTAGATTCCGATAATTCGAAGAACATTTGGGATGTCACACCGGTACGACCCCGATTTTCATCAAACCAAGGACTATGGCCCTCGCAACATCTTCCAGAAATTAATTTTAGGAATATATTTGTGACTTATGTGACTTATACTCAATACTTGAGCTAATGAAACAAGCCAAGTCGAAGCCTCACGATACAGAAGTAGCCACCCTCGTAGCATAAAAACCCGCAACTAACATTCGACCGCGAAAACATTGCTGCCGAGAACACTTTGACCATCCAACTGGACTGGACTGGTCTAAGGATTCAGAATCTACTTCCGTTGCTTGGCGCTTTGTGGCCGCAATTGTTCCGCTGCAAAGCTTTGTCATTTTGACGGAAACGTGCAGCACGCTTGTTTCCAATATTTTCTACTATCATACATTTTTTTTCTTTCATACGTTGCTCAACGCTTTTTATTATTCTTTGTGCGCGCACTTCAAAGCGTGTCGGAGGAAGTGAGCTGACGGCTATGCCTGGTGGGTGTTGCAGAAAATTGCCAGCGGAACGTTATTTAAAATTGCACTGAAAAAAAGTAATTTTTTTTGTAAGTTCAAAATGCGTACAACAACAAATGCAATAAAAAATGCCATCGAATGGTTGACAAAAACAACTGCAACATAAAATTGAATATAACGGCAACTGCAGGCAGCAGAGGTGTTATTTATTGTTGGCATTGGTGTTGGTGTTGTTATTGGCAACGGTGTAACTGCTGCAGCGCGTCAACGGAAATGCAGCGCTAAGTCACTGGCGTTACAGTACCGTTATACATCCTTTTTTTCTCGTTGACGACGCCGCCACGCATGCTACACCGGAAGTTGTCATTTTTCCGAAAGACAAAGGGCGTCTGACTGCGCAGCCACTCTTCCACGCTGGCAATGAGCGAATTTTCTTTACATTTTTTTAGTTATTTATTTTCAAAATTTGCTTTCGTTGTTTTCTCGTTTTTGAAATGCAACCGTTGCCACTTTGCGGTTGCTCGTAAATTCATTTAAGGATATTTGCATTGCGCACTCGTCTCCCTTTAGCCCCCTTTTCGCTGCCGCCGAAAAGCGCTGGGTTGTGCTTTGACAATCGCTGGGGCATCGTCGCGGTTGTGCGCGGTTTATGTCGCTTCAGTTGCTTCAGTTTCGGTTTTTTCCACTTTTTGCTTCAACTACGCCCGGTGGACGCTGCAGCAGAGCTATGCTAGTCACACTTTTTATTGCTTTTCTTGTGCTTTGTTATTTTCGTTTTCGTTTTCGTTTTTGTTTGTGAAGTTGTTAATGTGGTTGTTTATGTTTTAGCTCTTGTGGTTGCTCGCATTTGCGACTCATGCTAATTAAAAGCGACATTTTTCCTTTTACCCTAATGAGTGCAAAGTTTGCCTTTCGGTTCGCTTGCGTTTGCCGGGTCGTATGAGCAACAAATTCACTTATTCTATGTGCACAAATAAATAAATAAATTCTCTTAAAAATATTTAAGGTTCATGAACGTTTTTGTTCGAAAATTTACATGTACACGTATATGGAATGTGTCAAAATTAAATTTGAGTTGAAAAAATTGTCGAATGGCCCTTAAAATATCACGAATTATCCAGTGTTAAAAATATCAAATGGTTTGAAATTTTTGAGAGAAAAGAAATGAAACTTCGAATCAATTTGTCTTGATAAGACATTATTATTTAATAATTGGTATTCTTGCAATAAACAAATGCACAAATGCAACACGCAGCAGAGGAAGGCGCGAAAACAACAAGGTGGTTTCCAACATCGAAGTACCCACACAAGAGAAAAGAAAACTACTGATGTCAGCGACTATTAGTATCCTACTTTATACAGCAGAACTATGGGCGGACATATTAAAAAGATATAACCGCCGCAATATTATAGCCAAATTATATCGTTACAGCTGCATTAAGGGTAGTGTCAGCATACTGTACAGTATCATGTTCAGGTTCTAATGATAAGCGAAAGTGTTCCTGTAGAACTGCTGGAACTCGAGTATTCCCAGATTCAATAGTCGGTTATGCTTTCGTCCGAGAATATTATATAAAAAAGCTTATAAATTCTTCACTATTTTGTTTGATTACTAACGTTTAGAAGCGTAGTAGGGTGATGGTATATCTATACATCGATCTGAGTGTCGCACTGACCCTCTAGGCTGAATATGTGCTAACTTCATACAATGAAGCTGCTCTAATCACCGATCTCCCTATCTCTTTTTTATTTTCTTGAAGAGAAAACCATTTTGCGACAGGCGGATCTAAGCAATGTACACCAAGGTAAGCATTTCTGTCAATAAGCTTAACCCGTTTTAATACAAGGCAAATCGACAACTTGAAAGGGTTTGGAACTTTTAAAAGTTCTCAGCGTTTAACTATAGTTCCCTTATTGCCTAGTAAGCGGGGATATTGACAATACAATTCATTTCAACCTCGAAGCTAAATGGTGAAAGATTTTTGCGATGACAAATCAGGCAGAGATTTTGATCCGATCCATCGAAGGGAAATCACTTGGCGATGGATCCAATATGTTCATTACTGCACGGATGTAATTTGAGTTCGCTGAATCCCAAACTGAGTTAGCTCAGTTCTATAGTAAATCAAATCGATGTTAAACGTCCATCCGAGGTACAGACTACTTTCATGTTCATGATGAGCAATCATGGAGTCCAACATTAATTTAATAAACCATTAAAAAACACGCCACACATTTGTAAAAGGAAACTTAAATGTGACCTTCAAAAATACTTTTAATGATAAACGAAATACGGTCGATTCAAACGCGATTTTGTAATTTGTTTTGAAGAAATTTGAATTTGATTATATCTTGTAAAAGTTTTTGTTGTTCTCATGACCACCTACAAATTTAGAGAAACATTAAACTCATCGGCGCCGGCGAGGCAGTACACCATCACGGCGCAGTGGGAAACACACACAATCACAACTGAAGTCGACCACGAAAAATATGAACAAAAAATTCACAAAAAAATGAAACAAATTATATAAATAAAATATAATCAACGCTTGTAATGAACATTAATGTACAACAATTTGTAGAAAATTTTCAGCAACATTTGAGCAAATACGAACATGTAGAAACAGAAGCAGAATAAAAAATGAGTAAACAGGAAAACAAGAACATTTAACAAAAAAAAAATCTACCATAAGCAAAAAAAAAAAAACACAAGCGAAGAGTAAAAAGCACCGAATAGAAAAAAGTATAAAATAATACAAACGCAGCTGCTGTGCGAGAGTATGAAAAAGTATTGAAAATTACAATAAGAGCAACAACAAAAGCCACTGCAACGGAAACATTAGAGAGTCAGTGGGCGGAATCGTGATGTTTTGTGGCGGAAGCGCTGATGTAAATACTTGCCGCTGCTGACTTGAGGGGCTCAGAAGCGACGGGGAACACAATGTGACGGCCATTTAACATGCAAAATAAGTCCGGAGTGATGATGAGCGTATGATGTGCGAGTGTGTTTTTGTGCGCGCGCGTGTCAGGCAATTGAAGGCAGGTGTTGAAATTTGTTAGCCTACTTTAAGGGGGAGAAACAGACGTTTAGTTGCAAAAAAACAAGATTATGTGCGCTTGTGATTTAAAATTAGTGTAATAAATAAGTAACAGTAAAAGGGAGGGTATTTATTTGTTGTTCCTTGCTCTTGTTCTTGGTTTTTTCTGAAGGTAGGTAACAGCTTCGCTCACAAATCGAGCGGCAAACGATGTTTCCATTGTTAATTTGAATTTTACTGCTCATTAAATAAGAAAAGGAAAGCAAGAAACAATATGCATTCCAGGATAAAACATTATATATAAAGCAAACTGTGGAAACACGTAGGGCCCTCATAAATATATTAAAATAAACGTAATTAAAAATAAAAATAAACAAATAATAAAATAAAAAAAATATATAAAATAAACTACATAAAAATATCTAAATAAATATAAATCAAATATAATACAATAAAATAATATGAAAAAATTTTAAGTTAATTTCAGATAAATTAATTAAAATGTATTAATTTTAATTATACTAAATTCAATAAAATAAAATAAAAAAAAGGAAAACTAAATGACTATATAAATAAAATAAATAAAAATTTTTATTAAATTAACTCAATTTAGATTAAAAAAAATTAACAAGCATACAAAATAAAAGAAATAAAATCTAATAATTTAAACAAAATAAAATAACTAATTTAAATATAATTGAATTAAAAACAAACAAAATAAAGTAAACAACATTAAATAAAATAAATTTATATAAAACTTCAATAAATGAAATAAAAGAAAACTAACTAGCAAGAAATAAAATTAAATGAATCAAAAATAAATAAAATATAATCAAACAAATAATAAACTAAAATAATATAAAATTAATTAATTTAAAAAAATATTAAATTAAATTACATGAAACCAAGCAAATAAAATAAAATAAAATAAAATAAAATAAGATAAATTAAAGTAAAATAAAATTATATAAAATTAAAAAATTTAATACAATAAAATAAAACAAAATAAGAAGTTTAATTATGTAAAGGGTAATAATATAACATAATAAAAATAATTAAAATAAAATAATCGAAAAATAATAAATAAAATTAAATTAAATTAAATAAAGTAAAGAAAACTGAGAAATCTAAATTTATAGTAAAAAATGTCCTGCCGAATGAATCTTTTTTATATACACATACACATTATTATGTATCAACAGCTGTATAATCCTATACAAACCGATAT
This sequence comes from Ceratitis rosa, assembly GCA_037013455.1. NCBI lineage: Eukaryota > Metazoa > Arthropoda > Insecta > Diptera > Tephritidae > Ceratitis > Ceratitis rosa. Next base: position 2,788,545 of record JAWMAG010000041.1, read on the forward strand.
TAAAGGCAATCTGAAGCTGATATATGGACACAAAGTTTTAGGAAGTGCAAAGAACAAAGCAAACAAATATATTTACTATGAGGAGGCGCAGTTGCTGGCCATTTGCCAGCAAAAATATACAAAAGCTCACGGAAATAAAAAACAAAATAAAACTACGAGACGCCCAAAACCACTAACATATGTATTTACATACACATTCACAGTAACTTCTTAGAGTCAAATGCACAGCGAAATGTCAACAAGTCAATGTCAACGACTTTGTTTTCAGACGCAAATATTTTCTTGTCTGCCCAAAGAGGAAATGTTAAGAACAAATAAATGAAAAAGGACAAGGTTGTGACCACTGGGTAGGAAGACAAGGACGAATGCTAAGGAAATGTTTGAACATTTTTGCAATATAAATTTTAATTAACCGCAGACCGGAAATGTGCAACGGGTGAGCAAATAAATACACCAGTGGAATGGAAAAAGTTTTTTATATAATAAGACACAAGTGATTCAGTTATAAATTTTGTTAGTTTAAGCTTCAAATTTTTTACTTATAAAATCTAGTTGGAACTGTATATCTGTGTAGCCTTGACTTAGTTTGTGCATATGACAATACATACTTATGAATATAAAATTTATTAGAAATTAAAGTAACAAGAAATTAGTATGGGTGAAGTTTTGTATATTGAAGGTAGCTAAAAAGAGCTACCGCTGCGATTGATAGCGCTCGAGATCGTGCGATTTTAAAAAAGTAAACAAATAATAACGTTCTAGTAGTGAGCACTTTTTTAACCAGATCCAGTGCTGTCAGTAACAAAGATGCAGACTGGATGGACTACTATATGTATAGGTCAAAACTGGACAACAGAGTCGGTAGTGGAATCTACTCATGGGAGCTTGAGCTCACCAAGTCTTTTTTAGTAACTGTTCTCTGTAGTATTTTTCCAGCGGAACTGGCGGCCACACATACCTAAGGATGTTATTCGTCTAAGTCGAATGGTACTCAGGGATAGCCAGGCACCACTAAGAACCCTGGAATCTGTCACAATAAAGTCGGAAACAATAGAAAACTGGCACAAGCCACTATCTAGTATGGGTGCCCGACACAGTAACATATAAAGTCACGAGAAGCTCACTATAAGAGAGAGGAGAAAGAGAGAGAGAGAGAGAGAGAGATAGAAAGAAAGAGAGAGAGAGAGAAAGAGAGAGAGGGAGAGGTAGAAAGAGAGAGAGAGAGAGAGAAAGAGTGAGTGAGGGAGAAAGAGTGAGTGAGGGAGAAAGAGAGAGGGAAAAAGTGAGTGAGAGAGAGAGAGAGCGCTATTAATCGCAGACTCAAGATGGATAAGTCTAAATTGCAGCACTACGACTAGGGTAATGTAGTCGACGCAAAATAAAAGAAGATCAAGAGAGTCGATTTCGCGAAAAAAAGTGATATAGATGATGATGAGTCTTCTCTCTTCAGGATCATCTTCATTTATATAGTCAGGCAGAGATGTTGAACGTACCATCAAACGACATCTGAAGGAGTTGTACAGAGGAAATATTGTAGAACCTGAAACCTTAAGATACTTTCTTTAAGAATATTCTATAATTTGTCGGAGTAGCTCGTGCAAAGATATGTCAATTGCTCTACTTTACTAACTCCATACTTTGATTTCACTATCAGGTGGGGCTAGTCAATGGTATCAGTAATCTGATTCCGGCAAGTTGACTCAACCTAACCCTAATTTTCGTCTATTGTTGTCAGAAATCAAGAAAAAATTTCCCGAAATAGCCAATCACAAAAGCGAGATTATACATTAAGATATCGTTAGACCCTACACCACTGAAATAACTCGTCTAAGATTAACAGAGCTCATATACTTTATAGCCCTAACTTAGGATCATCAAGATGCTATTTGTTTCGCCCTTAAAGCTCTGTTATTGACATCTCTGATAAATTTTTGTCCACTTTTAGCATTAATGCAGTAGTATTACTTAAATGCATTAGACATAGGTAAATTTAAAAATTCTTTTATAATTTTTTTTTAAGGGCAGTAGTTCAAAAGCCACATATATTGACTTGATATAAGGCTAAAACACTACAAAGCGGAATTATAGTTTCAGCTTACGTATTCACAAAAAAATTTGTTCTCATAACATTTGTTGCTGCTTTTATAATGTTGACATATTTTTAATCATACACAAAGTACTGTTACACATACCATATACTTTTAATATGCGTGTATATGTGTGAGTGTCTATTTGGAATAATAAAAGGGCCATTTTAGGTTTTGCTACTGCATTTTCCTTTCACGTGCATATGCATATCAAAGTGAACTTATTGTGTCAAGCCTATAAGTATGCTACATTCAATGTTGTCTACCCTGCCGGAAAACTAAGTTAAGGCCGAATAGCAAAGGAAATTGGTCCGAAAGGATTGAGTACATGTTTTTTGCGATTTATAATTTCGATAACCCAAAAACTCTATACTATTATCGTATACTGAATTCAAGTGCGAAGAATTATTATTTTTCACGTCAAATAGTTTTATATTAATATATTTATTCGAGTAATTACAACGTTTTAGTAAAACCACAGCTTCATAGGCTGCAAATATATGATTTTTTTCCTATACGGAACATACTTTATTCAAATAAACTCGTATTTGTGGCGGTATTTTTGGGTTATTGTTACAATATACCTCTTTTACTTTTTCCTTATGTGTGGCTCTTCTTTACACTTATTTTTATTTTTAAACTTCACGCATTATTCGCTGTAACACACATTGTATTGTGGTTGGTTTTTGAATGCATTTTCAGTATTGCATTTACCATATATATAATATATATGCGTATACATACACTTTGCACACATAACCATATTTATAAATAAATATACATATGTTTATATGTGTCATTTATTGTACACACGCCCATACGCATGTACATATTATACACACATTGGAATTTCTAGGCCTTTGCATTTTTTGTATTGCATTGTGCACTTGCTTGCTAGCATTTATCATTTCTGTTGCCTACTTTTAGGGTCACACCAATAATTCATTGTATGACTAGCACTAAAAATAGTTTGTTTGCTCATTTTTTCCGATTTTCCGCCCTTCAACTATATATACCCAAAGTGAAATAAAAAATGTTTTATTGCGCATTTAAATTCTTTTTTCGAAATTCTCATTTTCGTATTGTTGCGGGAATTTTTCGTTGAACTAGCGAATTTTCCACTTGCATGCATTTCTATATTACAAATACTTGTAATAATATATGTATGTCAGTTCACAGACCTATATTTAAATAAGTTTGCATATTTTTTGCACACACACATACACACACACGCACATGGTAATGTTCTGCAACGCATTACTTTGCGTTTTTGCTTAATAAATCCTTTTCACTCGATAATGTATTTTTATTCAGCACACATAATTTATTGACAATTTTCTTTAGTGCACGGTAATTAAAAAAAAAACACGGTCACATAATAAATAAATACCCATACTTACATATGTACATATGTATATACTCATATCATATGCGTAAAAGGATTCGAATTAATTTAATTTTTTCATAATTACAAATTTTGCACTTCATATGCTGGTATGAAAGTCTTCAATATATTTTTTAAATATTTTATTTGTGCTTTAAAGTTGCAATAAAAATATTTTAAATTTTTTGACTATGCGTTCATCTCTTAAGCACTGAGATTTAATAGTTTACAGATCAAATACTAGTTACTCTGAAAGGGCAAAAATATCGTAGAAAAATTCATAGAAAATAAAATAAATACTCTCAGTCAGTCGGGGGTATTTTCGAGCAGCTCATATTAGTTTCATTTGTTACTCGTTCGGTTTGCTTACTCGTCAAGCCCAGGTTCAACAGACGAGAACACAATAGGTGGCGCTATCATCAAGTTCAGCAAATAGTTTTAAAAACTACGAATTACGGATTGTATTTTCCTATACAAAAGCAAACTTGCCGGGCTTGGCTTTGATTCTGATGTTGACAGTATGACTTATAAAAAAATATAACCAAGAAGAAATAACCATTTCCGAATTTCCTCGACGAAACACGTCCACTGCACTTCCAAAGTGGTAGGCAGTTCATGAAATATGTGTTGGATGTATAAACATAAACATTACCTTCAACTTCACTTTTCTCAACAGCTTGAACAAAATCATAAGCACTCAAATGATCCGTATCGAAGAATAGAGGGATTCAAATAGCGTTTCAAGCTGCTTCGAGGCATGCCTCTTTGTCTCATGCCTCTTTGCCCACTAGGCAACACTTATCCCACTTTGAAAAAAATAAAAATCACTTCAGCATTTAGAAAATATTCTCAAATGCATTAAAAATTCTTTGTGATGTGGGGAGCCTCTCGTAAAGTGCTTCATGTCTGAAATATGTGTGTAGTTATATTCAGTCACGGCGACAAATACCACTATAATTGAATTTTAATTGCTATGCTCTACACACTTTACTGTGTTCAAATGTTTTAACGATATTCCTTTCAAGTGCTGCCAAACTAACACACTTTGGTCACACTAACTCGAGACCGTAAACGCAAAACCAACATCAAGTGGTCAATAAATGGCCGCCTCTTTTCCTACACCACACTACCACCACACCACACTCACCAATAAGTGGCAGGCTATGGTATAACTACGAGTATCTGTTGCAATATCACCAAAAAATGAATTTTGGTGTCTCTGTGACCACTCGCTTTTCGCTTTTCGTTTTGTTGTATTTGTTTTTAGTACGTTTGTATTCTTTTGGTGGAAATATATTTTGCGAAACAACGTTGGTTGCATTGCGTTATTTATTTTCTACAGTAGTATTGTTTGTGTTGCCACCATTTGTGTACTATATGTATATATTTGTATGTATGTATGCACTCGTATATTGCCACTGAATATTTAGTGGAAAGCGCAATAAATTCAAGACGAATTTCCTTATGGCATTTGTTTGCATTTTTGGAACAATAATAATAAAAACAAAAGAAATTTAGTAAAATAAAAATAAAATTAGAAGGAAAATACTTACAGCCAACGAATATGTTGCATGCCACGGAATTGTTGCAATGCCAAAAATAAAAACAAAAACAAAAACAAATACATAATACATAAAAGACAGAAAAAAGCAATATTTACTGTGTTAGAGAGTCGAGTGCATAAATAACGCAAACACTTGGAAATAGAAAACATTTTGCGGTCTAAAATATGGGAAAAATTTTAAATTTACTGCGACGGCTGCGCTATTTGCAATATTTATACAATTGAATACATATTCAAAATTTGTAGGGAAAGAGATTTTTTTTTTTCTGTCGCTGTTTGAAACTAAAATATTGCGAAATCGCACAAAATAAATTTCTTTCGTGTTTGGCTGCAAATTGATATCATTCTCTGATCCAAAAGGCACTGTAGACTAAAAGTAAATCACTTATGAATATATTCATGGCGTGTTTCGAGCGAAGTATGGCACAATTGGGTGGTTTCAATCTCTTCAACTATTGGAGGAACTAATTATCTGTTATATAATTGGCGCTTTGTAACAGCTGAAGCGATTTTCGGCCGAGCTAAATATTGGTTCCCGGAAACCCCTTTCTTATCGGGTGCATAGGTCATAAGCAGAACACATTCTCCAAGTTTAAGGCCCTATGATGAGTGATTTAAGATGTGAGTGGATTCGTCAGTCATTCAGAATAAAGCCCTGTATATACATAAAAAACTTAGTTTCTTGTAGAAATATGATATGTTGTCAAATTTGAGTAAACGCTTAAATCCATATATTTCTTCCTGTCTACTTTTAAGTGATTAAAGTTGAATAAAATACTGTTTTTTTATTTGTGTATATAGTTTAGATTTAAGTCAATACGTGTATGCAATGTTTTTTATATAATTTTCACTGCAAGCTCATGTACCTACATATATTTTCAAATATAATTAAATATAAATCTGTATTCTTAAAAGGAATATCACATTATATTCAGGTTCTCGAGAGCTCGACTAGAGACTTTGAAAGATTGTACTACTTTTATTAATACTTTTTGTTTATTTATGTGATTGATTTAATATTGAATAATAAAATATTCAATATAAAAAATGTATATTTTATTATTTTTTTCTTAATTTTCTTATTAATTAGCTTAAGATAATTTTTTGTCAGTTAAATACCCATGAGCGTAAGCCAACTTTCTTATTAACTCCACATACATACCTAATTGTGTCTAACAGACTTACTCTACTTATGTATGTACGAGTATGCATATAGAAATACAAATACACTCGCTGTGTTGATGTGTTGAGACCGTCAAAGTACGTGCCCCGCAAATGTCACATAATTAAAATGCAATAATTCACTGCAAACTGTCAGGTCACCTCAGTTTATTTCAGTTCACTGGGTCGTTCATTGAGTTTGTCGGTTAGGATGCGGTGGCGAAGTGAAAAACACCTATACATATACATATGTACATACGTATGTATGTATATACAATAGTATAAACGGGTACGTATTCCCCGTACGACACTTGCATGCGGCATGCCACACAATTGCTGCCACTTTGTGGCAAATCCTTTCTGTTAGCCAACACCTTTGTGTTGACAGTTGCCACAGCCCATCATTTGTATGCTTACTTGATCCTGTACATATTTACAATATATACATATATATATAAATATATATAAATTACTATTATTATATGTACAAATTTATACACAACCGCGAGCTAGTCTGTGTGATATTGACTTTGGTCGCATAGCCATACATGTATATTATATGTACACAAATACGTACGTGTATGTATGTATGGGAGTTGGTGCGGCTGATGATGGCATTGGCTTTGCGGTCGCGTACGTGACAGGAAATTTTGTTTATTTATTACTATTACAACTATTTTTGTTATACACTTATTTTATACATATATATGTATGCTTGTTATATACAATACATATATATGCCTACATATATTTATGTATAAAGGTGTCATCATTGCCACTCTATCAACGTTAATATTGCGGTCGCCATAAATATGTATTGTAAACACATTCATCCACACCCATATACATAACATACATATATACATACTTGCATACTGTCATACTTGTTACATATATGGATTAGTTAATTTATATATATGCACATATTACAGGTGTTGAGAGGCGCGGTCGTGCGTTAGTTTACGCATTTATTAACGCTCTTACGGCATATGGGACATACCTATGCACACATACATACGTATCTTTCGCTGAATATGTTAATTGGCAAAGTTAAAAGGATAATACCTTTCATCAAAATGCAATGAGCAACAACGGTTGATGAAGGCGCTGAGAAATATTATACCTATATTGTACATACCCAGGTGCGTGTGTGTGTGTGAATGTGCCACCATCGGCGAGGACAGTTGAAGAGAAAATAATATATTCTTTTAGAACACAAATTAGCAAATGTGTCAGGCAAAATACACACGCAAGCGAAATCAGTGTATAAATAATGAATAAATAGCGCTGAGCTTAGCTGCAAACAAATTGGGGACGTGCCTTCATTTAGACTTTTAGCTTAATCAACAACAAAAGCGGAGAAAAAAAAACACGTTTGTCAAAAATACGTACATATCTGTATGTTATATGTTATGTGTATATAAAAACAAATATGAGTTAATTGATGAATAACCAAAAATTTTTCAACAGATCATCTGTCTTCTTATTGTGACTTGAAAAATAATTTTGAAAATATAATAAATGGTTTTTAAGCGTGTAGAAAACTTGGCAAAGTCAAATAAATAAATTTAAATTTCATAATTTTAAATAATATACTTTTCTAATGCTCTCTCTAACGTACCTTTTATATTTCGGAATTAGAGTACAAAAATATAATTATTACTCATCGAAATCGTTTTTTAATTTTTAAAAATAACCTCCATTAGGATCTATACACTTTGAAAAACCTTTTGGCACTCTGTTTGAGGTATCTCCAAAATATGCGCTCTGAACGTATCAACCGCTTCTCAGTTTATTATCTCCATGCGAGCATAAAAATAAGTCATTCGGTGCCAAGTCAGAACTATACGGTGGATGACTCTTCAATACAATTTGAGTGTTCAAAATGCAGTTGTTTAAGTCGAAATGTAGGAGCTTTGTTGTGGTGAAGAGTGATCTCTCTTCGACGGTTTGATTTTCTGGTTTTAAATGCAAATATGACGGCCTTGAGATATCAACTTATGTATAGTATCAATAGATCTTCAACGATCTATACGAATTGCGTTATGGAGTGATCTACGAGCTCAACTGAATTCGCCATATCATCGATAAACATTGGTTCTTTATGGAGTTTCAACGCCAAAAATTGAAGTAAGTGCATCTGTTAGTGAACGAGTGCAAGACGAAATATCTCCTGTCATCACACAAACAGTCATCCAATTCGCAACTCGGCTCCTCCGTCACTGCTGAAAGCCATATATTTGAAGGCGTAGACAACTTCGTCTAACTTGGAACCAATATTAATACCAACAACAATTTAAGCCTTGGAAATCCAGCGCAGAAATCATTTTTCCAACAGGTACTTCTTTGGACTGAGTAGGCAATTGAAAAATAAAGTCCTCTCTCGACGAAGGAAGATGTCGACATCTAATGAGTCGGCTTTGGGAGTCTTCGGGAGAAAGGTTTTGTGAACGATATATGGTACTTTACGTATTGCCAACATCGAATACCGAAAAAAGACAGCGGTTACGTCTTGTCGTCCGCTTTGAAAATATTTGAATGGAAACTGAAGAAGAGGAAGGCCTCTACTATTATATATTGGAATGATCAGATGGAGAATGAACTGATTTTACTTGATATTTCCAACTGGCGCCAAACAGCCCCTGGGCGCCCTGTTGTTGATTCGTCTAAAATCGTGTAAGCGGTGCCTACGCCAGTTGGGAAGAAATAATAATTATTGATGAAAAAATTTAAAATCCCGACTATATGCAATTACTTATTACGTCATTTCGATTTTACTTTAATGACTATTATGTAGCAACGCTTAATTAATTAGTAATCATTAATATCATGCTCACATACAAATATCTTTGAACTTTTCTAAAAAATTACAAGAGCCCTAGGTACATATGTATGAATACATAATTACACACTGTTACCTTCCATATTCCTAAGAGCGCACAATTCGCTTGCTAAAATCAATGTTCAACATATTCTTTAATTAGATTTGTAGGAAATTGTAAAATTTAATTAACCAGAAAGCAAAGCCTGCATGAACTCACACGATGTACTCGTATGTGTGTGGAGATAAAAATTCTTTTCATCATATATTCAATTCAATTTCTGCTCATTATGCATATTTCCAGGCGTGGGAACTGTCAGCAACAGAAAAATTGACAAGCAAATGTCTAAGCCATTGGTGGGGGAAGGACGTGCATAACTGACAGGTATCAAAATCAACTTGTCGATTTAACGAAGCAATAAGAGTTGTTGTACACACTCGTACGTGTATGTACATACATACATACATAGCTTCTTCTACTCAGATATGAATTTGTATTTGTATAAGCACTCAAAGCACTTTCGCGCAAATAATTATGCATTGATTAGTATGAATGATAGAAATAGTATCCTTGTAAGAAATATGAGGGTTGAAACTAACTGTAGCCCAGTGTGAAGTTTCATTTATTATAATAAAGATTTTCAGCAAATTTCAAATTATTAAAGAACTAACAAATTGTGCTTACTTTTTTAAAAAAACAAATATTTTAAGGCATCTTCCTTTTCCTCGTTTTTTTTTTTTTTTTGACAATACAAAAGATCTTGAAGTAATTTTCGATAGGAAACTATTTTCGAAACTCAATGTGTTGGAGAGGATAACATCAGCCCCTTTTATGAAAAAAGATGTTAAGAGCCTTATGAGACCTGTTGTCTGGATTGTAACCATGTCAATATCAAGAAGAAGAAAAGGGGTTCGCTTAAAAATCTCAATCCCCACTTATCTGAGGGGAACTATTTCGACAAAGACAAAGCAGAGATCTATCAGCAAAATGTTAAAATTGAAAGCATAATTTATTTTTTTTTTGAACAAACTTTTTATAAAAATATTTCAATTACTTCTAAATACGATCACGAAGTCAGAAAACTTCTGAAAAATGTACTGGAGATATTACAGATTTATTTTATTAACCAAGTTGGAAACCATCTTTCCAGTGGGTATATGTGAGTATATAATAGGTATGTATAAAAAGGCCGGAATGTCAGCCTCTCCGAGTATATTTCTGATATGAAATAAAGATACACATAAAAAAAGATCAGCCGGTTGGAGGCGGCTTAGTATAAACTGTAGGTCCCTCCCTTTGTTAGAAAAACATCAAGATGCAAAACCAGAAATTGCTTCCGCGCTTACAAAGCGCCAATTATATACAATATGAAAAAAACTTGGTACTGATTTATGTAAAAAATTCGTTTTTATATGTATCATTAGTGCTCATAAAGTATTTATGTATGTACATATATACCCACCTTTAAGATGTAAATATTATTGATTTTACTTTATGACTATATTATATAATTTTTTTAATATTTTTTTGGCAGATAAAATTAGTATAAAACTATGTTAAATTATGTGAACGTAAAATATTTTCTATGTGGTTATTAACATAGGTTTATTAATTTTTTGCCTTTAATTTTATGATAACAAGCACGTAGACCCATAGAAAAAAACAAAAGCAAATTTTTAAAAAATACGCATTTATTTGTACGCATATATAGATATATACATATGTATATAAATTACAAATATGAACATTTGGGAATTTCAGGTTGCATTAATATTACAAACAAAAAAGATTTTAAAAGTATAAAATAAAAAGCCATAACTTTTCTCACACAGATACAACTGTTCAAGGCTTTATAAATATATACGAGTAAATGTATTATACTATGCAAATAAATATGCAGAAAGTGTTCGTATGTTAAACATATTTAAGTGTAACTGATATCTCATCAACAACCGAAATAATGAGGCGTGCACGTCACCCCGTCAGTCACGCAGAAGCTGCTAAAATGCTACTTAAGTGTGATTTCTTTTTAATCCGCGCTATTTATTTCTCCGTCATAAGTTCTCCGCCCAACTCGCAGGTGCGCTGTAACCCCGTACCGTAAATTTTGTATTTTCATCATTTCGCTTAGTCAAGACTGACACCCTTACCACATATACATACACGTATGAGTGGTGTTCTCACCTCACTCCCTCGCGCTTAAAGTACTTATCACTATGTTCACTCATGTTTTACAATTTGTTAATGATTGGCAGCAAGCACCTTGTCTACCTACCCCACCACCCTTGTCTCTCTGCCTCGCGCATCTTGCACACTGACAGCAACGCGTTGACGTGTTGATTTTTCCATCTTAAAAATTTTAATCGCTTCCTTTGGTGAAGCTTCATTAACGCGTATAAACATGTTGATAAAAATTTTATACGACGAGGAAATAACTTTGAGGAGTTGAGTGCTCGAGCCATGAGTATATATCCTTAAAGTGCTGTGTATCACGCTAAAGTGTGTAGGTAGAGGGTATGTAATAAAAAATTATTACCTATTCTATTTAAAATAGGCGACTGCGGTCGACTAATGGTTAGCATTGCGTACTGCCATTCGGAAAGCCAGGGTTCGAGCCCTGGGTCTACCAGCATCTAAAAAGTATAGAAATTTAATTTAAATAAAAAATTAAGTTACGCGTTGTAGTCGTCTGACTTCGAAGATTTCGAGCGCCAATATGTAATTCAAGATATGTGTGCACGCTTTCTATGCTTTGTTTCAACAATTTTTGACCCATAATCTCAAATATGAAAAATCGATATTATGTGTATAGTGGTCTGGTATGGCATGTTCCGACAAATGATCATTCAAATTTCTTATGTGTACCAAGTTTGGTTGAAATATCTCGAAAACTGAGAGACTAATTTGCTGATACTATGACTACATCAACTGAGCTTATCATTCTGACCATAAACATGAGAGGTATGCAAAATGTTTTACATACCCTTGACAACTGGAAGAGGTGTGTTAGATTTGATCAACCGCTCCAGCCTTGAAAGTATTCGATGGAGTACCACCGATGAAAGAAGAGAAAGAAGAAGACCTTCACACCGTTGGAAAGATCAGGTGGGGTAAGATCTGACTACAATTGGTGTCCCCGAGCGGAGAAAATAAGGCACAACTTGAGTGTTCACATATGCATAAAGTCAATAAAGAAGAAGAATAATGTCTAAAAGTTATTGACAAATCTTAAAAACCAGCATTAAAAATTTGATTCCGAGAAACTTGCCCCCAAACCATATTTTTCGCAAACTCATATTTTTTTAAGTTATATATAGTTCTCAGGCTTACTTCGGCAGAGGATTTGTGGCTCTAAAAAGTTTTTTCTACAAAAGTCGTGGGATTTAAGAAGAAAAATTAACTTCGATATACAAATTGGATCGTGATTAGTTCGTGCACTGATCGAAGCAGCTACATATTTGCTCTCTGGTTTGCTGATAATATAATACAATACATACTCTCTCTCTCTCTCTGTCTGTCTCTCTCTCTCTCTGTCTGTCTCTCTCTCTCTCTGTTTTTCTCTCTCTCTCTGTTTTTCTCTCTCTCTTTGCCTATCTCTCTCTCTTCTCTCTCTCTCTATCTCTCTCTCTCTCTCTCTCTCGCCATTCTCTTACTTCCACCCATTTCTGTACAAGATTTAAAAAATACAATTGTATTGTGACTGGAGATGAAGAGTGGATCAGTTACAGCAGCGTCAAATGAAAACAGTCGAGGTCGAAAGGCAGTCACTCGGCACAAACGGTGGGATTGGCAATGAGTCATCCGCTATGAGATACTGCTCCATGACCAAGCTCTTAAAACGGACCTATACTAGCAGCAATTGGATCATCTGAAGAAAGCAATCGTCCAAAAGCACCCAGCTTCAGCCCATAGGAGGGCAATTTTATTCATTAGAACAACTGCAGACCACACATTGCGATAATGACACGAAAGAAGCTCCGAGAGCTTGTTTGTAAAGTCCTTATGCATCCGTCTAATAGTTCTAACCTCATATCAAGTGATTACCATCTGTTCCTGTCTATGGCGAATGCTTTGACTGGAAAAGAACTGGCCCAAAGAGAAGCATATGAAGAGCTATTGTCCTAATTTGCCAACAATGACCGGGGTTTCTATGAGAGAGGCCTAATGGTATTACCTTCATATTGGCAAAAAGTTATCTAGCAAAAAGGTTATTTTTAACTATGGTAAATGGAGCATTCAATTCAATGTAAGCTTACTTAATATATCGCACATATAGCCAACAAAAAGTATCTCTCAAAGATAGTTGAAGTTCTGAAGTTGCCTAATAGACTTGACTTGGTAGACAGAAAAGTATGTATATTAAGATGCGATCGACTTGAACTCAAAACTTTAAGCTTCTGTTACAAAATAACAAACACAAAATTCATACGTAAAATTTATAGAGTTAGACACACCCTGCAATAAACCTTGAATATACATAATATATTATATATAATATGCAAATTCACATATGTATGTATATATAATTATTTTTAATAGCTCAAGTTTCTGATTACAATTTGTAATAGTATCTGTCATAATTATGGGTTTATTGAAAGTGTTCGTGTATATTTAACCAGATGACGTTTGAAACTTTGAATATCGCCTTTTGTAATACCAAAACACTATTGAAGCGTTAATTTGTAAATTAACACCTAACGATATGCTAAATAGGTTCTTATGCGTCAATGCGCTAGTAATAACTATTTTTTATGCAGATAAATTAATTTACATACATACATATACACGTATTAATAGGAAGCAGAGGCAGTGTGAGTGCAAGTGAAATATTATTTTATGCATTGATGTGGTTTAGTGGTTAGTTTAATTAATTCCCTTATAAGAAAATGAAGAGCAAAGATATTTGGTCAGTTCGAGCGTGAAGAAATGATGTGGTTTTTGACTGAATGAGCTTTAAAATGCAATAAAGTTGGAAAGGGTTTTTTGGAAATGCGTCAAGAAGGTAGCAAAAATGGGTAGCTTGGATGGAATTGCTGACATCTGGGCAGCTTAATCAATTGCTTTAAGAAAATTTTAAATGAAGTTCCCAACTGTTTTTCATACCATACTGTACGTTTGAAAGCAACCATTTCTCAATGGGTTGAGGGGGACAACTTCACATAATCCTTTACGTTAAAAGTGAGAGAGTGATTGTTTTAAGGACTCATTATATTTACAGTTTAATGACTTTTTCGGCTCAGTTCCACCGATATATTACGCTTTGCTTTTCTTCTCAATACTTTATTTTTATTTCAACAAAGAAATCTAAAAACGAAATGAACTAACCAAATTCATACTTTTATTTCCACAGTAATCGCGCTTTGACCAAAAAAGTGGAAATTTGCTTTGGTACTAAACATTTTCAGAGCCACTCTTTTGACTTCACATAAACGTATTTCCTTTAACTTTAATAATTATATAATTTTAAAATGTAGGTATGTACTTTTCGCATCGCTGCATCCGCCAAGGCGCAACAAGTTCAATGACCGCTTAGAGTGCAAGTACGCAAACAAGTCAATCCCTATTTGCGTCAAAGTCTCAAACTGCACTCATTTTGTGGTCTGGATGCAAGTCCATGTAAATTTGTTTATATGGAAAATTATTTTCTTCGGTTTGAGGAAAGGCTGGTTGTGGCAATAGTTTTGTTTAAAGAGCACACTTAAGTGTTTCATTGCTATACATTTTTTGCTTTGCTGCTTAGCTTTGCTTTATATCATTTTACCCTTTTATTTTTAACTGCTGTAATACAACTTTATACACACACACACACACACGCATAGACTCACAAAGTGCTTAGATAGCATACAGTAAAGGATTAAAAAGAATTTACTCTTAGCTTATTAATAATATACATACAATATATACATATGGAATAGCCTACATGCTGTTAGAGCTGATTTAAATAGATTTATATATATTTACGCCCAAAAGTAATGGCAGTCGGCGCACACTTTAAGTTTCAAAGTACTTTTAAATTGAAAAAGTATATAGAAAATAAGTATTTTTTAGTCTCGAAAAGTTTCAGACTTATCTAAAGAAACAAAAAAAAAACATTGTTTTGATCTTATTTTAAGCAGCAACAGAGTTGCCTAAGGTAAATTTAATCCTCTACTAAAACTTTGCATATCTATAACTAACCTCAAAAATACAAAGATGTTGGTAAATATATTGTACATATGTATGTATGTATACAACTACATCTACTTCGCCAACTCCTCGACTGGTTCTTCTAAAAGCAAAACAAAATAAAACTTTTCGGCCAAGTATTTTACATACGTCCACCAGCGAATTTCTTGGAAAATTTTCTCACTTCAAAAGTTCTTCTTAAATATATAGACATATGTATATATGTATGTAAATATATATGTTTATATACCCTTTTATCTTAACCAAATTTCTTAGCTAGTTCAAAGCACACAAATTACAAAAGTACTCAAAACGCCTGCAGGTATGCAACAAACATTGAATTTGCTACTCCTCCAGTTTCCTTTGCACAGTCAACATTGGTTTGTCCATTTATTTGTGGCAACCCTGACATTCTCCACTTCATGTTTGTTATACATATTCCTCGTCGTTGCATACCGTTGTTTTTCAGCAAATACCACTAGGAAAATATTTTCTTCCGTATACAAATAACCAGCGAGACCGTTGTATCCTTTTGTCCGCAGGATATACGTGTGTACCATATACATCCTCATAGCTCTCCCATCCTCTCTCTCTCTCTCACTCTCTCTCTCTCTCTTTCTCTCTTTCGCTCAGCTGCTGGTACACAATTTACGTTCCTGTTGCATTCACAAGTTTGTGTCCTTCTACATTTGCATGTCTAAATCCTTCGACATTTCTTCGTCAGTTTACAGTGAACAACATGTTTAATGTACACACATACATACATACATACATACATACATAGACACAAACACAAATGTTTCAGCTGCATGTATGTGTCCCTTATTGTTGGCGTATGTTTGGTTTGTTGAATGTATACGAGTATGTTGAAAATTGCCGCCGGGCAGACACGTTACTAACAAGCGCATACCGTTCCATTTACATATATCCACCTACACATACAATTCAACTCCTTCATTCCTTAAAGAACTACTACTCATTTTAGTCACTCACACGCACCGCTTAGAGGAGTCGCATTCTATCCGTTGCACATCCATATAAGTAACTTGTTAGCGCTGCTGGTAATACGCCTTATCCTTAAAGGATAACAAGTAGTCTAAACATATGCCACAAGTTCGCCATGTAAGCTAGTGCCACTACGCACATATACATATTTATACATATCTACATCTACTTGTTACAGCTGCAACTTCATTGCAGTTTCTTTACCGTTATTTCCAAGAAATACTCATGCAAGAAGAAAATAACATCACTGCATCTGTTGAGTAGATGCACTTAACCCCTTCTTAGTCGGTGGTGTTGTCTTTCTAAATTTGTGCCAGTCTGATAGTCATTGTTTTCTTTACTGTGTGACGGCATAATACGGGAACACCCAACGAGCACAAAAGTGCAGTGGATTTGAGGAAACAGAATTAAAATGAAAACCATCCATGATCTGGGTTATAATATGTAAACCCGGAACCAATTGCAGCACATTTGCTGGTTTTTAGTCAACATATAATGTCATATATTAAATTGTCACATTACTTTCTTCACTTTATACATTGTTGAAAACCGCATGGAAATCCGTTAAGTAGTTCTTGAGTTTATCGTGAACAGACAGACAGACAAACAGACGCTTCTTTTACTTATAATAAACATCGTTTTATTATATACATTGGTATAGTTAACTTGATATAGAATACTAATACGGTGCTGCGAGCATATATTCTATAATAAATATATATCAGATATGTAGTATTTCTATCAACTGCTGATGTATTTCTCGGAAAGAAAAAATACCTTGACAAAAATCTACCTACGTACCAAATTTCAAACGAATCCTTCGATGACCCTTTTGCTAATCCAATAACCAACATATTATGTTTTCTGTATGTTAATCTAAGCAAAGAGCTACCCGTGTTCCAAATTTTAAGTAAATCGAACCATATTACGATTTTTTCGATAAGATCGGTTCCAGGTTGCCTTCTCTCAAAAAAGTGAAGTAAAGTAAATAGCATCAACGTATCCCATTTAAATTGCATCTAACCATAAATATATTTCCTTGTATTAATCGATCTCTGGTCCACTTCCAGAAAAAGGCAAAAAGAAAAAATAAATACGAACAACTAAAAAAGAATCCGCCAAGCCGGTTGAGTCATTTTCAATGGATGATTTACTTACTATACCTTATTTTCTAAATTTTTTTAATATCTTATAAGTAGATGAATAAAATTTCATCTACCACTAACGATGACTAAACTACCGGGGATTCTCATTTATAAACATTTCTTTGCAAATTATAGCTACTGTGCGTAGTTCCGCTAATTTTATCAGAGAAAAACGAGTTCCAGCCGACTTCCTTCTGTTTACTGGGTATACATTTCATACATATGTATGTAGGCAGTAGAGTTAAAGGAATGCAGTTACAAGTATGTATATGTCGCTTGCATGCTTTTAGGCGCTTGGATAAGTAACTACTAAGTTAAATTGTGCAAAAAATGTTTTTACAAGTAAGGAAATCTAAATATAACTCGCTCATGCTAAAAATAAATGTATCTGCATAGGTTTTTTCTGTAAAGCATATTTCATATCAGCTGTAAGCCAAGATGCAGAGTTTCAATTACGAACACGGAAATATTTCTAAAAATTCTGCATTAAAGATTTTCCTCAATATTAAAATATAAAATAGCTCTTACTGTATGTACATATATCAAAAGTAAGAAAGAAAAATAATAAAATTATTAATAATTTCTACAGATTTTTCCCTCCAGATTGATGCCCACAAGAGCACAATGCGCTAACCCCAAATCAGAGGTCCAACCACTTCCATTCAGGTTCCCAACCTACCCTTTCAACCAACCAACTAACACACCATATTGTGTGAAATTACATCTTAGAGATCACTTTTTTCCATGCCTGATATATATTAAGCAACTCCTCACACTACTAGTTTTATTAATTATTACTCTGTAGTAAAAAAACAAAAATGTTAAACAATCTTCCCACAAAACTTTAAATTACCCACATTCATTTCAAGTGGAAGAATTGCACAAGTTTTTCAGTTAAATTAAATGTTCAATGCATAAATGTGCGCCACAAAGTGCCCATGTTCTAGTAAATTGTACTTATTAGTGTGTTGTAAACGTTATGTAATTAAAAATAATTATAACAAACTGTTTTTTGTAATGGATATAAATGAAAGTTGAGCAATATTTGCATACCTCTTCATAGGTGACTTTACAGTGTGCCTAAAAACATATGTGAAAACTTTTTCAATTTAATAACATACATACAAGCACACACATGAGCGTAAATTATTTAATAATATATGTCTGTGCGCCTGTTATTATTATATGTTGCTGCTTTTAGCACGTTTGATGTAGATATTTCATTACGGTCTCATATTTAATAACCGAGCGGCTGGCCACATTAATTTCCAACCAAAAAGGACTAGCCTTTCCGTAGACCTTTTCTAGTCTCTATACAATAAATGTAAGCACTTTCACTCACACACACACACACACACACCTTCGCTATCACACCTACAGAGTAATTTACAACTAAGGTTAAATGAACTCATTCTTCAAAAGATACACACTCACAAACCAGCAAGTTCATTCAAAATATACACATTTATTATATTCAGCACAAAAATACTATTTTTAAGCTGAAATTATAATGTGAGGGCGCTCTTTCTATTTAAGTTTAGTTCACTAAGGTATTTCATTTTGTGTAGAATAATGTCATGGAAACCTTTATGAGAATATACAAGCATATATACAATTGCGGTGAAAATAATTGCAGTCTTTCAGTGAATGTTAACGTGACAAGTTCATACGTTTCACTAAAAGCCTTTTTAAAAAAATTATTTAACTAGTAGAAAGTTGAAGAAAAATAAAGGAAAATTAATAGACGATTTCTGTTCTTTTGCCTTTAGTAGGACTTCAAGGGAAAAGCGTTTTTTCGAAGGTGAAAAAATTCAAAATATAAATATATAATTAGATGATCTACTGTTCAGCTAAAATTATTAAGAATGCAATTAAATTTAAGAACGAAAATTAAACTCGCCAAAGTCAGAAAGTCAGAAGTTTGCCTCGATTGGTACGGCAAAGTCAATGTAAACCTTTGAAAACAACCATAAAATATCATTAATCATCTCTCGAGAGCGCAATCCATTCACCGTAAGCGTAGCTCTTGCTTTATTTTCGAAAAAGTTAGGCTCAACGACCGCCCATAAACCGTACCAAACAGTTAAATGTTCAGGATGGAGAAGCTTTTCATTAATAAATCTTGGGTTTTCCGAGCTCCGAATGTGACATTTTTGCTTATTGACGTAGTGATCGAGATGGAAATGAATCCGATCAGTCAAGATGATTTTTCGATGTAATTCTAGATCATTTTCATGCATTTCAAGGACCCAATCAGCAAAGACACCACGTTTTTGAGGGTCAGCCTGAGTTCTTATATTAATTGAACTTTATAGGCCTTAAGACCCAAATGTATACGGTGTAATGGCGTTTATGGAATTGCCAATTCTAACGAGGAATGGACAAACCTTGGTTTTCTGCAATACTTTGAGCTTCAGCAGCATTATTCTCAGTTGGTCTTGAACGATGTGCACGCTCCGACAAGGTGCTTCATGATAACCGAGAAATGTTTTAATTTTACGAACCGTCTCTGCCAGGTTTTCACCATTTTTGTAGTGAATTTTAATAATTTCAGTGCATTGCTGAAGCGTGTATCGTTCCATTTTTTTTTTTTTTGCTGGTCTAAATTTTACTTGTCAAATGTTTAAAAGATTAAAGCTTCAAACGTGACATCTACATCTACAGCAGGCTATTCAAAATAACACTTCTTATTTCTTTTATTTATTTGCAATTTTTAGTACTTAGCACTGCTATTATTTTGGCCGCAGTTGTACATATATGTACATACCTTTATTATAATATTTGTAAAAGAGTGTGAGTATATTTGCTTGGAGATTTTCATAAAGACTTAATTTGCACCTGATTAACTAAACAAGAAGGCAATGTGTGCCTCATACATACTTACATACGTGTAAGAATGTAATTTATCGTTGTATGTGTTTATGCGTGACCTTTTAATTTAGTGCTTAAACTTTCACGAATGCAAACATAAACAATATAAGCCATGTGCTTGTGTGATAATCCTTTAAACTGTTTCAGTTTCAAAATATTTAATGAAATTTGGAAAAAAGTAATATTGGAAATGTGCACTAAATGAACTTAAGCACAACTTGTAGAAGGCAATATATTATGTACATACATACATAGGTATATAGTAAGTATGTATGAACAATCACTGAATCGTCACTTTACTTAAGTATTTGCATACGTAATTAGCATAATGAAATTAGCAAACATAAACTCACAAAATTAACCGAGCAGAAGAAATTCGATTTAAATATTCAAGGTGAAAAGTGTTGAGGTTTGCGTTTTATTTGTTTGCTTTTGTGCAAGTTGCATGTGCTGTGCTTGTGTGTGTCGGTATGTGCGTGAAAATATCCTTTGGATATTCTGGCTATACATATTAAGGTGCTAAATACATTGTTTGCATTTATATACACGTATATGTATGTGTGCCAGCACTTGAGATTGAAAGTTTGAAGTGTTTACTGTTAAAATTTGGCAAGAGATAAAACTTTTATTGCATTCTACACAGAAACTACTCGCTTGAGGATTAATAATATATTTAGTATGAATTAATAATAGTTTTACTAGAATAAATTGTAAGTACTACATATACATATATAAATATATTTACGTGTATATAATACAGTGCAACCTGGATTAGAGTGAATTCTAGGGACCGTGATTTTTCTTAAAGGTTTCTCAACAGGTGCGAACGTAATATAAATTTTCGGGGAAGGTGGCCTTTTTTTGCTCTTTCTCAGTAGTGTGTGGGAGTTTCTTTTTCCAAAACACTACCTTCACTTATTAAAAAGGGTAACATAATGCAAAATTATCAAAAAAATAAAGCGTCCAACCAGTGTGACACTTTCAAAATATCATTTTTTTTATTGTACATTCTTCGTTTGCTTATACCTTCGAAAAAAAACATATTTCCACCCCAGATGCGTAATTGAAATAGTTTCGTTCTTCTCGAAACAATCATCTGATCGACTTGAAACTTTTTTAACGTATTCAGCATTATTTCAGGCATAAAGTGAACCTCGAAAATTTTGAATTGACTAAAATTGTAAATTAATTTAAAGCTAAATTTTAAACTTTTTTCATGAAGTCGCCATTTTTTGGATTTAATTTTTTTTACCTCAGTTGTGGTTCACTTTATAGCTCAAACAAACCGCCTTAACCCTCTTTTTTCATATTAGGGATATTTATTTTATTCATAGAGAAGAATTTCATGGGCGCTGTATGCTAGCAATTGACGGGTGTGTAAGAGCAAAGGCAAACACGGCAGCAAATTGAATTATACTGAGAAAAATAAATGTATTACTTAAAAAAAAATTATATTATTTTACTTCGTATAATCAATTTGCGAACGTTCATAACTATTTTAACAAAATAATAATATTGATATCATTAAATTTAGCAATAAACAATTATGAGTTTAAAAATTTTTATTCACCATAAATGCTATTATCATTTAATTAATTGTATAAATGTGTCATAAAGCGAAGAAAAAAACTTTCAACGCGTTAATTTCAAACAAAAAAGCGAAAGTAAAAACAACAAAAAAACAATGCAACAACAATTGCCCCCGGGTACGCTCAGCCACTATTCATATTATTATCAACATAATAAACATAAAATTTTATTTGCCAAACTTTTTGAACACTTTAATATAATTTGGCTTTTTGTGCAAACTAAACATATGTACGTATACATATATACACAATATAAATCAATTTGCAACTTATCTGATGAATATTATAGTAAAGTGATTTTATTAAAGCTCTCTTTGCTCTCTCTCGCTCTCTCTCCCCCTCTCTCGCACACACTTTAAACGCTTTAAGCGACTGAATGTTAATTGATTTAAATGCGTCCAGACGTTGATGGAAACCGTCGCACACAAG
The DNA here is from genome assembly GCA_037013455.1 of Ceratitis rosa. NCBI lineage: Eukaryota > Metazoa > Arthropoda > Insecta > Diptera > Tephritidae > Ceratitis > Ceratitis rosa. The sequence continues at coordinate 2,810,767 of JAWMAG010000041.1, forward strand.
GAAGACGAAACAGTTAAAATGTGAGGGAAATAGGAATTAGTATTAATCGGTAGCAAGGCAAGCGAGCGCGCCTTCAAGAGCAAGGATACTTGTCTTGACAGCATTTGAAACAAAAAGTTATCTTAATTGAATTATCAAAAATTATAGTCGTCGCCAATTATGTATGCTGGCAAGCAATCAGGCCGCCAGACAGCCAGGCAGCCACACAGACAAGCGTCAAAGAAGCAGCTCGTCAGACAGACAGACAGACAGGCGGACAGACAGACCGACGTAAGAAGCCTACATTTAGACGCGCCACGTCAACTTCATTCAAATTAACACGAACAACTCAAACTCAAACGACAGCTCAAAGGCAGGCAATGAGCTCGTGACCATTAAATTACGCCGTCAAGTCAAAGGCGAACCGCAAAAAATGTGGGCAAACCGCCTGCGGTAACAAAAGTTTGTGGTTGTGTGAGCGTTGGAGCATGAAAAAGCTGCACGCCGCACTAAAGAAAAAAAAAACCAAAAACAAAAAAATATTATTTAAATACAAACGAAAGGTGTATGCGTTTGGGCACGTGTTCATTTGTATCACATATATAGGTATATGTATGTACATATATATCAGCTAAGCACACGCACGCACAGTCATACTCTCTTTCTCTCTCTGTCCCTCTCAATCCCCGTGCCATCGGCGTGTGACACATTTGTGTTTATAGTTTTCAATTTTACTTGCATAAACGCCTAAAAGTATGTAACAACATACGTGTACAATGTATGTCTGCGTGTTGTGGCGTTTGAAGTTCAAATTTCAATCCATAATCATTATTTATGTATGCCCAACACGCAAAGCTACTACGCGGCTGTTAAACGCTCTTTCGTGTCAGCTAAGCTGGACTAAATTTAATACTTTCATGTTGTTGGCCTCATATTTTAGCCATTAAAATTATTTATTGTTTATACGGCGATTGTGTCGTGTACCGTTAGTTAGTAGATGGCATTTAGATTTCGTTTTTCAGCTGTCACAAGGAAATTGTATTAATTTGCTGAGGGCGAGTTTAATACTATTATTCGATTAGATCGGCGGCACTAAAGTTATGTCATTAGCATTAATATTAATTACTTTAAGGAATTCATGTTTGGAGTGTATACCAATTTCTTCTATTTATTGCTAAATTTATTTTGAGATTTAATAGTTTTATACATACAGCTTGTTATTTGAACAGTTGTAAACTGTAACAGACGATATTTGGGTACACAACAGGTATGTAGTTAAGCAATAAAAAAATAATTGTATTAATGCTAGTAACTAAATAAATAAATACTTAATTAAATTATAGCAAAAACTTTATCCTAGTATGTACTAGAGCTCTAGATACCCGGGTATTGAGCAGTGCAAGCAGATCTATACTCGTTAAACAGCTTGTTCGATCACGTAATCCTGATCTCTTAATGTTACCTATGTTGGTTCTGTGAAGAGTATTCCTCTCACTTTTCTAGATGATCAAACCAGTTGGTGTAGTTTACGAAATTCAGGATATTTATGATGCCTAGACGTGCAAGCTATGTTAATCATTCTTCGATTACCGATTGAAAGTACCGAGAAATCCATAACGGATAGTTGAGAAAACCTAAAACCTAAGTTTAAAAAAAATGAAAATTGTTGACAAGCCCAAAAAAAGTTCGTATAATATTTGGGAATCACTCAAACGGTTAATTCATAACGCTTAAAAGCAACCGGATACATTCTAAACCAAGGAAATTAGGTGTGGTATGTTTTGAAGCTAAGAGACGTCGATAGACGTTTTTGCATGTGAGCAGAGCGTGCTGTATTATGAATTTCTCAAACCTGGTGAAACCGGTTAGGAACTTTAGCGACAATAACTCATCGAATTGAAGCGAGCGATTGCTAAAAAAATGCCCGGAATTTGCGACCAGACACGAGGCAATAATTTTCCATCATAAAAACGCTCAGCCTCATGTCGCAATACCAGTTAAAAACTATTTGCAAAACAGCGGCTGGGAAGTTTCGCCACATACGCCTTATAGCCCAGATCTTTCCCTTTCTGGCCACCGTTTGTTCCGGTCGATATCTAACGCTCTCAGTGAAATATTGTTCACATCAGAACAAGGTATCAAAATCTGGCTTGATTCGTTCTTTGCCGCCCAGCTGATGCAGTTTCTTTGAGGTAGCCGTTGATATCAGCACCGCCGTCCATTGCAACTGCTGAAGTCTTTGTGGCAGATCAGTCTAATTAAAATATCCCTAGCTATTATAAAACTTGGCAGTCGCCGTTGCCGAGTGACAAGCATTACGAACTGACCTTCGGAAGGGCAGGATTCGAGTACTAGTCCGACCAAAATATTTCTGACATGCAGTAAAGGCTACTCCTAAAAGTCTATTGGCCCTTTGGAGCGGCTCACTTACATAATTCAGTATTATTTGAGCGCATGTCAAAGATGGACACCAGAAAGGCGAAAACGCAAGTCAAGCAGCTGAAAATGTGAATAGTGTGTATGCTTCTGATACTGTAGCAAACAACCAAGCCATTGAATAATATCTTTAGTTTGAACCTGAAACCACTTGCCTAAGATTTTTTAAATTTATATATGTTTTTTTTTCATTGCTCGTATGTATTATACGAGTATATATAAAGTTTTTTGGCACCAAAATTCCGTTATTTTCAATATTTTTCTTTATCTTACTCAAACTAAACATTTTAATAAATTGTTACACACATCTCCATGCTCCAATTTACTCAGTTGAAAGTAAGTGAAGATTTTGGCAGAATTTGTTTTGTTTTAGTTTAATAACTTTATAAGTAAACACTTCTTATGCCCTGCACTGCCACATCATAGACAATTTCTTAAGCCAAAATATTTTAAATTTGCATTCTTAGGTATACAACCACACAATGAACTATTAAATATTTGTTTTTATTTTAGTTTGAGGCAACTTGAAAAACGAGTAAACAGGAATATGAAACTTTTATCATAATAACGTGTATTTATATGTATATTTGTATATATGTACATACAAAAAAGTAGTGTAACAAAATCTACAACACAGAGATGGTCCTTAATATTAAATGGATGTGTATAGAAAATGGCAATATTTAAATTTTTTCACATCTTTTTTTCCAAGGCATTGTTATGCAACTATATACTTTAGTTTGCTGCGGTCATATCTCCCCACAGTTAGTGCCGTAATTGGAAGTGAGCTGAAGAAAGAAGCAAGACACGACCAACGGAAGGCTTCAAAACCGGAGCATACTCATGTACGATTGTGGAAATGTGGAAGTCTTGTGACCGATGTTCATAGCATATGAATGAATGCTGTCCCGGAGTAATGTCTTCGGCATATGCTTCGCTAAGTAAATTAAAGAGCGCAAATTTTCAAAGATTTTCTTTAAGAAGAACAAATGTGGGCTTCTTTTATTGAAATTAGTCGATAATATAGTGGATAGGATCTGTGAAGTATTATTTTCAAGCAACATTTAAATGTGCAGATTCTCCGTTTTTACAATAACAACTTTCTGAAGCTTTAAAGCAAAGCTCCTTTCCAATTATTTTAATTTAAAATAAACTAGATTTTATCAAAGAGCTTCATGCAGCCAAAATTTGCAAATTTTTCCAACAGCTTTCCCCCCGATATTATTGTTTTACTATTTCCCTTCTTGAGCTGCGTGTTTGAAAGTATGAATTTATGAATATAAAAAATAGATTAACTCTAATTTCATAAACAACATTTTCCAATCTCGTAATTGGCTCAAGTGCTTATGAAAATTTTTCATAACTTTTAACAATTTATTGAAGTAAAAAAAAAACAACAAAAACAAAAACAAAATAATATAGCAAAAAATTCGATATTGCATTGCACCCGCATTCGCCTAAAAGTAGGCATTTTTTATTGCATGCTCACTTATCATTAATTTGTTGAAAGTGCTTTCGCTTTTTTTTTGTCTGCTCTCTTTTTCCACTTCGTCGAACAGTGCAGTGAAATTAATTTCGGCCACTTCTCTCTGTCTACGTTCTCGGTGCAGCCATAGAGTGGAGCACGAGCGTCATGTTGCTACATATTTATGGGTAAATGTTATATTATCAAAACGAAAATATGTTTTAGTATATAAATTGCATATTTGCGTTTGCACTCATCAGCGGCGCAAGGAAAATGGCAGCGCCAACAAAAACAACAGCAACAACTACAACAATTGTAGGCACTTCAAAGCCCAATTGGCTGTCTAGACTGAAACTCCACAAAAATCATTCATAGCTCTATGACGACGACGTCTTCTACCTACAACCTTCTCTTTCACCCCTTTCACCCTCCATAGCACCCCTACTAAGACAATTTTACATAAACGGTAGCGATTCAATACGCTCCAGTTCGCTTGTTTTGCACCGACTCTTTCACCTCATCGCCAGTCATCGCCATCGTTGAAAATCAGGCTATTATTTTTACACAACAATGGTTTTTCGGTATGTAGGTATATAAGTACCTATGTGTGCAAGGAGACGGATGAGGAGAGCTGAACGCGAAGTTGACTGGGGGTCGTCGCTTGCTTAAGCGCCAAATTAACTATAAAGTGGATTTTGAAAGTGTGTTTTTTTCATTTTTTTTTTGAAATTTTTGTTCCTCACAAAATGATTAAGTTGAAACGCCGGAAAGTATGCTAAAAATATTTTTTTTCTTTTTTTGCTAAGCAAACTTCTTTTTTTGGCGTTTGGGGATTTTCATATTCAACTGCCTGTTGTATTGTTGAACTTTGGGATCAAACGTGTTGCTACCTTACCACCAGCCGTAGCAACAACAAACGTTGCTGTTGTTATGATAACCAGCTACGGAAGTATTAATGCGCCCACTATGTTGTTAGTGGAAAGAATCTCAGTCTCAGTCTCAGTCAACCAACAAGGCGTTAAATAAAATGCTTTGTTTACCTTTCTTCTTCCACGCCACGTTTTGCATATATATGAGTGCGAGTATTTGTGTCTGCATGTATGTAGGTGCGTATATACATACTTATATTGGCAGTTGAATTTACGTACTGATTGTGAGGCTGCAAGTGTGATTAATCCTCACTTCGACTTGTCGTAAATGCTCTTTGATTCACGCTTCATTTTACTTTCACTATTTATACCCCTCCACACACACACACACACACACATAAGTTCAGTAAATAACTGTTGGGTTAAATCCTCAACTGTTGTGTGTCGGCACGTACTGTCATGTTTAATTTAGACCAAGGCATAGCTGTATTTGTTGCTGCATAGTTTCAGGCGTAAAAGAAGTTGTTTTTATACCGAGCAATCATTTGATATGCTTTTCTTACGTCTGTTTGTTTTGATGTTACCTGGAAAGGAAAAGTTGCCTTAAGTTGTCATATCTACGTGTAGTTTTTCTAATGTACGTATATTTGAGCATATTTTCGGGAAATCTGCAGTTGATCAGAGAAAAAGTCTCGGAGATATGATCGGATCATTAAGGACGTCTCGATTTTTGGAGATCGACTACAGGAACAAGAGGATCCAATATTCTTTTAAATGCATCGTTTATTGTTAAACTACATTATATTATATTAATTTATAGAATAAAATGCCTCTCAAAACAAAATTAACAAAGAAAAGCATTTATTTTGTTTTGCAAGCGGATATAGAACCTCTTAAGTTATGCAGAAGACTGTCTAACTTTCCATAAGGAGCGATGGATATATCATTCTTTCAAAAATTTTGTTACTTGCAGAATTTCCAGTTGAACTTGGCAGCAACGCGACCGAAAAAAGCTTACGTGAAATATATTTTCCCAAAGGAGAGAATTTCTTCAAGTCCACTGCTGGATGGAATGGCATGTGACAAGGCAGGCAATTCCCTTCAAGTGATGTTCTAGGTGAAGGAAGAACGTTGAGGTTCATGGGGCGTACTCTCATCTTCTATGTAACTGTCCCAGCATAGGCAGAGCAAGGTTCTGATATCTAGGAGCTGCTTTCATTGATTGTTTGTATAAGATAGCTGACATCAAGTGATATTTAGATAACGATTACCACTTTAATCTAACTTAACCTAATAATGGTTATCAAGTGTTTCAAATTTTGGTGCCAATTTTCATATATTTAAAAATTTTACTTATAATCCGATCATAAGTATGGATTAGCTTTACTTAAGCTTCAACTCTCAAATGCATTATTTGATGCACGTATTTTTTACGGAATTTCTAACTAACTAACAGACCAAGTGTGTTGTAGTAATTTTAGATAGAAAGCTGTTGTGGAGGTTGATTATGGAGAATATGGTGAAAAAGTAAAAAGGAGTCTGATATTAACCAGTGCTTAAGGCCTGGGCTCCTTCTCATACTTAGTGTGGTGTGACGCATCTACCAAAATATCATATAGGAAATACTGGAGTAAAAACAGCGGTTTGCTGCTCTCTTCATAACGTAGAACTAATTCAGCGCCAAATATTAATCACCAACCAGTTACATCATTAGGTGAATTTTCTGTTTCAGACATAGCTCTATAAGTAGGAAAAAGGTGAAGAAAAGAGTCGTAAGGAGCCGAGCTAGTTCACTACAAGAAATCACATGAATAACATCAACATTTACTTTGATAGTCAGGCCAGGTAGCAATTGAGGAAATCATCTCATATCATTTTACGATAGAAAATATCCTCAGGAATAGAGAGACAGGAGATGTGGTGGCTACAGAGAAATAAATATCTGCTCACCTATTAGGTTCCAGGTATGAAGGGTATTGAAGGGAACGAAATAGTTGATGAGACTACCAAGAGTGTCGCTAAATAGACGTCCAAATTATTTTTTCCAATAAATTTTTTTGAGAGAGTTGAGAGTCAGATCAGGGTTTGATGGGATATATTATCGGCATGCAAGACCGCCAAGATCAAGTCTAATGACAGCGAAGTAAAGCACTCCAACTTTTTACTTACGTGTGAAAAAACTTCAGGACACAAGAGAATATCAAAGGAATTGACGAAATCTAATCGGAAAATAAGATCGTGTTGCTTATTCAGAGCACTCCTAGGCTATGTTTAAACGCAAAAGGCTGGAATTTTCGCCTCAATGAGTGACATTGATTAAAACATAGATCCATCAACTCACTCCGGAAGGTAAACAATCATAATTTGAGTGGAGACCAATTGGTGAACGTGATGCCGAGTGGTCGAAATCACACACACGACTGAAAAGATTATGTTTTCGGTATTTTGAGATCTGCGTGATTTAATATTCATCGATTATTTGGAGAAACTCAGCATCCCCAATAATAAGCAGTTGGAAAAAATGCATAATCAACACATTAGTTGAACTTCAGATCGCACCCACAACCAGCGTATTCGCCAGACTTTGTCTCCAGGGACTACTTCAAGGACTACCGAACGTGTTCCTCGTCTAAGACCGATTAACGAAGTTTCATGTTTCTTCTTCAAGGTTCAGTATTTGTCTTAGGATGGGCAAAATATGTTGTACACCCAAGCCAAATGACGGAGAGCCAAGAAAAGAGCCTACTTCTAAATTAGCAAGCGATTTCTTAAAGTCCAAAGAGTGTCGAAGAGTGGCAAAAAAAAAAATCATTGTTTCTATAAAAATTCCTCTCCTTTCAAGGTATTTAAACAAAAGTTAAGGGGAAAACACATGCAAATAAAACTCATGAGCATTCGAAAACTATTAATCTTGAAGCCATAACAAATAAAAATGAAAATTGTTGTTGAATGTGTTCAAAACTAAGTTCAAATGCAAGCCATTATATTTTTAAATTTCCTGCACTCATTTTAATATCCTTAATGATGTGCAAAACCGCATGACCGGCAACACAGCAACAAAGCAGACAGAGCCATAAAACAAAACCCGAGTATATGTACCTATGTATGTATGCATGTGTGCACTGCAGCGAGGCTTTAAGGACTAAAGTTGACTAGCGAACAAGGATGATGACGACGGACATCGACTCGACGCAGTTCTCTGCATTTTGTATGAAAATCACGTGCATTAACGCAAACCAACAACAACACCAACAACTGTAAAGTGTGTTTTGTAGCCGAAAAAAGCATTAAAACTTTTTCACACAACAGGAAACCAAAAAGCAAAACCGGCAAAAAAAAAGCCATCTTCCAGCGGAAATAAGTAAGGGTCAGTCAACAGCAGAACAACAACAGCAGCAAGTCAGACCGGAGATGGGGATGGAGATGGCCGCCTGGAGCAGGCGTTGCGTGAGTGTGGAAAGAGGTTTTGCCACGCGAGAAAAAAACTTGCGCCATTTCCATTATTTTACGGCTATTCTGTTTCGTTTATTCCCACAGCTTTTCCGGTTGCCATTGCTGCTATTGTTGCTGTTCTTGTTCTTGTTGTTGTTGTTGGTGGTGGTGGTGGTGTTTCCTCTCGTATTCGCGGTCACTGCTGCACGTTTATCACTCGACGGTGATTATGTTAGTCGCGCGTGAATGCTTGAAAATTAGAGTGAACGGAGCGTAATGGATACTGCTGCATTGTCACCGGAGACTGGAGAGTGGCATATGGTGAGGGTGGTGGTGATTTCGATGGAGGTGCTGCTGAGTGGTGAGCGTGCTCAACAATTTTCCGCTTGTCATAGTGTCGCTTAACGTGCAAGGAATTTGTAGTTTCCTATTGCTTGTCGCATCGACTTGAACTTGGTCGGCTGGGTGTATACCTAGACCACTTATGGCGTTGGCGGTTTGGGGCCGGCTTGAGGTGCGTGTGCCAAACATATTTACTTTCTGTTGCGGTAATGAATGGAAATGGAACTGCGGGAAATTTACAACTCAGCAAGTTCAATTTTCTAGGCTAACGCAAGGTTTTGCCTGGAGTGGAGAGGAAAAATATGTGGGTTTTGTGGAATATTTAAAGAAATTGAACTTTTATATAATTCTTTTTTTTTACTTTACGAATCATACTAACGCTAATATATTTATACCTCTATGAAGTGGAAAAAGTTTATTTGGCTGATGATCAAATGTCTAAAAAAAAATAATTAAAAACAACCTAAAATAAAAATTTTAATTTCATTAAATATTTTATTTGATTTCGTTTTTGTTTTTTAATGAAAAAATTTAATTTGAAGCCTTTGGATGTAGACGAGAAAACTCAAGACAGTTGAGTATAGGTCAGAGGAAATTCCACCACCAACCCAAACAGAAATTCGCCATGTGATTCTCTTCGGGTTTCGGCGTAATTTACATCCAATACAAATATTCAGTGAATCCCAAAATGCATATGGAACTATTGCACTGTCTCTGATGACTTTTTCTAAGTTTTTCCTTAGATTCTAGACCAGCTATTTTTTCGTAGAGAGCCCGCTCCGCGAATGTCGACCAAAATCTTCCACTGATGACGTCACTGTAGCTCTGGTGAAGACCATAGTCGACTAAGACCCTCGGTTAACCCAAATAATGATTACCAATGAATTGGGCTTAAATACCATGACCGATGGATATTACGAACACACACACAAAAGCTCGATGTACAAAGAAAAAAAGCCTAGCTGCCGAATTTTCGTATGCGAATCGCTGCTGAAGCGCAAGAATCGATTGATATCTGAAAGTAATGGTGGCGGGAACGAAAAGTGTATCACTTACAGCAACGTCAAACGTAAAGTAAAAAGACCTATTACTGTCACTTGACCTTCTTCCGTAATGTCTTAGCGACATCACATGTAATTAGACTTTTCCAACTTAAATTGGCATCATTAGTGAATAACTCTCTTATAATGAGCTTACAAGTGGAGAGCGGCATGCCCAAACTCTTACATGATGGCTAAAGAGGAAGTGAAGTGCCCTCTCATGCAAGTTCGTCCACCATCTCATTACCCGGAATGATGCTATGTCCAGTACTCATACCCATCTGCGGCAGTCCTCTACGGTTTTAGATTTTATTGTTATGGACGCCAGGGCTCGTAATATAGCCTGGCTGTCCGAAAAGATATGGATACGATTGTCCGAGACTACCCTTGTGCTGAGACTGTTGACGGCTTCATGTATAGCAACCAATTCCGCTTTAAAAACACTTCAGTGATCCAGTAAGCGAAAGGTCCTTTGAGTAGACTCCTCCAGCAATCCTGTTACCAAGTTTTGACCCATCCGTATAAAAATGAATAGAGCCGGCTGGTATTGTCGTGTCCCAAAGGTTTCTATCTTGGATAACCACCTTGAAGTCTGCCGTGAAGTCAGTAGATGATGTGCAGTAATCCGTTTTTTTTCGCAGACGGAGCCTTCTTAAGATGTTAGTGGGCCCGTGGTTTATTATTATCCATTCGGACACCTTTTGTAGCCTTACTGCGGCGCAGGCGGCATTTTGTGTTCCCATTATGGCAATGGGGAGTAGATCCAAGAGACATTCATGGCCTCAGTTGATGTGGAAGGAAGTGCTCCGCCGATGCACTCTGTACTCTATCGAATTGCTGGCCACCAGACTACAACCCCATAGAGAAGTAACACAGCACGATAGCCTGTGAAGTTCGATTGCCCCAATTTTTAGCTAAATAATAGGAATACGGGTTTCTGTGAGAAAATCGTGATGATAATATCTTCAAAATGGCTAAAATTATAATTTATTGACATAAATTGGATAATCTATGGTAAATAAAGCCTTAAATTTAATCCAAAAAAACTTTATTACTTTTTACTTGACCAATACGAGTATATAAGTATGTGCTCGCGCTTAAGGTGCGCATTTACATTGTGATAAATATGAACGCTTTATTTGCTAATACCTCATTGTACGTATTATTATTTTATTATTATTAATTACATAATAACAGAGTGAAAAAAAACAAAAAAGCCCAAAAAGCAGTAATAGTTACCACCTTGACTTGACGTTCAGTTCAAAATTGCTGTCCATCGCCATTATTTGTCGTTTCTTGTTATTTTCATTATTTTCGTAATTTTTCATTGTAATGCCCGAAACAGGCAGTCGGTGGTGTTTTAATTCATTTCTCTTTTGTGTACATTTGTGGGTGTTTTTTTTTTGTTTTTTTTTTTTTTTTGTGGCAGTCGATTAATGATTCGGTTTGGCTTAACCGAGTTATGTAAAACTTCAATGTTAATGACAACTTTTAATAGCATACCGTTAGGCGCATGTGACAGGAAGTGGAAATATCGTATACACGCAACGAGCGAGAACAAAGCCATTGCAGAAAGTGTTGCAAAAACAGGCAGGAAACTTCCCTTTTGACAATTTTTGTTTGTTTTTATTGTTTTTTTTTTATTTTCTCTTTGTTGTGTTCTTTTATACTAATACAAAGCGGAAACATCAAATTTTTCACCTGATTGCAGGCGGCAAACACAAACGCCGATTATTGGCGCTATTATAATTGACGCCAGCGTTTGTTTGTGTGTGTGTGTGTATATTTCTTTCAATTTGGGTGGAGTGTTTGAATTTCGCCATCTGGTAATCAATCGATTTTAGTTATTTTATTTTTTCAGCCATATTTTACTAAAGCGTAATTCGAAGCGAAGGACCTTCAAATGCTATTCAATGTTATACGCTATAATTTCGTTGCTAATTTAAATTGCTATTGTTGTATTTTTGAAGTAGTAGTTTAGTAGTAGTGATTACCTGAAAAGACAAATAGTAAAAATAATTATTTTTTTTATTTTTTTAAGGAACTAAATTTCATAAAAATATATTATGTACATGTTTGTATTTTTTAGTCTACAGAGACATGCAGACATGGCTGCCAGACCGGAAGTTTGAGCACACTTAAGTCAAGGTAAGCTCGCAATATTATTCACACAAATACTTTCATCGCAGATCATAGAAGGGAGGGACTTTCTAATTTTCAAGTTTGCTATTCTTTGGTGCTTTGCAGTCACGTAAGAGTAGAGAAAATATTATTTTTGCCCATTATTTCTCAATAATCGTTTCTTTTCTGTATGTCGTCCCATCAAGCAAATAATCTGCACACCTATAACTTATCCCATATCTTTTATTTTCGAAGAACGACTGCTGAAATTTTACGGTCTCATCACCTATACATTTCTGTCATTGAAATGTGTGACCCCACTTAAACGCAGACCATATATCCCTTTATGCCAGTAAGTTTATATGAGACGAAAAACACCAAATAGTCGTTTATCTGCAAGAGTCCTCCTTGTCTTGCTTGTCAAGTTTATTTGCTTTATAAGTTCGTATAAAGTTTCTGTGTCCAGAATCCAAATAAATTATAGTGAATTCTGTCATCTTCTGAAGAAAATTGCCACTATTCAAACTAAAAATAAAATATCCTCTCCTGAGCGGGGGAAAATGGGGTTTACCGCCTCTATACCAGCACAGAACGCGTCCTGAAACACACAGTGATCAAACATCTGGTAGAGAGTTTCATATATGGGTTCTACCAGAAAAATTTGCTGTATACCTGTGCCGATTTCAACACTGAAAGATATTGGTTAGTAGCTTAATACACAGTCTTGCTTCCAGATATTAGTGCCTTAATGGTAGTAATATCACCTTTGACTCATCATCTCATGTGGGTAATCGCTATTCGAATTTCGGCATAGTCGGATAATGGAATGCCTTTTTCACCTTAATCGATTGGAGTTTGGGTTCACCATTTCCGGGTATTACACTTTAACTGATATTCAGCAGGCTGTAGAATTGTTCCCAGCATACCGCAAGTATGCTCTGGAAATCAATCATCCGATTTCCACCATGGTTCTTACATGAGTATGAGTTAAATACTAGATTTATAAGTAGTCTCCAGTTGGGGGAAATCCTATCAAAAAACCGTGCTAAATAACAGTTTGTCAGCTGACAAAGTTTTTAGAATATGAATTCACATTTTTCATTATTATTTGAATATTTTAAGGTATAAAAACTGTAACCACTAAATATATTTATATGTATTTATAGTTGCTCCCTCTTCTGCTCAAAAATAAATATTTTTTTATTAAAACAAAAAATGCCGCCTGTTCACATGACTGCTCCAATCATATTTCTTGCTTTGCCCCTCCCCTCGCACAAAAGTGCATAATTCAGTCATATCCGTTTCAATTTCAAACCTATGCAATTTTTCTCTAATTTAGCTAATCTTAAAAGTCATGCATTTTTTAACTCGCCATTTTACACAATGCCATTAGTGCACTTTTTTCATTTATTTAGTTTTTTTTTTATTGTTGTTGTGAATGTCCCATTCAATCGCCTAGTGAAGTTTGCACACACGCTATCGTCCATCAAATGAACCTAATTATAAATTCAATTATTGCATGTGCAGTCCTTCATTCCATCCATTTTTCTCGCCAATCGCTCAATCGCCCTGTGGTGGAATATTTGTTTAACCTTTTGCTGCAATAAATTTTAAAATTCTATCGCAAAATGTAAATAACAAGACATTGTGGCATGCAAGTGATTTATTTGTGTTTGTAATGCATTCTGTGTGTTTTTTGTGTGTGTGTGTGTTGAGACAAACGTGGCAGCGTAGAAGTAAAGTGCTGCAAAATTGTTGGAAAGTCTAAGGAATTCTAGAGAAATTGCGGCTGAATATTGTGTTGTATGCGCATAAAGAAATCAAGCTAAGCAAAGCGATTGCGGTTGCAAATTTCTAAATAAGTATATATGTATAAACTGACGTATCCCTAAAGGAAAAAAGATTATACTAGTTGTTAGCTACAATCCAACTGGCTTTCATTTTTGCGCCGACTAGTTCATCTTCCAACTATCTGCCATATAAGAAACTGGTATTTTTAGCATTGCAATGTCCTGCGTGCTCACAATTATCCAACTATGCATCAACTTCATACTAGTTGAATACCAGTTAATTTAGATGTGGTGAATTTCCACTTCACCAAAAAATTATTAAAATAAAAATGAAAATTAGTGCAGCTGCTGCGTGGTTCGAACCGTGAAACTCAGTGCTAACCTCTAAACCACTAGGCTCTCGTAAGCGCCATTATGGTCACTTTAAAAGAGCATAACTGAGAATGGAACTCAGCCGTCTCTTGCTAGACATAACAACAACACACAGTGGTGGAAATAAGTAATACTCCCCTTACTGGTGAATTTCCATAGAAATAAATAACCCGTATAATTTTATCTTCAAAAATTGGTATTTAACTAGATTTTTTGCATCCCTACAGGGATAGTTTAGCCATAGCACGAATAAAGGTATATGCGTTTTATGTTTAAATTTGCATTTTTATTTGAATACTATTAATAAATAATCCATGCATGACTTGCTGTTGCATTTCTTCAGCAAGCCTTTCTACTTCGATATGAGCTCCAAAGTTTAAATGAACTATTTTGAAATTATTACTAATGAGTTCCTTAATTGAGTGACAATCACTACGGATTTCTCTGGTTAATAAGAAGAAAATATATTTTGAAACTCAATTATCTTTCGCTTATTGTCCCACAATATAGGCCAAAGCTGAGTCCTCTGCACCTTCTGAGACTGTTTCATTGATCTCATATGGCCAGGATCTTGCTATTATCATCCGAAAGATCCGCTCAAGTCGCTTATTTGGAGCAAAAGCAAGGAAACATTCCTGGCAACATACAAATCCAGCGATGTCAACACGTTTTTGTCTCTACTTGCTTGTCGAAAACGTCGATAAAATAAAAGCTATAGTTGAGTTTGACCATCATTCGAGCACCGTTTCGATTACCCAGGAACTAAAGATTGCCCAAAACACAGTTTGGAACCATTTGGAAAAGGCTGGATACACAAAGAAGTTCAATGTGTGGGAGCCACATGATTTAACGAGAAAAAACGTCATGAATCAAATTTCCAACTGCGAACCTCTGTTGAAACGTAGCAAAATCAACATTTCTAAAGTGGATGGGAACTGATGATGAAAAGTAGATAACCTACAACAACGTCAAATGAAAACGGTCATGGTCGAAAGGCAATGAGCCAGCACAAACGGTCTCCAAGCCAGAAATGACCGTGAGGAAGGTTTTGTTGTGTTTTTGATAGGCTTCGCAGGAAATTATCCACTATGAACTTCTCCCCTACAGCAGAACTCTCAATTCGCCCATCTGAAGAAAGCAACCTCCCTGAAGAACTCAGCCTTGGTCAACAAGAATTGTGTTTTATCAGTACAACGGCAGACAACACACATTTATAGTGACTCGCCAGGCCTTATAGTTCGAGAGGCGCACCAAGTGATTGCCATCTTTGCCTGTGTATGGAAAAAGATTTAGCCGGTGAATAGTTGACATCAAGAGCAGCCTTTGGAAGTCAATTGTCCCAATTTCTATGATAGAGACATAATGGCATTACCCTCAAATAGAAGTTAGGTTTTATTAAGCAAGTAAAGAAGGTGTTAATCTTGAGCCAATGAAGTGCTTTAAAGTGGGAAAGCTATATTTTTTCATATTTGTATCAGAGATAGATACACTTAGTTTAGTGGTTTCTCAGAAAGTGTCCCTAACTGCCAGAAGCTAGTTTCTCCTTCTATTCTTTACTTAACATACTACCCTGCCTACAGAACCATGGATATTTACGCTATCGATCGAAAAGAGGCAAGGTTTCAGGAAAAGGGATTCGCTACCCTATGCTACTTTAATATAATGTTGGAGAGTGTAAAACGGTCTGCCGAACTATTGTAAATTTCGAAAGTAACTACTTCTAGCAATATAATTGTCTGCTTTGATGTATATGTATATGTAACTGCGCTCCAAACAGTTTATTCTTAACCATTCTAAACGGCTGACGGATTTTTATTTTGAAATTTCTATTTTATGACAGCAGTTCACTCAAAATGGTTGACTTTTCGTGATGAGGGACAACAACAATTAGAAAAATCTATATTTTTTTAATTTTCTGGTCTGGCCTTTGTTCTGGTGCTAACACTTATCTGCTAACCACTCGTCTACAGTGGTCGCTCATCTGTTTGCAGAAAAGTTCCAAACGCCTGAAGGTATGCTCATATTAATTAGCATAAGTCTATGTCTTTTTTAAAGCCGGAAATTGGATGCTGCAACTAATTGAAGCTTAGTAAATCGCTTGCACCATACATGCTACGTATATCTATACACCGTTATTAATAACTACAGCTAATCACGCTTAACCGGCTTTGGGGCTTTAGCTTGTACTATTGTATGTATATAAGAATGTAAATATATGTATATGTATGTATATATGTTTGTTAGTTTGTCATATAATATCACTCATATAACTAATTTAATTAATAAAGTTTCTGCTTAACAATGCCCCAAAGACGCACTTAACGAGCACTTAAATGAAATTAATTGCTTACACGGACATTGTCAAGCTGCAGCAGCAGTAACGAGAAAATAACAAACTTAACAACAACAGCAACAATCTTGTTGTTAATAGCAAAAGCTAAAGCAGACAGAAGCTGCAGCTGATGAAGGATAACTAAGGCACCTTAACAGCTCATACGAGCAAATACGCTCCTCTGAGTGGCATTGTCACATTACTTTTTGCCTGAGCATATAGAAAGTAAATACAGAAACCGGGAAGGCAGCGCAGAAAAGGTGGAAGTGGAAAACAAAGTGTCAAAGTACTGATGAAGGTGACATGTCCGGCTTCTCAAACAAAAGGCGATTTTTTTTTTGTGTAAAAAGAAAAGTTGTAGCCAAGTTGAAGCCAAGGCGACAAAAAGTGCACACACATAAACATGTTGGTGCAAATAAATGTCAAAGGACTTGGCAGAAATCATCGGTGGTGGCGCGAGGTGACAGCAAAAGAGCAATGTTATATTGAAAGGCAGTGACAAAAACCGTTATATGACAATAAAAAATTCGCTTTAATTGCGCAAACTTTTACACAATGAATTCAGTTACAAACACACACACACACACACACAAAGCTGTCCGCTGTCCGTTGTCCCTTGTCGGTTTTCCTTCGCTGCCGTCAGCCAAACATTTATTCAACACTTACTTTATGTCTTGCCTCTTCAGCTGGCAGGCGACACCTTGAAATGCGCTGCTACTAAATTTGTTTGCTCTCTTTCTCTGCTCTTAGACATGCCTGAAATTACAGTCGCGCTTATACTTACACACTCACACACTCACACACTCGCACTTTTGTTTGTTTGTTTGTTTCTGCTTATCGTCCTTTATCTTCTTGCTCTGCTGGGAAAATCTATTTTCGTTGTCTACTTGTTTAATGATGCTTAACGCTTTTTTGACATCAACAAAAGCCGTAAATCTTACCCTACTCACACTCTCTGCTTGCCACCATCTCGCTCAGTAGCAACAGTCGCAGCAGCTACGGCGTGCGAGTTGCAACAAAGAATGGCTTATAACACTTTTAATAGCTTACCTTTTGGGTTGCGTACACATTTTTGGTTGGTGCCAATGGTTGTTCACAAAAAAAAAAAAAAAAACAAAAAAAAAAGAAGAAGAAGAAGAAGATTAAATATGGCATACTGCCAACGCTCAAATTTTATTGCCTTCGTCCTGGCACTGATACTTAGTAACTGAAAAGTAAAGTGTTGCAAGAAATAATTTTGAAGCAATTAAATGTTAATTACCTTGTAAAATTACGACTGATAAAAAGAAATTGCCAATTACTCCATACACAGATGATTGTGTGGCGAATAAAAGAATGTTGAAGAATTATGAAAGAGAAAGATGTCTGCAGTCGACGCCGGTACTAAAGAAAGAGTGTCTGAAGAATGAATAATAGTTTTTCGCTGACTTTGTTTTAAAACGAAAATAATTTTCAGTTTATATTGCGCTATTTTGTTGATAATAATTTTATAGTTTTTTTCTCATATGTCAAAATGGCATTGCCAGACATTGTTGTCATTGTAATATTTTTCAGAGCAAATAAGACCTGGATAACTCGCAGACAGTCTCGATATTGACCCCTTAAGAGATGTTATGGGCTGTGTTCCGCCAGATGTCATAACAATAGATAAAATACTTTAAATGAGACGACACTTTCCAGCTTTTATTCAAAAGGTTTCAAGAATGCTGGCACCGTGCACAATATAATATATACGGTAATATGTCCTAATAATGGCTGTGTCCATACCGAAAGCGTAGTCCGCTCTAAGCGAATAAATACAGATCAAAAAGTCTAACCTCATACTTTGAATAGACTCTAGATGCTTTCATTAAAAATAAACTCCTACTAGTCAAGGGTACTATACGAAGGGTTGTTCCAATGCACATAGTTATAATAGTGCGGAACGATGTCCTAGACAATATTAGCAACATGATGGATAACATTCTAAGTATTTATCATACACCAATGATACATATTGAGCATTTCTTACCAGAAGGTACAAGATCCCCATGGAGTCCGAGTCTCAACGGGGTGGAGTTAATAATTTGGGTACACAATAAGGATCTCTCAGACACTTCAGATAGCAAGCTAATGAAATAATAGTATTCTTACTCATGTAAGAAGATGTCAGGTGAAACGAGCCAATCTTTCTACAATATATGGAGATTCGGTGTGAAATCGGGGCTTATAAATTTTCTGCTACAACCTTCGAGTGATGTTGAATAAGCAAGGATATGATGAACGAAGTAGAGCATATATTTCCATGATATTCCAGGAAAGAACGTTTCAAGTCACAATAAAAGAGGATGTATGGCTCAGCAACATGCTGACTTGGAAACAGCAACTGACTAACCAGTCTGCTTATCAGATTGATACTGCTCGTTGGGAAAATAAGATTTTTAGACACATGCTTAGTTCTGTTGAAGACCATGAAAAGCCATAGACCGATTCCCAGAAATTGCTTGCATGTAAAAATACATAATAATTGAAAATGTTTAACATTATTAAGGGTGCCATTCGTAAGGCCAGGGTTCCAAAAAATATATAAAAATAAATTTAAAAAAAAAAATTAGGATAAATATTCCAATTGCGGTCGTCCCTCGGCGTGCAATGTCTGTCATGAAATAAAGGTTCCTCATAAAAAACCATCAGCCGTTCGGAGGCGCCTTAGTATAAACTGTAGGTCCCTCCATTTTGTTGGGAAAAACATCAAGAAGCATACCACAAATTGAAGTAGGAGCTCGAAAGAAAATCGCTTCAGCGGTTACAAAGCGACAAATTTATATTAGGGTTGCTAAAGAGAACAGGAAATTAAGGTCAGAAAGCAGGTAAGTAGTTAGATAGAAAGCATAGCACTACAGCGACACACCGATTAATTTTCATCGTGTTAGGTATCCACCGGGAGGGCTTCCAAAGTGGTAGGGTTCAGCTTACCTTGTCCATTTTCAAATACTAGGTGCCATGTTGTGCCGAAAAACCTCTACAGGAGGGTCTCTCTTGAAGGTGTCAATCCTTTGCCAATGGCAAAAGAGTCTTCCGATGATATCAATAATAAGGACTCTTTCGAGGACTCTCAATTATCGAAATATCGTAGTAAAACCAATTTGGACAAATATCAAAATATTATATCGGTCACTAAATATAATACCTATATTCAGTTGCTAAATGGTGCATCCTTGGATGATAAAAAGCTAAGAAACATTGGAAAAAACTTGATGCAATGAGACTTTAATCTTCATAGTTATTTGGACGAGACAAAGAACACCCTTTCAATACTATTATATTATATAAATTAAATTTATTTAAATATAAAAATAAAAAAAAATATAAATAAAAGAAATTAAAATAAAACAGAGCTTCATTAAATTAAATTAAATTAAACTAAATTAAAATAAGTAATAAATCAAATAAAACGAAGTAAAGAAAAATAAATTTAATTAAAACTATTTATAAAAAATTCAATTTTATTAAGAATTTGTTTTAAATTTTTGCAAATTTATTTTATTTTATATTTGGATTTCAAAAGCTGACGAATTTCCAGCGCTATAAGTTTCTGAAGCATGCATGTCTAGTTTGCCTAGTTACCTAGTGCATTTTTAAATTTTAAGCCACCAAAAAATTATTATTTTTTAACTACTTCCAATATTAGATAGTGAATCAGCAATACACTAGCATCTTGTTAGTGCGCCATTTTTTACCAAAGCAAGATTTTTAATTAAATGTGACATAGCATTTTCATTGTTGCGCACGTTGTTGTATTATTGTACATTGTAAAAGTTTTTGCTACATTTAATTAATTCTATTTTACGATTTTACAGCTGCTCTTTATGTATTATTTACCACATAAGCACACAAGCACATGCATTATATACATATAGGTATAATATAATATATATGTATGACATATTTTATGAAGGCTTTAATTTTCACATTTTTAAGCCTCTTCACCACAATTATTTACGTTACAGTGAGATTATTCCTATGCAAATAATTTTATTTGGCTCCACATGCAGAGCTCTTGAGCTTTAGGTAGAAATGCTAAAAAAAAAAAACAAATAATAAACATATAATAATTATATTTATAAATACATATATGTGTGAATATAAGTATCTGCATACATAAATAAAGTAAGTACGTAAGTATGTCACTAGTTAATTTGTTATTTGTTTAGTGTAATCATTTCTGTTTTATTTATTTTAGTAATAAAATCGTAGTAAATCATGAACCCCAAATTAAAATATTTTATATTAATATTTGTAAATCATCTGTCATTTAAGAAAATAAAAAAGTTGCATAAAAGTTTGATACAGCTTTAAGAAATTTCTTTTAATTAAGCTAAAACCCTTCAACCAAATGTTTTCTTGTGTTCCACTTAACAGTGTTTGCTAAAAGTTTTATTATCTTATGAAGCGTTAAATATGCACACACCTTTACTCATTCAACTCATCAATTTTCAATCAATCACTGTCAATTTTTAATAAGCCATATGCGCATTTCACCAATACGTTTCTACAACAACAATCATATATGTAAATAATAGTATGCAACACGAAGTCCTTTCCCCATTAGAATATAGAATATACATATGTACACGTATGTATCTTATTTGCCATTTACTTAGTTCAATAACTTTTCCCCACTTTAATTGAACAGCGCGAGTGTGATGTTACACATTGACATAGCGAATATATTTCATAATAATATTACATAAATTTAAGAATACGAGGGTTGCCTTTTATATTGACCGATAAGAAGTGATCTTAAAATCCGATCTATTCGAAAAAATTGTTGGTAGCTGAAGGGTAGTTCTAGAAGACTTTTGCCTCTGTCTAATGTGCAGAAAACTTTTACTTCTTTTTCACATAAGCGATTGTAAGTTTTAATAAAATAAAAAAAATAAAAAAAAACTAGTATTGAATAAAACAATAATTATCAGAAATTCCAAAATTATATTATTACATAATTTTCCAAGTGTTCAACTTCACCATTAGATACGAATTCCAAATGCTGCCTAGTAACATTCATCGAAATCACTCATTTCATTTCACTTCACAATAAATATTGCTTTAATTTATTTTGCTTTCCTTATGCCAGTTGTACCTTTTTGTTCTTATTAAACCACCAAAAAAAAAAACAAAAAATAGCTGCTTGTTCAGCTCATAAAATTTCGCTAAATACAAAGCAAATTCAGTCGATGATTTTCCATTCATTTGTTAGTATTTTAATTTTTTTCCACCAACTGAACAACGGTGAATTTATTCATATTATTTTTTTTCTTCAGGCTTGTTATGCATAAAAGGCAGAATTTGTTAGGGGAAAAAAATTTTCGAGGGTTTTTGCAGAACGTGGGCAATGAATTTCAATTGAAAATCAATAAAAACCTAGAATTTTCATTTGTTTTTCTTGCCATGGCCAAATATCAGCTTTTTTTGGGAATTTCATGTTATTACCGATTTGCTCGGTTTGGCTGTACTCAATGTTTTTGTGTGTTTTTTTCTGTTTTTTTTTGTTACAATTTTTTATTTCATTGAAGCAAATGGAGAAGAATGCAAATGACAAAATATAGCAAAACAACTTTTTTCGCTTGAGCTAATTTTAGTGAGTTTTTTTATTGAAAAAAGTGAAAGAACTTCAATTTATAAAATGATTTAAAAAAGAAAATCAGCAGAGTGGGAATTATTTCAAGTACCGCGAAATTCTTAGTAGAAAAACACAATTGCATTTGTTTAAAAATAAAATCCTTGAAGTATAATGCGCATGCTTAATTAAATTGATTTTAAACGGATTCCTTTTTTCCTCAAGAAAATCAATTCAAGCGAAAAATTCACTGGCATGAAATCTCGGTAATCCATAAAAAAAAATTGCATTTTAAACAGAGTAAAATGAAAAGTGATTCTGATTTCACCATCACAATGAGATATGGATACGAAGGTTGCCTTTTACATTTCGAACAGATAGAACAAAAACAAATATTTGTCATCGAAATCACTTCATAATTTGAGAAAATACTCTTCACTAAGATCTAATCACTTTTGCATGAGTTTAAACGAATTATCGAAACACTTTGGCCAGTCTGATTGAGGTATCGATAAAACTTACTTTCAAAACGCATCAACCGCCTCTGCAGGTGTCGAAAATCTCAGTTAATTTTTTACGTACGGGCATAAAACGAAGTCTTTCAAGGCCAGGTCAGGACTATACAGTGGATGGCTCAATAAACCGATGTTTGAATGTAGTTGTCTCAGTCGATGTGTGAGTGTTCACGTTGTGTTTCGTCCTCGGTAGTTGGATTCCTGATTTCTTAAGTGACAACTGGCAAACTAATGGTGATTTTGTCTACTGCTGTTTATTTTCGGGCTCATAACCCTAAGTCGATCACTCATCATCCGCCATGACGTGTTTCGAAGCAAAATTATCGTATTTTTTAACATTTTTCTCGACCAATCGACACAAGCCTTCTTTCGAGCGGTTGCCTAATTGTGCGGGATCCAATGTGTACAAAATTTGTTTACAGTCAAATCTTCATTCACTATTAAATGTATGGCATTAGAGGGCCAATGCCTATAGTTGTCCCAATCTCACAATCTCACATTACGATCTTGCTATATCAGTTTGCGCCCAGCACCAATTGTTTAAGGAACAGCAGCTGATTAAGTTTAAGTAAAGCTTGCATGAGCAAGTGGAAGGTGAAAACGATGATTATTGCCTGTTTTGATAGCCGTGGAATCGTCCACAAAGAATTTTTTCCACCGGGGCAAAGCGTAAATCAAGTCTACTACTGCCAAGTACTCGAAAGATTACGAAAACGAGTGAACAGGGTGCACCCAGACATCGCTCGTAACTGGATCCTACATCACGAAGCATGGAAAACGCGCTAGAATCGTTGCATAGCTGCCCAAGGGAACTACTTTGAAGGGGGTGGCAGAGATTAGCATTGCGTACTAACATTTGAATATCCAGGTCCTGAAAAAGAAATGATTGTTTCTAATTGCTGTCTCCCCACGTCCGGAAAGTCACGCCCTTCAAGTGCAGTTCTGTCATGAAATAAAAGGTCATCATAAAATTCCATCAGTTGTTTGGAGGCGGCTTCGAATTAATTGTAGGTCTCCCCCTTTTTGTTTGGGAAAAATTCAAGGTGCACACCACAAATTGGAGGAGGAGGTCGCCTGGAAATCGGTTCAGTGGTTAAGCTTATAACATTTAAAAAAATTGTTATTTTGCAAATCGATTCCTACTTTATATTTTCCCACTAAAGTGATTAGCAATTAAATGGCTTCTCCACGTAAAATACCACCTTATCCTTTTTACACGTTAAAATTGCTTTCAAAGTCACGACCACAACTCCTCTCGCCCCGCAACTCCCAACCAAGCATGCAGAGTGTGTAAAATGAAAATTATCAAAAAATTGAGGACAAATTTAATGAGACCTGCAACGGGTGAGGACGCGACATAGACCAACTAAATATCGAGCGCGAAGCTGCAGCAAAGTGTCAGTGAAGATTTTGTAGTTGACGTGACAGAAGCTAAAGTAATAAAAGCCGCACAGACATCACTACCAGCAGCAGCAGCAGCAGCGGCGACTTAAGCAGTCAATGACTGACGTTGACAGAATGCAGTTTTCCAAACATTGACGCAGCCAACCTCACCCGCACACCACCACCACACCCAACGCGCTTAAGCAACTACTAAAGTACACAAGCAAGTGAAACAACCATAAAATGGGCTACAAAGATGAGGGCGATAAAATGCCATAAATGCTGAAGGTATTTACATTTTATGCTGTTCAAGTGTGTATGTGTATGTGTGAGTGAGGGGTGATTGGAAGGGGGCAGCGGGAGACAAAAACAGCAATGCTTTGACCTGACCCAAGTCGGGGCAAACGTGAGTTTCGCGTTAGTCTGTCTGCCTGATCGTGGAAATCAAAATGTAAACAGTGTCTATGCTGCAGCAATTGCTCGAACCGAGCCAACAGTTATGACCGTTAAATTGTAGTAGCGAAAAAGTAGAAATCTGTGAGACTCACGCAATGACACGTACGCGCTAGTTTAATAACAACAAGAACTACAGCTAGTTGCTAAATATGAACAACAAAAATGACAATGCAACTACAACAATAAAAACGAAACAACAACAACGACTTGTCAATATCCGCCAACTTTGCTGTTGACTGTGAGTGGCGTAGAGAGGGGTGAAGTGCGCCAGCGGCAATGAAAGTGTCGATAGAAGCAGCAAAACAATGCCAAATTTCGCCAACAGCAAGTGCAATATAACCCACCACCCCTCCTCTCTCTCACCTCCTCACAAGCACTTACCTACTTTGCTCACGGTCTCATGCCCGAGTTGAGTTTCTGTTTAAGAGTTCAACCTTTGCATTGGCCTGCCGCAGCAAATATACGCTCCAATTGTTGTTGTTGTGTGATTGCTATTGTTGTTAAAGTTTTAATGTCACTTGGTAAAGCAGTCAGGAGCCGGGTGCTGGGTGTTGGGTGCTGGGTGCCGGCAGCCAGAAGCCGGAGCAGCTCATCATAATCAGTGACAATGACGCGGCAGCGCGTTGCACATTTAGACCACAACCACAACAACAACAACAAAGCAAAAAGCCAGCAGCGAAAATGGCAAAAAGCTGCTAATGCAGCAGAAGAAGAATAAAGAGAAGAAGAAGCAGCAGCAAAAGTAAATGTTTGAACAACAGTGCAGAGGAAAGCACGACTCGCCGGAGTAAAATGAAAAAGTTCAGCGAGCATTAGGCACGTTTGCGTCTACGTCTGCGCAAAAGTAATGAACTCGCAGCAAAATGTGGCAAAAATGGATAACTTCACTCCCATACACACGTACATGTACATTCATACATACATACATGTACATATATATATATTGTAATGCCACGAAGTGCTAATTAAGAAAACGTGCCACAAATTTGTGTTTATATGTATGCGTACATACATGTTGCATGCAACATTCAAACGTTGAGCTCATGTCTTGTGTGTCTAAGTTATTTTTGCCTCCCTCCCTCATCAATTTGTGCACTTTTCATAGTTTCGTGCTTTTTGTCCTTCCCAATCAAACTCTTTGTGCGAGTATGCATTCCTGCTGCCGTCGCCGTCGCTGTTGCGGTATTTGCTGCTGTTGTCGTTTTATTTGCAGTCCACGCCTTAACGAGGCGTGACATTTGTGTTTTGGCTTTGAATGATTGCATGAAGCGCGATTTGTGGTGGTTAATTGAATTTTCTCATTTACTTTTATATTCTCACACGAACTGTGTGGCGTTGAAAACGCACAACTTCAATTTGTCAACTGAAAAAAAAAACTATTGTAAATTCTGCGCAAATTTTTTTAACATAATTTTTATAATTTTAATTTTTCCATTGACCAAAACAGCAAGCAAATTTCGACCCATCGCCTCCTTGAATTAATGGTAAAAGTCTTGACAGAAGGACTACCGACAGTTTATTCTAAGCCAATAGATTTTTATTAGAAGCTTCTATTTCATGTCGAGTCAGAAATGCACCCCAAGGCTTGACTAATCTCCTCGAAGAGCGACTTGGGAACTGTGGAACGGCATTTCACTTCAAGCTGCCTTAAAACTGCTAAGGAAATTATTTGATTTCGACAATGTCGGAGACAGAGCTGTTAGTATGAGTATTATTGAAGTGCGAGGAAGAGAAAACACACTGCATTCTTCGCTTCAATCGCGATCGAACATAACACGGTTATATTGTACATATAACAAGGAAGGAAAGAAAACGCATGCGCGGACCAAGAGCTTGAAGACTAAGCGAATGAGATAATTCCCGGAAATTTGATGAAAAATTGTTGCGACTTGCGAGAAGGTCTTAAAACCGCAGCATACTCCCGTAAGTACAAAAAAGGAGATCTGATGTGCAAATGGAAGGGAACACTTCTCCAGTTTACTGAAACGCAGTGAATGTGCGACACTTGGAAATGATGAACCCGAACCCTCAATCAATGAAAATCGAAAACTCGTTTCAATACCCAACTAGCACGAAATTTTAGTAGGGACTATTCGCCTGCTGAATGACAGTGAAAATGGAACATCAGGAAATAACGCGGCCGATAACACAATCCACGACGGTGGAACAGGTGATTCATTGCGCGACTTTGCAGAAAATAGTCAGACGAAAACATTCCCGTCGATTGGAACCTAAGTGTACTCTGTTCAATACACAAAATAGAAACGCCACGGCATGCGTCAATAACCGTGTGATAAACCGCCTTAACATCGCACATAAAGTCCTATTGAGCATATTGGGTCAAAGATTAAATCCCAATGTCAAGGAATTTATTATGCCTTATAGTATTAGTTCACCCCTGGTCAATCCAACGTTCACCAGATAGTCCATATTAATGAAATCTTTGAAACGACTTAAGGGGAAAGAATCTATACATACCACGGATCTATTTGAGTTACCTTTGGTCGCTATATCGAAATTTGTATTATACGGCTTATACTGACGCTGAACAATACAGAAGCCGGAATCGGGATGAACCTCTCAGAGCCGCTCGATAGCAAATGAGGTTTCAGACTGGTTGATTTTTCACGCTGGAGAAAATGATAAAAGCTGCGAATACCGTAGATGATGGAACGAGGGGCTGAACAAAATATACGCGGATATTTGCAAAGTTCAGTGAAGAATGAAAGCGGATTAATTGGCTAGCTCTTGTGATCTGAACAGATGTATTTGGAAATGAAAAACCTCCACACCATTGGTATACCCGGTTTCACTTGGAGTATCCAACCAGCGAAGAAAGGAAACAAATGGAGCATTACAGTTGATTCCTCTATGACTAGGTAGCCTATCTCTACGCCACAGAAGTTGAATAGCAAAAACTATTATTCAAAGCCTGTCAGAAATATGTATACCGAATTTTTTCAAACTCTGTCGAGTGTTTTATGGCATTCAGTTTGCACCGAAAAAATAACGGTGTTAAAGCCATATCAAATATTTTTACCATATATTTTCGTCCTCATCCTCACAATTGTCATTACCATTTAACCAATATAACAAATTATCTTTCAAATTTTTTTTCCCCAAAATATCCCTCACAACAACAAAGGTAATAAATTAATATAAGAAGAGAACTTTAACTCTTATGCAATTTGTTGTCAACGCAAAATGTAATTCATCAACTTGTGATAAGCGAAAAAGCCAAAAAAAAGTAATATTAAATAATTTTTAAATAAAAAATTACAATTTGTAAAAAATTATTATTGTAACAAAGCCGCCGCTGCTATTGTACATCGCTGCCATTTAAACCGCATTTGCGCTTTTAAAAAGAATATTTTTTCTTGCTTAATAGTTAACAGTTAGTTTTAAGCTTTGGTCCTGTTACAAATTCACATTTAATAACCAAACCCAGTGACACCACTTTGACATTTAGTGGCGAACAAAACAAAAAAAAAAACAAACGAAAAAAATACGAAAAACTTCATTTAAAGTGTGAAGAATTAAAGGCAGCGAGCCGAGCGCACAATGATGCGGGTAAGCGCTGCAGAGAGAGAGCGCTTTAAAGTCATCTCGCTGTCTGCGCTCAGCTGGATGTTTGGATGTTGAGCTCGTCTGTCTGTCGGTTTGTCTACACTCATTGCAGCGTTGTCTGTCACATTGCTGACATTAGTTGGCGTTACTTGAAAAAAGAGTTTGAATTGTGACACACTTAACTGTGAAGTATTCTGACTTACGTGTGCATACATACGCGCACATACCCATACATACAAACATACACAGTCATTTGGGGCAGTGCTAGTGTTACAAAAGTTGGCAAGCAGCTCAGATTAGTACGAGAGCATACGCTGACACACTGTACGCCTTGTTGTTGTTGTTGTATAAGCTTTTTACTTAAAAAAAAAATAAAAAATAAGATTCAAAAAATTAAAAAAAAAATGTAAAATAAATTTAAAATTTTTCAACATGTGTGTGACCGTAAAGCGTAAAACAAAACCAGAATTGTTAACAGTCTGACAGCTCCTTTTGTCACTCACTCTCGTGCCAACAGCTGCAGCAAAAACAAGAAATAAAAATAGAAATAGAAATCAACACACACACACACATACACTCAAAGCAAAATTCTGACAACGGCACTAGTGAAAACTTGCTAAAACTTTTCCAAAATGTAGAGAGAAAAAAAGAATAATGAACAACTTTTTAATTTTTATTTTTTTCCAACCCACTCTGTTCAGGCGAACTGTTCTAGTCATGTATTAACCCTCCACATGTCACTTCGCATTTATTTTACTCTTTACAGCAGCTGAAGTTGGGTTTTTGATGAATTTCTGTTTAGTTTTTACAACCGCTTTAAATACATGACATACATACATACTAGTATAGCTGAAGAGCTTTTAATTTTAGATAATAAATCACATATACTTTGGCTCAGTTTTTAAGTAGATTGCAAAGAGATCTACAGTACATAGATATAAAAAAATGCAAATTCAGATCTCAAGTATTAATTTTTTCTTTTATCTAGAGATTTGCCGTCACTCCTCGGCAGAGAATGTCAAGCTCTCCGAGTGTATTTCTGATATAAAATAAAGGCTCCTCAAAAAAATCCATCGCCCGTTCGGAGGCGGCTCAGAACAAACTGTAGGTTCCTCCATTTGTTTGGAAAACATCAAGACTTTTATTGTGGGTATATTTGTGTCTGTTTTCGTTTCGTATGCTCCGTGATGCACCCAATAGAGTTCTTAGGATTTTAGACTGAACTCTTTGTATTATATCAATATTTCACGCGCAAGCTGTACCCCATAACTGGAACCCATACATTCATATTGGTTTAATGTTCTTATTATAGGGAAGGACTTTGTTATCTAGACTGAGACCAGATCTCTTACTTAAAAGTCAATGCATTCTTGTAAAGTTAAGCTTCGTTAACATTCGGAATGGGTACAAGTTATTGCTTCACCGTTTGGTCCACTCTGTGCACATTCTTCATTCTGCTGACTCCACATCTGTGATTGTGATGATGAAAACCCAGGACTAAGTGCCCTGTTGGTATACCTACAACATACTAAGTTCTCTTTAATTTACCCTGAACGGTGGCGCAGCGCGATCCAACTCATTTACCTTTCTATTACCTACCACATCCGTGTGACCATGTGATATTCAAAGTATTTGCCCGCGGTATTCTGGCTCCTAAGAGATTTTCCTATTAAAGTGATTGCTCGTAGGGCACATAGTCTTTGCTTGGAAGACAGATTTGTAATCATTGAATTTGAAGTTGCCTGCTTTGTTGAGAAGCGCTCAGAAGAACATTGCTTCTGTTCCTGCCGGAAAGACCCATCAGTGCAGATATCTTCAGTATTACCTGCAAGCCTTATTTTTTGATAACACTTTCCGACTCGGGAAGAAGAAGTTTACTATTCCCGGTCGCACTGCACTTCAAGGAGGAATTCTTGTTTTCCTCGTGAATAGAAAGACCTCTGATTTTTGCAGAATTCCAGCAGATTTCCATCTTTAATATTTCCGTCACAATCAGCTAATAAGTTGGTCAGTCAAACTTATCCACAGTAGCCACCCGGGAAGTAAGCTCTGGCTCAACTCAGAAAAGCGGCCCATCTCATTATGCCATTATTTCCGCTCGGAGCACCAGAGGAGGCATTCTTTCTGAGCAGCAGGTCTTGTTGGAAATTTTGGCATTTAGTGACGGTCTTATGGATCTTACTTCAAGACTTGCCTACAACCCCACCGAGGATGTCGACTTATTCGTGATGAAGATGACCCCGATCTCCAGCAACCACATACTTTTGACAGAGTGAGAATTAGTGCTTAAGATGCCGGATAAACAGATAAAGATACTGAAGGACGGATCTAGTAGAGGTACCACTTACGGCGGCACCTTGAAAGGAAATGTTATCGTGTCGACTGGGAATTTTACTCACATCAGGAATCGGTACAGGGCATGGTTCATTTCGTATTCTCAGGACTGACCAAAGACTTCTGTGGTACTAAAATATAATATGAATATTTTTCATTCAAAGAGCAACACTTAAATATTCCTTAAAAACTCTGATCATTTAATGAAAAAAAATATTATATATTCATTAAAAATAAGATAAAAGAAGTAAAAAAAATATTTATTTTAGCAAATTTAATTTCAAACAAATCGCGAAATCTGTGTTATTTTGAAATAAATTAAATCAAATATATTTTAATTCTTCTAAAAAATTAATAAATTAAATTTAAAAGCCTTCCGCATGTGATCAACCAGCATGTACGCGTACTTACATACGAGTATGTATGTATGTAAATACTTTTATTAAGGAAGCTTTTAATGTACTCTTATCAAATGAACGGCTTTATGCCTCGCCTGACAGTAGATGAACAAAACTACAAATTCAACAACTTTTGTGATTTTTTTCCATTAATTTAAACTGACAGTTTCAGCTAACTATTCCACCCACGCCACTGCTTAATTGTTTCAGCCAAACAGTAGTTGCCATAGCGTTAGATATGTATGTAGATAGGCCGTGTTGCCCGCACATTGTCCGTCTGCCAAGCGGCCACAGCAGCCACGGCTATGGATTTTTGCGGTAATTAGTTGCAGCCTGTCACATACGAGTATTTCAGTTTCATACCACAAGAATGATTGTCATTAAATTTAATTCCGAAAAAATTCCCAAAATACGTTTATTCAAATAAATTGCAAATTTTAATAACAATTTCCAATAAAGCAGTGGTTTTAGTGCATTTATATTTATTTAAAAAAAAAAACAAAAAAATATCTATTTTAATGAATTGAATACACAATTTTTTTTAAATTCTCTGAATATTTAACGAATTTTTGAAAGATTAATATTTTTAGTTGGAAAAAAACTTATATGGATTTCGGAATAAAAATTAGTACTTTAAAAATGAAATAAAGCTTCAAAAAAAAACTACTATGTTATATGCATGTAAGTAATATAATATTTTTACATATTTGAGACACTTCAAAGCGGACAAAGTCTTTTCATTTTAATTCATGCCCTTTCGCCAAAGGACTCAACAAACAAACCGCCTTTCGCAATACTACACAAAGGCCAATAAAAGAGCACAGAATGCTCTTGGAAAACGACAGCAGACAGACAGCGGCACAGTCAGACAGACGTCAAAAAATATTATCATGAATAAAAGTAAAATAAAAGGCGAAGCGAGCGAGAAAAAAGTCCAAAAAAGCGCCCAAAAATACGTACATACTTGTATGTGTTTATTTATGAGTATGAGTATATTTTTGTGTGCCTCTGTGAACTAAAAGGAGTAATCTCTATGTAATGCCTATATACATACGTATGTATATGTGTGTATGGCTGTGTGCCTTGTAAATCGCCTTACATTGCATATCCTTTTTGAAACGGAATATCCGCTTTGTGCATCTACATTTCATTCATTGCCGCATACATTTCACTTAGGGCTCCCGGCTATTGCTAAAATATATGTTTTATCTGTTTGTATCATTGTTTATTTGTTTGTTCGTTTGTTTATTCGGTTGTTTGTTTGTCTTGGTGCTTTAATAGTTTTGAAATTCAAAACGCGGCGCATCGCTTGCATGTCTAAACGTCTAGCCTTGCGTATGTGTGTGTTTATTTACTTTTAGCACTGGCCGTCGAACTTGCCACTTGCCACTAGCCACTTGCCACACTGATGCATGATGCTGCATGCTGCCACATCGCATGTGCCGCATTATTGACTTAACCAACCAACCAGACACGGACGGACAAACAACTAGAAAACGGATGAATAAACAAACAGTTGAATAGTAGACGATTTCAAAGCCAGACGAAACAGCGACGGCGAGACGAAATGAGTTGGTTTAGGTAGAGTGCCTTGCAGCATGACCGAGCAGTCGGTTGCAGTGGTGCCACTTGCATATGTAGGCAATGGCGATGGGCGTGATTTCCTTACCCGCATACACACATAGTAGTGGTAACTAAAGCATATTTGGCGTTTTGCACATTAACAGCAACAACAACAACAATCGATGCAACAACAATAGCGGCGGCGACGGCTGATAAATCATGTAAGTAGGGAGAATCATTGTAAGTCGCTTATCTGTTTTCAACATCCGCACGGGCATCCTCAAAGGGGAAGCAAGTCAAACAAGATTCAAGATTCAAGCAAAATTAACGACTCATTAGATTTACTTGAAGAAAATTAGATTTTAATTGATTTAAAGACAAAAGTGAATGAGTTATCTTCGCTAGAGAAACTCAGCTTGGGTAAAACCGAACGTAAAATATTCCATTTAAATTAATCCAACCTTGTAAGGTTTAGTTTTATAAAGTAATTCTTTCTTACTTAACCAAAGAGTGAAAGTCAAAAGTTCGTTCTATGAGCTAAAGTAGGTAGAAGTGCTGACCAGAGCAATTTAAACCTGAAACTGTGTATTCTATGACGAATTCGCAGAAATCTGTACAACAGGAAAAATCTATTACCGCCAATATTCCTATGAGCTGGAACCCAGACATCAAGTTCCCTCTTCTTCTCCCCATGCAATTTTAAGCAACTGATGAACAAATCTATAGCTGCTTAGAGGCAAGTGTAACCGAGACCTTCCGCGATCGGTTTCGGGTTCAGGGCAGTCCGGACTGTTACTGGATTTCGGTCACCGGTCTGTTGGATTTTTCGGTTTCCCTCAGACGCGCCCCTCGGTCGGTTGGGCGGGAGGTGGATAACGCTGGGTTCGTCGATCCTATTTTAACATTGTAAATGAAGATCTGGAAGTAGTTAACACAGGAAATGCATAAGCTGCTCTTTGGATTTCATTTTTGAATAGCGTCAGCTTCGTCTTACTGGCATTGATACCCAGTTTGTTATATGCCTCTTCTGATACTATCAACACGAGATCGTCTGCACTTTAATTCAGCCCCATCATCCATGGAAACGAGGATAAGACACCTCCTTGTGGTCTATTTCTGTTAACGTAGCTTTTCGCTAAGTTGCTGTAGGTTATAATCGTTCTGCTCATAATAATTGCCTGCTTCCATATACAAACCGCGTCGTCTATGCCACATGTGAAAGATGTATATTACTTAAGACTCCTTCTACGTCTACGAAGGCCCTAAAAGCTGATTTTTATATCTAAAGCTTGCGTCTTATCATACGACCATAAAGCTCCGAATTGACAGTGACAGTATTTTTGTTCCAAAATGGCACAAATATATTTCAAAACTTCGCCATCCTTTACATTTTATTTCCGCTGTTTGAAAAATACGTTTAATTCCCACGTTCCTGTTTTGAAAAAGTTCCATTGATTTTAATGTATTGTAATTACCTGAAATTAGAAAAAAAGACATAGCAAAATTTAAATAATTTCCAAAATATAATATTAATTTTATTGATAAAACTTATTCTATATGACTATGAGTATTTTAAGTAATTTTTAAACAGTTCCTTCATACAATATATAAAAATTAGTAAACAAACATATATTATACACACACACACAATAAAAATCTCCAACACTTTAAGAGAACATCTGTAAATCTTGCGCCCTCATATGCATAAATGGGAAAACATCAGTTTATGACAGCCAAGCAAAGCAAACATGCCGCCCACACAGACTACACGTATTGCCGGTGGTTAGCGCTGTGCTTGTCTGGCTGGCATTGTGCAATTACGTCTTAAGCACACAATCATTATCATAATCCTTAATCGATAATATGGCTTGGAGTGTGTACTCACATGCGAGAGGCGATGTTGATCGTAGTGACAGTCATCTATAGAGCATTACCAACAAAACTAAGTATGGTATGTATGTATGTATGTATCTACAGATGTTTGTGCTTATAAAAAATTTTATGTTGGGAAGGATGAGCGTAATAATAGCTTTGCCGGGCACAACAAGTATAATTCTACGGTATCAGTAAGAAAGTAATAACAACAAATACAATAAGTCGCTGAACATCATCATCATCAACATCCTCATCATTCTCATCCACATTATCTGACATTTTAATACGCAGCTTTGTAGATAAGTCGCTGCCATATGTGGGATTTGAACCCTCACATACTCGTATTGGTGCTGACGACCTTTCGACCTACTTCAGCAGTCGAATGATATGATAGTGACTTCCGTCTGGCTTTATTATATTTATACATTGTTGAAGTAAAAAATGATAAAAAAATTAGTTTTTATAAAAAAAATCTGTCTCTTTGTTGTTTTCATAAAGTGGGAAAACTCAGGCAAACTGAGCTAAACCTTTATACAAAAATATGAAGCTCGAGGTAGAAATTCTCAATTCGGGTAAAAATTTTCCTTTTGAAGAATAATTCGAATTATTGTTGTGAACTTCAAAGACTGTAACATTTTCAATATTCATTTGTAATGAAGTTTTCTGCTTTGAAAAATATTCTGAATTGGGTTAGGTTGGGATAGGCTATGTAAGAGTACTTAGGCCATGCAACCTGTCCTTGAAATACCACTGAGTATCCTATTAGCGCCTAACCGCTAGTCAACGTGTAGAGCTAACAAAACAATGTAGTCTCCGTATTTCTGTTCCCGCTATTTAGCTCTAGTCTCTGAAAGTTCTTAGATTCTAAAGACATACGTAGCATATACAGAGTAAGCTGCTTAAGCTTGTGGCAACTCCAACCAGTGGAGAGCGCAACAATATTGATATGGCAACTCCCAATAAGTGGTTATTACAACAAAAACTCGCTCACTCACAATTGAGATTCTTTCATAATTCTCTCATCGCCAACTTACGGATAAAGAGAGAAATGCTCATACTATTCGTGCCCTTCCTTGCAGCTTCCTCATCCATCATCCACTATCTCATTTCCTGGTATGTTACTTGACTCTGCCACAAAAGCTAGTTCTAGTCAACAAAAACTGAGCGTAATCATCGCATTTAGTGATTTGCAGCAATTCTCTACCGTTTCTGTTTATATTGGCTGCCGGGGTCACTAGAAAAACATTACAAGGATCAAGTTGGCATATGCTGAAACAAATACCCTATCAGAGGATAATCACCTGGTAGTCGTTAATAGAGTCAGTGAAGGTATAGTTGGACTACTCCTATTTTTAAGACGATATCTTCAAAATATTAATTTCAATACCTCACAGGATCATTAGAATCAGTAGTACAGAGATATGCTCAGTTATAGGTATGTATTTTCGACCGAGTTCCTTCTCCAATTTGTGTTTTGTTGATGTTTTTCCAACAAATGGAGGAACCTGCAGTTTAGTCTAAGCCGCCTCCGAACGGCTGATGATTTTTGTTTTGAGGAGCCTTTTTATTTCATGTCAGAAATACACTCGGAGGGGTTGACATTCACTGACGAGGAGCGAACGCAATGAGAAAATTTGACTTAATTTTTTTTTAATCCTCCGTCGAAATATCGCTTCTTTCATAAAATATAAAGACCATTTAATAGGAAATGTATGTTTATCAACAACTCAATATCTCTTTCGGAACTTTTTTTTTTTTGCCTATATACATCTGTATTGTATTCCTCTCCCAGGTATGTTGAATTTGTTGGCGATCGCGTCCTTAATATTTTCAGTTCCACCTATGGCAAGTAGAAAAATCCAATTTCATTATTACAAAAAAAAACTATCGAATTCTATCGACCACAAATATTGGCAGCCATACGTTAGCACCTAAATGTATGTTACATAAATAATTTACACAGCACACATCGGTTGAGTGGCACGGCGAGTGGAAGGAAATCAAACAAAAGGTAAAAACGGAGAATAAATAGAAAAGACAAGAGAAGATTTACGCTAAATGCGGCATAATCCGTGTTAATGGATGAGTTGCAACAACAACAACAACAAAAACCCTAACGAAAAGTAGTGGCAAAAGACAATAGAGTCGTGTTGCGGCGAAGGCAAATGAAACTTTTCTATTTTGTATGCACACGACTTTTCAATAGACCATATCTTTCACTCGATCGAATACCTTTTGCTTATAGATAACCTACTTACAGGCGCAAATAATATAAATACACTTACACATGTATGTTTGTACTCGTATACATGTTTTTGTATTGTATAATGTAATGTAATAATGGTGTTTGCAAACACTTTACGCTGCTGCCGTCGACGGGCGATGTGTCATCTCATCTCAACCACTAACTGCAGCCGTTAATAGAGCTAACATTTTTACAGTAAACAAATTTAATGTTCATTGCTTCTCCTGCTGTGGTCCTGCTGCTGCTGCTGTTTGCTGTTTGCTATTGTTGCTACTCATATATTGAGTGTCCTTTATTTTCGTGTTATACGTTGCATGCAACGTTAGCCACATTTTAATAATACGTGTTATCGTTAAGCTCACCTGTGTCTTTGTCCCAAAGCGCACATACCATACATACATACATACATACATACATACAGCCCATATTGTGAAAATTATAGAATTTTGTATTCGAACGGAGTTTCACGTCTCGAATTGTACGAATAAACGACGACAATCGCTGGAGCGCGGCATACTGTCGCAGATTGAAATTCGATGCGCCCAAATCACGTTCGCACTTTGCCATACGAATGGATAATAAAGGCATTTGTCGTGTTTGTATTTATTTTCAGCTCGGCGTTTCTCACACTCACACTCTCACTAACTTCTAACTTTTTGATGTTGTTCCGGCGTGTGTGTGTGTATGTGTGTGTGGTGGATTTTTGAAGTCGGATAGGATTTCCATTTATCGATACTTAGTATGGCTGTTTGTATAAATTTTTATGTGGCAGGCAAAGTATGGTATGCTTGCCATGAATGGGAAATTGTCTCCTGTGCGCTTTAACGACAACGTGAGAATTGTCAATAAATTATTTGAACGCCATTTGTTGAAAATTTGAAAATAATTGCTTGAATTTATGAGAGAAAAGAAAAAGCAAAAACAAAAAATACACGTATATAACCTGAGTCTTGTGGTCGCTGAAATCGTTTGCTGAATTTATTGTTCAAGAATATTTGGTTACCAGTGTTGCCAATGTAGGTTAGTAGGTATGAAAGAATGTGCACCAAATCAATCGCTGATTGTTTGATGATGATGCGGTAAGGGTTAATGGTGGTTGTCGCTACTTACCATAGACACTACAATATATAAAATAAATTAAATTGGGTTTTTTCTTTGAATTTTCCCAATTACATAAGGTTTATCGAAACCTTTAATAAGAAATGATAAATAAGAAAAATATTTAACAGATATATTTAATTAATTAAAATATATCAAACTCAAGAAGGAGATTTAAGAACTTTGAAAGAAATATATATTTAAGTGATTATTTTTTTTTTTACACAAATAAAATGGTTGAGGAAGTAAGATCGGGAACTAATTAACTAAACTCAATCGCAGATCGAGGGTATAATACTACCATCATTAGGAAGATGTCCAAATCTTCAAATGCACCAGCTGAAAGGCTGAGCAAATCAGACTTGAAAAAACAAATAGAGGACTAAGAAAAGGAAATATTGTGCCATTTATGGTACAAAGCGAGCGTAAAGAAGTCCACAGAAAAAGTATTATGAGCGAAAAGACCTGGACGCAGGTGGCGTCTATGAGAAAAACAAAACGCCACGCTGAAGTAATACGAAAGCGGTTCCAAGGTGGCCCCATAGAAGAGATATTTTTTTAGCATCCTCAAGTGCAAAAAATAAAAAAAAGAATTCGCAGTTAATGGTATTTGGTATAAAACGAAACATCACTTTTCGATCACCAAAACGATTTTCGGTATTTTTTTTTTTTTTTTTTTTTGATGAAATGAAATCCATAGAGGTTAAAATAGAATATATCTTCCATCAAAAAAGATTGAATTCGTTACACAAATATACGTAGAAAAACTAAGTAATCATTCGAACCCTTTGGCTATCATCTTGGCCTCCGCAACAAGTCAAAGGGGCCTGAAGAAAAGGAGTGGATTCCTAGTTTACTTTTAAAAATTTCAAAAACTTATTGTGAGGCTTTTGATATCGAAACAGATTCAGTAAATAAATTCAATTGTTACAAAAAAAAGCAACGACACGTTATGCCGATTTTGTAGTAAGCTTTTGGATTGTTTAATATATCATTGGCTTTCTTCCTTTTAGAGTAGTTAAATATAGTTAATAACAAGCCTAGTCTACTTGCCACACAAGCAACAAAACCAGCGATTTTTTCGGAAAAAATTTCTAGACCGTGCTATCTTTCGAAGATCTTGTGATTTAACACAGTTGTACATACATACATACATAATAATGCTTTTAAATTTGTATATGGATATATTTTCATACAAAAATTTCCCTGAATGCAATCCTTTCACCCTTTACTGAACAATCGCATTTACCTGGCACCCATAAATACCATATTCGTATGTATGTATGTATGTAAATCGTTGAAAAAAAAATAAATTACAATTGTGTGCATGGAGAGGGAGTGAGAGAGGCGAAAAAGCATGAAATAGCAAATCTCTGTTGCATTTATTGAATTAAATGATTGGCCATAAAAGCGACAACTTTGCACAATTTACTGCAATAAAAGCAACAAACAACATATGGCTGGACTATTACAATGAACGTAACAATCGCTCAAACTGCTGCAACAACAGCAACAACAAGCAGCAACTACTGATTGCTACCGCTCAACAAATGCGACTGAGTGCCAGAGAGAGTGCCAACGAATGGAATGCCGCAAAGCCATTAAAATCAACATACAACAACACAACAACAAAAAACGTCATGAAACCACCAACAACGACAACAACAAAAAAATACAAACAACAATAACAAGAACAACAAACGGAAATGGCAACAACAACTAACCAGAAGTGAATACTTGCACCCTCATGCATGTAATGGTGATCAATTAATAAAAGCAAATAAATTTCATCAACAACAAAAACAACAACCAGCACAAGCCGAAGAGGAATGAAGAATAACTGATTGCCAGTAAGTACAAGGTGATGGAGGTCAGTCAGTTAGTGGCACAGTGAAAATGCTTGACTGTCACCAGCACTTACATGCATGTACACGTATGTATGTATATATGTATATAAGAGTACATGTGTGCGCGTCATGAACTCAGCAAATACAAACCACACGTTACAGCAATGAAAAATTCTAGTAAGGAGGTGTTGAGTACGGTTGGCCTAGAGAAGAACAATTCGTACTGTGTTGTTGTGTGCTGGACTTGGAACCCAAAACAATATAAAAACCTTTCAAGGTAGTTTTTGTTTTTGTTGTAGCCGCAAATATATACCCCAAAGTGATTTATGGGAAATGTTGTGGAAGGTCGTTCCGGTATAAAGACTCGACTGTCGAGAGGACTTTTGGTTTTTAGTCGCTACTTACGACTGTCATGCCTTACCGCGGGAAAATTCTTGAACGTCTACCCTGCAGAGTGAATTTTCGTTGCCACCACTTTCACGTTTTTAGTCAAGTCGACAGCATTACGCCAGACATTTTTTGTTTTAGCCCTTCAGCACCAGCACCGAGATACCAGAAGTCTCCAGGTCCCTTTCCACCTGATATTTTCAACGAAGTATAGGTATTCCTCTTCCTTTGCTATCACTGTGGCAGTCCGAAATTCGTCGTCGTTTATTTGGGAGTTAGGATCCATTATCCCCGGATGGTTTACTTTGACCGCAATTAAGGAAGCTAGAGAAGTGATCACTCCATTAGAACAGTATGGTCTGAATTTCGTTTTCATATTTATCTATCGATATCTCCCACACCCAACACTCATTGCGCTCGATTCCAACGGTGTTATAGACAAAGCTGTTATACCGAGTTACTCTCGAAGAGTTAGAGTGTAAGTCGACCGACTTGGTTACGGACTTTTCGATCCGAACAAATAAATTCACATATGCCGGAATAAAGTACTACAGTCAACCTCAGTTGGATCCGCGGCGAAATCAAGCTTTCAGTGCATTTGGGAATGTTTCCTCTGAAGGTTAAATTATCCGGCTGTTGTCATCTTTGCCCACCAAGGCGTTAGAATAATGATACGTGATACGGGTCGGGAACAGTTCGTCCGCCGGAGT
Organism: Ceratitis rosa; assembly: GCA_037013455.1. Classification (NCBI taxonomy): domain Eukaryota; kingdom Metazoa; phylum Arthropoda; class Insecta; order Diptera; family Tephritidae; genus Ceratitis; species Ceratitis rosa. The sequence continues at coordinate 2,850,922 of JAWMAG010000041.1, forward strand.
GAATGCGAGTAATAGCGGGCACCAACCAATCCCAACATCAAACTTGCGCAATTTTGTATGGTTGATTTCTCAAGAACCCACCTTTCTCCGCCATCTTGGCCCGTCCATCTCGCTTCCCGATCTTAAATCACACAAGCACACCAACCAGCCTCAAAATAGCACCTTCGCATTTAAGGGACCGGATATTCCAGGTGCATGGTATTTAAATCGGAAGTACATATGTTGGCAGCTTTCATTGAAGCAGATTTCTACTTACGTGGCGTGTTCTAAGCTCACCTTAAAAGCTCCCTGCTCGTAATACTGGTGAATAGATACTCATTTCAGTGGTCCTTTGAACACTCATTTGTCAGAGTGGCTCCACTAAACGGGATGTGTCTTGGGCTCGGTCCAAAGCTTTCTTTAGGTTGGTTCCTCCTCTCGTTCTATATTTACTGCCGTTTGTAAGGACAGTGTGAATTTAAAATTGAATCCTTTCTGCATGTTCTAATGAAAACAACCGTTATGTAATCAATTTACCGCTAGACGCAGTATACTGGGTTATAAAACAATCATCCATAAAAGTGCCAGTAATGTATGTTGGCATTTGCACACAGGTATATGTATGTACATATGTGTGTAAGTGATTAAAATAGTGTGTATGTGTGTGTGTGTATGTGAGTGGGTGTGCGTGCCACTTGCCAATGTTTCGTGCAACGTCAACTTGTAGCTTTTACTGTCGGAATTTCATTGATGGCATCTACTGTGAACGTTGGCATGTTGACACAACAACAAAAACAACAAAAACAACAACAACAACAAAGCAATAACCATCCACCAGTAACTCCCTTCACTCCAGCTTACTTTACCTTTTGGAGACAAATCAAACAAAAAAAAAGAAAAAAACAAAAACAAAAACAAAAAATCCAATGGAAAAAAGCAACTCACGCGATACACTGCCCGTCAATTTGGCAGTACATTTGGTGAAATGCTTGCTTAAGCCCGCTGTTGTTGTTCGTATTTTTGTTGTTTCAAGTTTGCATGACCTGCGATCATCTTTGTCCTTCGAGCTGCGCTTATCGACACCAACATCAGCAATGGCCATAGTTATATTGGCATCGTCACCATTCATTCACTTCATCATCATCGTCACAGGTCTTACTGTTGCTGTGTGCGTTATCTTTGTTCATGTTGCTATTGTTGTTGTTGTTGTTGTTGTTGTTTTGTTGGACATTTGTGTATCGCCATCAGCGTGCTGCTGCTGCTGCTACTGCTATCGTCGTCAATCGCTTTTGTGTGCGTTTTTGTTGAGGTTCGTTTTACAAAATGCACTGTAATTGTCGGCTATTAGAGTGGCCAAAACAGCATTGCCAAAGGGCACACATATGAATGTATGTATGCATGTATGTGCAGTTCCTCTCTGCCTACACTGCTGCACTACAAAAGCATATTGCATGCAAAATGCAACAAAATTGTTATGGGTGGATAATTGTTGGTTGCACTGACAACCCCAGCTGCTGCTGCTGCTGCTCCTAACTCCCACACATTCACCAAAAACAAGTAAAAATTCTACATACATACACACTCGTACATGTGTTCGAGACAAGTTATGCGCTCTAACACCCACTGCTCTATAAATCAATTCACTCTCTAGAAGTACTATTCCACACATACATACTTACATACATGTATGCACACACATAAATTAATGCATGTTGTACGCTTTCATATGTATACATATGTATCGAACTATGTATGTATGTTCCGCTCCATTGCCTTGCATTCATTCAAATATTTAGTTGTCCAGCCTTTTCTATTTTGTCACCAACACTCATACGCACCGTAGACCATCAACAAGAGGAGTGTTATTGTGTTTACAGACGTATGTACATACATACATATATTTGAATTTGTACATACAATAGGCGTGTACGCCTCAAGCTTTTATCCATTCATGTGCGCGGAATTCACTTTGGATGAATTATTAATGACAAAAGTGATTTTAAGTAAGGGTTCATTAACTCGAATATCTACATACATACCATACATACATAGTCATACATACATACATATGTACATTTCTATTTATTATTTATACAATTTAGCGTTTGAAAATACTGTATAATTTTCAAAAATTGATAACCTATCAACTCGAAAACAATGAAGTTTTAAGTTTTAACAAATAAACTGTTGGTGAAGGCATAGTGAGGCGGAAAATGTTTCAAATATGTTTATTACAATAAGAGCTTGCTGCAATAAAGGTATTAAATTGCAAATATTTAAGAATTACTAGCAGACTCGGGCACATTTTGTAGTGACTTTCTGTTTTTGTCCAACTTTTATTCTAGTTCGTATTGCCAAGAGCGTTAAAAAATAATAAAAAAACCTTATCAACTACATCAAACTATGTCAAAATCTTCAGATTTTTATTATATTATTCCTCTCAAGATCTATCACGAAAATGCTAATATGAATTCCTCGAAGTATGCCAAGCGGACCAGTCACACTCGAGTTGTACACACCACTAGCATGGTTTCAAAAGTACAGAGCTACATTTGGACATTTATCAAGCTGAACTGTCAAATCAAATTTTTTTTTTTTATTAGCTAAAAGTCAGGCTTTTGTGAAAATGAATCGCCTAACCACCGCACGATGTGCTAAAATTGTTAAAATTTACTCATTACAACGTAGCCACGTTTCGTTCATTAAATGCATTTGTTTATTAAATCTATTCTAAAACTATCCAAGAATATGTCTTAAAAATTTCAGTGAACAATTCGGCATATTTAAGAAGCTAGAGCAGTTTTAGAGGCCGAGCGTCGAGTAGCTTCGAATGCTTGGGCAGAATTTTGAAGTAGCTTTTCATTTTGAAAAACTTTAGAAAAGGATGCCGGTGATAGCCAAAAGAATATATGCCCGAGGGAAAGAAATCAAAATGAACAAAAGTATTATTTCAATTTTTTTTTGCAACTTGAAATTATTTTTCTTTTTCAAGCTAAGAAAAAATTTGGAATTTTCCAACTTCTTTCCAACTTCTTTGGTGTGCACTATGGTCCGGAGGTGTGATTGAATCTTACCTCTATGAAAGCGAAAATAGTGAGACCTTCATTGTCGATTTGAAGCGTTATGATCATATGACAACCGATTTTTTTTGGCCTGCAATACAAGAACACGACACGAACCATATGTGGTTTCAACAAAATTGTTACACATACCACACAACACGGGCGAATATGTCATTGTTGCGAGAGATATTTCTCGGGCGCGTAATCTCTTGAATTGACGATGTGAATTGGTCACCGAGTTCGTGCGATGACACCGTTTGACTTTTGTTGTGGTGTCTAGGCGAAAGACCGTATTTATTTGTATAAATCTTTGACACTTGGCACCTGAAAACCAACGCTCGTCAAGCTATACCTGAAATGCCGTCCAATATGTCATCTAAAAATTTAAAATTAAATATTTATTGTATATTTTTTTCAAATAGATCGATTCACTTCCCGTAAAGAAAGGATTTCAAACGAAAAGATTTAATAAAAATACGATTTTTTCTAATTTTCTAGTAGGCCAGTCCCTGGATAATTTTTTAAAAACAATTTTTTTCGCACAAACCTTTCTTCCAATGGCCATGGAAAAAATCCTGCAAAATTACAATATATAATGAAAATGCTGACGATTTCACCATATCGGGAACACAACTTGACAGATCCGAGGTGGCGTTAATTCCAATTAAAATGCTCAGAACATATAGAAATCGATATCCAACTGTGAAATAACAAAGCAGATTTGGCCCAAGTATGATAAGTCTATTAAGATTTTGTATTGATGCACAACCACAGTATGGGAACCTTACCTTTGCCGTCGCCGTAACTGTGACTCTCTCTCTGTGAGTGTCTAACTCTCTCGCATATTCGACATAGAACATATTGACGGTTGACGGTTCGAGTCTCTCTGCAGGCGAACTAATTTTGAATTTTATTATAATTTTATTTTGGCGAAGTAGAAATTCAGCACTTCCAAATAAACTGGTATATAACTAGTATAAAGCTGTTGCGTTGTTGGGCAATTGAAAGTTCGCAGGACATCGCCATTTGCTTATATGGCAAATAGATGAAAGATGAACTAGTTAATGCAAAACAGATATTATTGAAACCACTAAGGAGAAAGGCACATTGCTAACGAAAGGGAAACCTTGAGCTTTTGGTATTTTCCAATGAATTTGCATATTTTCGAATTTCGCTTTCATGCTACTGATTTATTTCCTAGCTTATGCATTTCCTGTGTCACTTCCTTGCCATATTTTCTTATCGTATTTTTTATTAACCAATATTTTTTTTTTTTTTTATTTTATTAGTCACTTTTTTATTATCTTCTATTTTCAACCATATTTTAATACAACAATGAGTATATACTTGTATATATATGTGTGGCTGTGGTTGAGCTTAACGGTACTATGTATATGGTAGTAGTGTCGAATATAAATATTCATTGTCATTGGAAAAGGCGCGAAAACTGTCACAGCCATACACATACACATACACACATATACTATTGTATATACTATATGCAGAAATTAAGGTAGATCAGTAGCGGAAGACTGCGCTAGGCGGGCTGTGCATTGGACAGAGCTGCGCCACACCGGCTGCATTGTTCATTTTAACTAAATATGCGCTTTTAACTTTCTGATGTTTTTCAACTAGCCAACAGCTGGGCGTACTACAACTACAAAAATTACGAGAAAAAAACAAAATAAATAGGAAAAAACAACAACAACAAAAAATGCAGAAAGTACCACAAGAATCTTTTGCATTTTTCCCCATGCAGTTTTGTGTGTCCATCATAACAATTTTCTCTTGCATGTACGCCGCGGCTCCGCTCGGCGCTCTGCGCCCGCTGCCTTGTTGACTTTTACTATATACCATAATCCCAGTTTTTTATTGTTGCGGCCAGCAGCTATGCTGTTGGTTGGTTATTGTTGTGGTAGTGAGCTGGATTTTTGGCAAGAAAATATTTTATATCATATTTTTCTTTGAATTTATCATTTTTGTCATTTTGTTGGTGTTGTTGTTGTCGTTTTTTGTCGTTTGACACCGCCCCTTTTCATTTACGCCCTTCACTGAGCAGGCAAATTTCATTTCGGCGTTCCTTTTTTTTTTTTTTTGTTTTTTGTTCTTTGACAGAAATATGGCAACGCCGTGCATTGTATACGGGTTAATTGTTGGTTTTGTTGTTGTCGCTTTTTTAGCGCGGAATTTAGAATTTATTTATTTTATTCTCTTTCTTTAGTAGCTTTTACTGGTATTTTGGTTTTCATTTCTCACTGCTTTTGTGGGCTGCCGCCGCCGTTGTGTGGCGTGGCGTGGCGCAGCGTGGCGTGGCATGTTGAGCGTTGTAAAGCACGTATTAGCAATCGCTGGATTTAGGTTAGCTAAGTTGTGGGCACTTAACGGTTTCTGGTGCTTGGCATGCACAAAGCTGCCACCATATTTTATTATATACATATATATGTATACCTCTAAACATTCTGTGGTCAAAAAGTAAAATCAAAATGTAAGCCAGTTATGAAAAATTCTTGGTAGTGTACTTCAGTCGCATGCAAAAGCGGTATGAAAAGTTTTAAAAAGTGACAGAGTCAAAATTTCAAAAGGATTTTAATACATTTTTCAAATTATACATAAAGACCCTGTTCAATTTTATTAACAGTTTTTTTGAGTCCAAAGTCAATGACTTATATTGCTTTTCATAGAGTCTCCTCAGTTTCAACGGAGGAATTTAGTAAGTAACAGAAATTATGCTCCAAGGGAACTATGGGGTGGAATTAGCACCAGCAATTAACGAACCGACTGATCGACCCTTGGACTTGGTTATGGAATACTGACTGGGACACCAGATCTTTTTCCAGCTGGTATTCCCAACGGAGTGGTGGTCTTCCCCTTCCTCTGCTTCCACACGACAGGTACTGAATGGAAAACATTTAAAGCAGAGAAACTCTCATCCATCCGGACACTGGATGCTTCTGTGCGATTGTTACTTCAAACAGTCCGACTCTCAATCTTGGCTTGGAGACCGTTAATGCCGCCTAATTGCCATTTGAACACGACTTATGTTTTACGTTAAAATTATGGGAAAAAATCGACGCAACCAAAATTCTGCAAGATAGACTATAAGAGTATAAGGTTCACTCATTTCTTCCTCTCCTGCAATGCAAGTAAGGTTACTATTTGAATTAAAATATCGTTAGACAATTAAATAAAATATTTTCGTACTAACTCTTAGTTACACTGAAGATTGATAATATTTGCTATATTCACATGTACATACCTATGTATGTTCACACAAATATTGCAGATTAGAACTTTAGAAGTAAAATCTTGGAAATTCAAACTCCCCATCATTTCTTCAAACTCTTATTAAAAGTAACTTAAGAAGCAAAAGCAAAAAAAAAACCAATTCATGCAACATTCTGTTCTCCATTTTATCGAAATTTCAAGAGCGGAGGCAGCTGCTGAAACACCAAAAGCCAACCAGCAAACTTTGGTACGGAAAAGGAAAAAAATTGAAATAAAAAACTTCGAATAAGCAAAAACTAAAAAATTTGTCGAAAACTGAAAAACGAACGCATTGTGATGCATCAACACAACGAAATATATTAAAGATTTTACTTCAATGTTCCCGGAATGAGTGGGCTCTAGGGGGGGTTTTAATCTCATTAAGATTTTAACGTGCTCAGTGGTTAATAATTATTATAAATACGAGGATTCATTGTTATTAGACAATTAGTCTTGAAACTATCGTCAGCCAAGCAATATAGTAACAAACGAACTATGAAAGAAAATGAGCCAAGCCAAAAGACTATCTCTAAATGGTAAGACCATTACCATGGAGATAAAACTGCTCTCCACTATATAATTTGCACTTCTGCTCTCGAAAATAATCGCTGAATAAGTCAATGGTAGTCCCCCTGTGGGTTAGGGGTTCAAGAATTTACCCGCGGTAAGGCATGCCTGCCGTCACAGGCGACTAAAATCCAATAGTTTCCACGATAATCGGGTCTTTATACCGGAACGAGCCGGTTTATTTATCCGGCCAAGGACTGTCACTCCCGCAACATTCCACAAAAATTACTTTGAGTAATATTTTTTCGGTTAAAAACAAAAAAGGGTAAGTAGTAGAGCGAAAAATTACCATGAATCTTGCAACCTTACATTACATACGATCTGTTTAACTTCGAACTTAAAGCCACATATTAAAATGGAAACAAGGATTTGCTCAATTAAATACGATCTGGTGGTTGAGCTACCTAATCCATATCTTGCATATCCTGAAAGCCTTCAAAGTATTATTTCCTGGTGATAACAGAGATGATACTCCGCCTTCTTGGTAACATCAATGGAGAGCAGCAAATCAACCTGCTTATAGGAGCCCGAAAAGGAATATATTTCAATTCAAATAATAAAAGTAGAATATTACTTTAGTCACATGTTTGTATGCATCTACTCCTTAAATCATCCTTAATTGACAAAATTTTTTTTTCGGAATAATTTACTGTATTGTCGCTAAATATATAGATATTATTCAAGCTGTACCTCTGTTTGAATGTCCACAACCTACTTTGACCGGCCATAAATATGTAATTACCTGAAAGGATATAAAAAGGATAAATAAATGCATTATTCTTATTGCATTAATAAAAAAAAATATACACAGAAAGTACGTCAGTTTCATCACACCAATCTTCTTTATATTTATGTACAAATACATACATACATATTTATGTATGTACTCTAAATCTGATTTTCATGCTTTTCAAATATTCAACCGTTTTTATTCCAAAAATAATTTGCTAATTCAGCAATTCCCTTCTTTTGCTCATTTGGCAATTCTCGGAAAGAATCAAAAATGTAAAAAAAAAAAAACAGTAAAAAAAAAACAAAATATGAAAATTATTTAGTGCAATTTGAATTAAAATGAGCGCCAAATTACCTTTCGCAAAAAGCTTCTGAAAAAGCAATTCATGCAAATTCATTAACTCTTCTACGTGCTTTCTTCAATTTCTCTCACTACACGCTTTCATCAGCATTGCCATTTTACGTGGACTCTCAAAGGCTTTTATAGTTTGACTACTAAATAAGGTGGAAGTGGAAAATATCATAGAAATATATTTATATATGGTATATATATATTTATATATATCTTGTAAATTTGTTGAGTGGCACAAATGAAAGGTGTATACCAGACGGTTGAGGCAAAAAATAGAATTAAAATATTCATTTTCTTTTCATAACTGGTAATACTAAGTCCACTTGACGGTAGTTTTCAACTGTATAAAAAAATAAATATAAACCAAACCAGTCATAATGCCGAGACTAGTTGATGTTCAGTGAAATTTGACAATCTGGGAGACATGGGATATAGGTTTGTTGAAAACTGTAGAGTAAATATGTATTTTTAGAAATTTTTTTCTAAATTAATAGCTGACTAATTTTCAGCTCACTAAGCTCGTATTTATTGCTTATGAAAATAGCACATGATCGATCAGAAGATCGTCATGTGTACACATTGGATTCCACACAATTTGTAAATCGTTCAAAAACAGACTAGTGTAGATTGGTACAGAGGAATGTGCGAAAATCACGATAGCAAGTTTGATTCTCATGGCTCTTTTCCAGGATGTGGTACATGGTGATTAGCAAATTAATGGTAACTTTGTTTAGCCTGTAAGTATTTCACTTTCACTGCCATCCAGTAGGCTGGAGCAGTGTTCCCTTCATAAATTTAGTATCAGAGCATCTGTTGTTAGATCACCGCTTTGGATGTTACGTTGGTGTGCTCTCGTCATAAAAACCTCGTCGTCGCTTTTCTTTTCAACACTCGGTATTTCCTTCCTAAAGTAATCTTCTTTTCTGCTTTTTCATAATTGGTGTAGACCGTGTACGCAATAATAGTCGTCGCTGTTTGGCACCGATTGGAATGACCAAGTGAAACTAGGTCGCTCTCCAACTGATCCTTCCTTGAAGTTACCTTTAGCATATTTATTAGTAGTGATTTAAGGATGGTAAATAATTTTTCGAATTGCAACTGATAGAAATTCCATATTCTTTCGGTAAGTAACTCCATTGTGCTCATTTTCTTATGTGCTTCTCTAAAAAAAAAACAGAAACACAAAAACCAAACCACTTTTATATCCATCAAACATTTCACACAAACAAGTATTTTCCTCATTCTTTCACTCAATTCACTTTCTTTTCATTTTTTCCACGCGCCGGCGACGTCTTGACGGCGGTTTTGTGTTAAAAAGACCGTCAAAAATTTGCGGTTTCAGCTTTATGGCTTTGCATATGAGCTTCCTGCTGCTGCTGCAGCCAACCACCATTCAACCACTTGCAGCCTTGTTGAGCCTAAACCACGAGACGAGTATCGCTACTATGCTGCCTAAATAAGTGGAATGTAATGGAAAATGAAAACGTTGAAAAACAACAATAATAAAAGTGTAATCCAAGTCATGCGGCAAATTTTCCTGGTTAAAGCAAAGGAGCAGAGGGAAAAGTAAAGAAATTGTGGGCGTAAAAACAGTAAAGTATGTTGGCATGAAAACCGCAGTGCAAAGCTGAGAAAAATGGAAAACACAAAAACAGTGAATGTGAAAGTGGAAAGTGGAGAGGAAGAAGTGTTTTTTTTTCAAGTAGAAGTAAATGAATAAAATGCTTGATAGTTGTTTTATGGGTTTGCTTGCATAGTTTTAATAGTTTTCCGAAGGTGTGTAGGCAAATAAATGTGTGGTGTTTATCTTAAAGACTCAAGTAAATGCGCGAAGTTCGGCAACAATCATAATGATATTTTTATACTAAATTGTACTTTTTCGAAAGCCGCAGTTTCCAAATTGCTCTCAGCGACGCTAAAGAAATTCCCCTTCAAAAAATAGAATAAAATTGCTTAAAATTATCATGTGTTAGTAAAGCAAGTAATTTTATTAAACTATTGTTTAGTAATCGTAATCCTTTCCAAAAAAAAAAAATATTTATTATTTTTTTCAGTTACAAATGAAATCCATACACTTCAAATTCTGCGTAAAACTTCAGGTGGCACCAGTTAAATTGGAAATATGTTATGTAAATGCAATGTGGAATTTTTAAATATATTCTCTCTCGACTGCTAAATATTTATAAATATTTTTCGCTACTACCATACTCATATGAAATGTAATCTCTCGCTCTTATTGCATATCAAACTTTGTCAATTAATGGAGTTTTTTTCTTTTTTTGTTTGTATCAACTGAACGCCTCAAACGCCTCAAATATGTGATGTAAAAGCTTCAACCTCAATATTCAGTACACGTGCATAGTTTTTAAATGATAAATGAGAGTTTTCCAAAAAAAAACTCAAAAAGAAAGCATCAATTGCACACGCATATATGTGTGTTTGTGTGAGTGTGTGTGCTCGGGAGTTTATTGAATTTTTGGCAACATAAATTAGAATATTTTACTCTATACCAAATATGCAACGCTGCTGAAAATACCAAAAGCGAAATCTCTGGGCAACAAATTTGTAGACCAAAATATATGTATTATACATATATAAATTATTTATATATTGTATAATATATTAAATATTTATTTATTTCACTTGCAGTTTATGTATTTAGTTCATATGTATACTCGTATATGTATATATTCACGTGTGTAGTATAAGCTTTAAACCCTAAAAATGTATAACAAACTGCTTAATAAATAATAAAAAAAAAAATCCCTGTGAAAATACAAAATAAGCGATAAACAAAATTTCTGTGCCATATTTTTGTGCCGAAAATACAGAATTTAGAATTTTTAGAGCGTGAATTTTTGTATGCTCATCTATTTGAGCAGGTATGTTTTAAACTTTAGTTTACGAAATTGCATTTTTTTGTTTTTTTTTTTTTTTTGGTATGGAAAAAGAGATTGGGAAGTATTTTTGATTTACATCGTTTGCGATACTAAATGGAATAGTTGTTGGTGGTTTTGTCATAATTTATGAAAACAGTGTTTCAAACTACAGAGAAACTCCATTCTGCATAATTTTGGATGGATATCTGACCAGGATTCAAACTCACAAAGCAGCTAATGCGACTGCCTGCACAGTATACATCCATTATCAATAACCAAAAATCCGATAAAGTTAAGTTTGGACCTTTTTTCCTTTGTGACTTTGTCCCTGCTAGTTCTCCCGCAGATGAATTATGGTGAAACAGAAACCACTCAGCACCAGTTCGAAGATAAATTTACCCATGCAGCTGGGAATGAAATCAAAATTCTTGAATCAGCTCGGGCCGACCAATGATTCAGACTCTCGTGAGTATAACATCAACTTTTTCTGCGATATACCCACAATATCCAGAGACACTTTGCTATAGATCGCTTGAAGCGCCAGCGTTTGAGTAGTTCCTAATGGACCACATGTGGTGAATGTAGTTACGGGTTGAACGATTTCTAGCTTCTTAGCTGAAATAATTCTTTCTAGCGGCTTTTACCATGAGAAAGCTCCGTAAAACAGGGTTAGTTTGATTATAGACATGTAAATAATATTAATACTTTAAAATAAGAGCCGATGGTAGACCTGCCGCAGTATAAAGCTACTCAGAATTTTCTTTCTCTCTTCGATGTTTGCCTCCCAGAACAGTTTCCCGTGACAAAGTGACTTGAATTCCACTCACAACTATTCTGTTTAAAATGTTAATGAATTCAATGAACAAGTATATATGTATGTATTTACCGATTGTAGTAGCCGAAAATGTGCACAAAAACTATACATAAAAAATTCAAATTCTCACAAAGATTGACAGCTCTTCTAAATGCTATTTTTTAATATTTCACTGTCAGGCGATTTGCACAAAAAAAAACAAACAAAAACAAACAAATTTAAAGCCGCGAAAATTCGAAAATAAAATGAATAAACAAAAAACCTACAAGACAAACCACAATAGAATGGGCGGAACTAAAGTTTATGCTTAATTTCCATAAAATCATAAAATTATTAAGCGACGCGTCTCGAACATTTACTCAATAAGCCTATAAGTAGGCTATAAATTTCAACCGCCAACCGCAAATAATTCAAATGCTTAATGTTGGAGAAAGCCGAAAGCCCAAAGCCGACAAGTCTTTCTACTTTAAACATATTTTATCGAGTGCAATCAACAACAAAAATACAAACAAACAAACAAACGCAACAACAAAAGCTGTAATGACAAAAAAATATTTGTGGATTATTCAAAAGCAACGAACAAGGACAGCCGTCAGCCACAAATATCTCTTAGACATATTCAATAAATTAGCTGTCAAGCCAAAAATTATGCTATGCTGTAAAGCAATGAAAATATGGTCGATAAAGATCGGCAAGTAATGAAGGCGCGACAGCAGAAACCAATATGAGTTTGTTTGTATGTTTCAGCTAAAAGTTGTTGTTGTAAATATTGGATACACGAGTGGAAGGCAGAGAGAGGAATGGAGAGAGGGAGAGAGAGAGAGCGTATGGGCAGTGGGCACAATTGGAATTTGTTGAATTATTTTATAAAATGCGTTGACAGATATCTTTAACGAAATTACAGCAAATAAGTGGTATCAAATTCGTAAAAGAAATGACAAATTTAAGGGTCGAGCTCTTACTTCCTTACTGCATAATTTAATTTATTTATACACCAACAGTCTCCTTTCAGAAATCTACGTCTATCATTTACTAGTTGGACGAAGGAATACCTGTTAGAATACCAGTTGAAATTTAGTTATATTAATATTTCAGCTTTAAATAACCTGAAGGTTGATTCGTTGCTCCACACTTATCCACTTGGCATACACCACAAACCACCTTGTAGACGTACGAAGTTACACAATCTCCATTGAGACTCATTCACGGAGCAGCCATTCACATCTTCAGGGTATAATTGTCAATGTCGAATATCTTAATCAATATCATGCTCCTGACTTAAGTTTAGCGCAAGTAAAGTGTGGAGAATTAAGCAACTAATTTTTATTGAGCAGAAGAGCAGATCTCGCCATAACCATGCGGCACCAGTCATCTCTTTATATGCGACCTTAATCTCACTCATCAAATATGCCCTTCTGTCAAAATACTTTTGTTCATATTGTTTTCTGAAAACGTACACTGTACATACACAGTTGGCTGGAAATCATGTCAAGTGCCTAAAAATATGCTATACAATAGATTTTAAATCAAAAAGGCAATAGGAGAAGAGCGTTCAAGTGTCAAGTTGAAAGTGAGCAAAGCTTAAATATGCAAACATACAAGCACCGTTATATGCACTCATACATGTATACATACGTGGGATGGTATTTAAGTGCTGAAAAACAAACGAATGAGAAGCGTAAAATCTGCATTTTCTTTTCATATATTTAATGCAAAATGAAGTTGGAAAGTCACTAGTGAAATCTTTAAACCACCAAAAATTTAAGCAGTTCTAACTGATACCTTTGGAGAATTTCTCAAATATATTTCGAAACAGTTCTCCATAGTCTTGGTATATGACTATGGAGAACTTTCTCGAAACGTTTATACTACCTTCAGATGACAAAGATGGAAATGGATTTCTTCCAAAGAATTCTTGGGCTTTTTAAGGTCGAACGGCCTATGGATTTTTAACCATTGAAGGGATGCACATTACCTAATAATTTTCTCAATTTTTTTTTATTGCTGCCTCAGATCAATACCAAATAATATTTTGCATAAAAAAATAATAAAGAGTTCATAAAAATTACTGCTCTAAATATGTATAGTATTATTTTTCTACAAACTTAAATAGCGCCCCTCGTATATATCTAGAAGCCAAAAAAAACATGTGTATTCATAAACTGATTTGAATATGAAGAAGGACAAAAGCCAAAAAGCCGCGGAACCTTTTCAAGTAAAGTTTAGAAGCTTCCAACACACATACATACATAAGTGCACACACATGCACATAGCTGAGCTTATGGAAAAGCCTAAAAAATGTCTTTCTCTCACATGTATTGTATGTATGTATGTATGTGGATATGAATATGCTTGGCTTTAATGCACATAAATACGGATTTGACACAAACAACTACAGACACATATACACACTCACTCAAACACACAGCCATAGTAGCACTTTCACGCCTTTTATATATGATATTTGCTTATGTGTATGTGTGTGTGTGTGTACATGTGTGCCAACGCCACGCTACACAATAAACTAATTTATTACTTTAATTCGCCTTCAGTGCGCGCCTTTGCATAGAGGATTCGGAATTTCTCACATTTTTTCAGCATTTCTATCGACGCGCCTTAATGTAGGCAATGTATACATTGTAACCTTTCTTTATTTGATTCAACATTTTTTCTGCTCTACACTTTTTCATGCACAAACCATTTTTTCTCGTTTGGGATACACATTGCAAAAGCCTCCGCAGCCAGCCTTTCTACCAACAACCCGCGTGCGCTGTGGCTGCTGCTCCACTCTATGACTCTACAATATGACCAACATGACTGCGGTTGTGGCATTCCGTAAGCAGTAAAGGCGACAACAACAAAAATATCAAGCATTTGCCAAATAAAAAAATGATGTTACATTCGGTTTTCGATTTCCGCGCATTCAAGCGTACGCCGAAATCAGTAGTGGTAGCAGTAAAGGCAAGGAAGGCATGGCATGGGATTGGAGAATGGAGTATGGGAAAATCAAATTATGTTCAGACACACAAATCTTTTGGTAACAGTGGAGAGAATTCAAAGTGAAGCGTTGACAGGATTCACAAAAACACCAGCAACCAATGCTACGTAGTTGTGTATGTTAACTACATATGTACATATACATATGTGTGTATGTATGCTCACACCAATGCAGTCATGTGCATTTATAACCTCAGCTTAAGAGCGTGCGGCCGTAAATCGATGCTTTCGCAGTGCCTTCCTCCATTTTTTTTTCCTCATGTTGATTTTCATTACAATGCTTTAGTGTAAATCATCATCGTCGAAAAGATGAAAGTCTTGGCAAAGTTTCTTTTTTTTTATTTTTGCTTTTTGTTATTTCAGCGTCATTTATTTTGTGTTTCTCAATTTTCTCTGTGTTCGCTGGCGTCAGACATAAACAAGCTCGGTGTGAAGGGGGGTGGGGGGAGAGTAGTTTGTGTTAGCTCATCGCCTGGCTCTCCATTCAACCATGTACTCCTTTGGTTTATGTGCGAATAAGATTTATTGCAAATTTTTGGCACATTTGATCTTGATTTTAGGGAGTTTGTATAGCTATACCAGTTTGAATGATTCGGACTTCAGTGGGATTTTCAAAAAAAAAAGGAACAAGAAAACAATTATTATTAAATTTCCATTATGCATTTCTACTTTGGCTGGACATTGGAACTTTAAACTATTGAAGATTTTTTTCTTTTAAAACATTTAATAAACAAAAGTTATAAAGTTGGCGCCTTGTAACCGCTGAAGCGATTTCGGCCGAGCTCCAGCAACAATTGGTACCGGGCCCCTCCAGTTTATGGGAGATTTTGGTGAAGAATCTTGGTTAACTAACTTTTGGTTGAATGCTGGAACGTGAATAAGCCCAATCGTCGGCATGGAGACCTCCAAGATTTAATGGAATCGAATTGATTTTGTTCAAGAATTGGATTTTGGGAAGCCAAATAGTTGATGACTGAATGAAACTGGATATGCCAAAAGTGCTAAAAACTCCCTTCAATGAGCTCGATTAAAATGCTGGAAGACGAGTCAAAGTGATATGGAATGGCTTTATGGTCTACGATAATGTATGTCAATGCAATGCGGAGGAATATTCAGTTAACCTTTACTCACAATTTTTTGGAAGGAATATAGGATGACTGTAGATCTGATAAAAGGCATCGCATGCATTACTGACAGTGATGCCTGCAAGAAATGTGAGGAGAAAAACATGAATGAGACGTTAAAGCATCTCCTCTACTTATGTCGGCCTTGCCAACCACCAGCACCACTAAGACAGCTAGCGGTATCCACGCTAGAAATCAGTCAATACATCAGAGATCAATCAAAAACCCGTTACAATTTTTAAGGATCACTATTTGAAGGCATTCAATTGGAATATCTGGTTCCTTAAATTGGAAAGTTGTCGCTGCCCAGCTCATTGATATCCCCATAAGGCTAAAAACTGATATCACCGCAGTTTAAGAAATGCGATAGACGACACAAGGAAGGCAGACTCATGCTACAGCGGTCATACAAAGGAGCAAATTTGGTATTGGGTTTTTGGTGAAGAAGAGAATCAAGGCCTCGTCACAATTCACATCAAAGTGAAGTCCTTCAACTTACCGCTGATTGGTGGCCACGTCATGAAGGAAAAAAGCGCGATGTGATCTAATATGATTCTCTGTCCCGCCTCGATGTCAAAATCGTGCTTGTCGATTTCAACGCCACGGTGAAGAAACGCTTCCCCAACGAAATATCACTACGCCGGGACCCGAAATATGGTTGACTTTAGTACTACATTTCGGTGCAAGAAAGTTCATCAAGCGACAGATACCATGAGCTGAAAATGAAAGCAATACACTTTTGCAGATGAAAAATCGTGAGGCCGAAGAGCATAAGAGGCTGGTTGGCATTCTAGAATTGTATGAAGAGACGCGGCAACTTATAGAATGATTCACGATCGGCGCATAAGGGAAATGATTAACCTGAAAACTCAATCAATGATATGGAAAAGACGTTTCGTTACGCGACTAAGACGAAGTTCGATTAGCGACTGCTCACTGAAAGAATAATATGACAGGCTTATGAGCTATGGAGTTATGCTATTCAAATATGTCGGCAAAGGACTGATAAGGTACGTGCATCAGCTTGTTTGAAGTCATGAATTCGGACCAAGAAAGAGAGACCCACGGGCTGTATCAACTATCGTAGGATAAGGCTCCTCAATATGGCATATACCAGAAGCATAATCGGGTTTGGGAACTGCATCAAATAAATAAATTGCTGGACTACCAAAGCGTCATCGAAATGAATGAGTGATGTGTTGATTGTTTACTTCGTCATTGAATATAAAATAAAAAAAATTATTTATTCAAAACAGAATTACGTATATATAAATATTAGCTCGCTTAACAAAAATGATGAGTAAGAAAAGTGCATATCCTACTGTCACTAGCATCCTGCTGCATTTTGTCTTTATCTAAACATACACACATACACATACACTCATATTATGCATACATATTCGTATGTAACCATGTGTCTAAATAGTTAAATAAATAATAATATTTGCATTATGTTTTTATTTGCTGTCAAAATAAGATCTAATATTAATGCCAGAAAATTGCATACCACAAACACATACAAACACCCCCACACACATACACACACACTCAAGCAGAATATGCAGATTTACATAACGCCGACGAAAAGATGTAAAAACGCCCGAACATATGCCAAAATTCACGTCAGACCATATGCAAACTAAAAATAATGGAAATGAAATTTCATTTCAATTTTCTAGTTATACATATTTGAACCGTCTGCCAGCGCGTTCTACTTGACTAACCCACCCACACACACACACACACCCACACGAATACAATTGCAATCCTTAACCACACACCCACTGCTTCTTACTACAACTTCGCTCTATTATTATTATTGTTTTCATGTTTTCCTGTTTTCGTTTACATTTCTCTATATTCCCATCTGTTTTTAGGATTCCGTGTGGATTGTGCGAGTTTTCTACTTAAAGGATTTCATTTTACTGTTTGCTTACAGCAAAGTCGCTATTCATTTTTCCTTTTATTTCAATGGCTTTACTCGGTGTTTAAGTGGGATTAGTTTTATTTTCATATTTCCTTCTTTTCGAATGGAGAGAAATGTAATAATTTTGAGGTTATAAAAAATTATGTTCTTAGTCGGTATTTTAATCAAAATTTAGAAAAGAAAGTAGAAACTACTAAAATGAGTACATTTTAAGAAGTAAAATGAAAGGATCTGAGTTTATTTTGTTTAATGGTATCCTTAGAGATATACGAGTATGTATAACTAAAAAAAGCTGCTGCTTGACACTAGCGCAAAGAAAGAGAGCTTCCTTTTGGTTACGTGCGAGATGACGGTGCAAGGTCAGGGCTATATAGTGGATGCATCAACAGCTCACAGCCAAGTGTTCTCTCAGTTTTTGGCGAGTGACCAAAGATGTGTGCGGTCTAGCGTTGTCCTGGTGGACTATGGCACCTTTAAGATTGACCAATTCTGGCCGCTTCTCGTTGATGGATGCATTCAATTTGTCGAGTAATCCAGTAATCGTTTAATTCCCTAAAAGCAGCTCAAAACACCCTTCCAATCCCACCAAACTGGCGACAGCGTAATCTTGTTTTGATGAGTATCAGTCTTTGAAGTGGTTTGTGCCGCTTCAACATACTTGGACCATGATCGTTTTCCTCTCTCGATGAACCAAAACTAAACTCTACAAGTCACTCATCATAACTGTCCTGCTATTTGGTACGGAAGTATGGACGATGCCAACATTTAACGAATCAACGTTAGGAAAGTTTTCGAGAGAAAGTTTTCGAGTTATTCGGCAAAGTTGACATAGTCCAGCGAACCAAGAAACAGCGGCTGTGCTGGCGAGGTCATGGAATTCGGATAGATAAAGATTTAAAAGTTTCAATGCAGTATCCGCTGGTGGAAGCAGAAGAAGAGGAAGGCATCCAGTCTGTTGGAACGATTAGGTGGAGAAGGACTTGGCTTCTCTTGATATTCCTAATATGTTCCAAACTTCGAAAAGAAGAAATCAATGGTGCAATGTTGGTTAACTCGGCTATAATCGCGTAAGCGGTGTCTAAGTCAGTAAAGAAGAAGAAGAAGAAAAACCAGATAACTGGATTGAAGAATTCATGACCAAGCTATGTGGATTATTGTAAGAATAATTTATCAAATTTCCATTTAAAATATTTGAATTTTGACACTACGCATCGTTACTGATAAGACTCCGATCGGATTTCAGAACAGCTTGTATTTAGAACGCTTAGTAACCTCGGAAGAACGAGTTATATTGCGTAATATCGTGAAGTGATGTTCCTACATTAGATCAAGTCAAACTTGAGGACTTTAAACAGTTGAAAGATCGTAAAGAGCACTAAGCCGTGAAAATTTTGCAGCTTATTCTGCAAAAATTCCAATGTGAATTTGAGAGGTCTTAAAACACAATCGTCATATGCCGGTGGATTAAAGTACGCGCTGCGGGGCGGGAAGACTTCGGTTGGAGACCTAGAAAACATCTAAAAAGAATTTTTTTTTTCAAATAGGTTCACGGCTCGGCCGACTTCATACTGAACTAAGTGTCTCTATTTGTAGAGAAATCATTAAAAGGTAAAATGCAAATCGAAGGGAAACCTCTGGTCCGCTAAATAAGACCTTATTCATGAAGCTTATCAAACGGCAATAGAAACATAATATTTCTGTGGACTTGACAGAGCAATATTACTCCAAGAATAAAGCGCAGATGGTCGAACGCTTTCTCCCTCTATGAATACTGAATCGGCGTATACCACTCTCGCTTCTTCTTCTTCTTTATTGTGGAGGCACGACAACGTTCGAGGCTTTGTTTTCTGTCTCATTGAATGGCTACTAGCCCTGTGCTTTGATTAGTGACCCAGCATCAGAATGAGCAGGGCTCTCACTGCATTTATTAATATTTTTCTAATAAATAACGCTTTCGTTCCCACACAGTAGATCTACCACCTGT
Organism: Ceratitis rosa; assembly: GCA_037013455.1. Lineage (NCBI taxonomy): Eukaryota > Metazoa > Arthropoda > Insecta > Diptera > Tephritidae > Ceratitis > Ceratitis rosa. The sequence continues at coordinate 2,870,603 of JAWMAG010000041.1, forward strand.
TCGATCGCAGTAACTTTCACTTCAAAAAAAATCTCCACTCTTCCACAAACTTGCTTGAGCGGTCATTGACTAACCACCGAGCGAAAATCTCTTCTCCTCCGCCGAACTTTCATCTTCCGCTCAACACCGAAGGCAATTTTTGCTGCCAATCGAGCGAAACTCTGATTACTCAATTTGTTTGTGTACACAAAAGTTTGTTGCTTTTGCTGTTATTGTTTATAGTGGTTTTTTAATTGCTCTCGAACGATTAAGTTTCGTCTTCAATTTCCAGTTTCTTTCACTTATTTTACCGTAAAGTTGCTCAACCAACATTTTTATTATTTTATTTCATTTTATTTCGTTTTTTTTTTTCTTTTTCTTTTTCTTTTGCTCAAACTCAATTCATCTATTGTCATCACATTTTTATTCGTCCGCTTCAGCTGCACTTAGTTAGTTGGCTTTGTGTGTGTGTGTGAGTGAGTGTTTGATTGCTGGTTGTTACCCACCGCCTCGCCACTTACTCCTAAACATGTTAGAAGCTGACAACAGCAACAACAATGTTGGTGCTCTAGCTATATTTAATGTCGTTTTCATTGTTAGTGCACTCCTGGTTGTTGTTGTTGTTGTTGTTATGGTAGTTGCTGTTGTTGCAATGCAGTTCAAAAAGTTCAACTCAGCATGTGTCGCCTGTCATGCACTTACAACACACTTACCACACTAGCATGCCACACACACACATACACACACACGCGCGCAGACACACAGCCACACTTCACACTGCTCCGCCATTGCACTCCACAGCCAGAGACCGCCTGCTGCATTTACGCCAAGCTTTCTTCAATTCAATTCAGCGTCGGTTGAGTAGTTGAGTACACGATTCTCTATTTTTGTGAATATCCTTTGTACTAACAGTACATATATCGCCGCTTTTTTTCTGTGTATTAGTGAGTGTGCTTGTGTGTGTGTTCTCCACTAACAGTCATAGATCCTTAGATTTGCTGTGGCTTGCAATGCGGCAAAAGTTTTTACTGTTTTTTTTTATTAATTTTTATTTTCTATTTTCAATTTCTCCTCAATATTATCCTTTTCAGTTGGTTGGAAAAGTAAAAACTTTTAGCAAGTAAATGTGACAATGTACAGACACAAAACATGTTTGTCACACACACACACAACACACAACACACATACACTTGCACTTGTTCGCTTGTTTGGCCGGCTCCACATGCCACTCTGCCTGCTTATGGCAGACATGAAGTCAACAAAGTTGCAATTTCGCTGTATTCTTATGCTGCATACACATGTGTGGCACGTTCGAGATCAAAGGATTAGCGGTCAAGTAAAGTAAATTGCTAATAAACGATTTTGGAGGAGGCGCTGCAGGGAATGACGAATATTTATGTTGATCTCTAAGCGGATTATTAAGCATATATGGTACATACATATAGTACATATGTATCATACATATATACATACTTTTTAAAGAAGAAAGCAATTTAATTTATTTTGTAAAGGATTCTTCTTCTTTGTTTGGGCAGGCGAATAAACCGAATGAGGAGAGTATTTTTTGTCATTTGATCCTTGTTTTTTTAAAAATGTGGTATTTTAGACATCCATATATCGGATCCTGGCGAAATCGATCAACCTCAGTTCAATCGGAGGGGAAGCTTTCCGACTGTTGCGCCGGTTGTGATGGCATCTTCATCCATTGTGCTAAACGATATAACTCGATGACGGAGCCTCTCTTCTACCCCAAATACGAGTATAGCACCAATATTACACCCTTTTATATGGACATGGACTGTGTGTTTCCTCTTACCTGCTATACGACTTTCTAGCTTGTTTCATAGCTGTGATAAAAACGATTTTTTTCAATTGTTACGAGAGACAGAGTAGCAGTGTAATTGAATTAGGAAAACCGCTTGACAGTTTGCTATCATCCCATCATTTCGACTTGGAAGTTTTTCTGTGTTAGTTGACATGTCCGTCTTTCCTGAAACTAGGTAAATGCTCATATCATCTGAAATCATGAAGACATTCCTACTGTGTTTCACAGCAGCATAGATTTCGGCGCGTTTCGGACCCCGTGAAGTCGATAAATCCAATTTAATTTTCTTTGAGACCAGGAGATGGTTTAAGAGTATGTTTATGAGAATGAATATTGTAGCGCTACATACCTATTATGTTTTTTGCTCATATTTACAGCTCAAAGAAATTCATGCCGAGAGAATATAACCTTTTGCTAATTTTTTATAATCTTACTTGGAGGATAATTGTTAATATTTTCTTATACGTCAAAATCTCCTAAAAAAGCAAAAACATATATACAAACGTGCAAGTATATGCATATGTCAATCTAAATCCTTTCATGTAGCAGCATGCACTTCATATTTTTACTTATACCTATATACGTATATCATCAATCTAAATATGTTTTTTATTTATTCAATTATCGCTTTGTCCATCAATCCATTGACATAAATTTTGCATACTTTCACATATATGTACTCGTATATGCAATTATTTGATTTAAAAATCCATTAAAAGATAAAAAATTTAATACAAAAGCATAATATAAAACCGTATAGAATAATAAAGCAAAAAAAGAATTGAGAAAAAGCTAAATTCGTTAATCTTTCAAAACGATTATAAAATATTAATGTATAAAATTATAATTGAAATTTAAGTGAATTAGAGAAAACAGAAATAACATGACATAAGCTAAATAACATTTCATGAATAGGAATTTTAGTGAGTTGGTAACCTCAATACTGGTGTGAACTTTATAATAAAAAAGGAATTTCCTGAAAAAAAAATATCTAAAATGCATTTTATTTACGTTTATTTTCGAAGCTGCAGAATGGATAGCCTTGTGTAAGAAATATCAACTGTCAATCAATCAACTTGCTGTCCGTTCTTTCCAAACTTTATGAAAGTGTGCTGCTACTCAATATATCATTAACAGATAATGTTAGGCCCTTAACAGATAATGTTAGGCCCTTAACAGATAATGTTAGGTCATTAACAGATAATGTTAGGCCCTTAACAGATAATGTTAGGCCCTTAACAGATAATGTTAGGTCATTAACAGATAATGTTAGGCCCTTAACAGATAATGTTAGGCCCTTAACAGATAATGTTAGGTCATTAACAAATAATGTTAAGTCATTAACAGATAATGTTAAGCACTAAAATTGAGGGTGCTGTTAATATCAAGCAGCCGTTTAAAAACTAACCTGCCTGATGAGTGGCCTCGCTGCGATAAGATGACGATGAAACGAAACAAAAATATTACATTACGGGAAACCGGAGAGCTCTTAGTACTATAAGTGAATTATTAACAACTTCTAAATAAAAAAAGGGTATTAGAAAATGAACTTCATCTTCAATTCAGTCGGGTATATGAAAAAAAAAATGAATTAACTTTGCCAAACTTCACTTGTCTAATGCTAAGCAGCAACATTTCCATCTCAAATGTGATGACATTTTAAAAATGCATAACTTTTCTATCAAAGTAAATTATTCCACTGTTGGCACGTGTTCTAATGAAATTTCAGCAATTGCTGTTACTGTTACTGCAGCCGCCTCTGTGATGTTATTAAACCATTTCTTTTTTGTTTTTTTTTTTTTTTGTTCCCCATATCATCAGCTGTTATTACTCATGTCTGTTTGTAGTTTTGTTGCTCCTCTTTTGCTCACTGGACTTGATGACAGGCAATTGGGAATGCGATGTTGTTGTCCCCCCCTTTGCCATTCCATCAAAAAAAACTACACTCGAGTAGAAACAACTTTGCTCCAACTCCACCCAATGATTAAGCCAAGCCACTACAGGTTAGGAATTTATATTCTTTTTTCAGTCTTTTTTCTTCTTTTTTTTGCATCTTTGCTTTTAAGTAAGACCCAAAAAAGATTCCTAAAGGATAACAACTGCAGGATATGTTGTGCTATATTACGTCTTGTTGCATTTGCTTTGTACCTCTTTTTGTCAGCTCTTTACTTTGTTTAGGTGTTGTAGTTACTTGTTTGGTTGTTGCTGTTGTTGTTGTTGCTACAGAAAGTGTGCACACATTCTTTGGGTTGGCATCTGCAGACGCTAATAGTTTTTCACTCTTTTTTGGTGTGTTTGTGTGATTTTCATCTGACCTCACTTCGCCTCAGCCGCATTGGCATTGTTCTCTTCATATGGAATTCATTTTGGTTTTGGTTTTGGTTTTGTTTTATTTGTTCTGTTTGTTGTTGCTTTTTTGTACATTTTATCGCCAGCAATTGTTGCAAGCGACAAGTGAAAAATGTTGTCGACAAAAATAACATCAACATTTACTGTAGTCATTTGTGTGTGTGTGTGTATATAAGAGTATATAAGTATGTAGATACTCATATCGTCCCTTGTTGAGTACAACAATTTATTCTCAATTGTTGTCCCGGCTGCTGCTCTTGCTGCTGCTCTGCTGTTGTTTTATGTTTTTAAGGTGACAAAACGGCAACTAAAAAATTGGAATGATGCGATAAGCAGACATAAATAATTGAATGAAAATGAAACAAGCAACGCCGTCCGTATGTAAGTAATTGGGGGAAACAAGCACGAAATTGTCTTAGGAGTTTTGTGCAACATTCGGGTTAAGTTATATCCTGGATTAAGGAAGGTATTTGATACTTTTCTGAGCACACCTTCTTTGATGGAAGCTGAGGAAATTTATTTCGAAATAATAGCTTGACTAATGACCTATCAGTGAAGATATTAATATTGAATGATTAAGCCAGACCTATTTCAAAGTTGTCCTGAGCATACAAATTTATTTTTAGTTTTAAAAAAACGAAAGTTTTCTTTGTTTTTCAGTTATGATTGACAAGCTACTGTTTATCTATATTCTATTTATTCATATAATTCGTTAGTAAATTGTATAAATTTACTTTACTTTATTGTGAAAAAATTGTTATACATTTAATGTTCAAAGCAGTACCCATCGAAAGCTTTGCTGTTTTCCCATCTTTCTGGCAGTTTGTGGATCCCATCTCAAAAGAACTTCTCCGGCTTGGAGGTCAAAGTGGTAATCGGAAGGTGGTATGTCTGGGCTACAAGGCGGCTGAGGTAGAACTTCCCACCCGCAGTTTTCCAAATAGTTTTTAACTGCCCTTGCAACATGTGGCACAGCGTTGTCATGATGATTATTTATTCGTGTCTGGTGGCATATTCTGGTCGTTTTTCAGCGATGGCCTTTTTCAAATGAATCCATTTTTTTCGGTAGAGGTCCCCATTGATCGTCCGACCCAATTTCAATAGCTCATAATAGAGCACATCCTTGTGATCCCACCAAATACATAGCATAACCTTAGCACCATGGATATTCGGCTTTGCCGTGGATGTCGATGGTTGGCCGGTCTTCACATAGAGATCGTATTGCGCTTTGGGTTATCATAATGAATCCAGTTTTCATCGCCAGTGACAATCCGATGCAAAAATGACTTCTTTTGGTGGCGTTGAAGCAACATTTTCGACATGCAGAATCGACATTCGACGTCTCTTGGCTTTAATTCATAAGGCACCCAATTTCCAAGCTTCTGGATGAGTTCTAATGATTTTAATCGTCTGGAAACGGTTGCTTGATCAACTCCTAATACTTTTGTAAGTTCTTCTTGCGTCTGGCATGCATCTGCGTCGAGCATTGTCTCCAATTCTTCGTCTGCTGTCCGTCGTCTATGTCGAAATTGCCACTTTTAAACCGTGCAAACCACTTTTGGCACATTCGTTCGCCTAAACCATGGTCTCGATAAACGTCCAGTAAAATACGATGCCTTTCGGTAGCACTTTGGCTCTTGGAATTTGAACCTTCCTTGTGTTTGCGGACGAACGTACTTTGCTGCACAGATGCGGATGCTTATCTCTACTGCTTTGAAATAGCATTCCGAGTCCGATGTTGCGTCCCTGGAGTAAACACATGTCAAGAACACTAACAGTATAGAAGTTGAGCTAAACTGGGGTAAAAGTAGATGGTGATTTGTATATCCCGATGCTACTTTCGAACATACCGAAAAAACATGTCCCACTCTATGTCTTAAAGGTCTCTCACTCTCTACTGGTGGCTGTTAAAGCACTTTTCGGCCTCTCGGAGAGAATGTCTTTGAGAAGATATCGATTACTTTGAACTGAATAAATAAATGAGGGAGTCTTAGTTATGTTTACACTCTAGTTTTGTTTCTCAACAAATTTTCGACGGCATTCTAAAAATGCTGAAATTTGAGAAGTATGATAAATCAGGGTAGTTCAAGTAACTAAATTTTGCCATTTTAATATATTTCCATTTCTCATAAACTCACAAAAAAGCACGCCGCGCCCGCGTTACTTCTCACCAAGCCAATATCACTGTAGTCCTAATTTCCTTTGTGCTGCTTCTAACAAGGAAACTGCACTTAAAAATTTCCTCAAAAAGTTTACAACAAAGAAATAAGCGACTTAAAGTGGCAAACAGACTTATTGGCTTAAAAAAAAATGTACAAAAAAAATAAAAAATAAAAAATTGAAAAAATAACTAAAAACTACAATTTAATAGAAAATTGCTTCTTTTTGGGGAAACAATCAATACACAAAAACAACAACTTACAGCTTAAAGAACAATTTTCCGAAGAAGGAAACTTTTGAGAATTTAATAAAACGAAGAAAAAAACACAAAATAATAACAAAAAATGTGTTGCAGCCTTTTGATGCAGTTGCTGCTACTAGTACAAGGCAACATTTGTGTTTGTTGTTGTTGTTATTGCTGTTTTTGTTGTTTGGTCTTCATGCAGAAAGTTTGCTTAGTTCTTTAATAGAAAATTCCAATTGAGCGCAAGCACATTTTTCGATTTTATTCATGCACTATTCATATGAAAAATGCATATATACTGCTTACATATGTATTGTACATATACGAATACCATATAGACATATAGTTATATATAAACATTTACTATAAGCATACATATGCATGTACAGCCACTTATAAACACATACTTGAGTTTACAGCATGTTTATGTTTAAATATCAGTATGAATGTATGTATGTATGTGTGTATGTATGCATGTATGTATGTATATGAATATATTGCACTTGTTACTTTAGCTTGGCGTGCTTCCTACTTCCGATTTAAACTTTATGCGGCAAATGCTGTTGCTTGCCCTGAACGCACACAAAGAAAAGCCAATATTTTTACAGCTGTTTAGTGTGCATGTATATACATATATACATACATACTTATGTATATATGCATGTGGCTATGTCGATGTAAGTTTGTGAAGTTGCTTTTACGGTCACTTAGAATTTAGCTGCAGGTCATAAGTATGTGTGAGCACACAAATAGTATACCTATATACACATATATATGTAATATATGTATGTATGTTTGTAATTTGTGTTTAAACCTTTGTGCCAGGCACATCAACAAAGTTCTAATTTAAAATTGAAAATAAGTTGATTTTAGTTGAATGCCTATATGTGTGTATACATGTATACCTCTAAATATTACACATACAAGTCATATGTACATCGAACTACATATGTATGTATAATATGTGCTTCTCTGCCTAGATAAATTTACTTTCAATTCAAAAACTAACCCAATACATTCAACTAACCAAGCAGCAACACTCATACAAACACACACATACAAAACACACATACATGTATGCATGTATACATATACCTAAAAACTCTCAAAGTTATTTGATTACATGAGTGAAATTGTGCAACATTTTCAACTAGTACATTTTCCTGATTTCGATCTTTCCGCCTCCTGGACTCTTTGTTAATGTTTATATTTGTATTTGTATTTGTATTTGTACATTTGTATTGCTTTTAGTTGTACGCCAAACCAAGCAGCACTCGGAAGCCTTGGTATTCTTATTAGTGGCATGAGTGCACGAAAGTTTAAATGCAGCATTCCATATACTCAACGACATATGTATGTATGTATGTTTGTACGCTTCGACTCGCACAAGCAGCTCTTGTAAAGATTTTTGTCCAAGGCGTTAGTTTTTATTGTGTGGGTGAACTGCATTAGTTCCAATTGCTTGTCATTGAAAGTGTGTCAAATTGCTTTTTAGTACTACCGTTACTTTCTATATACATTCCCGTATGTACATACGTGTATGTACAATATATGTTTAATGTTTTATTGATAAAGAGATGCTTTTTAGCATAGGTTTGTTTGGAAATATTTATATGTGTACATATATATTTATTTACATATATAAATATTCTTTTCAATATTTTATTGACTTCGATTAAAAGTATTTCCTTTGCTGCTTACCTTTTATTAGAAATTGTCAAGTTCTGGATTAGACAATTTTTGGCATATATGTACGTGTAGTCAGGCGCAGATAAATCTGTAAATTGAAAAATTGTTTAAATGAATACAAATGCAATACTTTAATGGAATATTGTATATTTCTTAAATATGAAAAAGTATTCGAAGTAAAAATGATTAGAATTTAAAATTCACACAAAAAAATATATGGTAAATACATATAGGGTGTTCCAAAATGAACGCATGATTTTATTTAATTAGAAAGCTTAGCTTTAAGTCTACAGATTGTTTTTATTGAGTTTTATAATTCTCAAGGATCATTTAATTCATACAAAACAGATGCGCAGTCAGTATTGAGAAGAACCTATCCGAGCCGTTCGGTACCAAACGATGTTTCAGATAGGGTGACCCTTTACCGAGCGGCTTCTTGTAATTCTCGTTCGACTAAATGGTGTACAAGCCTAGACGATGTCGATATCCGAATAATCGGCACTGGGAGTATTCGAGAGAAATGTTTTTCGAACGATTTATTGTACTTGACGCATTGGCAACGGCGAATACTGCAGACGAAGGAACGATGAGAGCTGTACGAGCTATACGGTGACTTAATATAGTTCAGCTAATGAAGACAACATTTCCTTTGTTAGCTGTAGCAACAATCGTTTAAGTACTTTCTGGTCCATCCACCAACTGTGTTGTGCGTTTCGAAGTATTTCCCACTAATGGAGGCACCTACACTTTTAAGCCACTTCAGGCCATTTATTGGTATTTAAGGAGAAACTTTATGCTTCGTCACAGTGTAATGCTATCTGCTTTATCATTTTCATTTACAAATAATTTTTCCACATGGCGCAATGGATATCCATGTGATTAAGACAATTTTTCTATTTTTTTTTTTTGCACTTTTCAAGCTTCTTACTTTCTTCATTTCATATAAAAGCAATATCTTATGTAAATTTCTGATTAAAAATTGTTAAAATTAACTATTCTTTATATATATCGCAATTTGAATTCTCTCCCTATTTAATACTCAAAAGTGAGTTTCAAAAAGTCACTGCCGAAAGGTTGATGACTGTCTATAGGTAGGTCTCGTAACAAAAAGCTTATGAACTTCCACTCGACGTCTCTTAAGTTCACTTCCAGTTACTCTCTAAAAATTATTTATTTTCTGCTTTATTTTCCGGTAACCAACAAATTTTGCGGCTAAGAAACTTTATCTTCAAAGGAGAGAATCAGCACAGAAATTTAAACGAAAAACAACAAGTAGAATTGCATGGGCTTAAGCGAGTTCTTACACGTATGTACCTTCATATGTAGGTTTGTGTATGTGCATATGTGAAAAAGTGCAGAAAATTCCTCATTGCGAGTATTTCTGTTATTTCCGCTTTGTTTACAATGCCGGCATGCAACAATGGCCTAACTCTACTTCTTTCTGTCGACGCAGCGGGCACCATGGCGTATGAGTAACATTCTTGCATTTGGCAAGGTGCTTGTACTAACTCTTATACTATTATATACAAAAGCTGTACTTATGTGTTCACATACATGTGTAGTAAGGGCGCATAAGTGCATATTTTGTAAAGTGCCGCAGACGCTACTCTACACGGCTTTTGCACCTTTACACCGTTATATTGCTTATGCGCTGGATTCAAAAATATTTTCAGCATTTCACTCTTCGTGCGCGTGTAGTCTGTGTTGAAAGCCAAGGTATGCGCTTAGAGTTTTTTATATAGTACCTATATACTCGTATATATATATATAGAGGTTTATATACAGCTATATATTCACTTCCTTTGGCTAAATTGCGCCAAAATACATGGTTTTATATACTATGCATACATTATATATTCAGGCAAAGTACATGCTCTGCAAGCACGAATACTTAGTAAGCAAAGCATTGAGGCACAATCCTAGCGTTGAGTGGGTGCATGCCACCAAATGCCGGAAAGTCATTGTTACTGGCATTATTGCTGCCACTCGTTGCTTTGATGCCACTTTCTACTTATCAACTCACAAACAAGCAACAACATGCATACATACACGTACATAAATATAGTGATATACAAGTGCTCATTATTCCCACGGAAACTTTTCCTTTTCATGTTTACTTATATTTATTTTCAGTAGCATTTTAGGTATTTAGTAGATAAATTGGAAATGGCGAATGCCGCGCTTCCATTGCCTTTGCACACACGCTTCCTCCTCTTCTTCTGCTGTTCTTCTTCTACTTCAACCGACTCCAGCACTTTCCACTTTCCACTTGATGCCTTTATGCTTTTAATCTTTACTTATTTGGCGTAAAGGAATTCTTGTCTGCTAACAAAGTCAAAATTGTTTGGCACGCGCATTATCCTGCTTACATCATGCCACGTCCCCCCACGTCCCAAACTTATCTGAAGCGGCACATTTTGTTTAGCGTGGTGGAAATTTCATGATTTCGCTAGTTTAACAACAAGTTTGTGGTCATGTTTACTGGCGAGGGTACCAAGTGTACCATATAGAATAGGCCGAGTGTGTGCCTCTTCTCCTCTGCCTTTGTTTGTCACACGCTATGTAGAGTTATTTAATTGTATCTCAGCACTTAAGTGGATTTTAATTTCAGTACTCTCCACCTCCTACGTTGCACTTTGTTGAGAGTTAAACCTCTCAGGCCGCTTTATTTGTTTATTACTTTTAATCAACTCTGAAATTAATTAATTGGAAATATAGAAATATTTTTTCGAGAGAAAAAAGGAACTTTTCTACGGCAAAAAAAATAATACATATTATATTTCTCTTAATTAAATTGTTTTTGTAATTGAAAATATGCCATTGAATTGCCATTTGAAATTATTAAACGTGACTTCAGTGGAAATTGAATTAAAAAAAATTCTATGATTTTTTATTTTACTTAAAGTGTACATTCGGTTGAAAGAAAAAATGCTGATAAGGACAGTTTTCTCTTCGTAGCATGGCAGTGGGTATCCCACTATTCACTATAGTTCTAACCTTAGGATGACTAGGAGTTTTTCCTTAGAAGAAACTAGTAACCTCGCGTATTGAAGTGCCCAACGCTCACTGATTTGGTTAAATACCCAACTTTCTTGAAGCAGACCACAAGTTGACAGAGGACTGAACCTTTCCACTTTGTCCGACACTAGCAAAACGGTGGTACCTATACCTGAATGCTCATCAGCATTGCAGCTCCCAGCTTCGCGTCACAAATTTTTGTTTCGTACTAAATCGATGCTACAGAGAGTGATCACAGACTTTGCTTCACAATTTCGTTGCTTGTCATGAGTGAACCCAAGATCTTAATAGCCCGATCGGTTGGAAAAGTAAATGTTCATGCGACTCCCATAAATGATCCTTCGAAACTGTGTATTCACTGCTTTTTTATGGATAATTCTCAATAGAAGACTACCAGCAAGGATATGCAATAATTCATGGACCACCTGAGTCTAAGAAAGACTTTTGCAGCGATAGACCTTACTACAATAACCGCCAACTCCTTCTAACAACTTTCATCATACGAAAACGAAATATTTAAGACCTGGCTACAATTACGTAGATCCATTTTAATAGTACTTCGGGTAACAGCCATATACCCTGCCAATGACAACCCTGTAGCAATATAAAGCTACCTCATCATCCTCTCCGCGATGTTCGCCTTATGGACCAATTTTCTGTTTAGGATTGTCTCCAAGTATTGTACTTCACTTTCTCGTGCAAATGAAGGCGAACATTCCCTTTGAAAGGCGAACCGCAACTGAGGTTCTCTACCTCTGGTTGTGCCATAATAAGATTTGTCATAAGACCAATTCTGGGTGCCCAATTTGTTACCACATTTAGGTGCGGGCTCCTATGAGGTCATATAGTGTACTTATGAATTTGCCCGAGACCACTAGGTGGCGTAGCCAGTCGTCTTCCAGTCACCGCTTTCCAAGTTCTAGAGAAGAAGGGCAAGAATACCAACTTTCAGAGGGCTTCTATTTATCTTGTCAATTTCATTCAGTTTATGCTTTTTCCAATCTCTGTCAATCTTCCCAAGCAAAATTTTGTTTTAAATATGCGCTTACAAACACATCAGTAATTAATAGTAATTAATTGGGATAAATAAATTATGTCACTGTTTATTTATTATTCTCATCTTCTAACAATTTATGAAAAACATTCAGAAAAACTTATCAAAATTGTATAAATATTTCTCCCTTCACCGACAGTTGTGCTTGTGAAATATTAAATACAAATAAATAACAAAAAGTGCGGTAAAATACCGTAAGAAAGTGCAACAAAGAGAATTTATCCGTGTCCTTTGCAACCATTGCAACACTGATCCTTGTGAATTTTCCACTTAAGCTATCTGCACTCTGCACATTAAATGCTTGCAAGACTTGTTTTGTTATTTATGCATTTTTTTTTTCGCCTCAATGCAAAGAAAACAACAACACGAACAAATCCACTAATTAAATGTAAATTACAAAACGCTCTGCACTTCTCACCGGTCTTACAGAGCCGACCTCTATATGTACGAGCGCAAGTGCTTAATAGCGAAAGCCATTTTGCTATCAGAAGGATCAACGAGTGAGGCAAGCGAGGCAAACGCATCACACGCCAAGGAAACTAGAACAACGTTTGACTAAATGTCGAATTCATTAACTGTTCCACTGACTGGTTGACTGACTGAATGACGCGACTTGTCTGTCTTGAAAACTTTTGTTGAGTCAGTCAAGTCAACTCAAGGAGCGACCCTTTCACTCCACCGTTGTTCTTGTTGGCTATTAGAAAAAGGAAAACTGCTATTTTCTGCTTTCACAACAAACAGTGTAAATATATTTTACAAAACTTTTGGCGCGTCGCAGTTAATACTTACTTCTTGTCACTGACTATCTGCACTTTGCAACAATACTTCTCAACAGCGTAGAGATCTACAAAGAAAATTTCGTAATTTGCATGCGTAGTCCTTTAAATTATTCCGTCGCACACTCCAAAAGGAAGAGTAGAAAGTTTAAAGTTTCGCAAAGCTCGCGTGGACAACTTTGAAGCAACTTTGTTGGTGTTTTGCATTTTAAAAGAATGAGAAACCAAATATGCAGAAATTAAATTTTTACTTGATGAATTTTCAGGGGGTAATCGTTCCAATTCTTCACTGAAAGATTGAGAATACTCAGATCACCGTTAGGTTGAAAGCCCTGAAAAGAAAGCTTTCCTCTTTTTAACTGACCTAGACACCGCCAACATGATTATAACCAAGTTATCAAAAGCGCGCTGCTGGAAATGCCACGTTCAGACTTCTCCAACAGGTCTTCCCACCGCCTAGTCCTGCATTGGGAACTTTCACAGTCTCTTGATTCGCTAAACTATGTCAGTGTCGCCGTATATCTCTTACAGCTCATCGTGCGTTCGGCTGTTTACGCTAAACCTTTCTCTCGAAAACTCTGAACAGGACGGGAATGATGAACCTCATGCACTGCTTGGTCTTTGTTCGTTAAGAGAGGACCTTACTTTTCAACTGCCTCCTCAGTTCAAAGTATCACCTGTTGGCAAAATCAATTCTGCGTTGTATTTTGAAGCTGACATTGTTGTTGTTGTTAATGCTGGTTCCAAGTTAGACAAAGTTATCTGCACCTGTACACTTTTATAGAGCACTGTCCCTTCTCTATTCAGCTCTGTAGCTCATATTATCAGCCGTAAATTGATTGACGGGGGTGTCGATTCTCCTTGAGCCCTAGATTGGGTAAAGTCAGTTTGAGCTAGCTTAGTCCTTAGGTAGACTCACAGAGAAGATATTTACTTCATAGTATTGCCAGATATGCTACATACGAAGAAAAAAGAAGAAGAAAAAGAAAGTTATGTCCAAGTTGCGCCTCCGATTGGAAAAAATGCTGTTCTTTTAGCAAATTTAATTAGGTGTTGTGGACCTTTATCCATTGCTGACTGAAAATTCTGTAGTTAATCAGCGTCGAAGTAAGCTCGTTATCTGTCTACAGTATACTGTGTCTACACCTTCCCTGAATTTTCAACATATTTTTGTCCTCAGCCCAACCAATTTCAAGGTATTTGACGCCAAGGAACAATACCCCTTTTTAGTAGTATCTTGGAGTTTTTTTCTTTGTTGGCTTAACGATAATTTTTCGACAAAAATCCTAGTGCTCAATTTGAATACATTCCACATTCACTCCATCCGCTTCGACAATTAGAAAGCAGCAAACTATAAAATTATAAAATATAAAAATCCTTAAAATTGCTCGAAACTGAGGAAAATTTTACAACATTTTCTTTCACCACACACTTTTAACTACACAGAAGCTTCTTTTTACATGACAATAAATACAATACTCACAACCAGCACTTAATCAAAAGCATACAAACGGCACTTGATCAAACGGTTCATAGAAAAAAATTATTTTTTAAATAATAATAAATAGAAAAAAGTCTCTTTCACACATCAGCACTTCGTCCATTTTGCTGGCAGAAAACAAAACCGCACCCATTCCATTCATGATCCACAACGCCATGCTGACCTCAGCACCCAGCGCATTGTTCACGGCTTAACTATTGCTTGCAAAATCAGCAAAATGTCACTGACAGTGGCCGCTGTTTGCCCAGCTAAAGGGCATCACATTGAATTCTATGTTACGTTGGTGTTTGACGACTTAACGGGATTCTATTGTGTGAAGGAGGGCTTTTTAATTTCGCACTTTTCAATTTCTATAATGTTGACGCTCAGCTTCTTATTGACATACCATACAAACCGTAGCGCAAACGGCCGTTGGCAAGTATGAAAGATGAAAGCGAAACGTACTCGTAACATGTGCCCTCAGTGCAAATAATGTCAAATGGAAGACAATGCACAATAGACAATTGTTTGAGGCCGCATCAATTTCATTTTAATCAAAATAAAAGAATTAAAAAAGAAATAAGAAACAAAAGTATGAATAGCGAATAATGAAATATACAAGTAATACAAGTAATACATGAAAGTACTTTCGCAAAGCAATGGATAGACAGTTAGATTTTGGTCAAGTGAACCCCCTTGCAATTAAACTGATCTATTAACAGTGACTTTAAGGCCGGTGAACCCACCGACTGTCTAAAAAGCGTTACATTTTTGAAAGACCAAAGAAGGGAGAATAAAGGAGAGCATCGCAATTAATTCAAATGCTTGTTTATGAGCATAGTAATTGAGGCCTGTTGAGCGCGATTCTGCTCTGGCATATTTTTGAGGTCAAGAACACGGCCTCTCTCTCATTAAAACAAAGCCATTGATGTATTACGAGGGTTTCCATTTATATATCGGAATTAAATCTCTGTTTTATTTCTTAAAATACTTCCATTAAGATGTAGAAACTTTTTCAAGCGTTTGAACCAATTGTCGAAGCACTTTTGACACCCTGATTGAGGTATCTCCAAACCCTGCATTCTGAACGCAACAACCGCCTCTTCAGATTTCCTTACGTATCGGAATAGAAAGAAGTCATTTGGTGTCAAGTCAGAACTATACAGTGGATGACTCATCCATTCGATCTTTTGACTACACCAAGACGCTGTTGTCCCAATCGATGTATTAGTGATCACTTTGTCATCATCTTGAAAGCATCTACCACCTCAAATGAACTCACCATACCATCGATAGAAAGCGTTCTTTGATGAAGCACTGATGCTTGATGGAGCCATTACCCATTTCAAAATCATTAATGTCACTGGTATGTTCATCGTGTAGCCATTCTCCTGGTTCATAGTTCGTATCTTTCGAGTTTTCGGGGAAAAATAGAGATCTGAGCGGCGACTTAATCTAGATAAAAGTAGCACCCAGATCTTAATCTAGCCTTTTTTGCGAAAAGCTCTCGTAGAGCTTCGTTGTGTCATTTATAATTAATATTTATTTGATGCGGTGGCTTAAATGAGAGGAAGGCATAGGTCTACAATAAAGTGTCACCAATATATCTCAATCCTTACTGGTATAAAGACCGAAGGACAATTTCTCTTGTCTCGATTATTTTCTGTCGTTACATACAATCGTTAGCTGAAGAAACCCGATATCTTCTATATACATAGTACACCAAAGTATAATTAAATATTTTTCATACAAAATCAAATACTCAAAACTACCCCTTTTTTATTTACACGCAGAAAATGTCCCCACTTTTAGCTTGAAATTGTTAATACTCAAGCCCAGACACACTTCCTTATAGCAAATATTGCACAATAATCGCCTTCCATGAGTACACCACTCGACCTCAACACTTGCTGAAAAAACATTTCTTTACGTCGTGAACTTTGCTTTCATCACTGTACGAGTAGTTTAAAGCAGAGCAGAGCAGAACGCACAACCCTTGGAGATATGTCAATTACAACAATGTCATGGTTTACTACCATCATTCCGCCAACATGCATGCGCACGAGTATTCGTATAGTATAATCGTACTTCCAACCACTCTAGTCATACGAGTAAGTGCAAGTATTTGTGTTGGCGACGCGTCGCCTTCGGCACCCTCTTGAAGAGCACTTTTTAAATGTCATTGCTACTGTGCGGTGTCTCGTGTTTTTATGTCATCATCTCAAGTGCGCACTTCCGTAACCGCAAATATTGTATAAATACAAACTTAGTTATTTGGTTTGATGGGAATCTTTAAGGGTTTTAATATTTGTTAAGTCTTTGAAATTTCGTTATTTGACTTGAATATCGTGGGCATACATGCAAATATCCAGCAGGGAAATATACTAGTTATTAAATAACTAGAATTCAACTAGTTTACATTTTTACACTAGCTAGTTCATCTTCCATCAAGCTATTGGTATTTTTAACACGGAGATGTCCTACGAACTGTCAATTGTCTGTTTATGCATCACCGACATACTAGTTAAATACCAGTTCCTTTCCGCAGGTCCAATTTCTACTTCAGCATAAATATAAAAAAAATAAATACTTGTTTGCAGCGAAAATCGAGCCGTGAACCTCAAGCATGTCAGTCTTAACCTCTCATCACTCGGCTATCGGAAGGATGTACAAAGTAGTGTCATACAGTGCGCTTCAGCAGAGTGTAACAGAATATATAATTTTATAAATTATTTTCGTTCCCGGAGGATTGCTAGACATTTGCCAACAAATAGCGAACTGATAAAAATTTCGCCCTTAGCATACTAGAATTTTACTAGAGTTCTTGAATACTAGTTTAGCTTTTCCCTGGAGAGTACTTACAAGAACTGCGTGTAAGGCTCATCATTTCCTGAGGGTGAAAAGGGTTTACCTTATGAAAATAGGATTATTTAAGACCATCGAGATTGTTTCCAGATCTCGCGAAACAATAGTTTTTATTCTATTTCGACTTCTCATCCAAAAATTTAACTAATACGAACCAAAAAATATGTAAATTTTTTTCTAAGAGATTTACCTATCCACTTTCCGTGAAAAAAATTAAGCAAAAAGAACCATAAGTACGGTTTTTCCGAATAGGCCAGTCTATGGTTCTCTTCGCGGAGAGAAAAGTAGTCTTCCTGTTAGTCTAAGCAATAATACACCTATGTCTTGGTCCACTCCCCGTAGAAAAGAAAATTTGTTCTGTTAATCCAGGCACCTAGGTACCGAACTTCAAGTAAATCGGACCATAAATACAATTTTTTACTATAGGTTAGTCTCTGGTCCACTTCCCGAATATTTTTTTGTATAAACCACCCAGGAACCATAGAAACAGTCAGACAAAATCAAGTAAACAGTTCGTTGCCTTTTCGAAATTACCGGATTTTTACAAGCTAACATAATATTTTTAGGGATAAGCGATGATAAAATGCGAATAAAGTGAAAATAATGATTAAAAATCCATGGAGATTTCTAAAATTTTCCAAATCTCTTAATTTTATCACATTACATACATACAAACTATGTGGAAATTTGCAAATTGTCTCAATAAATTATTGTGTAATTCACTCACAACTGTAAACACGAACTTTCATAGTTTGGTACAAAAACAAATTCGTAGGTCAGCGTACTCCAGGCGACCAATTTAAATCCGAAATCCGAAAATGTGTGCAAACATAATAAAAATAAAAGTAAAATAAAAAATACATTAAGCCAAAGTTCAAATTACATAGTGGGATTTAGTGAGGTCAGAAATTCACACAGCCACACACACACACACAGGGATAAACGGATATAGGGTTGTTGGTTGTAATAAATTAATTAAGTGTGCCAGCACTTTCAAAACAGATATGGAAAAATATTCCACGCCACATACATGCATATATATATATGTATGTATGAACTCAAAAATATACTACTAAATCTGTAAAATTGTCTACATGCCACATACATATCTAGAAACACATACGTACCATACATGTACACATTTGTGCCCGCATTTAATTCACAGCGAACCGCAGCAACGCTGTCCAGCGGCAACTTTTAAATTTCCGGTTAAAATAAATTTTATAAATTCAAAATGCGCACAATAATATTGTAAATTCAAATTAAGTTTAGCGTATGAATATATGTATGAATGCACATACACACACGTACATATATGCGTATGCAAATATAATATAATAAATGAAAGTTCTGTCCTTTCACCTTTCGCAAATACCCTAGCGAACAATTAAAAATCCCACCAACAACTAATTGTGGTACGAAGCATAACTATGTATATACATATATACACATATATGTATATACATATATAAACATATATATTTGCTTCATGAAATATTCAAAACTGCACCACAAAACTGGGGAACGAAATTGAAATTCACATCCCGGCTGTGAATATGAAATTATAAATCTAAATACACACACACACACACAAATAAAAATAAGTTTCTATGTGCACAAACATACCTACATACCACACATAAATTTAGGTTCTTTTAAACATTGTTAATCCCATTTTATATATTTTAGTTGCTCAAGTTTTATGTGATTTTTTAACAAAATTATTTTATTTGTCTATTTTGTGTAATAAATTTTATTAAGGTTTTAAACAAATGGCTTGAGATATTTCTGAAAAATTGAAATCACAAATTTTGAATTTATGGTTTTTGAAAAAAAAAAAATATTTTAAGTTTTTTAATTGATTAATGTCCCAAAATTTATTTTTTTTTTTTTTGAAATTCAGGTATATATTTGAAATTTTTTCCAGAATTGTATGTAAAGTAATAACATCTTTATTAGAAATTTTATGAAAGCTTAGAACAAGAGAGTCTCTAATGATACATTTTCTGTATACCCACCTTGATTTTTCTCCGAAAACTTGAACGATACGATCGATGAACAAGGTGAGTGGCTACCACATGATCTGCCTAACCTCGAAAGACGTTGCCAAGAATTTTGGGAAGACCTACTCTTGAAATTATCGTTAATTAGAACCAATCTTAAAAAAAAGTGTGAAGATTTGTTCAGCGAAAGAAGAGACAGCGGCTACGCTGGCTAGGCCATGTCTTCCGAATGGATGAAAGCACTCCAGCTTTGAAGGTATTCGATGCAGTACCCCCTGGTGGAAGCTGAGCAAGTGGAAGACCTCCACTCCATTGGAAGGATCAGGTTTAGAGTGACCTAGCCTCACTTGGTGTTTCCAACGGGCACCAGACAGCCAAAAGAAGAGACGAATGGCGCGCTGTAATTGATTCGGCTATAATCGCGTAACCGGTGCCAACGCCAATAAAGAAGAAGAAGAGGATCTCGGTGATATTTGGTTTCAACAAGACTGCGCCACTTCGCACACATCGCATCAATCAATGAACTTATTGAAAGAACAATTCGGTGAGCAGATAATTTCTCATTTTGGGCCGGTTGGCTGGCCACCAAGTTCGTGTGATATCACACCATTAGACTTTTTCCTGTTGGGATATGTAAAGTCTACAGTCTATGCGAAAAATTTCACTTCGATTCAGGCCTTGAAGCAACACATCACGTTCCATTCAAAATTCTCGAGCGAGCCATCGAAAATTGAACTCAACGGAAAGACCATCTGAGACGTAGCCGCGGCCAACATTTGAAAGTGATGATCTTCAAAAAATAAATCCAAAGAATATTCTTTCGAATGATAATAAATATTCCCCATTAAATTTGGATTTTCTGTGTTTTTTTGTTTTTTTTTCTTAAAAAA
This sequence comes from Ceratitis rosa, assembly GCA_037013455.1. Lineage (NCBI taxonomy): Eukaryota > Metazoa > Arthropoda > Insecta > Diptera > Tephritidae > Ceratitis > Ceratitis rosa. Next base: position 2,890,935 of record JAWMAG010000041.1, read on the forward strand.
AAGTAGTGAGCCTCGAAGTGGATCACCCATTATAGTTGTGTATTTATAAAATTCGCCTACAAAACTAAATTTAAATAATAGTCTTGAAGTACCAAATAATAAGAATTGGCCTTTTATTACTGTCTTTCATCAAGAACTACAATTTTTTCGTTTTTGAAGCTCTCCATATGGACATCGAACATTGAAAGCAACAAAACAAAATTGCTACTCCTAGACACAATTGACCAATAGAGCTTCCATCGGTAATTAATGCTTGATTACAAAAGCACGCACACACACACACATACTCGTTAAATGGCGTTCATTTGCGCAAATCCTGCCTTGAGCAATTCGCTTTTCGCTTTCTCACCTATTTCACCTTTCCAACGCTTTGACTCTTCTTGCCCAATTGACCCACTCGCTGCAGCGCATACTGATGATAATTGACCTAGAGTGCCGCCATGCCGCTTACATAACTACTGATGGGACAGCAGCAGGTAGCAACGTCGTCGTCGTCGTCGTCGTCGTCACCTTAGCCGTCAATCTGGCATTAAACGTGCATAATTGATAGCTCACAGAATTTGATTGTAGTAATTCCCAGTAGAACGGTATATGTATGTGTTCATCTCTGTATTCATTGACATACGTACAAACATACATACATACATACATTTATGTGAATTTCTCTTTATAACAATTCCTTGTGGGCGATATCAGAACCCTTACGTACATTTATACATACACGTACATACATACTTATGTAAATTGTACATATTAGCTTATTGTTGTTGTTGTTGTAAGTATTTTCCTAAACGTCCATTGTGTGTGAGTACAATTAATTAGTGTGGCCATTGTGGTAGCTTAGCCAACAATTGAATGGCTGCTAATATTATTAGGCGTAACTGAATGCTCAACGGAAACGGATATACTCTGTTCAGTGCTGCGTTTACCAAGATGATGGACTAAATTTCCTTGGGCTTAACGATGATGCTTGTATCCGTTATGGTGTGCTCCAGTGAGCTAAGTTATATGGGGAAATTGTAAGATAACTGTCCTTATTTGCAAGAGAAACAAAAACAGCAATGTTGGAAGAACTTACATAAATATTCTACTTGTGTGAATACATATATGTACATACATACATAACCTTTCATTTACTGTATTTTCATAATTATTAAGTGAATTTTATAAAGGATTTACAAAAATTTCCACACAGAAGCAGCTTTTTAGCCAGATTATACTGTATATATACAAAAAAGACCACAACAGCTGAGTGGTTAGCACAGCTTACTGCCGTTTTTAAAAACCAGGGTTCGAGTCCTGGTTAGACCATCATCCAATATTATAGAAAATTAATTTTTCTAAAAGCAGTCGCCCTTCAGCAAGTAGTGTTAAGACCGCCGAGTGGATTTTTGGCATGAAATAAAAGCCTCTCATAAAAATCCTTTGGCCATTCGGAGGCTGCTTAGTATAAACTGTAGGTCCCTCCATATATTGGAAAAACATCTAGACCCAAAACCACAAATTGGAGGAGGAGCTCGGACTATTATTATTATTATTTGTAGTGAGGTGACATAATATATTAGGTCAAGTAAAAAGTTCGTTCGGTTTTTTATTTATTTTTCAAAATATGATAACTTTTTGTACATTTGTCCGATTTAAGTCAAATATATGCCTTGTTGCCAACGAGATGCCAAATTCACTATATCCCTATCGTAGAAGGCTGCGCCCCTATTGGCAAAAAACTCGGAGAGCAAATTTTCACAGGCCTCTCTTGAGACCAACTTCTTACCATTAAGCGCGTTAGCTATGGACAGGAAAAGATGGTAATCGCTTGGTGCCAGGTCCGGCCTATAAGGTGATGGCATTAGGATCTCCCATCCGAGCCCCTGGAGCTTCAAGAGGTCCAGTTGTTGGCAGTAGAGAGGCAAATTGAGCGTTTGGCTATAGGAGAACAGCTCGCAGTAGATAATTCCTTGCCAATCCCACCAAACATACAGCAAAACCTTCCTGGCCGTCAATCCTTGCTTGGCCACCGTTTCCGCCGGCTCACCGCATTTCGACCACGACCGATTTTGCTTGATGTTGTAGTAAGTGATCCACTTTCAGCAGCGATTCGCAGATGGAAATTCGGTCCATCATTTTTTTCTTGCGTTAGTTCGTGTGGCACCCAAATATCGAGCTTCTTTTTGAATCCAAGGTTATGTAAATGGTTCCAAACGGTTTTCTGGCTCATCTTTAGTTCCTCAGCAATTAAATAAGTGCTCACGTGTCGGTGTTTCCACTATTTCCATGATTTTATCGCAACTTTCGACGACGGGCCTCCCGACGCGTGGTGCATCTTTGACATCGAAATTATCGGAACGGAACCTAGCAAACCACTTTTGTGCTACACGTTCATTTACAGTATCGGGCCCATATACTAAATTAATTTTTTCAGCCGCTTTGGCTGCTTTTTCGCCTTGATCGAGGAAAAATTGTAAAATATAACGAACAACAACAATCAATCTCAAGTTATTTGGGGATGTTTCTTTATGAAGGCTGAATCTTCCGACAGTGGATAGGACATATCGTTCTTAATCACACTGGCCTAAGGCCAAGCATAACCTTAATATCGTGGCAAGGGTAATTTCATCGTTCCTCTCATCCGGAGAGTCGTGACCGCTCGTTAGCTATATGTTTAAGAGTTTTGCTTAGATGTAAATAACGCTTAATTAAAAAAACTATACAAGTGTATATACCGTTAAAGAAAAATCACTGGAGTTCAAGTTTGTAAATACATAATACAGAAAACAACCCTTACTATTAAGTATGTCCACATTCGTTGAACGGTGTGACGCCGGTCACTTTAACTTAACTCAACTCTTACTCAATGAGCATACTTTCTTCAGAAGAGAAGAAGCGGGAGAGTGCGGAGGGTGCGGAGAGCTTTTACTTTTGTACGCCCTTATAAATTGCAATTTTCTTCACTTTGCTCTATACTTACATTCACATTCGCCCCACCGTTTAACCTCTCTACATTTTATACAATTATCGGTATCTTAAATGCTTCCACATCACCCCGCTCTGCGACCACCGCCCCACCGCGCCAACGACATGCCATTCTTCTTGGCGTAATAAATGTTATGCACTTGCAACAAGCAAAATTATGAAAGCCGCAAAAGAACGGATAAGAACGGCAAAGTAGAAAATAAAATTGAAGAAATATGCAAAATGCAGACTCTAAACTTAAAAGCACAAACTAAGCGGCAATAAATGCACGTACATATATACATACTATACATATATATGTACATACATACATACATATAAACAATGGTAAATGCATATTCAAAGTAAGTGCACAAGTAAAAAGGAATGAAACTTAAATGGCAGTGAATTATATTGCAATTGGATAAGAAACTGTTTTACCAACGGCGATGATGATAAAATTCTAAATGGATGCCATGCCATGCCATGAAATAAGGAGGCATTTTGTGGTGGCAAAAGCAGCCACAAACAAGTCTTGCTAAATACTTATCAAATTGAAAGAGAATATGCACTTATTTCTGCATTCTGTACTATAGAGAGAGGTAGAGAGAGGGAGAGAGATAGAGAGAGAGGGAGAGAGAGAGGGAGAAAATAAAAACTTTTACAATTTTATTATTATTTCTGGTAGTTTTTTTCTTTTAATGTGGATTTTCACTTTATTCTCAAGGAACTTTATTTATTTGCACGCAAATCGCACACAAACACAAATAGAAATGTTTTTATCTTTCAATTGATTAATAAATTTATAAAAGTTTTTGTTAGAACAATGAGACACGCACAACTCTCGATTATGACTTTAAATCTTCCTCTCTAATGAGGAGAGTAGTTTTCCTAAGGAGAAACTCTTTATGAGAATGATTAGTGGTTAAGGTTGTATATACGAGGGCTGCCATTTATATTTGGGGACTTAACAAGCCTAGTGTTGCAAACTGACAACTTACTACTTTTTCATAAAGTTTGACTTTTTTGATGTTATACAGAGCGAATTTCATGAAGGTCATTCAAAATCAGTTGTTGTTCCAGAAATAATTGCTCCTGTGCCCAATCTAATATTGCGAAGATCGTCTTGCGACCTGTCGTGATTAAGACAACTATAGGCATTAGTGGAACCAACAAACGTTCTATAGAACATGAACTGTACAGATGCACCACTGAAGCAATCAGACACAAATCAACTCGTTTCATTGCTTACAAAAGTAAGGATGATGTAGTTGGTGGTCGCAACGCCAATTTTATCGATAATATCGTCCTAATAGACAAGCAATTCATAGTCTGGTGAACAAGTTCTATAATTGAGATTCCCGTACCAGTGAGGCTACGTTTTTCCCGAAGTGTAGAGAATATCGCTGCGGTAGAAGCGTCCGTCACAAACAAGCCATATCAGTAAATTTCACGTCGTTCTCAAGAACTGCGCCTCACTCAGCCCACATTATGACGAATTTTGACTAAAGTCACTTAATCATGTAAGAAATTTCACACCATGCACCGACTTGTTGCACCTTGAGAAAATACTAATCTAGATACGAAATATGCCAATATTTTATTAAAGACTTCAAGTTAAAATGATAAAATCCTGAAAGAGGCGAATATATAGATATGAATGCGTATGTACAAAAAAAAAGTCGTTCGCTTTGAAAAACAACATGCCAACTTTAATTCGAACTCAGGTTTCGCAATTACCTATGTAGATAAGTATATACTCGTAGATTTTCCTTTGTGCGAAATTTTCCGGTATTTCGACTTTTACTGTACCTCAAAAAGTATAATTTCCAATTCAGAATGCACTTTATCTATCTCCAACTTCTCTCCATTTTTCTTTGATAACAATGATTTCCAATAATTACGATTTTCCAAAAACCACTAAAACAAATGTGGCGAAATCTTCATGCCTGATTATCAGAAAAGTACGAAAATTTTCAAGAAATACTCATTCTGCAAAGACCACAAAACTATCAAAGTCAAGTGAACAAAGAAAACAACTGACTTAAACATAAGCACACGGACATATGTACTTATATCCCTGCCGGGAAAATACACGTTTTTAACTAGAATCCAACTGGTTTACATTTTTTACACCAACTAATCCATCTTCCATCTATTTTCCATCTATTCCAGGTAAGCTACTGGTACTTTTAACATGGCGATGTCCTGCGAAATGTCGATTGTCAGTTTATGCATCAGCTTCATACTAGTTAAATACCAGTTCATATATAACAGTTAAAATACGCATTCGTTCATACCAGTTGGGAGCCAGCTCACCACAGACCAATCTGAATCGTGCTGTTTCGGGTTGATTCCATCATTCCGAGCAGTTGAAGCGATTTTAATGAATTTTTGTGTGTGTACATATATATTCAGATAGATTTGGAATAGTTTTGAAAAACTCCTTTCACGGACGTTCATATACTAGATTTTTTGCAAACTAGTCCAGACTTTAACAAAAAACTACTAGTTTAATTCTAGTCTATGACAAACTGGTATATTTTTGTCCTTAAACTACTAGTATAATACTGGTTCACAATAAACTGGTATGATTTTGTCTTCAAAAAAATATTTTAAAAAAAATATTGCCTTCTGGTCTACCCTTACCCTGCAGGGTAACTACAAAAGTTTGCATGCTGCAATAGATAAACACACTCATAACTATCTAAATGTGTGTATTTAGAATTCATTTAAATCGACGAACAACGAACAACGAACATTCGAAGCCACCAACAAAAGTATGCTCAATATTCATTTGTACGCACAGCAAGTTGAAAAGCGATTCTTGCGAATAATCGATTGCAATTATTTTTCCTCAGCCACACACACACACATGCACACACAAGTACTATACACACTTCAGCCGTCGCTTCACTTTCACTATACGCTCGTAGAATGAAAGCCATAAGCTTTGCAGCAGCGTTTGGCCGACTTTTGGAAAGATGAAGCCACCCAACAGATCACAGTCACTAATAATACCACATTTCTTTTTTGTCTCTTCTTCTTCTTCTTGCACTCCTCTTTCATTCATCTATTTAAATCTGACACTCATTTTGCGGCGCCGACCCTGTCGCTCCTGCGTTTGCTTGCTGTTGGCATTGCTGATTGTTCCAGATGACATTTTCCATCTGCAGCTTCTTATTTTACATTTTACATTTTGCATTTTGCACTAAGTCACTTGTTTTCGTTGTGCAAGCAGCAAGTATTTACATAACTATGTACATATTATACGCTTCTCTATACTCGTATGTATGTATGTATGTATGTATGCACTGAGTTAAGTATGTAAAGTTTCATTTAACAATTTCCCTTTTGTTTGCAATTTATGCTTGCTCATCATTTTCCTACTTGCTATCGCATATTTCTGGTATTGATACGTTACCTCCCTCCGACCACCCCCGGCACACACCAGCCCCTCTTTATGCCTTGACCGATTTATTTTATACTCCTACATATATCAACAATCCTTGGCTGCGGATATCAATTCAAGGATTTTCAAAGAAGCTTCTTTCAGCTGATTACGATTGAACAATGAATAATGAAATTCTAAAGCGTACAAGCGAGGACTTTAAGACTTTGTTGTGGTTACAGTGAAAATTGCGAATGGGTTTGGTGAAAGTTAAAAAGTTTATTGAATCGGCATAGTTAGTGATTGCTTCGCATTCATTGGGAAATATTGAATTTTTATACCTTTCATGTAGAAGGACGAAGGACGTCCAATTAGGTATGTAATATAATCTTTATGTACAGGCAGACTGTAATAAGACTTTGAAGCTAGACAACCTGGAGATATCGGTGGAATATACCGTATTCAACAAGGAAGCTGGTAACTATACTGGTGATCAGTATACGATAGTATTGATCTACTGACCATGATCTCATCATGTTCCACGTATCGAGAAACGATCCAGTATAATTGGACAATAACTCGCCTTCAGTAAACAATGGGAATAAAAATACCTCGCGAGTAAAAAAATTCTTAATTTAATTAGCGAAATAGCATCTTCCAGCAAAAGAAACTACCTTACAAAGCCGCTAATATATGAGCTGGTTGTTTGTTTGGTTGATTGAAAAGAGAGGTTTCGGCTGACCTAACCGTAAGCCGCACCCAAACCATAGAATGGGCTCATTTTGCTCTACCGCAGCATCTAACTAGTTACTTTTGCGTTCATTTCCCTCGATTTGATAAACTGGTTTAATTTCCTGCAACCATGTGGGCCTACCTCCGTAAGGTTGGTTGAGAAATTTAAATGTAAGGTGTGAATCGGACTCCTGTGTATGCTCCGCAATCAACCGATTCCAATTTACCTAGTTTGTGGAGATGATTTCTCAGGTATAGATGCCCCGTTCACACACGCACCAACAAATATACTAAGTTCTCATTTGCTTAAAATTAGTAACTGTTTGGTCTGTCTACAAGTGTTCCTCCATGGTCCACTGTATGAGAGAACGTTAGAAGACGCTGAAAAGTTTGAGGCAGTCGATTGTTACCCCATCGTACGCAACTCCAGCACGAGCCAGCTCATTCGCCTTTTAATTAATTCCACGTCGGTGTGATCCGAGACCCTATTGATATTCCCCTAGTTATATTCATTGTGTTAATTGCCTCTTTTAATATTCTAACTCAGCTGGACTTAGTGCTGACACACTAAATTGTCTTGATTGCCGCTTGACTGTCTACCAAAAATATTATAGCTACTGACCATTTGGGAACTCGTCTCTTGCCCACAATCTCTGTTTGCGAGACTGAGTTGTAGTAGAGTTGAGATTAAAGCTGTCTATGGCTTTTAGGGTGATCCCAGAAGAACCCTGTTACTGTGACTGCTTTACATTTAGACCCATCAGTACAGATATGGATAACTTCACTATTTTCGCTGGGCTCCTCTTCCGTCCATTCGTCCTTGCTAAGGAAGGTGTAGGGGGCATTAACCCGGCAGAAAGTATTCCGTTGAATAGATGAGCTTTCTAGTTGAAGGACGATCTCAGATTTGTCTGGGTTTGCTGAGAGTCCTTGTCCTTAAACCCAATCAGCTGCGATTTCAATTGACCTCTTTATTATTCGCTAATTATACCTTTCATGTATATGAAATGGTATATTAACTTGGTTCGAAGTATGTAAGTACCAGAAGGAGAAGAGATAGGCCCATTAAAATCTTTACCGGTTGGTACCGAACTTCAAGTAAATCGAACTATAACAACGATTTTGTTTAATAGTTCGGTAACCCACTTCCCGAAAAATATTTCCTCACAAACCTCTCCAGGAACCATAATATGTAGTTTCGGAGATCACTGGAGATCACTGGAGGCAAACATACAAACAGACGTTTATATAATATTACGTGATATTTTGTGCTGATCGCTTATAAGATGCTTCGCAAAGTAGAAAGCAAATGTCGATAAAATAATGGAAACCGGCGAGTCTGGCCGCCATGGGAACACTGTTTCGATTGCCCAAGAGGTAAACATTGCTCAAAAAACAGTTTGGAACCACTTAAAAAATGCTGGATGTAAAGTTACCACAAGAGTTAACCAGAAAGAACCTCATGGACCAAATTTCCATCTACGAGTCGCTGCTGAATCATAGACCTATATATGAAGCGGATGGTGACTGATGATGGAAGGTGGGTCACTTTCAGTCACGTCAAGCGAAAACGGTCGCGATCGACGGGCAGTTAGCCGGCACATACGGTCTCCAAGTCAGGATTGACAGTCAGGATGGTTTTGTTGTGTGTTTGTGTAATGGCAAGGATCCATGCTCTAGGAGCTTCTTCCTTATTGCCAAGGTCTTAAGTCTTCAATATAATCAAATATAATGGATTACTTTTTACTACAACTAATAACCTAACAGATGTCATTACGTTGACATTGACTTAGGCAATTTATAGGTACCTCAAGAAACATATAACGAAATCTCTTACCATTTTAGCTACTTATGAGTTAAAAGAACTGATGAGGAATTTTCGTCCCACTGGTAGTTTAACTCTTAAACCAATTTAGTTACCTCAAGAAATATGTATATACGATCTTGTTACGAGAGTATTTAAGCAAACTTTCCTTAAAATTTACTTTTGCCCTGGCGCTTTCAACACTTAAAGGCAATGCAAATTTCTTTTTTTTTTTTGCGTGCTCTTAAACCACTTACGCCTTTCGTTTCTTCTTCTTCTTCTTCTTAGACACTTTACTGCGCTCCTTACTGGCCGTCAACTGCACACTGCCACCACTACTACGCGGAGGAATTATTCATTTTCTCAAGTATGCCATACTTGGCATTTCTTTCGGCCCACCTACCAATTTGCCGCCACTTCAGTTGCCTTAGATTTATATGCAGTCGCATGCGCTTGGAGGAGAGTATAAGAATGTATGTGTGTACTATATGTATGTAAATGTTAACACATGTGTGCATTGCCACTCAAATGAAAATCAGCAGTGAAGAGGCCGAGACTTGAGGCATTCATTCAGCAATTCGCTCGCCTAACCCGCTTTTGCGTTTTTCTCACTCGCCACCATCGTTCACTCAGCCTCTAAAGTTGGGCCAAGATTTATTGCATTTTTTACCTTGGCGTTAACAGGTCAACAGGTATGTATGTAAACCAGCACTAGCAGCACCAGCAGAAGTAGTAGTAGTGAACACAAGTAGTCGGCGGACATTGCTCACTGGGCGGACATCATTGGCCAACATCCATTGGCCTCAAATCCACTTTCAATTTGACAGCCAGCGGAAGCGTTTGACTGCGCTTGTTGAATGCATGTGTGTACGAGGATATATGCGTGGGTGTGCATGTGTTTATGTTTGTATTTTGCACATATTCATACATATATGTACATATATATGGTATATATTTTGTAATTGCATGTGTCTCCTTCACGGTTGTGTGGACAGCAGAGCACGTACGTGTACGAGTATATGCAGGCCTGTGTGTATGCATGTGTATTGGTGTGAACTGCCGTAGCGGCAAACCTCATTGACAGGTTGACTTTTAAAGCGCAACGCAAATATTTACCGTTGCATTTGGTTATTTTCAAACACTCGAGGGCATATAAACATACTCAATATAATAATATTTATCTGTTTATACTAATGTTTACACACACACACATACCACACACACATGCACAGGATGGAAATGTAATGACGTAAGGTGTGTTCAGTTCACTTTGATTTTGTCGCTATGTAGCAAACAAGAAATATGAAAGGAAAAAATTAAAAAAATTATTTATGCTGGAAATTCAATTTACGTAATTCTAGACGGTTTAGATCCTTTTTTCAGGAAAATATTACTTACTCAACTACAGTCTTCAGCAAGCACTTTGGAAGCTTTAGAAAGCTCATTTAAAGTTTCTGAAGGTTTCTAAGAATATTCGTATAGGTGTCTGGCTTTCCTCTTCTACTCTAGATTTCCTAGGTTTTCAATGGAAACATTGCGTCAGAAATAATACTTTTTTTCATAGGAGTTTTTGGATACCAACTCTGGCGTCATCACAATATGAGAGGACTCTGTGGCGATTGAAGCTTTTCTGAGACGAACTTCCACCGTAATTATAGGTGCTTCACAGAATGGCTATTTTTGCATTATGTCTAAGTCGATGTTCTGATTTTGGAGAAGTAGGCTTTAGACGTATGTGATGATATATTCATTACATCGTCCTTTCTCTCTGTAAGAATTTAGCACAAATGACCAGCTTTGATCTGTTTTGCGGCTAGGCACACAAACAGTATAGATTTGTAAGGTACTTAAACTAAAGTCCCCAATTCCATATACCATTTGCTGTCTTGTAGGAAAATTTTTACTCAGAGACTTTTTTCTTGAAACGTTTAAAATATGCAGAGACACACAGAAATAATTCTTGGAAAAGCTATCCAATCACCACTATTACTTATCCCTTGCTTAAGGGAACTACAAAAAGGTAAACAAATGCATGCAATGTGCTTAATGTCCCAGCAGTAAATGGTAAAGCCCTGAAATCGAGAGGGTAAAGAGGAAACTGTGTTTGAAGACACTTTATTCCATGCTGAAATTAACGTTTCTCTTCCAAATACCATTTCAAGTTTGTTTTCTTTCTCGTATTGCAACCTTACCACTACGCTTTGTTTTTATCCTTAAATATTATAAAACAAAATCCTCTTTCACAACTGTCTGTCTGTCTGTTCTTGATAAATTCAAAAAATATTGAACGGATTTTCTCGTGGTGCTAACCAGTATACTGGTTACTCTTTCGGAAAGGTTTATATCAATAACTTGTCAAATTTTGTATAAATTGGTAGTATAAAAAAAGTAATGATTTATCATACTTTCTGGAGGGTAAAACGAAACCTTTGTGTAAAGAGTTTTTTTTTAACTTGCAACATTTTTGTAAACTATCCCACAGGCAGAGCAATCTGTTAAAATTTAAGCAGATTACACAAAGTTGTTTACTCGTCTGTAGCCCACTTAACGAGCACATATCATCTTTACCGTTGCTGAAGTGACTGATTTGACCTCAAAAACTTCCGGCTTTTCACTTACTAACTAAAATATTTATTTCCGTTTTTTTTTTAGTTTTGGTTGTTATTTAAATTGCATTTTGCTTTTAGTTTATGGCGCCATTGTGGTCATAATCATTAGTCAACAGTCGCCGTCGTCGCTCATCAGCAGCTTTTATGCACATTTTCAAATATAACATCTTTTTGTTTAGTGTCTAATAGAAAGGGCTGAACTAACTTCAGTTGCAAAAAAGTTTGCCATAAATTCTGTCCTGCCATCAGCAACAAATTGGGGTCAAATATATATTTATGTATGTGTAGGGTATAAATTATAAGGAAGTGGTTACAAATATCAGTTTTAAACACTCTTATAATAAAAGAAGTAAATAGTGAAAGAAATAAAAACAAATTCTACTCTTTCAGAACAAGAAAATAATTGCTTTGAAATTAGGGATTATCAACTGATTTGAAACTATATGATTTCGTATGATTTGAATGAATTTTTTCTCCTTCTATGGAAGTACCATACTTCGAAAAAGTCATAAACCCTCAGTGTATTCATGTAAGGTATAAAAAATCTCGTATAAAAATGGTTAAATATGCCAAGCAAGCGTATCTTCGTCAAAATTGCTGGCATACCAAAGTTATGTGTAAATATTTGCCAACTTATTAAAGTCGAAGATTTCAATGATCTAAGCTCAAGCATACACACACTTTACCACACAAAGCGCACGCATTCTTCATCCAAAAACAAAAAAATAAAACACACATACACACACACACCACGAGCAAATCCCTCATTTTGTGCACATAATTAAGCCTTTTTCTCAGAAATTTCTTCAAGAAATAAGAATTTGCTGTGGCAGGCAGTGATTATGTTTAATTGTGTGCCTAAAAGTATGCACACGCATGATAACAAAGCGTGCAAGTTGCCGGAAGCTTGCTAAGGGTAATGTTGCTTAATTACACTGCTACCATAAACTTGGAAGATTCTATTACGAAGAAAAGGTATTGAAAATTCAAACAAAAAAAAAACAAAAAATGCTCGTAATTTAGGCCAAAACAATTGCTGATAAATGAAGCGGCATAAACGTAGACTGAGCTTTAAAATATTGCATATTATTAGGCGGCAATAAAATAAGTTATCCTTGTGGGAGTTGCCTATAGCTGGGAAGCTGTTGAATAAAACTTTTGGGTTGATTTTCGTTCTTATGCTTATTAATTGCGCTTTCCTTTTTGTCTGTTGCATAGCTTTAGGCGTTAGGCATTTTCATGTGCCTAAATTGAAATTATTTAGTGCCAAACCCATAATTTCTCAAGTTTTCTTTCAACATAAAAGCATTCAAAATGAGTTTTTTTCTGATTTTTTTTTTTTTTTTTTTTTGGAAAAATGGGTGTGGCACATGCGGCATAAAATCCTCTCTAATGCAATATTTATGACGCTCATGACCTGTTTATCCGTCTTTTGTTATTCTACCTACCGCATAATATTGACTATGTACACAGTTACATAGAAATACCATTTGCAACTTGTGAAAATTACGCCAGTCACGATTTTGCAATTTGTGGCAATTTCCACGCTCATTCCAACAATGCAAACAGTTTATACTCCTTTCTCGTTTTTTTTTTTTTTTTTCTTTTGTAATTTTTTATTTGTCATTTACCTTCAATGTAGTCGGAGTTCTTGAAATAAAATGAATAGCGACGACCTGCGAACGGCGACCGGCGCAGAGTACCCATCGTTTTGTAAGTATGTATGTATATATGTAAGTAATGGAGGTAATGGTGGTACTTGTGTTGGCACAAATCAAAATGATTAAACATAAAACTCTCTCCTCACAGCCGGCTATTTCATCTTTTGTTGTGCATTACTTTCAGTGGCCGTAAACTACTTTAGCAGCTGGTAGCAACCAGTAACCCTGCAGTTTCTTTATTAATAACAAGCAGCGGCTCGCTCTTTAGTGTCCATTAAAAAGCTGCAGGACATGAAATATGCCCACAAACCATGGCAATTCGAGTATACAATCACATTTATAATGCTTTTTATGCAACTAACAAAAAAAAGTTGGAGACAATGTCCATGCAATGGAAGGATGACAGTGCGCAGTTGGTAAAAATATATACATATGTATGCTAGTTACAAGCATAGTGGCAGCTATTTCTGGCAGCGTGTTGAACAAGTTTCATGAATTTCAAGGTAAACATACTAAAGACACTCAACCTAATCCCTTTAATTAGAACGGGACAAATTGAAGCTTGATATTCAAAATTATGAGATGAAGAGAAAAATATAAATTTTAACCTTCAAACGTAAAATATATTAAAAAAAAACAACGAAAACTGTACATAGTTTGTGTAATTTATTTCAATTAAATATTTTATTATGTATTATTTAAGATTCCTCTTTGGGTCATAAGCTCTAATCGCAATTAAAATATTAAAAAAGTTGTTGCATACTTATAGGCTGATTATTTAGTAATGAAATTCGAGGTATGCCTCAAGGAGCAGTCCTTTCTGCCAAGCTCTGATATCTCAATTCTAATAGGTATTGATTGTCAAGGAGGTAGAGTAGTTGCTTATGTCGATTTTTTTATATTATTGTAGAAATTTTCACAGACATTGTGCGACTTGTTGCAGGGGATTCTTCGAAAAGTATCAAACTGATATAATCGATGACGATTTTCGTCAACTTTAATTAAGCGGAACTTGTAATCCTCATATATAGGTGCCGGCAATAATCACTTCAAACTTTATTTTTGGCGTTAAGCTTGCGATTCAAAGGAAAATGTCTGGTCGTAGTTTTAGACAAGAGGCAAAGCTGAAAAGTAAACTTGGAAAATAGTTATGAGAAGTTCTTCATCGCCCTCCTTATAGGAATTAGTCTTAAGTTCCAAGACTTGCCACTGGATTTGTTTTTTTGGTTGGTTGAAGTGGTTACCGGACATCAGCTCACCTAGGCCACAAATGGGCATACTGTGATACCACTGAGGACCCCACCCATTAACCTATCAATGTGTGGAGTTTACAAAATTGAGCAGTCGTTGCATCTAAGCCCCCGCTATCTCAGTTAAGCCTCCGAAGGTTGCCGCCCCGAGAGACTTCAACCTACTTCTACAAGGTGCGGGGTTTTCGCAGAGAAAGTGCCTTAAGGTTTCAGGTAAAATAGTGGTATATTGAGAATCGCGCCTAATGAAGCCTGTACTTCACGCACAAAGACTGTTGCGGTTCTCCACAGGAGATGACCCATTAGAACAGAGTCTGGATTCTTGCAAGTCTATCTCAATTGGACTCACACCGTGACTTCGCTGAAATTTAGGTAAATTTGTCCTAAATAAGTTGGGAAGAAATCATGCTTTCAGTTTACTCTCTTGGATGGGTGGACATCTCAAAGGAAGAAGGAATCAGGACAAGGCAAGAATAATGAGAAGCTGCCTTCCATGATTATTTATCTACTGTAAAGTCGGAGTTGAAGTAAGCTTTATTTATGTTTCGAGCAAAGCGAACTAGGTTTATATATATAGATATACGCACAACGCAATCCATTAGATAAACTAAAACAAAAATGCTATATATTTTAGCCGCTTTACAACCGCAGAAGTGATTTTCGGCCGAGCTTCTCCTCCAATTTGGTGTTTCCGTCTTGATGTTTTCCAACAAATGGTGGACCATTTTTGTATTCTAAGCCGCCTCTGAGCGGTCGATGAATTTTTATGAGGAGCTTTGGTTACAGAAATGCGATCAGAGGGCCTGACACTCCCTGCCGGGTGGCGACCGCAATTAGCAATGCCCTTCAGAACGCCAGTGGGCGAAGAGTTGTAATTAAATTATCTTTGCTCTCTGAGCCCTAGAAATGTACTTATCAAAAAAATGTTTTTGTTGACATTTTCTGAATGAAACACCTTTTTAATATCCCTGATGTAAAAATTTATTTTGATACAAATATTTTTACTTAGACATCTTGCACTTATAGATATACATACATATGTACATAGAAATATAACTTTTGCAAATACTACTTTAATATTATCCATTATCAGTGCACAAACTCAAAAAACAAATACACGCGAAATAAAAAGAATTGCTAAGATCATTTATGCTCATACTTCCGCTATATACACGCACATATGAGTAAGTAAAGTTGCGTACGAGATGGACTGCAAAAGAACAAAAGAGAAAGACCATAGAGAAAAAATAATAATAATGAAGAGAATAAATGCAGCGAAACATGTTGCCAATTACTCATTTTATATGCTTTTCATTATTACCAGCGCAAAAAAAAATAAAAGGCAAACAAATGGAGGCCGGCACGATGGTCTCGACTGTTAGAAAGAAAAGCGAGTTCCTACACATAAATATATACATTTTCATACATAATAGATATATATGTATATAGTCACGTGCTGCTAACAAACTTCTAACTGAGAGTAAAGAAGGAGATTTTCTTCTTTGAAAGTGGAAAAAACTGTGAGTAAAATTTAAAAAAATTGCCGAAAATTTGTACACATTAACTGTGGCTACAAATGACCAATTATGAAGACAGAGGCGTAAGCAAAAGAAAAGTAAGAGAAATCTTTTCATTGTGTAGTAAGTGCAGTGGTGATTTTAGTGAGTGAATTGGGAAAAGTATGTATATAATGAAAATTGTAGCATGATAAAATTATTTTTTTTTTGCTTTCATATTTTTGAAGATATTCGAAATGAATTTTTATTTAAATTGATATATCCATATTATATTCTATAAATTAATAGAAAAAATATTAATAGACGTAATTTAATTTAGTTTAAAAAGAAACGACTCATTTTAAAAAATATTGGATACTCTTGTTCCTATAGCCGATCTCAAGAAAGGCCTCCAAAAAAAGGTGTCTGGGGGTGGGAAATATATTTCTGCTTCAAATTATCTGAAACGAGGAAACCAATAAAATTTAATATTATTGTATAATGGATAAATACAGGTAACAATCTAAGGAATAGTTAAAAATTTAATTCTTTCACAAAATGGCGGCTTCAAAAAAAATCATTTTTTGTAAGAAATCCTTCACTTCGCCTTCGTCGTCCAAACTTCACAACTTTATATCAGAACCGGTCGCAGGAGTGCGTGATATATGCGTAGCTTTTGATTTCTCGGCAAGAGTTTAGACTTGAATAATTTTAGGTGAGCAAGGTATGCCCTATTTATTGTTTGTAGCTTCTCTTGTATGGCTTTTTCTGTACCATCGTTGGCGCTAAGTACCCTTCCTTCCCTAAGATACTTAAATTCTCTACTACAGCTTCAAAAAATGCCCTGCCAATAACAAAATCTGTTGGGGCATTTTTAGATTCAGTACGCCGCATATACTTGGTTTTACGTGGTTAATTTGTTGTCCAGTGGGTCACCCTTTCCAGTTCGTGGAACGTTTCATCTAAAGTTGCAGATTTCTTGTATGGGATCTGTGTATTTCCCTGAATCGAATGCTGATCAAACTCAGTCTCCACTAGGTTGAGGACCAGCGATAACATCGTATCTTCTTGTTTAACTTCTTAACTTACTTCAAATCAGTCAGACATGTCATTTCGAATAGGCACTTTGCCGATCATTTTTGCGATTTTATATTTACTAAGCTTGCTAATCTTTCAGGGATGAGGCTCCTTGTAATTTTGGGTTTAATTTTGGCTCGTTTTAAGCCTAATAAACTTTTATAAAAAATATATATGGTAATTCTTTTAAGCAAACTGAATTTAATTATTTTTTTTTTAAATAAATAAAAATATTTGTTTTTTTTTTCAAAATTTTACTTCAAAATCATTATCCTTCGCTAACTAATTGCTCACCACTGGTTTTCAATTCACAAAACTTAAAAGCGTCTTCTCATTTATCGCTCTCTTCGGTGGCGACATAGTCGCGCGTGGCCAAATTTTTCATTCGTCTGCTATGCTCCTCAGCAACTACTTCTCCAAATCTCCTTTTAAAGTATTCAGATTATTTTCTTGTATACTTTTTTCTACAAATTTTTCCTAATTCCGACAGGCAAGTCATCATTGTCCTTTCCACAGAAGAACACACCCACTTAAACCGCAAGCATGCTTACCCAAACGCCAGCAAATGAATAATGAACATTTAATGTCCTCTCGTAGATATTGCTTAATAGCCCCAACTGCCGCACATCAGTCTAGTATTTTTTTTCTTGTGTTTATTTTAGAGTCCTTTTTTAGCGTGTGCCATGAATGATAGAACATTAATATATACACGTATACCATACTCGTATATGTATGTATGTGTGCGTATAGTACATATATTCTCTTTGCACGCAATCGTACGTAGAAGAAAAAAAAACAAAAAAATACCAACAATATGAGGTTTTAGTAAGCCAAAGAAGGAATTAAAGTTAAGTATGCCACGCGACCAAAACGTAGACAATGAAAAAGTAGCAAACAGACAAACAACACTGTGTACATGTATACAAACAAAGAAAGTTACTTATATGCGTATATTAAGAAAAACAACAAACATTTCCTATGACAAGAAGACGCCAGTAAGGTGGCGTGGGTTGGTATCACATAACAGAAGTGCGTCCACTTGCGCCACTCACCACTCGCCATACGCCACTCGCTGGTCAAATTGAAGTAAATTAGGCAACACTTAAAATGTGGCAACATTGATATCGTAACTGTAAGTGCTCTTAATGAGTATACAAGTATCTACGCACTGATACGTCGTTACTGAGCCACAAACCTAAGGAAATAGCATAAACAGTCAGTCACGGCATGCGGTCGTGAGTGCGGGTGAGAATTGGAGATGGGCGTGGTACTAAAAAAGCATATGCAGACATATTATAATATTTGTCAAGCTTACAATTCGAAGAAATAACATCGACGCCGCTCAACCATCTCGTAGCAGCAAAAATTCAGGCCGAACAAATAGTGGTTCGATATGGAAAAATGCTAACGCAACAGGCTTGCACAACCACTGCCTGAGTGTCTTCATCAAAGTACCTGACGGACGGCAGGCGTTCTAACGGTCGACCATGATAAGATCCACATGATAAATAAAATCTGAAGTGCAACAAACCAGTAATTTAAATAGCTCTTCTAAGCTTCTTCAATGCACTTCAAAAACCTTTGGCTCCCTTACGGAAATTTCTTATCCTGTTTGAAAACTATACAAAGCAATATATCGCTTTTAGAAACTTTATTACTAGCTATACTTACTGCTACTATATTTTTAATATACACACTTTTCCAGCAAAATATACAAGTCTCTATTTATGTATATATAATACACATATAATATAATGATATGCTCGCGTGAACGCCTAAAACTTACACTACTAAATTATGAAGTTTGAAACTTTTCTTACACAAACATAAACTTATGCGCATTACATTATTACAAAAATTGTTAGTTAATGAAATTCAGTAGAATTTCTTTGCTATGTAATTTTGTTCACTTGTGAATTTATTTTCACTGATTAATCACTGGCACGCTAAGATGATGAACGATGGATGGCCTGTCATTTATCAAGGGAAAATTTCTGAAATTATGAAAGTATTCAAATGGAAAATTATGTAAAGTAACAAATTGAGTCATTTATGTTTGTTGGCTACTAACTGAATATATCCTTAAGTTGTAGGCAGTAAAACTTTACAAATGCTGTATTTAAGTGAAATTTTTTGGTTAAAAAAACGGTCAGTTTTTAATATATTTTGATAATTAAAGATAAATAAGATTTAAATCAACAGTAGATTTTTTTTCAATACAAATATTGAAATCCTTACAAAGATATTAAATATATTTAATTTTATTTTTTAAATAATTGAATATTATTTCACTTAAAAAGATTATTTTTATGAAAAATATAGCGTTAATTACATTTGTATATGCGTATTATTTTTATTATTTTTTTGCAGTATTTGTATATATGGTATAAATATTTTTTTATATATTTCGAATGATTTTCACTGTTTTCAATATTATATTAAGTAGAGTAATTTGGTTAATTGCAGCCAATCAAACATATGATCCACTAAAAGCACTATAGTTGAGTGCCAAGTAGATGGAAAAATTAATTAATTTTAATTCTACATATACGTACGCATATATTTAACAACAATAACATTAACCTCTAAAATCTCCGCTGTCGGCATTGAAATCATCATACATACCTACAAAGAGCATAATGCGAATGACAGAGTTACGTATACGCAATGGAGGTGCATAATTTTCTTTTGCAGGCTTACCAACACTACCAACAAACTACAATTTTACTCGCAGAAATAATTGCTGTTTAATTTAGGTAAGAAAAAATTTAATTCAAATAAAAAGCAATTAAAATCTGTTTAAAAAAAAATTAAATTATAGTTTGCATTGACGGATTTTTTTATTTTTTTTTTATTTTACCGGTTTTTATTTCTTGTTGCTGTAAACCAACACATTAACATTGTAACACCAGCCGGATTGTTTAATTTTATTTTATGCCATTGTAAATGGCGTTGTTATTTAATTATGGCATTAAAATGCACATAAAAAACCACAAACATTTCTACGCTACGCTTATGTTTTCAGCACACACATACACACATATGTATGGAAAATATGTATTGAAAAATATCAATTTAAACAAAAAATTGTGAATTCATGCAGCGAAAATAAATGATATTAATCCCTGCAAGCACACAAAAACAACAAAACCATACCCACTGTGCTACAATGTGCTACATAAACCGCAAACGAAACGCATGAATGCCACAAATGATGAGCAAATTAAAAAAATTAATATAGGTATATACAAATATATGTTGATATATGTTCACATATATTTTTAATTTAAATAATATAAAAATATTGATTATAAATTTTCCTAATAACCTCAATAAACTATTTATGAGCGCATTTTCTATTTTATTTTATTTATAGAAATTTTATTATTCAATAATTCATTTTATTTTATATATTCTATTCTCTTTTGTTTTATTTTGATATATTTTATTTTCTTTAAATTTTATTTAATTTTATTTATTTTTCTTTTATATTTTTTTTAACTTTTCATATTTTAATTAATTTTATTTCATTTAAATATTTATTTTATTTTATTATATTTTATTTTATTTCATTTTATTTTATTTTTTATTTTATTTTTATTTTATTATATTTTATTTCATTTTATTTTATATAATTTTATTTTATTTATTTTGTTTTATTTTATTTTATTTTATTTTTATTTATTTAATTTAATTTAATTTAATTTTATTTTATTTATCTTATTTTATTTTATTTTATTTTATTTTAATTTATTTTATTTTATTTTATTTTATTTTATTTTGTTTTATTTTATTTGCTTATTTTATTTTATTTTATTTTATATTATTTTATTTTATTTTACACGTATTTTATTTTATTTTATTTTATTTTGTTTTATTTTATTTGCTTATTTTATTTTATTTTATTTTATATTATTTTATTTTATTTTACACGTATTTTATTTTATTTTATTTTATTTTATTTTGTTTTATTTCATTTCTTTATTTTATTTTATTTTGTTTGATTTTATTTTATTTTTCTTTACTTAATTTTATTTTGTTTGATTTTATTTTATTTTTCTTTACTTAATTTTATTTTATTGAATTTAGTTTTATTTTATGTAATTCAAATTATTTTTATTTTATTGTATCCCAATTTAATTTCAAATTTTATATTTTATTTGGTTGATTTTGTTTTATTTTCAATTTTTTTATTACTTTCTAGTTAATTTTTTAAAATTTATTAAATTTTTTAAATATTTAAAATGTTATAAATAAACTCCACTGCAAAAATATATAATATATGTGTGTATATCTATGTGCATACCTATCTGCCTTTATGTTTTTATTAAAACTTTCAGAATAAACAACTCCTAAACCTCTTAATATTAATTTAAATTAAAGCCAATTTGATGTGTTGAAATAAAATGATTTATAACGAAAATGTCAGCTGAGCATATGTGTTTATGCCCAATACAAGCGCTCTATTGGTGTGGGGTATACCATACACGAATACATATACTTGTATATACTGCTTGTGGACTCCTGCGTATATGTACATGCACTGCATACTTTATACACGTATGTATAACAAACACATGCATATTTATTGTATGTAAGATTTAAGTTTCCATTTGTTGGATGAAATTAAATCTAAAAGTTGATGTATCAGTGGTAAATTAAGAACTACAAACAATAAATTTGAATTGTTCATACAGACTTGCCATTAATACAAAGTTTGCAACATACCTGAAATAAGAGAGTAGAAATTTTTATAAGCATTTGGAAAAAAATTGTATCATATTTTTTTACAATATAAAGTAATAAAAGAATAGCAATATTTAGTTGAATTAAGAGTATTTTATTAAATATTTTTTAGTTTTAGTAGCGAACGGGTTTTAATTTGGATAAAGAAATAATACTAGAGCTTGATCTGGAGAGATTCATACAGAAATTTTTTGCCAATTACTTGCATCCGTTCTCGAAACACACAAGCTACAAACTGAATGGAGTTTCTTTCACAACATATATACAAAAACAAATTTGAGCTCCTTTATATTGGCGCTTTAGTAGATTCCACAAGGATCCATACACTTCTAGGACAGCGACGATGTCAACCTTTAGTGCTATGAGGAACTCAACTAGCCAGATGCAAATACTATATTGGTGCACATAGCAGAATATAACTGTCATTTATTATATTGTACACCTACTCACTTTATGCATCATATAACAGAGAGGAAATCAAGATTAAGCCATGCGTACTATCAATTAATTCCGCCATGACCATATGAATGAATTTCAGTGGTCATAAAACATAACCGCCTAACACAAATTACGAACGTATTTAATTATGGTCAATAACATATTTGACATAACTAAATCTATGTGTGGTAAATTTTTTACTTTTTTGTGTTTTATGGTGAAAAAGTTGCACATAAAAAGTTTACAAACTTTTATATAGACTTTTTTCCAAATAAATAAAATTTGCAAATTTTAACGGTGTTGGTGGAAATTTAGTACAACTGACTTAAGCGGTTATTATTTGTGAATACAAAGTTTTATAAATATACATATATAAATATATGTAAGTATGTTTTTAACAAAGTAATTAATAATTTATTAATGCAATAAATGAAATCAATTTGAGTTAAATACATAGCTCATTTGTATTACATATGCATATAAATACATATCTGCATATGTGATGACATGAAAATCATACTTTTATATGTTTTAATGAAATATAATATATGTACATATGTAATTGTGTACGGTGTTTGCCCGTTAAATGCTCATTGATTGCAACCAAAAAAGGACGAAAAAGAAAATAAACACCCAAAGCTGGCATAAAGGATTTTATTTGTTATTGTATGTAGTAAGTAAGTAAGTGTTCAATGTATTTATATCTACAAATATACGTACACATATATGCACAGCGAAAGTATTGAATTTCTGAAGAATTTGAAACGTTCTTTGATGCTCTCTTCTCAACTCTGCCAACACTCAGCAAAACTGTCTGTCTGCGACAATGCGAAAATATTTTGCAATACTTAAATTGTCATTTAAATGTCATCAAATATGAATTGAATATTTGAGTGAACCGAGCGGCAGCAGCCACAGCAGCAAAAGCAGTCAAGTCAATACCTGCATACGTATAGACCAACGACACAAGGGAATACTCCTGCTGTTGTAAGCTGGTCAACGAACGAATATGATTTTGTTGTGAAAAGGACACGAAAAGTTTTATATGCATACCATATGTATCGTACATGTGTGTGTATGTATGTCTGTAGGTGTCTATATAATATGTATATTGGCAATAGAATAGTCTGTTGTCACTATGACTGGACTGTTACACATTCGTTTTCTGGGCCAAAGGTTCAAACTTTTATAATAAAAAGTCGTCATCTAAGGTGGAGAAAAAAGTTCGATACACACACACACACACACATGCACAGGCAGCACATGCAGCTTCACGGGTATCCTAAATAAACAAGTTCGGTTGTTTTTTGAACTTTTTGCTGTTTATTATTATTATTTTTCGATAGTCAGTCACTTGGCATGTGAAATTATTCTCGTCTACGGCGTTTATACTCTGCTGGAGTAGAGGGAAGTACAAAAAAAAATTTCTCTGCATTGTTATTGACAAGTGTGGGCATTGAATATAAATTGCCAATGAACTTTTAGTAGTAGAAATGGGTGAATACACACACTCACACACACACACACCCACACTTAAACAGGTAAATATTACCTAAGAGTTATACATAATTGATGTAGTTGAGTTGAGATGTAGGATATGGCCATTGGTTAGTTATTGCTTGGTTAGTTAGGGTTTTTAAATTGAAATTGAAATGGAATTTGATTTGATTTCCCAATTCAGAAACGAAAGTTTTGTTGGTTTTTCTAAAATGAATTCAAAAATTTTATTGTATCCCACTCGAACTTAAACATCAACATTATTGTGCATCTAAAACGTACACTAAATGTATAAATTACATAAGTCAAAATTTGAATAAATTGATTTTCTTTCATAAATCAAATGCAAAAATGCAACCCTATTTGATCCAGTAATATTTTGGTCAGCACGTGCCGTTTTCATTAGCAAAGTACCGTTAGTCTCACAGTCTCATAGCTCAGAACCGAAACGCAGTGCAAAATAGGTTAAATTTTTCGATAGAATATCAATCTTAATATGAAAAAATTCCGTTTTACGTTGCATTAATTTATACTTTTTAGGTTAGGTTAGGTTGTGGTGGCGAAATCGATTTCACTTGGACCACCTCTATATCTACGAAAGCAACAAAACAGAATTCCTTTTTATGGAGAGTTCAATGAAGGTTCAATGATGAAGGATCCGAGAAAGATAGTTTACTATGATCCTTCCTAATGCTTTGCTTACACCAAACTTAAAAAAAAGAATAAAATTTTAGTTCCATAAGGAATAGTTAGATGATTTGTTTATAATACGAATATTATTATATTTAATAGACTATTTTTTGCCTCTCCTTAGTGTTTGTAATTTTTAGAGTTATGCCCTTTTCAGTTTTTATTGTGCCCCATAGTATTTGTATAAGTCCTCTATACCGGGCACCAACAACTGTTAAAAGCTTCGAAAAACTTTCAACTAATTGAATGTAAATACACTCTGCACTCATTGGAAACGTTACAAAATTATCACCATTTGATTTAACCCCCAGCAGGCGGTCTCGATACCAACCAACCAGCCAACCAACCAGCCAACTAACCAACCAACAACAAACTGTTGTATACCAATGATATCGAACTCAAGTTAAACTTTTAATTAAAATGCCTAAAAGCATGTTGGAAATGTTAAGTAAAGTAAAATATTGAGTAGTGAAAAATTCATGAAGTATTTGTATATACCTATATTTGTGCATACATATGTATTATATATGGATATAAACAGAAAGTGTAGATTTGAGTTTAAAGATGAAAGATAACCCACAATGTCCCTCTTTGGGCCACACTCAATAATTTATTAAATTGAATAATAGAAATGCGTAGAATACAAATGTTGTACGTATTATACGTAGATATTATAGCAAAGCAAAGGCAAAGAATGAAATGTTAAAATTGAAATTGGAAACAAACGCAAATATAGACATAATTCGACATAAAAATAGATTTGTTATTTGCAAAGTAAATAAATTTTTCAAATGTATTTTTATCTTAATTGAATTAATTGTAACTATGTAAATAGAGAAAATATATATTTAAACCTGCACATATATTAAAGATTTCGCATAACTGTATGAAATATTAGATAAAATTAACACTTAAGTGTTGTTCACACAGGCACTTAATTAGCTAATTGCAACCAAATTAGAATTTTAGAACATCAATTATTTTTCAATAAATATTTATTCAATTAACTCTCAAGAGGTCAATCAAAAATGTCAAAAAATGTGTGTGAAAAGATTTTCAGTAAAGCCTATTCTGTAATACTTTTGCCTTAAAAAACTTGCTTTGGATTTGCCTATATCATTATAGTCCTTTTAACTTATAAGCATTCACATTCATGCCGAGGGATATATTCGGTTATCATTTTAAATGGTTAAAATGATAACAGGCGCAGTTTCTATGGATTCAGAAAATTCAAGGAAATATACATATATAATGTTTCCTCACATAAATTTTTTCTGAGCATGATATACATATTTTCATAAGATATGGTCAGAACAATTCTTCATACTACTGTGCCCCTGTTGAAGACTTAATATATATACTAACTAAGCAAAAATGAGAGAGTTCAACGGTCCACATATTGACTTCTGCGAAACCACCAGAAACTTTTCTTCCACTACAATTCTACGACGAACTGCAACGGTTATACTGAAGGCCAAAGTATTGGGCACGCCCAGATACTATATTTCCTACAAATATCGGAAGAGGTGGACTACATGACCTCCAAATTCTGTTTTGGTAATCGTTTTTCCAAAAAATACTAAGAGATAAACGATTGGGAAACTGTAAATATCTTAGATCTTTCAAATAGAACTTACTGCAATCTAGAGCTTAAGATTTTGTTCGAACATTTACGAGCTGTTCGAGCATTAAGCAAAGAGTACTCGCACACTCGTTCATCGCTCATTGCTCATTGCTCAAAAATTTTCGAGCATTTTCGAGCATTTTTAATCAACTTTCTTCTTATTTATGCAAACTCATTGGAATACTGAAGAAATTTTGACAAACAAAATTGAAATTTGAAAAATTTCAAATTACCATTTGAGCAGTTGAGCAACGTGCGAGTATTGAGCGAGTATCGAGTGAGTATCGAGCGAGTATCGAGCGAGTATAGAGCGAGTATCGAGCTAGTATAGAGCGAGTATCGAGCGAGTATAGAGCGAGTATCGAGCGAGTATAGAGCTACTTACAGATATAATGCAGAGCATAACTGTCGGGTCTGTTTAATCTTAATTTTCCCACCAAAAAAATTTAGAACGCAGAGCACCAATATTTTTCTTTCTATGTACCTATGTATGCACTATATGTCCATTTTTAAAGTGGGCATGTTTAATATAAAAAAAAAATTCACTGAAAACTTTAGTCTTTGGTATACCATACATATACACACACACCCACACACTAGCACACATTTCAAAATTCATAGTCTCCTTTGTAATTTATTAAGCCAAAAATGCGCTTTCAACTACTTCTAACCAGTTCTAAAGTAGTTGGTGAAACTTTTCACTTGTTTCCTGTCGTCGAACTTTGTGTGCCAACCTTCTTAACAAATATCAGCAGAAATAATAGTAATAAACTTTCGCATACACACACATACCATACATACTGCACACTGTGCTTACTGAGGCATAAAACAGTTGTGCAAATTGTATGTAGACACAAAGAAATCTTTCTGCATGGCGAATTTGCTTCCTTACCCTCGTTAATGTGAGATTCTGATTGATTTTTGACATTTATGTGCCTTTTCTACGCCATGGACACACATGCATACTCACTTCCATATATATATGTACAAACATACATATGGGTTTTGCTATGCATATGGTATAAAGGATAGAAGGATAGACATAGTATACTCGTACTCTATATATGATTATGCATATGCACAAAAACACATATGCTCTAATGAACACATACCTACACACACTCAAATTAGGAAAGTTTATAAAATACCCAATTGCAGGTTTCACCCAGTCAGCCAGCGACGCAGCCCGTTTTGCCCAAAAATATTTTAGAGTTCATTAATCAAGCGGAAATTATGTTGGTGTTGATTTTCTGCCATTTTCAGCGCTAACTTACATGGAAAGGATAGGGATATGCCTGTTTATGGCCTAAAAGCTTAGAAATATAAATGGCAAATAAAATTTACTAACTACATGAGTTTTACATAATTGTCTACTTGGGTGCTATTTACTTAACATATACATATATTTATATATACATATATACCAGGGGTGTTAGTTGAAGTTTGCTGAACGATAGACAAATGGAAAATCGAAAAACCGTTTGTGAAATGCTGCTTCAACGATTCGAAAGGAAATCTTTTCTTGCGTCTTGGGTATATTACAACTTAATTTAATATTGGTCAAGTAAAAGGTCCTACATTATTTTTACTAAAAAGTGAATTATTTATTTAGTATGGTTGAATTATCCGATTTATATCAGATATGCACAGTTTTGCTCGATAGATTTTTGCCATTGGAGAGTAATATTATTAACCCTCTCTCATAGAAACCCATGTCTCTATTGACAAAAAATTGTGACAATCGATTTTCACAGGCTTCTCTTGAAACGAAGTCTTCAGCAACCAAATCATTCACAACAGACAGAGATAGTCACTTTGGTGGGAGGTCGGGACTATGAGGTGGATGCATAAGAACCTCCCTATGTCTGTGATCTGGCTTTACCCTGATGAATCACAATTACCCTCCTGTTGACTAAAGCTGAGCTCTTCTGAGCGTAGGGGTGCCAATTTCACCAAACATACAACAAAATCTTTCTGGTCATGAATCCTGGCTTGCAGACCATTTGGACCGGTTCACTACCCTTTCACCACGACTATTTTCATTTGACGTTGCTGTAAGTGATCCACTTTTCCTCACCAGTCCCTACCCACTTCGAAAATGGGTCGATTTTGTTACGATTCAGCAGCGATGCTCAGATGGAAATTCTGTAAATGAAGTTTTTTTCTCTTTAACTCATTTGATACCCATATGTCGAGCTTCTTTATGTATCCAGCCGTTTTCAAGTAATTTTGAACTGAATTCTGAACAAGTGAAACACTGATTCGACTGATTCGACATTTTCGGAAATTGGCCTTCCACACCGTGGATCATCATGAGCGGAACGAAATCGACGAAATTAACTGTGGCAGTATCAACATTACTGCAACTTCAGCTGCTTGCGGTTTTGCCATAATTGAAGTAACATTATAGAATATCGCGTTTTTGCTATCTGCTGGTGTCCATTTTTTGCATGCGCTACTACTGAGTTGAGTGATCAGTACTTGTCATAACAATTTTTAGTATAGAATATCATCTTTCGAACGTCATCTAGCGTGATTAAATCTTACTTATAGAATGCGAGTTATAAATCATCTATTGCAAAAATAATGGTTTTCTTTTTACTTGACCTTTCGCTGTTGAAATTACAACATAAGACATTTGTTTAAAATTAAACTTGGTAAAAAACTTTAATTAAAAGCTTTAAATATTGAAGCTTCAAGCGCTTTTTAAAACCTACATCTCGTGAAATGCAATTAAAATAGAGAAATCATTTTCACAAATTAAACGAGGCCTTCTGGGCTGCAATAACAAAAAGAGAAAAAAATATTTCAAAAAGCATACATTCCTCGCGCTAATTACATGTACAAGTTATAATTTAAATTAGTTTAGCATAGTATAACATACAAACATATGTATATATTGTAGGTGATTGCACAAATTTTGACAAAAAATAATATTCACATTCATAATATATAAAATAATGGGAAAATTGTGAATACTAAATGTATGTATGTATGTATAACGAGAAAAAAATAAATAAATGTGCTATTTGTAGAGGATTTCCCAAATTACGAATATACCATATTTATATGTGCATACATATACGAATGTATGTAAATATGTATATACTTCTGTAAATGGATGAACATTAATTTTTGGCATTTTAGCGTAACGATAATTTGAAAAGTAACCAATATAAAATAAACACAATTTTCCACGAAATAATTGACATTTTTATTACAAATTGTCACCGTCAAAAATTTTTGGCTAAATATGTATGTACATATTTAGAAAAGAACATATGTACATATATATATATATACATAATTACATATTTATTATTACTAGTCGACAGTAAGCGAAAGCAAACAAATATGCAAATTTAATGTATATACATACATACCTACATATAATATTATTTTGTAATTATAATTACTTTAACCCCAATGTTGGGTTTGGACCTTTATAACTTTAGAATTTAATTTTTCAAGTCATGTATGACACAAAAAAGTAGGGACCACGGTCCATTTCTAGCCGCTGTACTGGAAGTAGGATTATTTGAAGATACCCCTGAAACCATATATCGTATTCGTATCTCTGTCAATAACTGGAGGTAATCTAGTCCGTTTCATCATTAGTCAAAGAAAGTGTTAATTGTCGCAAAAACTATGGTCTCTTCCAATTCTGATCAGCTGGAGTCCATGAGACGACGATTTCAGGAAGCAGTATATATGCATTCGAAGCCGATATAAAGGGTTTTGTAATAAGAGATATCTCTTTAGAAACTGTAATATTTTGACATTTCATAAGTAAGAAACACTTCTCGTATCTCCTCTTCGTTCAAATACGTCATTTCGTTAGTAAAACACGTTCGAATTGTTAAAACAAGCAAAAAAGGGGAATCCCACTATTGTTTCTTGAAGAAAAATGCAAAAAAAGGGGATTTCCTCAACGAACTTTGACATACGTTGTGTTGTGTAAGAACAAATAATTTGAAAAAAAATTTATTTTAGAAGAAAATTGCAGTATGGACCAAATGGTTTGTAAAGCTATCATTCATAAATTTTCTCAAATCTAACAACAGGGTTAAATACACTGGACAGTTTTAGTGTGTGAGTGGCGCATACATTGTATGTTAAAACATACATTTCTAATAATTGGATATATGTTTGTACATATATACATATTTCAATATTGTTTAGTCATAGGCAGTCATATAGGCGAGGATAAAAGGAGAAGCCGTCATTTAATAAAGTAGTGGGACCGATTTTCGAACAAAATTTCTAATAACCGCACACATTTCCCACACTCCTCCCCCTTAGGGACGCGCATTACAACAATTCCTGTGCAGTACTGTTAGTTAATTATTTACAATAGTAAGCAATTTTTTCAATCACTATAATAAGTACAGGCAAAGCTGCAAATCATTTGTGTTCGATATTATTATTGTCGCTGTATATTATGCAAATAAATAGCACAGAGAATAGGAATAGGAGA
The DNA here is from genome assembly GCA_037013455.1 of Ceratitis rosa. Taxonomy (NCBI): domain Eukaryota; kingdom Metazoa; phylum Arthropoda; class Insecta; order Diptera; family Tephritidae; genus Ceratitis; species Ceratitis rosa. Next base: position 2,921,376 of record JAWMAG010000041.1, read on the forward strand.
AAATATTCGAAACAAAATACAACAAGCTGGCAACACTGCAACAGGCTAAAATACAATAAAAGCTCGGTGCTTTCGATTTCGGAACGGATGACAACTTTCAAAGAAATATTAGGTCAAAAATTAGGTAAAAAGTTCGTTCGTTTTTTATCTAAGAGATGGCGTTATTGTCCATGGTACTAGTGTTACGTATCGCATCATGTCATACTATACGGCACTGACAACGTGTTTATTCGCGCTAAAAGTTTGTCTTTAACAGTTTTTCGATTGATTGACTCACTACGTTGTGAGCGTTCGTCAAAGATAGACACTAGCAAAGAGAAAATTCGCTATGAGCCGGCGGAAACGGTGACCAAGCCAGGATTGTCGGCCAGAGGAGGCCATCTTTGATCAACAGAGGCCGAATTGTGTTCCATCAGGGCAACGCCAGGCAGCACACGTCTTTGGTGACGCGCCAGAAGCTTCAGGGGCTTAGATGGGAGGTCTTAATGCACCCACCTTATAGTCCGGACCTGGCACCAAGTGATTACCATCTTTTCCTGTCCATGGCGAACGCAGCCCACAGATGTAACCTTAATGTAGCTTTTTCCATAATCTTACTAATTGTGGCAAGAAGCAGCCACCACGTTGTCTGCTCCATCCTTCACTCCTCCTCCATTGAGTGGGAGTAGTATATCGTTCAGCACCACCACCCATAAAAGTGGTGAAAGGACACCAACTTGATATAGGTATATATTAATTGTTATGAAAAAGCAAATATAGGAACATTGCATTAGATAAATATCTGCATATCCTAGGAAATGTCTGTTAATAAAATTACAAATAAATTAACTAATTTACGATAACCAGCTGCCTGAACGGCTTTCACCAATTTCTACAATTTACTCCATGATTTTCTCTTATTTGGAGTTTTTATGCATCAACGGCTTAAATTAAGTAGCCCACATAAACAAAAGCATTACAAGTGCACTAAATCTATATACATATTTACAACGTACATTTATAATATGTATAAGGATCTCTCTCCACTGTTCAATTGAGTTGTCTGCATGTAGCGACTGTAGACTTAGTTAATGAGATTTTTGCATATACCATACATACATATATGAGTAAAACAAATGTAAACTATGCTAATAATGCACTTTGTCAAATAGAAATCCTTTAGAAATCAGCTTACACTAACAAATATACACAGATCCTTGTATATGCCGGTAAATACACTGGCGAGCATAACTAAGTGTACGCTATCAATCAATTTTTAATATTTATATTTTTCACCTAATTATTATTATCATCATTTGTTTATTTCGCTTTCCAATTCAAGTTAAATCCTTTACTTTGCCTATTGTCCTTGAATAAGGAGCTCCGCACTTAGTATCAGTAGCTTCTCTTCCCTGGCCCACCGCTAATCCGCTTTTCAAAAATCTTATTGTAGGACCTGTTCGCTGCTTGACGCCAGCTGGAAATACCAAGTGATACCAGGTCGTTCTCCACCTGACTAAAACGAAAATCTTTGAGCTGAAAAATATATTAAAAAATATTATTTCCCTTTTTTATGTTCGCCAGTGTACGACGCGTTTATATCTATGCAACCCTTTTTTCAAACATTTCCCCACTTGATGCAATTGATGGTTTTATTATCCACTCAAAACGACCTTTATTTCGATTATGACTCTTCACAAATTGCGACACAACTCGAAACACACAACCATAGACAAGTGTGCAATGTACATATGTACATACATGCATACTCTACTCCTAAATATATGCAACATGAGTGAGGCAAAGGAACGAGACAATTCGATAATAATTGTAACAATATTCGATAAATAAATATTCTAACATTCCACTCGACATTATTGCTCGTATTGTCATTGTGGCAAAGCAAGTTTTTGTATTGACTATGTACTCGTGTGTATACATATGCTCATTTGTGCAGGCATCACTGCTGCCAATGCATGCAACTCATACTCATATACTCACACAGTTGTCTGCATATATTTCCATTTACATACCATATATTATATGTATAACTGTACAGTAAGGTATGCTTATAACCAATTATTATGATTATTTGAATGGTTTATGGAAAAAGGCTGCATGTTTCTGTATTGTTAGCTCAGGCATAAGCGATGAATGCGCCTAAAAGCTAGCTATGGTTTGTTGCCTTGCATGCTGGCAGCTATTTTGTGGCATCGATTTCACCAATTACTTGTCACATGTAGTACTTCCAACTGTTGTGTTCTTTTTTTTTTTTGTTTTTGTTGTGATGTGGTTGTTATTTTGTGTAACATTTTACCATAAGTATTCTCTTACAGGAGGGGGTTATGTAGTCTAGTCAAAATATTTTGTTTAGTTGTTTCAATTAAAATAGCAATTCATTTTAGTGGTTCGGCAATGTAGCGCTTGCTGTACAAACGTCTTTTTGCAGTGAAGTCTAAGAAATCGGTGGATTTGCATTTAATAATTTATTCAACATCTAAGAGAGTTTTATGCGGAAATTCTCAAGAAAACTTATTTGAAGGTCATTGATATTCTTCTAATCTCTGTTTCTGAATAATAATATTGAATTTTCATAAAACTCGGTGTTAATGAATTTCAGTGTTTTTCTAACTATTCTTCTTAAAACTTTGGAAACAATTGAGCAACGAATTAGTATCGAGTTCGAATACCACTTTCGCTGTCATTTCTGACCCAGAAACTGCGAAACATATCTTTATTTATAATATATCAAAAATTTTTAAATTTTATTTATATTGGAATTATTCAGCCAAGGCTTTCCATCAACTCTTCAATACATTAAAAAATATATTTCATCATTGTAGTGTTTTGTTAAGTTCCAAGGCTCTTTTATTTTTAATATTTTTTCTATTAATTTAATTTTTTGTTTTTTCCCTCAAAATACTTTGAGGTTATTTGGCATGGAATTTTGATTGCCTAAATTCTAAATACAAATTTTCGTAGGCGTAACTTCTGGCCGTTTACTTATACATAGTCAAAGCGATTTCTGTCAGCCCAGACAGCCGGTTGGGCAGGTAGCTGGAGCGCTGTCGGTCGGTTCAATTAACTGCGGTTGCCAACAATCGAACTCGAAAACTTTGCATGTTCGTTCCGCTACGTCCATTCACTCAGTGCGCCAATTGTGCCAGCAGCACCCACATGAAACAACACACTCAGGGTGCTCACCCGCTACGTTCCAGCAATTTGAAGCAATTTAACTCACTACTCGCTTTTCAATTCAATTGCAGTTCTGCTCATTCGTTCGTTCGTTAGTTCGATGAGTTTTTATTTTCCAATTTTGTTCAACTCTTTGTTTTATATATTTTTTTATAAATTTTTTTTTTCTGTTGCTTTTAAGGTGTTTTCTGTTTATTTCATTTTATTTTGTTTTTGTTGCATTTTTTTATATTTATTTTTAGCTTTACTATGCTTGTTTGCTTCGATTTTTACTGTTTTACTGTTGCTGTTGCTGTTGCTGCTGGTGTCGTTGTTATTGTACTGTTGTGTATTTTCCTAGTAAATAAAAGTTTTAGCTTTGAATATTTTCCATTGGCATGCAATGCAATTTAGCTTTGTGGAAAAACTTTTGCTGCCGCTCTAATTTGTACACAAAACTCGCTTGTATGTATTTATTTGTGTAAACACACACACACACACTTGCATATACGGTTTTTCATATGCCTGTACACGTATGTCCCTTCGAGTATGTGTGTATGTGTGTGTGTATGAATGTTGATTTGTAAACCACCTTTTTGTGTGTGTTGCATGTATGGGAGAGTGTGTGTGTGTCTGCAGGCTTTTGTTTTTGTTTGTCTGCTGCGGTTATTTGCATTACTTGTGCCAAGGCATATCTGTATGTCGGTATATAGGTATATAGGTATATATATATATGTACGCGTACATTTGTATGGCGCATTTGTTTGCGTTTGTTGTTGTTGCAAGCACAAAAATCGGCTTGTTGTTGTTTATATTTTAAACTCATGGGCGTTAAAACGCGGTAATAGTGGGCGTTTATTTAACTGAGCGGCAGTCTGTGTATGTGTGTATGTGTCCATATGTATTTTTTTGTTTTTGTTTTTATTTTTTTGTTGCAAACTTCCAACACTTGCGCTGGCTGTTGTATTTTATTTAAAAAAAAAATCGAAAAAAAGTGAAAAAAAACAAAACAAGTTGTGTTTTGTTGGCGGTACGGCATAGCGGCGCCACGCCGCGCCGTTCGAGTGCTTTCAATATAATTAAATGCCTTTAACGCGCTTGGCCACTACCCACTCTGCCTGCCTCTCGGCCATGGTAGCAACGCCAATAAACTTTTGTTTTTGTTATTGTTTTTCTTTACACAGTTACTTTGTTATTGTGGCAGTTGTATTTTTTTTTTTTTTTGTTGGCTAACTCCGCATTGTTTTTGCTTTTGCTTGTTATTTTTTACGTGTACACGTTATTTTTGTGTTGTTGTTGTTGTTGTTTGCGCTTGCGTTATTTACGTATTTGCGCGCTTAATCACGCGTGAAAGCCTCGTACATGCGTTAGCTTTACACTTATCGCACTAAACCAATCGACAACTGCAATCGCTCCGCGCTTGAGCACCTACAGCGCGCTCCAGTGAACTCCTGCTTGCCCTCCTGTGCTAGTGGTTACTATTACTTGTGTGTGTGTGTGCACAATGTTATTGCATACTTTTGTGCGCTTAAACGATTACCCCAAAAAATTAAAAAAAAATAAAAAATACAAAATTTTTCTACATTGCCTCGGTAGTTTTGTATTTGTTTTGTTATTTAGTTTGTGTTGCTTGTTGTTTTTTTGTTGTTGTTGTTGTACTCTAGGCCATTCGTAACATTTTAAATGTAATTTATTTGCTTCTAAATTTTAAGGAATGTGCATGAAATTTGCATATTTTCAAGTGGAAGTGCACACGTTTTTCAAGCCAGAGAATTTTTTTTCTTTTTTTGCCGAACTTTTTTAATTCTAGTCAATCAATAGCGCTCCAGTTGGGGCATAATAAATTTGTTGGTCATTGATTTCAATCTATCCTTGAAGAACTATTCATGCTGACTTCAATTCCACTTACGCCAGCTTAAAAGCAAGACAATGGTTTGATGAAAGCTTTTAAATTTAGTTCTCTTCTCTCACTCCAAATCGTTTAGTTAGAAAATTCTTACCCAAAAAGCTGCTAAAAGCTCTAAAAGCTCTAGCAAGTTTTAAAAAGTAGTATCACAGTCTTGCAATAAATTTTCTTTGAGATCTGGGTACTTGCACCATATTTTCTATGCAGAATTTGATCTGTAGCTCAGTTTTGGTTAACTGAAGTTAAACTTAATGGAGTGAATGAACTGGTGATTGAAAATCGTTCTTTAAGTATGAAAGTTGTAGTGTCTGTAGTCTCTAAACACTCTGTGTCTCACGAACCAACTCCTATCATTTTTAGTTAAATTTCGGTTATAAAATATATTCTGGGACGACAAATCTAGACGCCTTCATACTCAACCTAAGCCGAAAAAGACTCACCAGCAGATCAGACAGTTCATACTCCCATAAAAGTCAGTCGACCCGTAATTTATCCGGCAAAGGGCTGTCATCCTTACGAACGCCTAACGCCGTCTAAGTCAGCAGGTAACATTAGTCTAAGTACATAAACAGAGCAACACCTCGCAAACGGGTAACCCTAAACCCTTCTCATCAGTGCTGGCGACGCATTACTTCTGCTGGGTATTCCACAAACGACTCGACCATTTCTCCATTTCAGTTAGCTGCAACCAGTGTAGTTAGAGTCGTCTAAAGTCCTGCTCAGACCTTAAGACACATAGGGCGTGGTCCACGTATTACGTGCCAGATCATCACGACACTGCCTTCATCATGCTTATCCAGTCTAGGTAACCACCCCCCAGATCTGTACGTTCTCATGGAGCCCCTCGCAGTATCCACCAACCTCCACCTCCACCTACATCCAGCTCCACCTCTTTCTCCTGTGCGTGGGTTACCCAGAATGTGACATCATTCAATTCCAACACCTGCTCTGGCTGATACCACTTTCGGACGTGCTCTGGCCTGCTCACCACCAGTGAGTGGAGTGTTGCATACGTTGCCTCATACTTTAGGCGTTTGCCCGCGCCTACATCTGCAAGACCGACGCCTACCCACATCAACGTGCGACACCCAATCCAGCGGGTATTACAGCAGCAACATACCAGACCCACGCATCACTTTTTTAAACTTGTGAAACTCAACTGCAACGGACTCCAGGGAAAGACTACCGGTGCCTATTGGAAGCTTTACCCCACCTAGGCTCATCATGAAACGAATACTCAGCTTTAAACACAGCGTACTGACATTCCCTCTAAACTGTTCAAAAATGGCCAGTCAGCATCTTCATACACGCTCTTTCCATGAATAACGTTATCGGAATCCAACCATCACCTATAGCACACGAAAAAATGTTGCAACCTCGCAAGAACCGAGTAATAAATTCTATCACAATTAAAGTCTGGATATTGTACTTGATTAAACTTTGACCTATCCCGACTTGACCCCAGCGTATCTCTTGCTTACAATGAATCCCTGCGCGATACTAATCACCTCTTTTAATGCCCTCTAAAAACTCTCTTCCGCTGGTCCGAACTCATAGAAACAGTCCAACACATCAACAATAACCCCATTAATGGGCTGCCAACACTGTGTACAGTCTGATCGTGTTTATCCAGGGTAAATCTTTACTCTTAAATATATGTACAGTTCTCCTTCTGTTGTTGCCGCTTAAGGCAGGCTTTGTCAATCTAATTCGCCGAGGTCATCTAAAGGGAGATCCAGGAAACGTGCTGTTTCGACGGGATTGGACCAAAGGGAGAGGGGGGTTAGATGAGTCGGTTTGAGATGGCATATGAAGAGGTAGTTAGTGTAATGCGTAGACTCTCCACATGCAGGGCATACGTTGGGTATGCTGAGGTTGAGTCTGGACAAGTAGGAGTTTAACTTGCTACAATATCCAGATCTAAGTTGTGCAAGGGTCTCGCGGGTCTCTCGAGGCAACTCGAGCTCGTTGTCTGCTATGGGTGGTGGTTTGGTTAGCAAATATGCGCTGGTACTTGCCGGCTTGTGTTCACTGCCAACTCTACCTTTTTACTACAGTACGACTGCCGACATAATGTCAGTACTTTTTTGGACTTCGCCAAAAACCATAGATAAGTATGAAGCTGAAAGACTTCCCCGGCGTTCCTTCCTATGAATAATTGTTGACGGCTCTGGTAGCCTTTCACTTAGCCCCTGCGCCGCCTCTGTGCGACAGATGGATGGATTTTTATAAGAAGCTTTTTATTTTATGTCTGATACACACTATGAGGGGATGAAATTCCCTTCCGAGGTGCTAGACCAATTAGAAAAACTTATTTATATGTAATTAATTTTCTATAATTTTTGATGTTTGCCTGAAGAGGAAACGAACCTGTGACCCACTGCGCGGTAGTACACATAGTTAACCACTCGGTTATTGCGGCCTCAATATATTTACAACTGGAAGAGTTCACATTGTTTTTGCTTTTCAACTAACTGCCGTTATGTGGCTTCATTTTGTATGCAGTAAATATGAAAATCCCTAATAAGCCGCTAACAATTTTCAAAACTCAACCGATTGTGTGAGAAATTACGGCAAAATTACCAATCATACACACACACACACACACACACACACGCACACATCATTGTCAGTCAAGCTCATTGACAAATAATGCTTTCAAATGCTTTAAAATTAATTGTGTGCCGAAAAGTATGCTAGTAAGTAGAGGCGTATGAGAGCCACACACACGCACACACACATACATAGATGCACTCACACTTTTGCACACATAACGGTACGGAAGAAACGAGCAGCAAAATGCTTTTTGAGGTTTTCAACGAAATGAGTAAAATGCGTGCCACAACAGTAAATATTGGCCGCGGCCGGCAGTCGTGCAGCGAAACACACATAAACAAACACATACACACCCATATGTACATACACCTATGCATATACCATATAGCCGAGCGAACTCATTTAACAAGTGTACATTACTGTCTGAGCACATAATGGCGGGACTCATATGGAGCATACAAGGCTTACTGCCACACCCACATGAGAGTACACAGCCATTCGTACATGTGTATGGTATGTGTGTGTGTGTGTGTGTGTGTGTGTTTGAAAGTACATACAATGAAAGGCGAACCGCATCACTCCATACTCAACGCTCGACGATGTTATTGTAATAATGCGCTTATGCGCTTTTGTGCTTTTCTACAGATGAGCAACAACAACAGCAACAACAACAACAACGAAAAAATGAAGATTAAAAGCAACTGCAGACGTGGCAGCAGCGGCAGCCAGTAGCAGTAGCAGCAGCAGCAGCAATAGCACCTTCATAACGACGAGAGCAGTAATTTAACTGATGTCGACTGCTGCTCGAGTAGCTCCAACGGCTCGGCTCACCTCATACCTGCAAGCTACACATACGCACACATACCATACATACATACATACATACATATGTAAGAGTACATCACCTGGTTGCTGGTTACTGGGTTGTATTGTCGGTGTGCCGCCACCGCCGGCAACAGCTCCGCAGGCGATTTTAATGAATTTGCCTATCCGCTACTCGCAAAATGAAAACGGAAGCGTGTGTGTGTGTATGTGTGTTGGTGTATGCGTTTTTTGTGTGTTCCATACAACAACAAATGGCAATTTGTAGACGATTGCAGGGGAGGTGTGATGAAAATGGCAAGCAATAAAATAACCTGCGGTTAACAATATACTCACACAAACGAATAGTTAGAGCACACATATACATACACACATATGTGCATACACATGCTCATATACATGCATATGTAAATGCGCTTATGTGAAATATATAGCTGTGTAGATATGTGCATAAGAATATGCACTATAATTACGCTATGTGCTGATCATAGGTATACTCGTATGTATGTATGTATGTATAAAATATGTACGCGCATCATCAACAATACGGAAATTGTTAAAGTCTCAATGCAATTGTGCGGCAGCGACTTTAAGGTGGTAGTGGAGAGTCGGCTTATTTATCGAAACTATAATGTGTTGCTACTTAATTAAGCAAAATTATGTTGACAATCTCATTATTAAATATATACAAATATATATATCAACGCATATAAGGTTATCCATTTCTTGGTTTCAAGAGTACATTGCATTAAAATTGTTAAAACCTACAACAAAAATGGTTATTTAAACATGGCCACGTTTCGTACTTTAAGAGGAGGTGGTGCATACAATCGTCCAACTACTCACGTTCTCGTTCCATCTCAAATATCGCTCTTGTAAGTGAAAGTGCAGCCGAAGACCCGAATGTGTATACGAGGGGATTCAAAAAAGTTTGGTCAGTTATTGACTTTCAATTTGTTTTTGTTAATTATAAAAATACCAAATCCTTTGCATTTACTTTGCTAGTCTTCCTTTCAAGTTTTAGAACGATCGGCCAAAATAGAGACGAGAAAACGCAAGATAGCTGAGGATAGGTTAGACGAAATTCCACCACCAACGCAAACAGAAATTCACCTTGTGATTCTCTTCGGGTTTCGGCGTAATTTACAGCCAATACAAATATTCAGTGAATGCCAAATTGTATATGGAACGATGGCACCGTCCTTAAAGAGTATTTCTAAGTGGTTCTGAAGATTCCAGACCGGACACTTTTCCGTAGGGGACGAGCCCCGAGAAGGTCGACCAAAATCTTCCACTGCTGACATCACTGTAGCTCTGGTGAAGTCCAAAATTGACAAAGATCCACGACTGACACAAGAAATGATTGCTAATGAATTGGGCTTGATTGCCATGGCTGTATCGCGAATATTAAGTAAATATCTGGTAAACATGAAGAAATCTGCCCGATGGGTACTACGAGTTTCAAATGAGGCCCAGGTCCAAAAGAGGCTCGAGTATATTTTGCTCAATTTTTCCTAAACAAATTCGAAAATGGTCAGTCTAGCAACTTTAGTAAAGTCGTTACTGGCGACGAGTCTTGGTTCTATAAGTACGATCCATAACACCAAGCAACAGTCCATGGTATGGAGCCCAACAAGAGCAAACCCGCCCGTAAAATCCAAACAATAAAAATCAACAGCAAAAGTAATAACGTCAGTTTAGTTCATCCAATCTGAAATCGTAGCTCGAAGCTGCAAGGCTCCAGGATAACAAAGGCAATTATAGGCATGCCAGAACACCGCCCTTAGGATTGCGACAGGAAACCTCCTGATGTCGCCGGAGCATCACTTGCACAGCGAAGCATCTTTGCTACGTGTTAAGGCCTTACTAAAACTCCATCAAAAAAGCATCTAAGAGCATGAAATTTTGAAAATTTTTGTTGAAAATCGTTGAAATCGGAGGAATAAATCAGAAAGCCCTCATACAAAAGATTTGTTCAGATAAAAGGTTTTGGGGCGAAAATCCGTCAAAAAGGCATTAACAATGGTGAGATTTGGTATTCTATACACGTATTTACAAATAAGCATTGTCACCGCAAATCATAGAAATTGGGAAATTGCATCATATATGTAGCCTCCTCCAACCAAATTTTTCTAATTGGGAATAAGTATGTAATCTGAAAATCAAATGCCATTTTTATATGGTAAAAACAGGTATAAAGACTTCAGCATGTCCCACGACAGCTCTTCTCTCTTTTTTCTGTTGGGTTTGAAAAATCTAACTAGACCAAGTGCGTTCCATTTAGGAGAACCTTGATGGAATTAAATAGTTTTCTGAATCTAGATGTGTCTTGTACTATATTAAATAATTACTTTAAAAGGCCTAAAGTCTTCCTCGATTATAGTTAAAAAGAAGTTTTTATTTAATTTGACAGAAATAAAAAATAAAAATAAAAATAAAAATAAAAATAAAAATAAAAATAAAAATAAAATAAATAAATTAGCCATAATTTAAGTATAAAGGGGGCAAGTATATACATAGGTTGACAGTTCTTTAAATAACGCTATATTTCCATAAACCAAAAAAGGTTACTTTTAACTCTCTTCTGCTGCACGTGAAGCCTGATACAAATAATTTCAGTGAACAACATAAAGTGCCAACAGTTTTTTTCAATATAAACGCCTTTTTCGTGTTTTCATTTTAACGAACAGTGATTAAAAAAAAATTAATTTACTGTTTTTTTTTTTTAATAAAAGCAATGCAGGTAAGTACTCCTAAAGCACATGAATATTTAATTAAATTCGAATTTGGCGGAAGTGGGCGAATTTACGATAAATACTCGAATGAATTAATATTTTTGCAGCGAAAATTGCACAAACAGCAACGAATAAATTACCTTAATTTATTTTAACAAGTAATATATAAATATATATATAGTGATAATGTGCCCATAAAATGCACAACTTGCACCTGAATGGCGGGAAACTACAATAAAACCTCGCACAACAATCGAAAGTGAAGGCGAATTAGAGCGACATTGCGTATGAGCAACAACTAATGTTTTGTGAATATTGCCAAAGCTGTGTACTGCTGTGTACTATATTTATATTATATGTACATACATGTATACAAAATTATGTACGTACACATGTGCTCATATTGCAATCGTGATTTGCAATGCAGAAAGACAACTGCGCAAAGTGGCAGTCAACAGCAGCAAAGCAATATTGATTGCAACAACAACAAAAACAACAACAACTTAAGGAAGAACAACAACAACAACAACAACAACAACAACTTAAAATAAGAATAACAAGCATAAATAATATAATAACAGCATCAACAACAACAATAACAGCATCAACAATGCCACCGCCAATATTAACAAAAGCACGAGCGGCAACAAAATTTATTGTCGTAACAGCTGCTGCTGCTGCCTCTTCACCTGCTGCTGCTGCTGCTGCTCTGCTTTTCTACTCTGCTCTACTCTACTCGTCGCGTCGCGTCGCTTAAGTGGCGCTTCAATTCACACTTCAGAAGCAGTCTTGTTGAAGAATGTGCTTCGAGGCTAACAGGCGCCTGTTCAATATCATCGCACCTACATTCATCTTCGCTGGCGCTTCTTGCACATCTTATACGCATACATACATACATACATACCTAGGTATATATATATATATATTATTTACACACCTCTCACCTTCCTGCATATGCCATAAATGACAATCAGTAGCACCTGCGGCAACGGCAGCATTTCGTGTGCAGCAGCGAAAACAAAGGCAACAACAATAACATCAACAACAAAAGCACCGTTAAGTTAGTAGTTATGTTTGTGCGCGGCAAAGTAATATACCCAGTTATGTTCTTCAACAAATGCTTCAACAGCTGCTTCACTCACCATCTTTTGCCAATAACTTTTCCAAGTAAATACATAAGTATTGTAGAGAGTGAAAAATTCCAACTCAAGAGATTTTAGTTCTGCCCTTTTACATTTTGCTTCGCTTTTTAAGCCATTTTTCTTTGTTTTTTTTTTATTTCTTTCTTTCTATTATTACCTAGCTTCTGCTGCTGCTGCTACCTGTTTGCTTTATTGGATTTTATGCGCTTTTTATTGTTGTTTACATATACATACATACATATTTACATATGCATATACATATACAAAGAAATATTTTCTCTTATTACCCTCTTAAATTGAAGAATGCAAATTTCGCACTGATTTTATTTTTTAACAATGAACAATGTGGAAAATTTTTTTAGTACCAGTTGGGAAAAATGAAATTGGGAAAAGCATTTTATTTAAAAAAAATTTAAGCTTGTATAAAAATTATGATGAAATTTCTCTCTCACTTTCGAATAAGAATCTTATCGAGCTCTTCAAACATTATAAAAGTACTAAATATTAGCGTAGTTAGAACGAACAATGTATATTTCTGAAGAGACTGAAAATATGACTTCATTATAACCTCTGTTCCAAGTGTTTAGAAATTTTAAAATGTTCTATATGTAAATATATCGCTGTGAGATTGGGGAAGACATTTTTTCGACAACAATTGTAAGCTTAACATGATTTTATTGTAAATGACCTTAAATCGTAGTAACTCAAAAACCATTTGCAACTGCACAAATTACGCTCAGTGTCTGTGAAAAATGTAAGTAAAGATATGTACAAGTGTGGCATTGTTAAAAAGTAAATACATATGTACTATATATGTACGCTGCTACGTGGAAAAATGTAACAATCCCTGTACCTAAATACATATGTACATATGTATGTAGTATTTTTATATTCACATGCAAATTTATCGGCTCAACTTTTGCATGCATTTGTGTTGTGCACAGTAACAAAGTGAAATGGCTTAAAGCTATTCCTCTATTCAATTTACGTGAAGTGGATTCTTTTCCACTTTTACACTTTTCTCAATTTGAAAAAATTTTCTCTTGTCTGCTTTTATATGAGTAAATACTCTTTGACAAGTGTATATGTATGTATGTTGCAGAAAAATGCACTGCTGAGTGGAAAATGTGTCAGTACTGATTTGAAAAAATTATGCAAAATTTAATTTTAAAGTAGTAAGAGTTTCTTATTGACTTTTAATGAAGATTACCAAATTTAAATTTCATAAAATATTTATTTATTTAGACAAAATTAGCCATACTAAACACCGCTGATATAATTATACTAAAGTACAGTTTGCCCGCGACTACGTCCCCGTGTAATTTTTAGATGGTTCAAATGAGATTCTAATAAATAATAAATAATAAATAATAAATAATAAATAATAAATAATAAATAATAAATAATAAATAATAAATAATAAATAATAAATAATAAATAATAAATAATAAATAATAAATAATAAATAATAAATAATAAATAATAAATAATAAATAATAAATAATAAATAATAAATAATAAATAATAAATAATAAATAATAAATAATAAATAATAAATAATAAATAATAAATAATAAATAATAAATAATAAATAATAAATAATAAATAATAAATAATAAATAATAAATAATAAATAATAAATAATAAATAATAAATAATAAATAATAAATAATAAATAATAAATAATAAATAATAAATAATAAATAATAAATAATAAATAATAAATAATAAATAATAAATAATAAATAATAAATAATAAATAATAAATAATAAATAATAAATAATAAATAATAAATAATAAATAATAAATAATAAATAATAAATAATAAATAATAAATAATAAATAATAAATAATAAATAATAAATAATAAATAATAAATAATAAATAATAAATAATAAATAATAAATAAATTCAGACATAAAAGTTATTTGCAAAAGCATTATATGCAAATGAACCCAGTCTAAGGGTTTTTAAATTAGATTAATGCCACTCAAACCGCTGCTTTAGATTTCACAGTTTTAAAGATTTGAAAAATACTCAAAACTGCATTCAAAAATGTTTCAAACTAATTTGAAATAGCAACGATTCCTACCACTTCGTTAAATATTTTTACATTGAACAAATCATACATATGTATATCAGTATTTCTCAGCTATGACCTTTTCTTTCAAGCATTATATAACGAAAAATAAGTAAACAAATAAAAATTCTTAAAAAATGTGAAGATGTTTTGAATTCACACTCGCGGCACAAAACTGAAATGAAAACAAAATTAAAAAGGTTTCGCACGCGACCGACCTACCGCTCTCAAAGCAAGGCAAAGGTGTCGAAATCGGAGCAACAACAAATGCCCCAGAGTGTCAATGCTGCCCGCTGAGAATGTGCGTTGCGCTAACAATTGCGCGCTTTTCGACACGTTAACGCTGTTGGATGCCCACGCAACCGACAATGTTATTGATCTTTGATTTCGAGATATTTCAAACAAAAATAAAATAAACTAACAGATACTCTTAATGTTGCCACAATGTCCTCAGTGCTCCGTATGTTGGAGTGATGGGGTAACCTAGTTACACAAAAGAAAAGAGAAGAGAAATAAATAAAAATCGAAAAAATCATTAGAAAGTTGATATTAAAACTTAAATGGGTCGTTGATTTTGCAAGCTCGTTTTTGTGTGCGTGTACAATATGCATATAGTACATAGGTGTGTTTGCGATTTGCTCTCCATTGTGTTTTTTTACACTTTATAGATGTTTCTTTTATTTCGGATGAAAAGTTTCTTTTATCACTGGCTGACATTGAATTCGCTTACGCTTACGACTGGCTGGTGGTAGTGGTAGTTGCGTGAACATAATGGAAATGCGAAAAATTGAAATAAAATCGTGTAAACAGCGGTTGGTCTCGGTTTACAAAGATGTCAAGTAGGTTAGAATATTACAAGTGTTGCTTCAAATTTATTTTCACCTTATTTTTTTCAGCACATACTATGCTACACTTTGTGTTTATATATATATATATATTTTTCTTTCATTTAGCTTGGTGGTGTTTCAAAAGTGAATTTAACGCTATACAAAAAAAACAAAAATAGCTACTAATTAAAGAAAATATCTTACTTGCGAAATTATTTTTTTTAATAGCCTCATAAAAATAAAATATAAATGCTCGGATAAAAAAATTAATACCTATATTACTCAGAAAAAATATATATTTTCCAAACTGCCGATCAAATGATTTTATTCTATTTTAAACTTGGTCAAATAGCCTTCACGGCTTTCCATAGACATATGCACTCGCTTGTCAAAATTTTTCAAGACTATTCTGCATTAAAGAGTCTGTAATTCATTGATGCAACATTCAATATCCTCCTTTAAAGCACTTATGGTTGTGGGCTTGCTGCAATAGAACTGTGATTTTAAATAATTTCATAAAAAGAAATCTAATGGTGGTAAATCCCACCATCCTGATCACCAAAATGTAAGAATACTCCACCTGGAAATGTCTCATGTAGTAACTGAAGTGTTTCACGGGCTGTATGACATCTGACACAGTCTTCTTGGTCACATCAATATCTCAAGTCTAAAATTTACACCAATGAGTAACACGCTTTTTTTGCTTGTCGACAATCACCAGTGGGTTCTCAAAACCTCAAATGTGGCAATTTTGTCAAATAATAAGCCCAACAAAGTGAAAATGTGCTTCATCGTTTAGAATGATTTTGCTCGAAATTTAGTTATTCTCTTGGTCTTAGGGGTCAGATGTTGTATTCATTGAATTTTGTAAGCATGGAGAAAAAAAACTTTAGTGAGTATACGTTGAGCTTCTTGGAATTAACAATTTTACTGAGGTTACTGAATTATCACCACTGCACGAGAAGCTTAAATTTAGAGTTGAGTTGATGCGGCTGCTGGACAATCCCAGCACACTTAGGTCAATAGACCCATTTTGATACTGCTGATGCTCCTACTTTCACCTTCTCAAATGATCGGAACATTTCGTGTGCCTTATAAAGGCAGCAAGATTTCCAATATTCGCTGAGGTCAACTCAGCGTGACAGTCGAAGAAGTGTTTCCCAAGGAACTTGTGTCGCGCAGATGCCAAGGCTGGATAGTGGAAGTGGTAGTGCTCGATGGTTTCTTCCTCCTCTTCGTCCCTACAGCTGCGGCAGAATTCGTTAGAGTAATAGCCCATCCTATTCTCGTGAAGCCCCATTAAACAGTGTCCAGTTATTATACTAGTCGTTATGTTAATGGAGAACTGGTCCATAAGGATAAGATGTTTTGATTTTTTCGCACGGGAGAGTAAATTCCGCAGCCCACATTTCCATCAAGCTTCAAGCCGTCTGTGAAGATTGCTATTGGTCTTTGAGATTTTCGTGGAGAAAAGATTATCGAAGCATACACCGGAGGTGGTGTAGTCCAACTCCTTCGTCACTTCTGTAAAAAATAACATTTTTATATGTCCTATACTGCATATCTTCCAAGGTTGAGTTGCATTCAATCTTATTTCGTTGCAAACCCCCTTGTAGTTTCCCGTATGGTGCGGCCAGTATTAGAATATAATTCATTGATACACGTATATGAAAACAGAAATTATCAAGTTAATTCCAATCTGTTCAAAAACAATTTTCCTTTTTGCTATAAAACATTTGGGACGATGGAACTCTAATATGAATCTCCCCTCGCCTATACCACACATTCAAAGCTTCTAAGTCGTAGAGAAATATTAGGTGCATTGCTCGTAGACAAACTTCTTCAACGGATCTCTTTGTAGTTCATACCTCTGGTCTAAGGTAAACATTTAGGTACTTGCTATTGAAAGTCATATAAAACAAATTATGAACTGAATGTATCATTTCACCTGCACCTTAGACCTCTCAGGCTCATTTTTTAGCATCAAATAAAACTATTGCTGTTTTTTCAACAATTAAATTTTAATAGTTTTGAATTTCTGAATTTTTGCTGTTGAGTAATTCTTTTTTTTAGCGACCCTCGCGGCCCTCGTTGGGCCGGTGGAAGGTATTCATTAGGTTTATTATTAATATTATTATTCTCGAGTTTTAGCGAGCCAAACGATTAGGAATTCGTGTTTTTAAATATATACATTAATGAAATGAAATTTATTATAGGTAATTTTAATTTACTGATTTAAACTGAAAATGCCTTTACTTATTTCTCAATATAAATTTAAAAAAATGCTAACAGTTACTAGGCCCGTAAAAATTCTTATTTTGGCATCAAAAAATTTAATTTTTTATATTAATCGTAAAAATTAATTCTTTATTTTATCTATATACATATGTACAAATACTATATATAAATCCCATGTTTAATTGTAAAGATCTGCAAATCTTCAAAAGTTACCTACCGATTGATTATCAGATTGTTTCTGTGGTTCCTATTAAAGTTTATACGAAATCCAGGAAGTGAACCAGGTACTAAAAAATCTTATTTAAGAAATTCGATTCATCTGTGGCTTCCTTCGGGGAAGTGGATTAGAGACCGACTTGATTCACGTGAACAACTTTGTGCAGCAGAGAAGTGACCCTAACATACGAATCAGTACTAAGATCAATCATAATAACCTTAAGGTTTTGTACTAGATGACGCTTAAAAAAGATGTCTTATCGTTTACAGTAACGTGTGGCCGGGTCTGCTAGTTATTTAGATTTCAAGGGATACTTAATCAACCCTTCTTATCACAAGGAATAAATAAATTTTAATTACCATATTGACTAAAACTATCCTAAAGGAAAATTTATTTAAATAATTTTTATTGAAAGGAGAAATAAAATTCTGAAAATTTCTCAAATTTAAACAAATCACAATATTTACGAAAATATTGGTTTTGTGGGGAAATTCTTCGCAGTTGTAAGCTAAGGAAGTATGGTTAGGAAAATAATATCTCTTATCTATTTGCAGACGACTGTAATGATTGATATCTCATAAAATATAGTTAAAATATAGTTAAAGTGATATTTCAAATTAAAAAAAAAAACGTTTGCCATTTTTTGTTTGGTCTATTCGATTATGAGTTGGTCTTCAATACAAACATTCTTGGCCATAAGACAATTTCTGGATTTAACGTTCCCCAACCGAATATTTCGGCATCTGCACCACAACCAGTCTTCCAGCATATTGTTTGTTTCTACAGAGGTATAGTATAACATATTTTTATTTATTTATTTATTTATTTAGACTTTTTTTTGCATTTATACTATACAGCAAGAGTTAATACTGAAACTACGGGTATTTAAAAATAATTTTTGTTGAAAATAACTCGCACACAGGTAAAAAAAAAAACTCAAAACCAATGGGAAGCGTTAAATGGAAAAAAATTGCATCTATCCACTGATATGGACCGCTGAATATATTGTATCATAGGGAATCACTTGGCAAAAATTATAATATTTCTTATAGTTTCATCATTACAAACTAAAGTGTAAATATTCTACATTTATTTGGCTAAAAATCTATTATAAATTCGTTCGTAATGTTATTTTCATTTATTATTTTCAGTACCAGCTTTCTTATCTTTCTTCACCTTAAGGTAAGATTTTTTTATATTATCTTAAAGACCTCTAGTAGGCATGTGAATTAGGAAACATAAGCACGCTATTTTCTTATTCGATCTGTTTTTAGGCACAAAATCAAAACACCGTGGCGCCGTTAGGAAATTTAAAAAAATGAGGTTACTCGTATAAAATGAGTGAAATTTATGATTCATATTAAAGTTGCTATTCGACTTGGCATAAACTGAAAAGCCAAAGAAAAACACATGACTATATATCGTTAATAATATTCGTTATATTCAAAAATAAATATATGTGTATTAAATTTTTTTATAATTATTTTTTATAATATTTATATTTCTTTTAAAAACTTACCTTTATATTGAGCATCAATTTGAAGCATACAACAACAATCGCAGCACCAACATTTATTACAGCACGTTGAAACAAAAAAAAAACACTTTTAACATATTTTGCTTGGTCCACTAAAGTAAACCAAATAGTCGGTGATTTTTCGCAAATTTTATTTTCTATAATCATAAATTTTTATTTCCAAATTCTTATATTTCTCAAAACTTATGAATTTTAATTATCTGCCTATAATTGAATTTATTATTGAATCTAAATATTTAAATAAATAAATTTTATTTTCTAATGTTATTACGTACTCGTATATACGAAAATGCTCTTACTTTTTGTAAACAAATAACGAAATTCGAGCTTTCACTAATTAGTGAAGATATTATCATTTCAATTAATTCGGAATGTATTAAAAAAAACCTTATTAAGAAATTTAATGTGCCTAATTATAATTCGGTCGGCCGAAAATCGCTTAAGTGGTTACAAACCGCCAATTAAACATAGATATATGTACATATATATATATAATTATTGAAGTTGATATTACAGTAATTTTAATATGTAATTTTTCGTTTTTCTTCATTATTATCAGTACCATTACTTGCTTTAATAATTTTAAACTGCAAAGTTATGCAGTTTACCTTTAAAGATTTTATAGCACGTTTTAAAGCATAATTTTAGGGGCAATACTGCTAACAAAGGTATTACTCACAATAATGAGAGCTAGTAAATATTTTTACGAGTTCGTTATATTACTTTTATTGAAATTTTACTTGAAATTGTGTTGAATATTTAAATCAATGAATATATGTGTATATGTATGTACAAGGGCTAAAATATTTTACTTGCCTAATGCACTGTTTAAAAATCTTTAGCTGCACAACCAACAAGAGTTTTTAGTTACAAAGAATAGTGAAAAAATGCATAACTTTATAAATCAACATTTTAATAGAAAAAAAGTAATTTGCGTATTTTCGCATTTAAGGCAAATGTGATGAATTTAAAAGGAATTTATGATTTTTATTTTTTTTTTGAAAATTTAATTTAATTTATTTTTTGGAAATTTAATTTTTTCTGGAAACAAACAACTAATTTTTTTATATATAAAAGTTAGTATCAAATTTTTGCATTTAATATTATTAAATTTTAATGTCACATTTAAATTATTTTAATTATTTATTTGGTTAAAATGCTATTAATTCGAAAGTGATTTAAGAAACAAATATTTTCCAATATTCCTTCTAATAAATACATAATTTATTCAGCCAATTATTAGTCAAAAATTATTAAACTTTCACCCACAAAAAATTTAAGAGACTTACGAATATCTTTTAAAGCTTGCTAAAAAATCCAAAAGAAAATCTCATGCTACTTTTTGTTTTTCTATACCTGTGAACGAACCGGTCACTCGTATAAAAGTTCAATATTTTTGTAGACCAAGTATGTATACAAATATGAAGATTCATTCGACATTCGAAAAAAGGTAAACAATCAACCTCACAGCTACACGCGTTAATGGCTGCTGCAAAGCAAAAACAAAAAAAATTACAATACGCTATTCGCACTTCATGCCACATAGCATAAAATATAAATTTCCTTTGCATAAATATTTTCACGGAGAATATGTATTACCCATAAGGAAGGCAGGAACGGAAAACTGGGCTTTTGGAGCACAATACAAACGCAGCAGCCGCTCTTCGCCACTGCAAAACAAAATATTTTGCTGCCTTTACTTTTATTTTATTTAATTTTTTTTTACATGGAACAATGTATATATTTTCGTGTATCGCTTTCACTTGACCGCAAACTACTTTCGATACGCTTGTATATGCACGCCGTCACGGCTGTGGCTTTGATGCTCGCGCCCGTTTAGCTTTTCCTTCAATGTATTCTAAGCACAACACCACATGTAGTTGACACCGCCTGTTATGTGATAAGACACCGCCCGCAGACGGTGATATCAACTATGCAGCTGTATAGGATTTTCACAAAAAATTAAACAGTTTTGATTAAAACCGTAAGCATCGTAGGACGAACGCACGCGCTGCGTTTTTCTCGACACACCTGAACGCTCGAGTCGTTTATTCGCAACTGAAACAGAAATTGAAACTGCAGAAAACTAGTCGAGACGTCAGAACCACAGAGTAGTAGTTGTAGTCGTAGTAATAGTTGGTCGCTGGTGCCATACTGTTACTGTTGCGTTTCGTTGTCGGTGTGAAAATTGCATTGCCGCCCAGCCGCCCAATGCTCAGCAACTACATGCTCGTGGCCCGACGAGCCATAGAGCTTTTTAGCAAACATCTACTTTCTTGTATTTTTTTTTTTGTTTTGTGCGTGGTTTTTGGCGAAACGCATCTCAGTCGTCGGGCCGAGTACTCTTGTACCGATGTTTCGTTACCGTTAGGTGTGTAAAAACACACTCGTTATTAAAGCGCAACGTGTAGGGATAACGCTCGTAGTTAGGGTCCTGTAAAGTTTGTACTGCATTTCATTCAGTTGACGCTCGGGGACCATACGATGCTTAAACAAATAGAACATGCTGAGATTGGAGTACCAACCCAAAGTGACCCGACTGTGTAGTGAAGTGAAACGATTAGTAAACCTCTGGGAATGTAGCAGTAGCAGTTGAGACGATGGCATTAGAACGGAAACACAAAGCAGTATACAACTGCTGTAAAGCTAGCATCAACAGCAAATAAATTGTGTAAGCGCCTGAAAGTAGGCTTCGTGGATAAAAAAAGGTAAATTAATTTACCACCGCACAGGAAATTAACTTACTGGCTTATGTACTCATATAAACGTATGCCCATATGTACATATATATAAACTTATGCGCAAAACAGCTGCTAACTAGCTCAAATACCAATGCATAGCCACCATCATTCCTTCACATCTGCGGTTTTCATTATCCATTACTCTTTGTTATTGTATATACTTTCCCAAATTTTTATAGCAGAAATTCGGATACAAGGAATGAAACACCGTTTGTTCTCACAACGGAGAGTACATTCTCATGAGCGCTCTCAAATGTTTGCTCAGAGCACGAATAGCAAAAGCTTTGGAAGTTGAGCTTTTACTCATTAACACAAAAGAAAGAAGAGAAAATTTGATTTATTTACTCTTTCGTAGCTGGATAGAAACCGTTAAATTTAAATTTTAGTTGCAGAGATTTGATAATAGATATAATATTCAAATTTAACAATCTTTATGATATTGATTATCCGAAGGCACATTCAAATTAAAACAAACGGAATAACGAAAGCGATCCTTTGGTTAGGTTGAAATGGTCGCTTAAGCTCCAAAATGGGCCCATTGTACCACCACTTAGCTTTGCTTTTCCACCTACTCCTCCAAAGTACAGTGCATTCGCAAAGGAAGTGCCTTAAGGTTTCAGGTTCTCTGTCATCTGCCAACCGCTGCAGTAGTAGTTTGATGTCACGCCCAGCACAGTCCAACGCACCTGCCCAATAGGGAATGCTCTGTCCAAATAACTGTCACCATTGACGGTTACGTTCTCATGGGCATCGTTTTTGAAGAAATATGAACCGATGATTCCAACGGCCCACAAACCACACCAAACAGTTATTTTTTATGGATGAAGTGGTAGCTTTTGAATCTCTTCAAGTTTCTCTTCGTCCATATTGCCGCAATTCGGCTTGTTTACATACTCATTGAACCAGAAATGAGTCTTATCGCTGAACAAAATTTTGCACGAAAACATTGGCTCTTCCAGGCAAAACTAATATGATTACGGGGTGACAGCGGAATCGATGGTACCTTCAATGTCACTAAGTGGGGGTGTACAACTATTGTCGTATACACATGTTATAGATACTCCTTTGTGAACTTGATAACTTCTCTTCACGATAAGTGGGCTTAAAGCCAGCTGAACGAATGCAGAGTGAACACTTCTTCGTGCGGATTGACGGGATCCTCTTAGCCCAAGGTAAGTCGTCGAAGGTCGACAAAGCTCCAACTGCTTTGGAAGATCCCAACTCTTTTTGTAACTCCAGGTTCCAATTGGTCTCCATGACATTTGGTTCAAAAGTAGAGCTCTGAGTTTCCCATGTTATCTACAAAAAAACAACAAGCCACTTACTTAACAGGTTTTCAACAGCGATTGCGATAAAAAGCTTTCTCTTGAAAACTCGTTATATTCCTTTCAATCGCACACTTCACTCTTATTTCTTTTCCGCTTGTTTCACATTCTCTCAGCTCCGTTTCGCTCATATGCGCCTCCAAAAATGTTTGCCATAAATTTCCACATCCTATAATTATTATTTTCCAGCGCATATTTTCACTCGCGCCAACTAGCCTACTGTTCGCATCACGAGTATTCTTCCTCTTCAGACTGTCCCACTTTTTAGCCGAAAATAATACGAACTTTGACGTTTGAAATGTCAATTACACCACATAACCGCACATATTTAGGCGAAGGTGCGTACGTGTATGTAAAGCACTGCAGGGGAGTAAAGCGTTTTTGCACTGGGTTAAGAGACACAGAGAGAGAGAGAGGAACGAGAGAAAGAACGAGATTTTTGCGGCAAAGCATTGTGTACGAACCTACCTTAACATGCCGGCCGGCACCTTGCACACCACACACACAAATTACTTAATGCTGCTGCTTTCCTCGCCACATGCGGGCACCAGGAATTGGTTGTGTGCTTTTGTGCGTTTTCTTCTTGGCTTATATTTGGCTTCCGTCTGCGCGTCGCGTTGCTTTTGCGAATGAATGGGCTGCGTAAAAAGAATGTGCTGAGGCGCCTTTGAGAAAACGCGAAAACATTTATGTAAATTGTCTGCATTTTATTCTACAAATAGAAACAGGTGCGTCTGTAATGGGATGCCTCTGCCCTACTTTTTCTATCCCATTCTATGTTAGATTTCTAGATTTTTGAGGGTGTTGATGCTGGTTCCCATCTACATATAAGAAATCGGCTAAAACGTCAAAATTGCGACAGTCAACAGTTAACGGGAACTACTTTGCCCAGAAAGATCGTCACACTTAACAGCAAGAACAAACTGCAGCCGAATAAACATTAGATATACTCCAGGCTCTTAGAACCTCATCAAACTAAAGGAGAAATAAACCCTGGCAAAAGGGTTGGCAAGTGCTCCGAAGCCGGTAGAAGCAAAAAGCACAAGGTCCAAGCAGCGGCTACTGGCAGCCGAAAGTGACGTTTTGCGATGGTCTTATCTCATCTTAACGTCGCTGTCAGCTAAGTCAGTTTTTCAGATGGATCCTGCAGGCTTTGTTCAAGGTGTTCTTGGACAATAACAACATCGAGGACATCCAATCCGTCTACTTAATGTTAGAGAATCTTCCGGAGCTAAGGGACAACTCTCAGCTCTGAAGAAATTTATCTTTATCAGGTAAAGGGTGATTGTAATGTCACCGGAGTCCATCCTTAAAGCGTTAACAAGTGGAATAAAGTTCTGAGAATAGATATTCTATAGTGTCCGCACTTCGGGAGTAGATGCCATCGTGCAGGTGTCGATCGGAATCCAATCGAAGTCTTGTAATTTTCTTTACAAATCAGGCAACATTAGTTACATACGAAACCAAAAATTTTCTCAATCAAAATTCAAAATTCTAAAATAAACAATTTAATTTGGAAAAAAACTTTTTGGATCAAATCATTGGTTACAACACTCGACATTGACAATTACCACCACTTAAACCATTTAAAGCTGAGTGAAAACAACTGGCGGAGAGGGAAACTAATATTTTTTACCACGTCGAGGTTTAGCTCACACAGAACAGCCCAAAACTAAAAAATGAAGATGACCGATGAAAGAACTTCGGATGGGAGCCAGAGAAACTCCCAAATCGAAACACAACGAGCGCAAGTGGATATAGGTAAATGTGAGTCCGATCCAATCGAACAGGCATATTCTTGGTATCCAGCCCATGAAACAACCAAGCACTTGGAATATGTTCGACGACTGGAGTCGGAATTCACCTGCCTGCAACGAGCCGTACTCACACTCACCACACAATTTGCACGAGTGCAATTCCGCATACGTCAAATATTGCAAGCCGAACCCTGTGAACGCTATTCACTCCTCATCGATCTTGAGCAATTGGCATTTAACGGTGATGCTGAGGAGAACAATGAATTGCCACCAATTCAACATGATGCACAAAATTTAGGCGATGTTCGATGCAAGCAGGACTATATGCTCAACCAATTGCATCAGAAATTGAGCACCCTCGAGGATGCACCAATTTGGAAATATACACCAACACAACCAGATACTGACTCATGGACGGGCAAGTCAACGGATCGTTATAGCACAGTTGTGAGTAGTGCGGATTCTGAGTACTCAACTTCTAGTAAGAGCAAGAAATACCGATGAGCGTAAGTTGGAAATGAGTAGACGCTCTTCAGCGAAATCCAAACGTGAGACGAAAGTGAGGAGTAAGCGAGTTTGGTAATGTGGTGGGAACCCTTTTGATGTTGCCTGCTGACTCTGTATTTTTCTATTGATAAAGTATTTGGTGTTTAAGAACCGTTGTTTGCTAAAATAAAATAACAACAATAATACTGCTTAACAAAATAAAAATAAAAATGTTTGCGTGAGTGCTTGGAAAGATTAATTTTAGAAGAAACCAAAAGTCGGACTTCACCAAATGAAAACCGAAAATTTCCGAAGCTCGATTTGCTCTCCTAATAACAGTTATACGTTTTCACGTTAACTTCTCACATGTTTACCTACATTAAAACCCTCGAGTTCAATACGAAAAATTTCAACTGTATGGAAAATTTACAGATATCAAAAATGAGAAAATGGTTTTTCTCAGTCAAAATTCAAAATTAAAAAAATTTCATTTTTTGGATAAAACAATTGTTTTCTCGGCCCTTCCACCATAAAAGCCATATTTGCTGGTTAAAACTAAGAGCATTAGCACTCCAAAGCCGCGATTTAGACAGACAACTAACTGTCCAGGGTCAACATTAATAACAACAATTAGAGGAAAACAACGCTTTTGTTGCAACAAACTTTTAAAGCGGGGTGATGAAAAATAAAGATGGTAAAAGTTCAAACAGCAACAGTCCAAATAACAACAACAATCAACCGGATGTTGAGGGTTGCAATTTCGGACTGAAGCCCTTCGAGCTGTTATATCTTTGGTATCCGAATCAGGAAAGTGTAAATCATCTCGAATATATCCGTCGGCTGGAGTGCGAGTTCACATGTCTTCAACGAGCCTTCCTCACACTCACCACACAATTCGCACGTTTGCAATTTCGCATACGACAAATCATACAAGCCGAGCCAAGTGAATGGTCATCCCTCTTGCTCGAATTGGAACACCTCGCATTCAATCCCGATGAAGAAAAAGACGACTTACCGCCAATTATGCGTGATTCAATAAATATGGGTGATGTACGACGTAAGCAACACTTCATATTAGAGCAACTGCGCCAACAGTTGTGTACGCTCGCGGAGGCGCAAAGTTGGAAACCCGAACCGGAATTAAACGCCGAACCACCAGCGCCCGGTTCGGTTAACGAGGTTGTGTGTTGCTGCATAAGAAAGAAGCGACAGCCACCACCAATGCCGCAAGAGCGGGCAACAGTCGACAACGAGGGCAATGCTTATATGAGGAAAACGGAGTCGAAATATTCTCAAGCTCCAGAAGGTACTGATGGCGAAAGCGAAAAGGCACCTTCGAGAAATTCAAGTATGAAACAAAGAGTCTCTATCGCTAAAGAAGAAACACTGGCTTTCTCACGTGATGGCGCCTACTCAGTTACAGCATCGTCTACACGCTTCAGTGTGTGTGAGGAGAACGGAGCTGCTGTTAGACAATCAAAACCATGCAACTGCAAAAAAATGATACAACCAAATACTGACTGCGAAACTGAGTAACAAACAAGCCGAATGAGAAAACTTCAACAATCCCCATCCCAATTCATAGACTTATTAGCGTTGCGCAACTCTTCCTTATTACCTTTGCTTTTCACACAGCCTACATTTGCATATTTTATATCCTCATCTTCACCGATTTCCTAACCTTGGTTTATACATAAGACACGTTCAAAAATATATTTTATAAAATACATTTATATTTAGTATCCTTAGACTGGAGATCCTTACAATAAAAGTATATTAACGGATTGTTGATAACCTAACCTTTTCATAATTTTGACCATTCTGTATCGGTATCGAACATTTTGCAACAGACGGTTGACATGTATCTAGTGTTCCTGATGTTCGTACACTCCGAGGACTCAACATCGATTCGGACCACCGTCATGTAGCAGCAAAAATACGCCCGTCCTGTGCATCAAGGCACGCTCGTCAACAAATGCAAGGATGGCTCGACGTAGAAAAGCGGCAATCACAACGGACAGTCGACGTCTTACTTTCTGAGAGCACTCAAAAGCAACTCAGTACAAGGAAACTGTGGGACGGCATCTCAGGACCAGAAAAAGAGCTGGACCGATGATGCCCAACGATCGACCATACCATATGCGGGGATAAAAAGAGGCCGAGATGCATGAGTACGAAGAGCTCATGAAGCTGACCGGCAGTGGAATGCTCAAAAATTATACGAAAAGAAGCGCCGACTTACAAAAAGTTTCAAGACCAGAGTAAACTCTGGTAGGACCCAGATAGGTGATACAGAGACGAATTCCCAGAGTATTGCAAATACTTTCCCACCTGCTGAATGGGAGCGAAAATGGAACCCCAGAAGATGCTGAGCACGACTCCCGTATCGATGAAGGTATATATGAAGAAGTTCTCATAGCCACGGCAGCAAATGTGGCCTGTATATAGGTGTAAGTCTTTTTGAGATTCCGTGGTGCAAAAGCTGACTGTATCTACCTTCACAGCCTTATAAATTCGTTCTTGCAGTCTAGCATCCAGCTTTTCTGCCAAAATTCCTCTTACAGAGTCTTTAGCGTTTTCCGACTCAATCGCCAGCATTTTTGACAATCTCTTTAACTTCTTAGTTTTCCACAATGCCGTTGTGGTCTGGATCCTGGATCGTAGATATGCAATTGCATCACTGCAGCCACCCTATGCACTGCTCTCTTGCTTCTAAGAACATTTTTTGTCGTAGAACTCTGTGAGATTAAGACTTAAGTTGCTGCCTGGCTGCAGAAAAATTATCAAATTACAAGCTCTTCTTTATTCTTAGTGCAGATATCCTGATTCAATGGGCCGGCACCAATAGTTCTGGAGGCAAAGGTTTTGCGGGAGATCTCTGTCAGAGATTGGTCAAGTTTTGAAAGTATCTGATACCGGAGTAATTCGGTAGCCTGAACATTTACTGAGGCTTTAAAAGTTTGCCAACAGCAGCATGCCCAAGGGTATATTTTGGTTATCTTCTCGCAGGGTTTTAGACTGAAAATCTATAGCCCACCGTCAGCAAAGTGTTTAGACCTAATTATTTTGGCTTAAGACCTGAAAGATTTGTCATTAATTGATCGATTTTTTTCAAGTTAACTTCGATGAAGGCAGAAGAAGCTGTTTCCACGTGTATGCCAGTAAAACTTTTTGCATTGAACAAAGGTGCTACGACATCTCTCGTTCCGGTCAAAGCAAGTAATCTCAGCTCATTTGGAGAGGATCCAACTCTGACGACTGCCGGTTCCTATCCCAACAGGTAAAATTAGACTAAGTGCATCAGCGGAGCAACAACTCGCAGCTGGGTTTCTCCAAATCCTTCTCATCAGGGATCGCGTCGAACCTAACCCTGGTCCAACGGATTACTTCTGCTGGTGTCTTTCTAATTCCTGCTCAGGTCTTAAGACACATAGTCCACTCGTTACGTGATCCCATGCTGACACCGAGACTACTGAGATCCACTTGAAGAAGCAACAAGCCTGCCAGGGCTCCACCCTCAGCACCGTGACAGGGAAACTCCTGATGTCGCCTACACATCACTTCCATAGCAAAGCATCCGTGGGGAGCACCTTAACAGAAGGAACGGTATACTCGACTTTAAGGACTGCTGTCAGCAACATTGACAAAAACAATCTGCACAGACGGTTTACCAACGGATATTACCGAGAGTCCGTCAACACCTTCCTGAACTCTCTTCCATTGAATGGTGCTCTCGGAGTCATGCAACCAACCATTGCAGACGAAGAGCTCGAGCTGTCTCAAGAGTCCCACGTAATTCCAGCTAAAGATAACATTAAGATCTTTCTATTGTAGTCGATTGAATTCCTACCTCTACAGACTTGACCCCAACATACCCACCATAAGCGCTGCATGCAATGAGTCCCCGTTCGACACAAACCACAACTATCCATGCCCTTAAAACTAGCTCATCTAACCCCGCTTTCCCTCTGGTATGAACCCGACAAAACAGCTCGTGTCCTCGACTTTACCTCCCGGGCTAGTGGAGCCCCCACCGTAAAGAATCCCACAAAGGAAATCTGTTGCAATAAGGAATATGAATTTTTTGTGCGCTTGGGTAGAAGTTATAAATCTACCACATTTTTATGTACCATAAATATGTATGTATGTATGTACCTTCGCAGCCAGCAAGCGTCTTCATTCAACTGAAATAATTCACCTAAATTTCTTTAAGCCTACTCTCAGCAGAGAATCTCAAACATGTACCTACGTGAGCATCAAATTGGTACATTCGCATTTATCGAGTGTCATTGACCCCAAAACTAAGCGAACATATTGAATTGTAATAAGTGGCAAACAAGGAACTGCATCTCGGAAAAAAATGCGAATGTTGTAAAAACTGAAAATGGGCCAATAGCAACAAAAATGTGTTCTACAACAGTTTATATTTATATACAATACATATGTACATATGTATGTATGTACTCGTATGAAATGCGTAAATGTACAGTCACCATAGAATGGCTGGCAAATACATACATACAATGCAATACAAAAATGTGCAGAAAAATCGTATGCGCCTAAATTATATGTATGGTATATGTATGTACGCTTTTAAGGATAGACAAGCTGGCAGCAAAACTAGTTTGCGCTCAGCAACGAATGCTTAGCGCTTCCCCTAAGGTAAACTGCGATCAAGCCGTTAATTTCACTACCCTGAATGCCAAATGTACATATGTGCATACATATGTATTGTATTAAACATTGAATTAAAAGAAACCAAATAATAAATGGAGCTAACACACTGCTCAAATGTGAAAGATGTACGATTGTACGTCGGTACAGCGTACGCAGACTCAAAAGTAAAATTGTCGAATGAGTGTCGGATGAGCTAAGGGTAGATTTAGCCACCAGTGATGCGCTGCTCGTTGCCGTGGCTCTTGGTGGTTGCTCAGCATCTGCGCGTTTACGACGTGGCTATTTTTATTTCAACAAGTTTCTACTTCTTTGGCTCATTCATTAACTTCTTGTTCGTGCACTCAACCAACCAGTACAACAACAGGCCATACGAAGACAGCGCCAGAGCGTAGTAGTCAGTCTCCACAGTGTAGCGTGTGCATACAAGTATTGTACATACATTCATATGTACATATGTGTGTATAAATGTTGTTTTCCTGTCTGTAAATTTATTTTTACCAGAAATTATTTTGTCGTGGCTTGTTTTTAACAGTCAATGGCTAAACAAAAATGCCGCACAGCCGTCGCACATCTGTGTATTTTATTTCTCCTCTTTCAACATTCGCCATATCCTTCGGGATCTTATCGGCATAAAACAATTCATTATGCTTTTATTGTTTGTTTTCCTTTGAGTGATATTTATTTTAGACGTACCTCTGTGTTTGTAGGCTTGTTTTTTTTTCTTTTCTATTTTTAGCGCAGGCGTCACATCTTCAGCTCAGCTGCCTGCCTGCCTGCCTACAAACCAACCATCTAGTCTTCCTGCTGTGTCGCAGATCGTCTTAAAAAAACATCTTATTTATTGCTTACCTGTTTGCTGCGTGCCACATCTGGCAGCCACTTGGTTTTGTTTCTTGCAACACTCTTCATTAAGGCTAACGCCAGCGGTTGAGTTTCGAGATACTCAATAAATCAATGACTAATAACAATTTGTGGTTTCTTGAGTGATTGTTTATATACAGGTGTGATTATTGAATACTTCAAACAGTAGTCCTGCAGGCGTGTTACCTTTTCAATTCATCAGCTGGGGTCATTGAACATTTTCTATGTATGTACATACATATGTATTTGAAGAAAAAATATTTCACCGAAACAAATTTAGATGAGTTCGGTTTTGAAATTTGTTTTGGAAAACAATCTGAAAATGACGATACGGTAACATTGGCGATGGTGACTTCCATACAAAGTATTAAATACTAAAACAAAGCTTTTTTATTTATATTTTATTTATATAGGTAAATGCATACTATGGAAAATGGCAAGTTGAAATAAAAATTTACAATAAATTATTAAATATATAATTTTTGATTACTGGGAGTGTGAATTTAATAAACATATATATTTTCAGTCATACTTGACTACTTCAAACAAGTAAAAATATAATATTACATTATGTATGACCTATAATATTTCACAATTTTGAAATTTGTTTATGTACTGACATGTCCAATAAAAAAAAAAAAAAAAAAAAAAATAATGGCAACCAATTTGGCATGAATATTCATTGTTTCTTTTGGCTCACTTTGTGTCAAATTTACTTAGAGATATGAGTAACAATATAGTATTATTATTAATAACATCAAGCTTTCAATTTCTTTTGCATTTTTTGAATGAAGCAAAATGGCTTTTTCATTTTGTTTGTATAATTACAAGAAAGCAACAATTATTATATAATATTTTAATTAAATTAAAATTGTATGCCTTTATATTCTTAATTCATTCAATTATTATATATTAAATTCAATTTAAATCAGCAATTTCATTAACCACATTTACATTTGAATATTAATTCACTTAATTAATATAATATACTTAAAAATATTGAGCTACACACACATTTTGTGTAGTATTTTGATATGTTATGCTTTTCATTTACGATTTTTATTAGTTTTTAAATTTTGGTATGACACCTATTTGGCATTATGAGTACATAAAACCTCAAATGGCTGTGGATAAACATGCAAAGTCAATTGCGTAGAGCAATTTTGAAGCTTTTCTTTGGCGCGAGCGCTGTATAGTGCAAAATATGTTTGTGTACAAATTGGTATATATTTAATTAATCTAAAAAATACAAAATAT
This sequence comes from Ceratitis rosa, assembly GCA_037013455.1. Lineage (NCBI taxonomy): Eukaryota > Metazoa > Arthropoda > Insecta > Diptera > Tephritidae > Ceratitis > Ceratitis rosa. The sequence goes on from JAWMAG010000041.1 coordinate 2,953,694, forward strand.
ATTTGTAGGTATGGCAAGAAAATACAACCACAAAAGTTAAACAGAAATAATATGAATTATTAAATAAGTAAAAAAATAAAAATAAATAAAAGAAACAGGTATTCAAGAATTCATATAAAAACTTAAAAATAATTCTAAACAAACATTATATTATATTAAACTTTATCTGCTCATTTTTAAATTGTATCTAAAAGTACAATTTTGTACTGGCAATTAATTTTATTATTTTATCTTATATTATCTAATTTGATTTTGTTTTGTTTAATTTAATTTAATTTATCTTTATTTTAGTTTATTTTATTTTATTATATTTTATATTATATTTTATATTATACTTTATATTTTATTTCATATTTTATTTTATTTTTTTTTATTTTAATTTATTTTATTTCATTTCATTTCATTTCATTTCATTTCATTTCATTTCATTTCATTTCATTTCATTTCATTTCATTTCATTTCATTTCATTTCATTTCATTTCATTTCATTTCATTTCATTTCATTTCATTTCATTTCATTTCATTTCATTTCATTTCATTTCATTTCATTTCATTTCATTTCATTTCATTTCATTTCATTTCATTTCATTTCATTTCATTTCATTTCATTTCATTTCATTTCATTTCATTTCATTTCATTTCATTTCATTTCATTTCATTTCATTTTATTTTATTTTATTTTATTTTATTTTATTTTATTTTATTTTATTTTATTTTATTTTATTTTATTTTATTTCATTTCATTTCATTTTATTTTATTTTATTTTATTTTATTTTATTTTATTTTATTTTATTTTATTTTATTTTATTTTATTTTATTTTATTTTATTTTATTTTATTTTATTTTATTTTATTTTATTTTATTTTATTTTATTTTATTTTATTTTATTTTATTTTATTTTATTTTATTTTATTTTATTTTATTTTATTTTATTTTATTTTATTTTATTTTATTTTATTTTATTTTATTTTATTTTATTTTATTTTATTTTATTTTATTTTATTTTATTTTATTTTATTTTATTTTATTTTATTTTATTTTATTTTATTTTATTTTATTTTATTTTATTTTATTTTATTTTATTTTATTTTATTTTATTTTATTTTATTTTATTTTATTTTATTTTATTTTATTTTATTTTATTTTATTTTATTTTATTTTATTTTATTTTATTTTATTTTATTTTATTTTATTTTATTTTATTTTATTTTATTTTATTTTATTTTATTTTATTTTATTTTATTTTATTTTATTTTATTTTATTTTATTTTATTTTATTTTATTTTATTTTATTTTATTTTATTTTATTTTATTTTATTTTATTTTATTTTATTTTATTTTATTTTATTTTATTTTATTTTATTTTATTTTATTTTATTTTATTTTATTTTATTTTATTTTATTTTATTTTATTTTATTTTATTTTATTTTATTTTATTTTTTTTTATTTTATTTTATTCTAATTTAATTTTTGGAAAGTTCCCGAAGTTTTTAAATTATATATATTTATTACTAAAGGTGATTTGAATGAAGGTTAAACCTAACTTAATAAATGTATACTTGAATCGAAACTATTTCATAAATAATTTAATAAAATTCGAAAAACCAGGAATAATATATATTTGATTATTAACGAAGTAATTTTAAAAATTAGAAGTTTTGAGCAGTTGACCTATATTTAAATTTTGAGCTTTAATTATGTGATGCTTTGACATTTTCTATAATGTATTGCGAATGGAATTTCATTAAAAAATAATAAACAAAATAACAAAATAATAAAAAAACAACACAACAAAAGATACGGAATTTCATTTTATCAAATTTAAATAAAGTAAAAAAAAATATCTTTAATGTATTTTAGTTATTTTTTCAGTTCTCTTTTATTTGTTGTGATAAATTTTCCTTGGAAAATTTTTAAATCTTAAAATAGGAGGAATGTTCGTATGGACATATAAAATATATTGAGTAAAAGATAAAACTATTACTAAATATAATTTTAAATGTAATCAGTTTTGAGCATTTATTTGAGAATTAATTTACTTATAAATACTTAACTAAAATATGGCATTTCAACATTTCTTTTTTCTTTTTTATAATAATTCAAAACTGCCACCAAAAACATGTCACAAAACTGCATACACATCAAATATGCCGATATGTATTGTGTACGTCACAATTTCGTAATCCAGATATGCATATACATATCTTATAAACAAAATTCTCCAGCAACCCACTGGCGCTGCTCAGGTTGACCTCAAAAGTTGCATGAAACATCAGCAGCTATCACACTTTTCCCACATTCAACCACTTACATACATATTCATATATATTTACATAAATTGCATCACATTCGACAATCCTGCCGAACTATTTGCCGTCACTCGTCTGTATTTGCGTTTGCGTTTGCGTCTGCCCTTCCACCAGCAACATGAGTATTTTGTTCATTAAATTATCCGCCTCCGTATCTTCCATGCTATTGAGTTTCGCCGAAATGAAACCACAAAACTTGGAGTTCAACACCTCACGGACTGTCTGCGGCGGCGGCATATCCAGCATACAACTACCCATGCCAACACCACCGCCACCACCACCGCTTGCGCCACCTATGCCAGCATTTTGTTGGCGCAAATGACGATGTTGCTGCATCATTTGTCCGTCGTAATCATCCTCATCGTCGACACCGCCGCCACCGTCCAAACCATCACGACGTTTACGTTTCAATGCGCCGCCACCAATTCCATTGCCGTTACCGCCTGCTGCGCTAACCGAATGCGGCGAATTGGCATCGAGTATGAGGGGATAGGGGAAATCTGCATCTATGGCCTCCAATTCCTCGACTTCATCGGAGCCCTGATTGCTCATGTCCGCATTACGCATGGAGGCTTCATCGCCGCTGCGTACGGATGATGCGTCAAGATCGTCGAATGTGTTGCTGTGTTGGGTGGTGCTGTCGTTGCGCGTAGATGACACGCGGCTGTCATGCGCAGCATTATGTTGTTGCTGTTGCTGTTGTTGTCGTTGTTGTTGGTGAAGATGGAGCTGCTGTGCTTGATGTGCTGGTAAAGGAAGTGGCGAGGCAGCTGTATTGCTACCAACACCAACACCAACACCACCAACACCGCCATTACCAATACCAATGCCATTGTTACCCGCATGCGCCGCTGACATATCCAATTCCGATTTCACATAGTAGTAATAGTCTTCGTGGCTCATATTCAGCCCTGGCGCGCATTTCGACAGATTCAATGCGCTTTCGTTAAAAGATGAATGTAATGCGTTCAGTTTGAGTGCAGACTTGCTGCTGTTGTTGCTGTTGTTGTTGTTGTTGTTTAAATGTTGCGTGAATGCGCTCAAATTGAGGCCAATGGCCGCATGTTCAGCAGCGTGCGAACCGCCTCTGTAAAGATGGAAACCGAAAAAAAAGAAAAGAGGGGAGAAAATAAATAAAACGAAGAAGAAGAAGAAGATGAAGAAAAGGAGCTGTAATTAGATAAATATGTACATATATATATATACATACATATATATAAGTTTAAGCATATAAATTATACAACATTTACTGTAAACGTACCATATTTACTAATATCAAGACTATTGGTCTCACCAACAGGCACCAAGTTTTCTTTGGTGACTGACTGATGTCCGAATTTACAGTTACAAGATAAAGATATTGGGCACTTATCCGTAAATTCCTTACCCAAAAGCCCCAAATCTATGACGAATATTGCAATTGAAATGAAAAATGGAGCAAGTTTTCTACAGGGCACGGAAGGAGCTATTACGCTCTCGACGCTTAGAATCACTAGAGATTGAGCACGATTGATTGAGAAAAAACTAATAGATTTCCAATCAGCGAAGAACAAAGGGTTTAGCCCGTCTACCTTGATTTGTTAAGAGAACAACAAAGTTCTTCAAACTACAGATCCAACAGGAAGTAGAGCAGTACAGAGCTTTAGCCGTATATAGTGTTTCTGGTAACACTGTAGACATGTAATGGTCACCGTGGAACTCACCCGTGTGTCAACTAGCTCAAACTCACTAGCATAACTAAACCTAGGGGTAATAATTTAGTAGTCGGTTATCATACGACGCTCCGAGTTGACAGTGACAGTCTCGCCATTATTCTTTTCAAAGAAGTAAAGTCTAATCACACCTCCGGATCAAAGAGCGCTCCAGACAGTAAGTTTTTTTTGGTGTAAAGGTCTCTGTTCAATTATTTGGGGGATTCCGAAGCCCTATTTGAGACGGATTTTCTAAGTTGCGAGCTCGAGCTGCCTCGAGAGACCTGCGTGACTTCGGCACAACTTAGGTCTGGGTATTGTATAGGTTAAACTCCTACTTGTCCAGACCCGACCCCAGCATACCCAACGTATGCCCCGCATGTGGAGAGTCTCCGCAGGACACTAACCACCTCTTCACATGCCCCCTTAAGTCAACACATCTAACCCCCCTCTCCCTTTGGTCCAATTCCGTCGAAACAGCACGTTTCCTGGACCTCTCATTGGATGACCTCGGCAACTTAGATTGATTAAGCCTGTACTAAGCGGGGTTAGTGAACCGCTACTACAACAACAACAACAACTTCCCAAAATTCTAGTTCATCTATTCCTCTATTCGTCCCTTAGTTTTTGTGAAACTTGGTAAGCAGATGTTTTTTTATAGTATACCGTATCGATAATATGTCTGAAGCGATCACCACCTTTTTTTTATTGTTGAGACTCATTTTTGATAAATACAAATGTAGCAGTAGAATAATTTCCCACGATTTTTACAACTTTGCTGCATGTTATCGGCACATAGATACTAGTATTAGTTAATTCACAGACCACAAATGGTTGGCTGATATACCATAGGCATGAAGAGTTCTGTTTATGCGGTTCTATAGGTTTTCTCTTGCAGCAATCTTATCAAATTTTAAAAGTTAACTTTTAGATTTTATTAATAGTATATACATATGTACGAGTACATATGTATATGTATGTATGTATTATCAAATCTGCGGTAATAAGCAAAAGCCATGGCTTTCCTATATTATTTATCAGCAGAAAAATAAAAGTTTCACACGTTTAAGCGATAAATGGACATAGAAATTGTAGTCCTCTACTATATATGTATGTATGTATGTACATATATGATAAAAAGTGCCCTTCACATCTAGTAAACTTTTTTTTAAATATATCAATGCGATTTCTATCAGTTTTGGCATGGAATTAAGATAAATTTCAATGCTCTTATGTAAATACGTTTGTATTTATATATAAATCTGTCTTTATTTATACCGTATGCCCTTTGATATTTACTTAACGTACTATAAATCAATACTTTGTAGTAGATACATATATTTCCTAGCAGCTGTCTTAAAACTGGCTTGACGCTCTGTCCACGGGTTTGGCCTAAAAATAGAAAAAATTTCCAACCCTCCTTTTTTTTGAAATTTCCAATATGCAGAGAAAATCAAGCCAAGTTTGTAGAAACGCCGAAGGAATTCTTTTGGTGAAACACTTGAAATTGCAGTAGAAAGTATCAGATTACAAAAACTTCTCGTTTTATCAAACATTTTATGTAAGTACATACGTGTAAATATATATATGTGCATATGTCTTGAGAATTCTTTATATGTATGTAGTTACTTAGCCGAAAAGGATCTTAACAAACTAAGCACCAAATTGTATATGTACATATATGCATATGTACGAGTACATAAATATGTATATTTTCATATACCAAATGTGACTTCATACATATCAGTCGTTTTACATATGTTAACATACGTTATCTGTTGACGTCTCTGTACGCCTGTAACTGCTAACTGCTCTGCTCTGCTGACTGCATTTTCTTTTTGTTTGCAGCTGTGTGTTTTTTTTTACATACTATTTTTAGACCAAAAACAAAAAACTATATGAAGCTGTACAAATATACATATATATTTTCTGGTAAGAACATGAAGCTGATAATGAATGCAATCGGTTTTATATTTTCTGTGCGAGTATAAATACAAAAATAAAAATTTGTTAAAGTCAAACTGCTGCTGCTGCTGCTGATAATATGAGTCATAAACAATAAAATTAAACAGAAAAAGTATTAATACATTTTAAAATTATTTTTAGGCTTAACAAGCTGTTTGCGAACAAATTTTTCTATTGGATGAGTGCATAAGTTCGTGCCCGATTCCGCTGTATGCCGTACGAATCGTTTGAGTGTGGCGCTCGTGAAAGAAATATATACATATTATATATCGTTGGAAAGGTGACAGTCCGAACTGTAGATCAAGCATAAAATAACTTCATTTTGATTTGAGTTGCTTAGTGAAAAGACGCATGGAAGATGAACAACGAAAAAGATCATATGCGTCATATTATGTTATACGAATTCCGCAAAGGAAAAACAGTGGGCGCTGCAACTAAAGATATTCGCGAAGTTTATTTGGACCGTGCTCCAGTACTCCGCACAGTAAAGAAATGGTTCGCGAAATTTTGTTCTGGAGATTTTAACCTCGAAGATCAACCTCGCAGTGGACGGCCTTCTGAGCTTGATGACGATGTTCTAAGGACTTTAGTTGCGAATAACTCACTTATTTCGACGGAAGAGGTTGCCAGTGAATTGAACGTCAACAAATCAACTGCGTTTCGTCGTTTAAAAAAGGTTGGGTACACTTTGAAGCTCGATACATGGGTGCCACATCAGTTGAGTGAAAGGAACAAAGTGGACCGTATGTCAACAGCAATTTCTTTGCTTCGACGGATCAAAAACGAACCTTTTTTCGATCGGCTCGTGACTGGTGATGAAAAATGGGTCCTGTACAACAATGTTCAATGCAAAAGAACATGGAAACAGGCACACGAAGGGGCGGAACCGATGTCGAAAGGTGGATTGCATCCGATGAAGGTACTGCTGTGCATTTGGTGGGATATCCGAGGCGTGATCTATTTTGAGCTCTTGCCAGCTGGAGAAACGATCACTGCCAACAAGTATTGTCAGCAATTGGTCGAATTGAAGAAAGCAATTGATGAAAAACGTCCGATTTTGGCCAATCGCAAAGGAGTTCTTTTCCATCATGACAACGCCAGGCCACATGTTGCAAAACCGACCCTGGCCAAACTGAAGGAGATGAATTGGGAAATCATGCCGCATCCCCCATATTCACCCGACATTGCACCTTCTGATTATCATTTGTTTCGATCGCTGCAGAACAATTTGAATGGAAAAAAATTTAAAAATGTGGAAGACGTCAAAAACCACCTTGACACCTTTTTCAACGAGAATCCGCGCGATTTCTATGAATCAGGCATCCGTAAATTGGTTGAACGTTGGGAGTGGATTGCCGAACATTATGGCGAATACATAATTGATTAATAAAAGCGCTTTCTTCAAAAAATTTCAATTTTAGTTTGCACTTGAAATCGGGCACGAACTTATGCACTCATCACTCAAATTTAATTAAACATATTTTTTAATTATTTTTAGGCAAGCAAATATATAGACAAAAAAGTTTTCTGGTAATATTAAAACTTAATTAACTATATAACTATTTTTGAATTATTTCTAAAAAAATTTAGAGTAAGTTAAAAAAATATTTCTTAATTCCTAATGGTCTTCTAGAATTTTTCTAATAAATGTAAAGCCAGAAAAAATTATTTTTTTTTATTACAAACAAAAAAAACATACAAAACGTCAGCTTTTATAAAAACCTCTCCAAAAAATGGCTAACTTCTCGCTCTTTTCATACATTTTACTCCTATCACTTACGTGTATGTATGTAGCTATGTATGTATGTTTGTATTTCCTTTGCGGCAGCGCACAATTCTTTTTATTTTCCTTTATTTTTTTGTTATTTAAATCTGCTCTTCTTATGTTCATTGTTTGAGCTGCCACTGCCGACGTGCCTTGCCACTGTTCACCCTGATCTTAATGTTTTATTGTTGTTAGTTTTTTCTTATTTTGCTCTTTAACAGCATTTCCTTTTTTTATGCGCTCCGACATATGGAAATTTTATACATTTGTGTGTATGTAAAATACGTTTTAATTTTTTTTTTTAAATTGTTGTTGTTAACGTTACGCTTGTATGTATGTAGGTATGTGTGTCTATGAGTTTGTCAATTTTTTAATCTCGGCCAAGTGGCATTTTACTCGTACCGACTGACACCGACGCCTCCCCTCTCTTTGGTATTTACAGTCTTCTAGTGAAGTGGTATGTACATATGTATGTACTTGAAGTATACAATATATACATGTAGTGCGAAAAGAGCAAATGCATGGGCATACATATGTATGTATGTGTACTTGTAGAATCTCTTGGCTTAATCTGGACCAAACTGAATAGTCAGCATCCTCGAAATTTTCTTTAAATAGTGGACTCGAAAGATTTTGACAGAAATTACGAATGTATGTACACATATATGTATTCGAACAGTCACTAACAACATTTTAAATGTAACTAGAATACGCCGTATTCTCCAGGCCTTGCTCGTTCCGACTACTGCCTTTTTCGATGCGACGGATGCAATACGATTTGGAGGATCATGGTTGGTTGGATGGTTCGAGCAATATTAATGGAACGAGGATAATGAGAACTGATTTTTTAGAGATGGTATCCGAAAATTACCAAAGAGATGGAGGAAAAAATAGCGAAGAAGAGATAACCACCCTTCGTGCTACCGAAGACCAATTTTAAAACCAACAGTGTATTCACCAAGACATGGCACGTGGTGAATATCTGCTCAATTGAAGATTTGCCAGATCTAAAGCTAAACAGATAAGGTCCAATCAGGCTCCAATCGTCAGGCATACACTCATCCGATCATATCCTACGTAGAAGCTGATGCCGGTGCCACTTGTAAGCTCTTCGGCGCCGGTAAGCCACAAGAGCACTCGCCGGGCACTCGTTTTTTCAAACTTCGTATTACTCGGATATTGGAACGTATTTTCCATCATAACCGATTTCGGATTCAGATTCTCTGTGTACGCGTGTTGCACCTTCACTATCATACAGAAACCTGAAAAAGTACACCGTACATAAACATAGCATTCTCTGGACAGCGGTTGGTTCCGTACGTTTTGGTTTCTTCTTAAGCTCTTGGTATCTATACTAACACCGTTGTTGTTGTTACCGCAAAAAAATTCCTTTTCGGCGGGGAAATTCTACTCCACAGAATCATCTATACAACATTTACGTGCCATGGTCGATCGCAGGCTTCCGAGATAAGCTGTCTGTTTTCTCTTCTTCGCAGTTAAAGATTTCTCATCGCATCAGTTCTATTCTCGACATTTTCAAAAACCATTTGTTTCTGTAGCAGGAGCTTGAAATGCCGTTCCACAGTTTTCTCAGATCAAACATGAATGCAAGTCGAATGGAAAGCCGGCTGACCATCTTTGGTGACTTTTCTACGTCGAACCTGTCTTGCATGCATATTTTTGCTGCTAGAGAATAGTGGTTCGAATCGAATCGAACCGAGAGCCTAGGAGACGCTGGAGACAAGATCGATTAGATTTTCGATCCAGAGACAGCAATTTTCCTCACTTGCAATGTAGCTTGATGGATTGTTTTTGTGCCCCCGACAACACAATGTCCGGACCCAAATTAGCGATATTTTTAGGAACTTTGCTTTGATGCGGACTAAGCTGAATATAAGAACCTCGCGACGGAGTCTCTCTCCCACTACAATTACAAAACTAAATTAGCGCCGATTGGCGTAGATTTCATATGCGCTGGGTATAGAACTCTACGGATGTATGTTGGGTACCAGAGGATGCTTGGCCTAAGTAATAAAGTGCTTGAACCATATGTAAAATAATCATTTCTGGCCACTGCCAGGTGAATGGCTATCAAACAGTTTCATCACTTGCATGAACTTCTACTCTGGGCCCCAATTCTTTTACTTCTCAACTGAGTTTAAGTCTTATGTTTGGGTTACAGAGCCTTAAATTTACATACTCGTACATCGTAAGTAGGTGCTCTCGGATATATTGGCTTGGATTAAAATACATTTCCTCTCCCAACACTACAAATGGACAAACGCTTTTTGGCATTTCTGAACATTTTATTTTGTTAGTGTCTTTCATTATTTTTAAAGTTGTCCCCACTGTTGACGCATTTCTCCTACACATAATTTAATTTTTTCTTTTTGCGTTTATCATCGACACAACACATATTTCCGGTGGCTACTTTTTACTCTTCTCTAAACAACTAGATTTTTTTCAAACTTCCATTGTGAAACACTTTACGTATCGTTGTGTGGTAAATCTGCTCAAACTTTTCTAATGCACGTTTCCGAAAAGATTTTTTTTTATTTTTTGTGGACGGAATTGGCTATTCGTTTGTTCATACGAGTATGTATGTATGTATCTGCTTAAATTCATAAGTATGTATTCGACTTACTCATTTATGTCCCCAAGCCAAGTAGATTATTTAATTTAATTTATGTACACGTATGCATGTAGATATGTATGTAGGCTTTGATTATTGTTAATGTAGGGAAGAGGAAATGAATTTTGAAAACAAAAAAATTAATAGAAATTAACAAAGAAAATACTTTTAAGACGTATAAAAATGTAAAATTTGTTTTTGATTTTATCAGGAAATCTATATCATTGATGTGCTCAAGCATGGGATACTCCGCTGTTCTCGTGAGGCTCGAATCCACCCTTAGTTGATTGGATTCTTGCATCTCCGTGCTGTCGCCAGCAGCTCCTTCTCCACTATAATCCCAGGACAGAGAGCCAGTGGAGAAAAAGAGCACTAAACTTGTTCACGGATAGATCGAAGCTTGACGGAAAGGTCGTTGTGGGAGATTTTTGTTTAGAATTATTCATACGCAGAGGATTTAGGCTTATAGACCTTTACAGCAGTTTTAAGACGAGATTAGCTACCATTAAAGAAGAGGTGGACATATTGATTCGAAGTGTGGTTTCAGTTAGCCAATCCAATGTTTGTTATCTTTGTCTATGGCGTCGGGTCACAATGAAACTGCAACTGGAACTGGCATGCTGATGAGCTTGCACGTATCAGCACCACCGTCTCTTTAATCCCGGGCAAAATACAAACGACCGCTCCTCTTGTAGTGCACCGAACCCTGTGCTAGCATCTCAATATGCGCGGTTGTGGGCAGGGATATTTCAGGTTGGGTCGAAACTTTTCAAAAGAATCAGCGGGAAACTAGTTGTTGACAATCAAGTTCATAGACCATTAGTCTTCTTCAGGACAGTATGGACAACTTGTTAACAATCTACCGATCTTTTATCTGAAAATTGAACTTCTAATAATCTATCGATGGACAAGAAGTAGCTGTAAGGAAGATGATACTCACGCCGAGTGCAGAGCAAAAGGTTGTTACAAGAAGAATTTGATTTTATTACAAAACGAGCAGATTGGATTGAAATTATTTAACTTAAACTAGGCTCTAAGCAAACTCCTCTTCCAATTTATGGTGTGCATCTTGATGTTTTTCCAACAAACAGAGGTACAGTAAACAGGACCTACAGTTTATTCTAACCCGCCTCCGAATGGCTGATGGTTTTTTATGAGGAGCTTTTATTTCATGCCAGAAACACACTTGAAGAGCCTGACATTCCCTGCTAAGGGTCGACAGCAATTACAAAAATAAATTATTTTCTATAGTTTTGGTTGTAGGTCGAACCAAGACTCGAATCCTGGAGTTCCGAATGGCCATACGCGCTACTAACCAATCGGCTCTTGCGGCCGCCATGGGCCATAGACTCGAACTTACTCAACCCTTTAATTGGGTTTCCTTATGTTCAGCGCTTACTTCATTTAGAGTCTCAAGGTACTAAAACTCGAGAGGCGAAGCTTCATATGTACATATGTACATACATAGTGTACATAGGTATACATTTGTATGAAATATTCAATTAAAAAGTTAAACTCAGTTTAAGCGAAAAGTAGTTCATTTGTAAATGAGAATATTATTAACACAATTTAAAGGCTGAATGAATTATTAGACCGTTTATTTGTTAGTAACGGTAAAAAATTCCATGACATCGCTGATAATAGTATGTAAATATGTATGTATGTATGTTTGAACATACGTATGAGCTGAAATTCCGCATTTCTACAATACTTGGCATAAATTGAATCGATTTAATTTCGCTTTAAATGGGGAAAAGTACTCAACAGGAAGACGAGATTAAAAACAGCAACAACAACAACAGCAATAAGTAGCAAAAAAAAAACATTCCAGCCATATAGTAGCTGACTTAATTGACTGTACCACAACAACCAGTCCAAGTGCGGGGTATTAAACGTTTGTATATATGTACATATGTATGTATGTATGTACTTAAAGCGTACAGAGTGAGCACTCACACACAGACACACTCAGAGCCACACTCTGGGCAATACATATGCATGTAGGTATGTATGTATGTATGTATGTAGAAGCGCATTTAAACAGGCTGGCACACAACTCATAAATATAAATACGGGTATTATTAAATACGTCGATGTCATTATGGCATGCCATGAAAGTACACCGTCAACAGCGCCACCATAGCCGATGCCGCCCCAAAACAACTGTTTTACTTGCGTTGTATTTAGATATGCACATACATACATATGTACAGCTACTATATCGATGTACATATATGTATATACATACATATATACATATATATGGTAAGCTCTTCCTCACATTTACGGCCATTTATTTGAATTTAAGTTGATAACGATGCCTCGACGAGCCAAACGGACGCACATATTTATGTATGTATGTATGTATGTATGATGGCTATGGCTGAGTTTATGGTCGCGATCACCGTGGCGATCAGGCTATGATGACAGGCATTGCGTTGGGTCGCTGGTGATAGACTGGCTTGTACGTATGGCGTAACGGCTGTTGACACAACTTACAAGTGAGTATGTATATACATATGTATATGTATTAAATATTCTATATTGTATATAATATGTCACAAACGCCGTTTCCTGCTCGCACTTAAGTACATATGTATGTATGTATGTACATATGTATGTACCTATCCCCGAACTCAAGCCAAGCTCTCTTCACAGCCATTACTGCTGCGTCGCTACGTTTGACGGTTGGTTGTGATTGTCGCAGCCTCTTCGTTGATGCCAATAAAGCCACCAATCAACGTCCGAAACCACAAAGCACAATCGTGTGCTTACACACATACTTACACGCATACATATATGCATACATACCATAATATGCGGGTGAAATACACGCCAAACCAAGCCATGGGGAGTTAGGCAATCTTAACTTATGGTAAGATCTGCGGTTTGTGGGGTAGTTAACGGTTGTACTTGAAGTAGAACACCACAAGAGGCTCAGTCAGTCAGCGCAGTGGCGACTTTTTTCGATTACAAACATACAAACATACAATCAAAATGGACCAAGTTTAAATGAACAAAGCGACGACAGAGTGGAATAAAAAGCGTCGATTATGGTAAATGGCGAAAAATGTATGTGTGTGTACCATATGTACATGAATATGTACATACGTATATATGTATATCGCCACCAACTACACACAAGCTGTAATCGTTTTGACGATATAAAAGCACACACACACAATCAAATGACGACTCAAATGCAAAGTGAGCTCAAAACGCGTACATACACGTACATATGTATGTATGTATATATGTATATACGAGTCGCGAAATGTTAAATGAAAGAGCCAGGGTTAAAAATGGCCCGAGACCGATCGTGCTAGCGAATTAAATGCGAAAACCTCGAGCCAACAAACAGCAGAGGCATTTTATTGACGCCTTTGCAAGAGGGTAACAACGGCAATAATAGCAGCAGCAAAACGAGCAATAAAATCGAATCAAATATACATACGAATATGTATAAATAAATACATTTATTTGCATACATTTATACACACAAATACTCTTATACACATACAGACATACATACCACATTATTTTTTAAATATAAAGCACTTTAAACACATACATACATATGTACATATATATGTACTATATGCATATAAATATTAAGCAGTATAACAGTGGGTAACAAATGTATTCGTATATATTGTAAACTTACTAGATATTAAAATTATGGAAAATTGCATTAAAAAAGTTGCTAAGAGCTTAAATGCTGTTAAATATACACATACACATGTACTATGTAGCTTAGCTGAGAACTTTTTTAGCAGCATAAAGCTGAAAATAAACTAATAGCGTTGTAGTTAACGCTTTCTTCTAAATGATAAGATGTCTGAGCATTAGGATAAAAAAATGGATTAACATAAAATATGGCGTAACATAAATTTTGGTTTAACATAAAATATGGTCCACATAAAATTTGGTTTAACATAAAATATAAGCTACGCTCAATATTAAAACAAATATAAAATTTATCATAACATATAATATGGCTAAACATAAAATTTGACAAAAAAAAATTTACAGAATCATATTTAAATACGTACATTTGCTAAACATAAGTCCCGAAACACTAAATAATGCATAGACTAATTCTAAAAACAAAACATGAAATTATGGCAGACATACGATAGACTTCAAATAATGCTGTACATACAATTATGACAGACATAAAATGATGATGATGATTGCTAGCCATAAATATTTATAGTATATATTGTTAGATATGGCTAAACATCGAAGGTTATAACCACTGAAGTGATTTTAGCCCAAGTTTATGCTCCAATTTGTGGTGAGTTACAGAAATTCACCCGGTGGACTTGACAATCTCTACCGTGGCTAGTCGAAACCTGATCTTCCGAATGTTAGTCGGCAATGTTAACCACATTGCTATGGCGGCCGCCAGGTTACCAAACATAAAAAATGCCTAAACAGAAAATATTTCGAAACATAAAATATAGCCAAGACTAGAGATTGTTAAACATCAAATATGATTATGGAGAAAATACTTGCAAACATCAACATATTACTAAACATCAAAATATTACTAAACATAAAATATGTCTAAAGATAAAGTATGACTAAACATAGAATATGGAAAATCATACTTTTGCTAATTAAACAATTGCGATACACGTGCAATTAATAATAACATAAAATAAGGTTAAAAACTAAATGCTGGTAAAATTATACTATATGGCTGAACATAAAATGGCGCTAAATAAACTTTTTAAAAACATAAAATATTGCTAAACATAAAATGTTTTTAAACAGAAACTATTGCTTAGCTTAGAAAGTTACTCAACATAAAAAGTGGCCGAACATTCAATGTGGCTAAACAGAAAATATTTCTTAACATAAAATATGGCTGGACATAAAATGATCAAAAGCGTAAAATATTGCTAACCATAAACAAATTTTCAACAAAATTTGTCAAAACATAAAATATGGCTAAACATAAAATGTATCACAACAAAAAATATGACGAAACAAAAAATAATTAAGGCTTAAAAATTTGTCGAACATTAAATTATTTTTAGATTGCATTGGCAATTAGTACATAAAAATGTTTGTATGTATGAATGTATGTACATATGTATGTATGCATATGTAAAAAGCCATTGGTAGTTATAGGGTGTGGATTATGAGTTGCTAACGCTTTATTAAACAAATCATTTGAAAATTGTGTCGTAAATAATGTTCATATATGTATGTATGTATGTGTATAGACTTTTACACATTTATATATAGACAGCGATCAGTGATCAACAAAGATAATAGGCCAAACATAGCAAGCCAACTCAAAAGAAAGAGGGTTGATGAGTTATAAAATACCTTTGTGGCACCAATTTTTTTACTTGGTTGATTGGCTTCGTGGGTCATTCGGCACAATGCCAAGATTGCGGCAAAAACTATTTTGGGGTTCGTCAATTGAATTGTAGATTTAAGAAGCGTTTCTGCTGTCAATAACTTCTTGTACATACATATATACAAACATTTGTATGGATATATAAATATATTTACGTTCGAATACGAACTTTTTAAGTCTACATATGTATGTATGTAGTATGTACATATGGATATATGGTGTATTTCCGAAGGTTCAAATCGCTACAATCATTCGTAACTTGGCTGAGAACATATTTCCGCTAATGAAAGCATGTTGTCCAAAAAAAAATATTTATTGATATTATATATGTATATATATACATATGTAAGTGCATACACACATACTGCTTGGTTTATCGCGTCACAATTGGGCGTATAAAAATGTATAAAATAAACATTCCATACTTCCCTCATTCTTGGCCGCCTCTTCCGACAAAAGCATCCACATACATATGTGTACATATGTACAATACTCGTACATACATACATATAAAATTTGCTTTTATTAAAAAATTGCTTGAAATTTTAATTTTATTATTAATAATACGCTTTCCTTTTGTCGTTGTTGGCGTTATTGTTGTTGTTGTTGTTGCTGTGGTATTGCTTGCCGCTTCTAGCGTAAATCACTCAACCAGCATAAGAATTTTGTAAGCCCGTGCGCATATGCACAGCCAACGACTAGTATCCCACATACAGCCGCGCAAATATATTTATATATACATATATACTTAATATGCATGTATGTATGAATATACAAATGTCATTTGTGAGCCAAGTTTGCTCTACTTTATGATTGCTACTTGTGGCGTGTCATTCAGTTTTGATTTCATTTCATTTTATGCCTCAATTGAGTTGCACACATACTCGTACATACACACATGCACAAATATGTAAATGCACACATACATACATAGTAGATATGTAGTTAAATATTTGCGGGGGTAGAACGCTATTGTTTTGCAGTGGCTCTTGACGTTGCTGTTTGTATTGAAATTATTTTACCCAGACGTGTGTGTTTGGCCTATAATACCATAACTGTATATTCCAAGCAAAGAATTTGATGATGCTGGTGGAATAAGTTACTTACAAACATTCCAAACATACTATTAGTGCTATAACGGATGTTCCACTTCTATGCCGCAAGTGCAAAGCTTCTAACTGAGTTAACTAAAAATCCCAATCCGGATCCTTCTATATTAAAACCCGACTTTTGCAGAAACTAATAGATTTAAGTCGTCTCTTGCGAGACACGCCTCACCTCGAATAAATTTTTAAACACCTAATCCACAGGCGTGTTCCGATTCCGCTGTTGTTGTTGTAACGGTTCGCTAGCCACACTTAGGAGCAGGCAAAGCCAGTCTTAGGTCATAGAGTTCATCTAAAGGGAGTTCCAGAAAACGAGCTTTTATGAATGGTTCGGACCAAAGGGAAAGGAAAGTTAGATGTGTTGGTTTCAGGGGTCACGCAGTGTCGTACGGGAACTAATTACATGCAGGACAGATAGGAGTTTATGTAGGCGCTTTGTAAGCTATTTTCGATTTTACGTATTACGTAGGGCTCTGGAGGCAGCTCTAGCTGTTCGTCTGCAATGAGCATTGGTTTTTATCTCCGAGAACACCGTCCACTAGAAGGGAGTTCAAGAGTTTCGATTCCGTCTTCATCTTCGATTTGAGACACTTCCTAAACGGTTCATCCTTGGCTGGATAAAATTCGGGTCGGCCGGTTGTCGGGAGAGTTGGGTATGAACCCCCCAAAATGGTTCATTTGTTGACATAGAGCAATTTTGTTTGTTTTTAAGCAAGGTCAATGAGCCGCTGCAACAACAAACTTCGAATAAAGTTTCTGGATTCTGTAGCGATTAAACTCTTCCCTATCCTGATTCGACTCCGCTGTCCGCTATACGCAACGTACCAGGACCGAATTAAAAATATGGAAACATAATTTTCTTTTTTTATTTCAATCTTACATAACTTAAACCTTGATTAATATAGATTATGTAGATATATGATATGTAAATATGTACATATGTACATATATAGATATTTTTTATCTTCTTCAAATATTTTGTAATTCAATAATTCAGGTGTTGTCATGTGTTGTCACGCTAACAGCCTTGATTCTTAAATGTGTGTCAACGCTTTGAATTCACATATTATGTATACACGTATACGAGTATAGCTATACCAAGCGAAGCTCGAATAACCTTTTGAAGGTGAACCGATTAGAATCATTTTATCTTTGTAGCTATTAACACTACAAAACTACAGCAATAAAGGCAGCGATAGCAAGGACATGAATATTCGATACGAGATATTGTAATAACACACTATTCAAACACACACACACTTTTCCTACTGGGCAAAATAAATCTTAGGTATACTTTTAAATAAACATTGCTCTCTACTCACTTTCTCTCTCGTATGACATCGCGCAAAAAGTCCATCGCCTCGTATAGACTCCACTTCGGCTTGAAACCATTGCCCATAAGCTTCACATGCGCCAACTCGCGTCGATATGATTCTCGTAGTGATTTGAAGGCGCGCGCCACACGCCGCCCCGGCGCATTGAATTCCTTGCCAATCATTTCCCAAGCACGATTCTTCTCCTCTTCAGCACCCTTGAAATTGGGTAGACGTGAGTCCCAAAGTATCGGATTGTCGTGTACCATTTGGATGAGACGCAATTTGTCGGAGGCATTACGGCGGACCACTGCAAGTAAATCGAGCGTAAGTAAAAAGTTTTCTTTTGACGATGCATATAGTTGTTGTTGCTGTTGTTGTAACTGTTCAGCTTCAGCAAATTGGCGTTCTTGTTCAAGTCTAAATTTTTTATTCAAATATTTGCTAGTTTTAGTTTTCGGTTGTTGTTGTTGTTGTTGTTGTTGCTGTCGGTAACGTTTTGTATATGGTTGTTGGTGTTGTTTGGCTTTTTGGCGCTGCAACGATATTGGTTTTTGTTGCCGTTGCAGCTGTTGCTGCTGTTGTTGTTGTTGTTGGTGATATAATTGCTGTAACCTAGGGCTACCTCTACTTCTACAACTTCTAAGCAACTGTGCGGCACTCGCTATTGTTGTTTGTCCCTCATAGTTATCATCTTTATTGTTCTCAACTATGTTATTGTTATTGTAGTTGTTGCTATTATTATTGGCAATATCACATACAAAAGCTCGTGCTGCACGACGGGTAAATTTTGAAAGATTTATATTTACTTCTACAATTTCAGTAAGCGACTTAGTACTATTATTTTGTTTATTAAACGCACATTTTTTGATTTTCTGCGACTGCGACTGCGACTGCGCCTGAGTTGTTGGCGCACCAGCATGTAATAGCTCCATGGCGGCGGCGGCGGCAGCTGCAGTGGCAACTGCTGAGGCTTTCGTTTTTATATCCAACGCTGTACCAAGTTGATTTCCACCGCTTACACTCATCTCACCACCACCACCAACACCACAACTTGGCGTATCAGAGTCGGGGGTTGCTACGCGTAGTCTCGATTGCGAAGAGCACGACGAAGCGCGTGAAGAGTGTGTGGGCGAAGGCGGCTCAATGGTTGCTGTTGCTTTGTTGACGGCTTCCGGTAAGATGCTTGGTGAGGAAGCTGGTGATGATCGCACAGAGCTTGGCGATGTGTTCGATTTTTTGGGTGTTCTCGTTTGTGTTGGACTATTAGGTGAGTAGAACGCAGTTGGGTTGGCAAAAGCGATACTAGCCCTCAGCGCATCCATTCACAAAATTTGTGTATAAATGTTATTAAACACTTTAATTGATGCGAGTAGCACAATGTACATACGTATATATGTATTTATATGTGTATTTCAACTCTTAAGCTCAGTTTGTGTTATGTGGACCACTTTAAGCCCTTACTCTTTAATATCTCAAGCATTCATTAACACTATGAGTATATGTATATAAATGTGCATATGTATGTATGTATGTTTGTATGTTTGCACTTTCAATTGGTTTTCTCAAAAGCCTCTCCCACACAAATCCAATCTTCGTCTTGCAAATTCTTCGTCAATCACTCACTTTTCCTTGTCGATTTGTTGTGTTCTTATTTATCTGGCTTTCCACTTTCTTCGAGTGTTCTCACTGCTATTTCCTTTACTTTGTCCGATTTTCACTTTTTACTACCCTCTCACGACCAAGTTTAAAAACCAACTAATAAAATCCAGGCAAAACGCCAATGAACTAACCATCCACCCGAGCCCAAACCGAGCGGAGTACGTAAACAAGGCAGCAACGCCAGCGCCAAAGCCAAAATCAGCGCGACGACCAACACATAACAAACACCAACAAAAGTGAACCAAATGTGTGCGATATGTATGAGAAATACAAAGACAATAGCAACAACAATAATATTCATTTAACACTGCTGATTGCTAGGGCTGAGCGCGACAATCGCCTTTATAATAACAACAAATCACGCTTCAAGCCGACGCAGCAGTCGATCCCAAGCCGCAAAGCGAGAAGCCCACAATGGCAATAGCGGAAAAGAAGGAGCAGAAAGAGAGAGGTGGCCTTATGGATGAGCCAGCCAACTAGTCAGCCGTGAACGATCGCTCACAAAGCGCAAAGATGAACATGTGTATGCACATATGTGTGTACATATTGGTGAAATACATGTGAAGTGAGTATGAACATACATATGTATGCGCGAGTGTGTGTGCTTAAAGAAAACGAAATGCGCTCGGTGGCGACGACGGAAAAATACCCCTCAAATGTGTAGAATGCCATTCGGCCGTTGATTTGAACAGGCTTACATGTTGTTGCTGTTCTTGTAGGCATTGTTGGCTGTTAATTTTCGCGTTCGCGGCTGGTCTATGCTGCGCTTGCAAGCCAAACTAACGGCGCACAAAACGAGGGAAGGCAGTGTGCGTCAGTTTGTCAATTGCTCGGCTTTGTGTGCAAAGGAAGGAGAAAGATTACCACGAAATATTTGCTCTGCAATGAATCATAGCCAAGTCTCCAAAAGCTGAAAGGGCACGAAGCGTTCGGTTCGCAAACAGCTTTGTAGAACGCTGAGTAGTTCAGACATCAGCCGATAGCGCACGTACATATATCGAGCCACATATGTATGTATGTACACATATGTACATGCATACTAAGTTAAAATGAATATACACAAAAATACCACCAAGATTTCCAAGATCTATGCATATTACATATGTATGTTTATCTGTTTGTAAATGACCAAAGCAGCAGCGCGAAAATGCTATACAAACACTGTCAAAAGAACTCGGCTTTAATTGCTTTTGTGTTGCCTGTTTACATCTTCTTTGTGTTCGCTGTTGTTGCTGCTGCTGTTGTCGTCGTCGTCTTACAGTCACTCGTCTCCGACGATGTTCCATCTTGCCCGCTTTCAATTGTTCGAACACTTTTTTGGGCACTTTATTCCCTGCTCCGTTTATTATTTGCACGCAATAACGGCGTCGACTCGGCTTACTACTTTAGCTGGCTGACTGATTTGCTAGCTGGTTCGCTGGCTTGGCTGACTCGTCAGTGGCCTCATATCTACGACGACGACAACGGCTACAATGAATAAACTCAGCTGGGAGAGTGCGCCTACTGCAACCCTCATTCGTGCATAACCCAATTGACATATTTCTTTATGGTTGTTCTTATTGCTTCACAATAGTCTGTAGTATGAATTAATACTACTGATATTTTTTGTTCCTTTTATGCCATTGTTACTATTTAAATCAGATATTATTTAGGTTAATAGTAGAGCTCAAATCCTGGCCAAACAGACATCCAGACATCCCTGCGGTATTTTAGGTATTGATCTAGTCGAAATCATTAGTTTCCTTGAATTTTTATAATGAGCGACTAAAATTCGGCTAAGGTTCATCCAATCATGTATCACCTTATTAAGGACTTAAACAAGTTAGACTAAACCTGTTCTGCTTTGTCAACCAAGACTGATGGCTACACATTCCACATTAAGGGGTTACATCCAGTTAGGAGCCCTGAAAAATGAGGTTCTTCAAACATTTTTCACGAGGAAACTTACAGCTTTATTATTTTGAGAATTTGTACACATATTATGGCACCTTTGAAGAGTAATTAGCATTTTTTTATTTATAAAAATAATAGTTTTTGAAGCTGCTACAGTAGATCTCCAGGGACCCCTTTAAAAAAGGCGTTTTGCGCTGACTATTGTATTTCTGAAGTGAATCATCTGAAATGAAAAAAATCAAACGGATTTCGTTAAACTAATGTATAATCTTGTGATTAATTCAATTTTTCTCCATAATTTCCGTCTTGAATTGTGCATTAGAAAAATACTTTTCATCGGTCTTTTCCATTACCTTCAATAAAGTACTAGAAAATATTGTTCAGAAGCCCGTTTGAAAATTTGAGACTAATCGGTTCAGCCGTTTCTGAGTAATCTTGGTCACCGACTTGAATAACATAATTTTGAGAAAAATGAGTCACCACACCGGCTTACCGCTTTCAAATGCCCTGGCGCGTCTAACTTCCAAAATAATAGTCGGGTCGACGTGAAGTTTTCAGAGTATTTACTTGAATACATGCACATTACGAAAATGAAATTTAAAATTTATATATTTATATCTGCCTCAATTGTTTTCAATTACAGTCAAAATTAGTATAAAAATTTTACATAGCATAGTCGGGTTCAAATTGAAATGGTAACCGTTCGACCTAAATCATTTACCGAGTATTTTAATACTTTTCATCTACGCTTGCGAAAACTTTCATCCTTTCTCCTTCATTGAAAAAATTTGTGACATCCTTAAATAAATGAAACAAGCCATCAGGAGGAATATGAATATACGCGAATAAATATTTATACGGATTGTTACAACTGCATAATTGGTCCTTTGTTATATTAACTTCATGATAACAATTCAATTATGACCTTTTCAAACGTTTTTATTGGGAAATTGAGAATTAAGACAACACATTTGTAAGTGAATTAATTTAACCCGTTTTAGTTAAAATCACTTAAAAATACCCGACTAATTTGTATTGCCGCGGTGGTTACAGAAGCAGTCCTTAGGAGAACAAATTACTTCATGTAACATAAGGTGAAACATGAAATTTCTCAAAATCTAAAGTGCTTAATATTTATTCTATAATGCTCTCAGCTCGATCTGCCTGTTTACAGACAACATATCCTTCCATTCTTCTAGTTTTAAATTTTAATATTTGAGATATGTATTTTTAATCAAGTCATGGATCAATTCAAGTTTCGGAATTAGATGATTGTTTCAAAGACCAAATTACTAACCGCTCACTTATCTTAACTTAATTCTACTCATATATTTTTCAGTCAATTAACGCCTGAAAGTATACAAGATTACTGAGCAACTCACTAACCATGCTATTAAGAAAATTGCAGCTAAATTAGCGCACTTCATAGTTGTTGATTAGTAATGAATTAAATAATGCAACAACAGACTACATGGCTAATATTAGATCCGTGGTAGCGCACTCGCCTTTTATGTCAGGATCCGTTGGTTCGGACCCTGTCAGAAGAAGTCTGAGATATGGTTATCTCCGAAACAGCTGTCACTTCTACTATTTTTCTTTGTTGTATGAAAAAGTATTCAATTCATATAAACAAACAGGCTGCAAAACAGTTATAACGTTCTTGTATTTCTAAATAAATCTGCAATTGCTAATCGTTGGTTGGGTTATTCAACTGAGTGCAATTATTTTTAAATCCACGATCTAAGTGCTCTCCTCTATTCAATTAGGCGTGAGCGAAAGCATGAATTTGCTGAGCATATTAAGAAAATATACATATAAATATATGTACATATGTATTTATATGCCTATGTAAGAATTCATTTATTTATATACAGTAATGTGAATGTGACGGGAAACGTGAACGCGTAGATATATACATACATACATATGCAGACAGAGGTTTGTGTATTTGAACAACAATGAGGGAAGCTTGAGATATGTTTAGAACGTCTTAACGCTGTATTACGAAAATATAATTTGACATGCCAAATTAAGAAAAAAATCAGTATTTATGGTAAATAAACACAGAATTACAGAGAAGTACTAGATTTTAGGTCACAGAATTTCGACTTTATTAGGGCTTAATTGTAATATTAATTTATGTATATGCCTACATATATACTATGTTGTACCAATTTGACTACACCATATGTACATACATATATATTTTATGATCAGGTGACTTAAGCTTTTGTCACCATTTCCATATTCATTTACCTCTGCTGAAAAGAACGAGAATGCCAATCTTATGACAAATTAATGTAATGCTAGAACCAGAGATGCTCAATTAACGAAACGATGCCATTTCGTTTTGTTAAAATTTTTGACGAAATAGTTTTTTTTTTTGTTACGGCGTCATGTTATCAAAACGAAATGAAATTCGTAATTTTGAAACCGCACCAACTCATCGTTAAATTGGCCGCTTGCTATGATATTAACAGTACAATTCAATTTTGACATTTAACATTATCTGTTAACGGCTTAACATTAACGACAGAATTTGTATTCTGGTAAAAACGAAATTTATTCTGATAAATGGATTAACATTAACATTATTTTCAAATTTTCAACTGAATCGATTGAAATTTTTTGGTTAACGTGAAATTTCTCATTACGCTGCAGCCTGGGTGGAAAGCGATTTATAGTAGCCGATTAGTTTTTGGGCGAAAGAACAAACAACAGAGGCGTTTTGCCAACAAGCGTACAGAAATCTACATGCCAAATTCATGGGAACATCCCTTTCATTTTCCTATGCGGGTTTTGTCGTTTAATAAAACGCATTAATTGAGTAAACAATCCTCCCTTAAAATTAACTGAGTGGTTTAAGGAAAGAAAAGTTCAATTTCAGGTTCAATACTTAAAAATTAAATAATTTAAATTAAATAAAAACACAAATAAAATTGGAAACAACCATTTTTCGCATCTTAATTGGAACGATAAGCCACCAGTCCATTATTTTACAAATTATTCGAAACATGAATAAGATTTTCTCGTATAGATCCCTGCTTCACTTCCCGGAATAAAGTTACATTTTTTTCGTAAGTGGCGGTTGAAGGCTCACCTTTTTGGAAGTAAGTTTTCAATATTTCGTAATTTTCTTCGAGCGTAAATTTAAGCATTTCGTAAGCCGCAAACCTTATACTGAATATTTGACACATGGGGAATTTTATTGAAGACTTCAAAGCCCCC
Source organism: Ceratitis rosa (assembly GCA_037013455.1). Classification (NCBI taxonomy): domain Eukaryota; kingdom Metazoa; phylum Arthropoda; class Insecta; order Diptera; family Tephritidae; genus Ceratitis; species Ceratitis rosa. The sequence goes on from JAWMAG010000041.1 coordinate 2,978,634, forward strand.
ATAGGTGGTCTATACTTTAGTAGACATTACCAGAGATGTCCCGTACTCGAGCCTAACGAAAATGGGTAAGCATTGGTAGCAAAAAATAGGACAATTTAATAAATCAAGCGACGCTCGCTAATACGTAGTTGGAATGTGCAACTTAACGGTTCACACGACAGTCGGATCTTTAACCGTAACAACGATGTATTGCCATGAAAAGTCGAAGTTGTCGTGCGGCGTCGACCAATTATTCTATACGTTACTGCAACTGCCGCCACATCAACCCTCAAATGCTTTGAACATTTGTTGCGCATGTGTGCTTAGCCATCCAGATTACTGGCAATGCGCCTGCGTAGATTCTCAGACAGAAAATAAATGCATGCAGTTCATTTAAGTTCATAACAAACATACATGCATACATATGTAAGTATGTAGAATTGCTCAGCTGTGTATTGAGTCTTGTGTTCGTAAAGGCCATTTATTTCTACAATTTTATTTTCAATTATTATTTTTTTTTTTTGGTTCTTCGACAGTGGCAGACAACTCAGCTCCGCTCGTTCATTTACTGTGGCTGGTTTTCAGTAGACCAAGTAATCTTCAAACTGTCAAAGAAGAGGGTAATGCATGATAACAGTTAAAGGAGAAAACTAAGTGAAGGGTTGATTTGGGCTTATTCGTTGCTGTGCAATTGTTCAATGAGAGAGAACCTCAAAAGTTGAGATGGTCTTTATTATGATGGCGGAATACATATAAATCTTTTTTTCTGGTTGTTTGTGAGAGCCTTTTTGTATAACATATGTATGTACATATATGGTATAATAAACTTATAAGTTGCTGTTCTAGAAATCGGAAGCAACGAGGGACTGATGAAGTGCAGAATTGGTCGGATGAAAGTGTGCTTAATGAAAAGAGGCTGAAGGATGATGGATCGCTCCAACAGATTGGAAGTTTGAACTAATTCTAGTGGGATAAGTCTGCCCAAAATCGCAAATAAGATACTTTTATACCTCCTGCGGCTCTGGGCAGCATTAGAATTAAAAGAATCTCGCGTGGTTTTTAGTCTAATATTAGAGAAAATATATCGAGGGGCAGTTCTAATACGAGAAACTAGAATTGATAGGTCCTGCAATGGCAAACAATTGGGACAATCGATTTTCAAGGTATTCTCTTGAGGTCAATTCTTCACCAGCCAACCATTCGCCATAGCCAAAAAAATATGGGAATCACTTGGTGCGAGGTCCGAAATATAAGGTGAACCTACTCTATTATGTAGTTCTCGGAGCTTTTGACAAGTCAAAAAGTTGTGGTGAACAATATTTACATACTACTTATATATGTATTAGGTAAAGTAAAAAGTTCGTTCGGTTTATTTTCTTTTATGCAAATGGTTCCAAACGGTTTTCTGGCTTATCTTTAGTTCCTCAGCAATTAAATAAGTGCTCACGTGATGGTCTATTTCCACTATTTCCATGATTTTATCGCAATTTTCGACGACAGGCCTCCCGACGCGTGATGCATCTTTGATTGCGGATCTCTGGTTAGTATTATTGACTTCAGTCTTCTTCAAGCTTGAAAAGGGAGCGTTACTAGTGAGTCTGGAAATGAAGAGTGACATTATTGATCAGGTCGAGAAGGATCTGGCTGAGTTTGATGTCTCCAGTGAGCATTAAACAGAAAGAAGAATATGTAAATTACTGCTGTCATATTGGCCGAACCTTCAGTCGAGTTTATCTCTGCTGAAGTGGTAGTACCTAGATGGTTGCCATCCGCCAAAATCTATTTTCCCATCCTCATTTAGTTGAAGTTCTGTAATGAATGCTTCAATTGTGGTTATGTGCATACGAGCAATTATACATACATACATACATACATACATACATACATATGTACATCACTTAACAAAGAAATTTTATTTGAACAGTTGTAAGTCACTTAAGCAGAGAGCTTCGCTTACATACATATGTATGTACATATGTATGTATGTTTACATACAAACGGGTCATTTTGCAAAACTTTTTCGAGGCTAACATAAAACACTCGAAAAAATTAATACATATGTAAATCTAAATGAAGCGCCTACACCAAATTGAGTTCAAGAATAGTTTTAACAATTATTACTGAATGAATTGTCAGCCCTCGTCATTTAATCAAGCCAATTGAAGAACTCTTAATGTGGCAGAAACGGTCGCGTCACTACCGTCATAGCAGTAACCACCACCACCATCACCACCACCACCACTACCACAACCAGTCACCAACCGTCTAACCATCTTTTATCATTGCAACGACCGCTAAAAATTTCGTGCCCATAAGCCACATCCATGGCATCAAATGCGGCCGAGTTGAGCTGAGCTGAGCTGATGGGCAGATGATGTCTACTACGATGCACGAATTTATTGTTGACGTTGCCACAGCCGCTTTTATTCAACGTACATACATACATAGTACAAATAAATGCACACATACATATATATGTATGTATGTGTACATCTATATATGCAAGTCTGTGGCTGTTTATAAATTGCTAACGGAAATGGCTTCTTAAGTGCCAGAGCGTACAGCAATTGTTATTTGAATTTGTTGCTGTTGTTACTTAGTTGTGCCAGTATTCTTACATATCGACATTTATATATATATGTACATAAGTATGTATGTATGTATGTATGCACTTGTATTTAGTGTAGTTGGCATTATCATTATAAATTTTGTTGGAATTTTGTTTTTGTGTTTTTTTTTTTTTTTTTTGAAGAGACTTAAACGAAATGCAGAATGTCGGGGGATCTCGTTGATTTTTTTCGTAGGTACATTAAAAACGGCAAGAACAAGAGCAATAATGCTTGCACATACATACATACATACATACATACATATGTACATATTTACATTGGCATTTACTCTAGTTTTGCTGTGTGGTGAAATACTCGAGAGTGGCACAAATGTGGGGAAACACACCAACAATGAGTTGCTGAATTAGCTAAAGCAACAACAACTAGTAGTGTAAGCGTTCAAAGTGCTTTGGCGACGCTTGTGTATGCATACATACGTACATACATGCATACATATGTACATTCGCGATAACAGCAACAACGAAATCATCAGCAGCAACTAACATGGTTTTATGGCATTTCGTTTGTGTGTCCATTATTGCCGCTTTTTCCTGCCCCGTTTTTCACATTCTTCAATTTTTTAACTACATACATGCGAACACTCATATACTTGTACATTGTATGTATGTCGGTATGTATGTATTCGTTTATTAAAACTGACATAAATGGCACGTCACGCCATCAGAGTGGCCGGGAGCCACAACGTCATAAAACTATTGCGTTGCAATTTTTGGTTCAAAGCGTTCTGTTGCTGATCCAAATGATATTGACGATGGAGAATACTCAGTTGCCAAGACATTCATATGTACACGTATGTATGCACGAGTACATAGAGTTAAGGGTTGATTCTGTCTTCAAGTTTCTAGTTGATGTTTATTTATTTTTGAATGCCCAACTCTACTCGGCTACCACTCGCTGAAGTAAGAGGAAGCGGAAAAGGTGGGGGAAAAAGCCATATTTCATTTATTATGCAACTGCCCTACCTTGGTTAGAGCTATGCTCCGATGTCTGTGTTCTACCTTCTTTGTTTAGACAAGCTTACAAATTCAAGTCAACTTTGGAAGCAGATAAGAAGGATTCTTTACAATATTGTTTAGGCTTAATCTGAATGTTTAACGAATACACCGGTTCCAAATACGGTCTGAAAATCGCCCTTCTCCACAATGGAAGTAAAAAACCATCTATTCCGATGGTATATGAGGGAATGATTCGAGACTATGCGGAAGAATTTGTCCCATATCAAATACATGACATGATATGTGACTGGAAGTTTTCGAGTTCTGTATGCGCTTTGTGAATTTTGGATGTTGTAGTCCCTGGTGAAAGCCGAGGAAGAGAAACTTCTATGCTCCATGAAAAAGAGCTTGAGTTCAGTAGCTGTCAACCAAAGATTCTGTTTTTTGGTTGGAAATCCTCAGAAAAGTATCGTCCTGATCTACCCGAAGGAGATACAAGAGCCGCTATCAACCCACCTGTACTTCACGGTGGTCAACTTAGCCTGGGACAAAAGCTAAATTTCTTGGGAAAGCCAAATTGGGAAGATAATATTTTCCAAAGTTAGGAGAAGGCTGCTACTGCCTTCTATATATGAAAAAGAGTATTAGGTAAGAGATGGGGTCTAATCCCAAGGATTTGTCATGGATCTACTTTTCAGAAGTAAGACCAAAATAATGCTGGACTGTCGCCAAACAGAACAGACTGTCCCTCATGTGGTTCCCTGGCCACAGGGACTTCGAGGTAAACTGTAAGGCGAATGAACTTGCTAGACAAGTTACAACCAAGCAGATTCTTCTCGATAAAGAACGCATTGGTATGTTTTTTGCCTCATGCAAACTGGTTCTCAGCGAATTTGCATAGTAAAAAGCCGCGTCTAGATGGAATGATACTGCAACCTCACGCAAATCCAGGCACACCTGGCCAAAATGGGATAAAAAGAGATCACGAGATATGTACTCCTTTAAAAGACGGCCCATGTCCAAGGGAAGAGGAGTTCTGACAGGCCACTATCTGATAGGACGACATATGGAAAGACTTGGGGTTTGCTATAGAAGATGCTGCAGAAGTTGCAAGGATGATAAGAAGCAGGAAACGATAACATATCTCTTATGCGACAGTTCTGCTTTGAGCAGGGCTAGGTTGCCGAATTTTGGGGACCTACTTCTTGATGGTCTACAGAAGATATCCGACGACAACGTAAAGGATCTAATGAGGTTCATTAAAGAATGAAAATGGCTAGATAATTAAGCCTGATGACCAAGTTTTTGTGGCATCACAATGGGTGTTACATGGGTAGCCCCTCAGCCTAACCTAGCCTGAAGACTTTTCAGAATTCAGTGAAGAGCAACTATCGGAAGTGAAGTGGATATCATAGACCAACAGAGAGATTCATTTGATACTATCGACAATTGTGAGAGCAAAATTTTTTTAAATGTGCGAAGAGGGCAGAAAGAACCGTTATAGAGTACAGAAAGTTAAATTGATATAAAAGGCCGATGTACCGATGTACTGAAATTTCGGACGATCAAACTCCAATATTTCTTTTCTCATCGTCATTGCACTGTATTTTGCATAAAGACTTTGGCCTTAAGGCTTTTAAAGTTCATTTAACATAAGAGCTCAAGCCAAGCCGGCCGAACGGTTATCAACAACGTCATGTCTTTGCTGAAAAATCATCTTGACTGATGAGGCCCATTTCCACCTCGATGGCTACGTCAATAAGCAAAAGTGTGGTATCTGGGCCGAGGAAAACCTTGACCTGGACAACATTTACTTTCTACAAGACGGCGCTACGTGCCACACAATTAACGAAGCCATTGATCTTTTAAGGGAAAAGTTTGCCGATAGTCTTATCTCTCGAAGAGGTGATCACAATTGGCCACCGAGATCTAGTGATTTAACACCTTGCGACTTCTTCCTTTGGGGCCACGTGAAAATATAGTTTAGACCAACAGGCCAACTTTTGATGCGATTTGGTGATAGAAAATTTCATAAAAAGGATACGGTCCTGTAAGCATAGCCGTGCTAGACATTTGGCCGATATTGTTCTTTATTATTCCAGACATATCTTCCTCTTTATGTATTAAATATCTCAAAAAATGTCATTTTCCTTTGATTATCAAAATAACACCTCTTATTGGAAAGCCCGCTTTGGCTGGAATGTGCATATAAGAAGTCGCTGTAGGTTTGGTTGTATTGTAAGTAAAGTACAACAATGTTTTCGCCCTTTAATAGCTGCAACCATAAAGCCAGAATGAAGAAGCCTTCATTTCCAATCGCTTGTTGCTACCATTTACATACATATGTACATACATATACATATATGCATATTATTACAGTAAGTAGTAAGTATGTACCATATGTAGTAGCAGTCGGTGTTGTTGTTGCTTTGAAAATTAATGTCAAAGTTCATTTATTATCGTCATTTGCGATGCATTGCCATGAATATGAAACGTTCGCTTGTTCGTTCGCTCCCTTTTGCTTGCATTCTTGCCTTTTTCGCTTTCTATGACGGTTTTTACATGCTTGCTATTGCCGATGTTGTTGTTGTTGTTGTTAAACCATTGTTGTTCTCATATTCTTGATACGGTTGTTATTGACTGCACTCACTACAATTCCTATAGCGTTCGTTGGACTCTTGCCACTCTACATACCATATGTGCATATGTATGTATGTACGTATATGTGGCTACCTTCGACTTCGCCTTCGCCGACGTCGTTGCCGTCCAGTGTTGTTGGCGTATTCGCGATCGCGCTCTCTTGTTGCTTCCTCATTTTGTTATTTGTAAATTATTGTTGTCACCACCGTATTGCCGTTGGCATTATCTATAACGCATTTAGCTGCAGTTTGTTATTTTATGTATGTATGTATGTATGTGCATATGTATGTCCGAATGTATGTATGTATATTATGTCGTTCTTTGCTTATTTTGTTGATATGAATTTACATAAAACTAGTAAATATGCATTAAAAGCCAAATGAGCAAAATCAATGAAAGCCAGCGATGTCAAAAGGCGTTGGCGATAGCGACTTGCCGAGTGTTACTCTAACGAGTACCCTGTAGGAAATTTTCATTAATCTTAACAATATACATACATATGTATCTAAATAAATGTTTTTTTTTTTATAAAATATTAAAAGCATTTGATTAAATTAAGAAGAAAAAATAAATAAAAATAAATATAAAAAATCGGTATATATTTACATATTCGTAAATATGGACATATGTATGTAGATAAAATATTTTGTCCCGCTTGATTGACGGACTCACAGCTCAAACCACTTACAGGGGGAACCTGAAACTTGAAGGGTGTGTTCTGTGTACACTTGTGGTATTGGCTTCACATCGGTTTCTTCAAAATTTTCTGGTAAGGCTAATAATATTTAGGGTTAGGTTGCACTATGTACATATGTGGTCAGGGCACCAGCATAACGAAATTTTTACTCACCACCAGCCCTTGAATATTTAAAACACTAAACAACCGAACTCAACAAAACTCGTTAGGTATGCTACTTTTAATACGTACTTTTTGAGTATGCTTTTTTTATGGGGACTAGAGTCCTACTAATAATGGCTTAAATAATTCTAGAAATAAGCCCACATGCCATATAACAGACCTTCTATTTTTGGCCAATGGACTTAATATATGTAAATATCAACCGAGTATCTAATGTTCAGTTCCATCCGAAGTCTTCCTTACATGTCTAAAATATGATTTTCTAAATTAAACTTACTTACCTACTCCGCTCTAGAATTTTCCTACTTCCTCTGTTTCCTACGGGGTAAGCGCCAATAAGAAAACAAACACACATACACACATATGCACATTTTTGTATACTCAAGTCAGACATTGGCAATGAAAGGCGCTGACAGAGTAAACCATTTATGTACTCGTACATGTAAGTATGTATGGATGAAATGTAGTAGAATGGGCACAATTTTCGTTCACATATGGTTTCACAACACCAACAACAACAACAACAACAATAAGAACAAGAGCAATCAAATGTATGCTTTTATGGTTGAGCAGAAGGGAAATCAGCGAAAAATTTTCATGTTCCTCAAAATAATTACTGTTCTGGTTATACATACGTACATATGTACGTATCTCTATATTTTCTATTAAACTAAACTTACAAACGTACATACATATACGAATGTGTGTGTGCATCTTATTTTGCATTTTCTGTAGATAAGATTTCCGTTTTGAGCCACATTTCCGTAGGCAATAAATGTTTGTGGAATTCAATTGAATTGAAGAAGAAGATGCATAAAAACGTATGCACTCGTAAATACATGTAAATTTGTATTGAATGTTTATACATACATACGTGTATGTACATACATAAGTATATTGGCTACCAACGTTGACCGCCTCATTTTCACATATGTATTCTTATCGCAGTGACAATTCTCCATATGTAAATATGTATTTGACTTGCGGATGAGTCAACATTAAAAAAGATTTTCATACATATGTATGCATGAATGTATGTAGGCACATTTGTTTCGACACTGTCTGAATGCAGTAAAATTGAGTAGGAAAACGCAGCTGCACTTCGAAGCCGCAATGACGAATTTATTTTTAAGCTTAACTCAAAGGTCAGTGAATAATATTCAAAATAGACCTTTGAAACTACGAATATGAACACGTTCATGCATAATTATCGTTTTTTTTCTTCAGGGAAATAGAAGGTGCAAAATTATTACATAAATATGTATGTACGTGGGAAATGGAAAGAACTTTGTCTTTTCATAGAAAATAGATAAACGTAGAAAAATGTTGTTGAAAGCCCTCCCAAAATGTCGAGGAAGATACCAAGCGTATACTCCTCCAAGGCAAGTCGATGCACCCGACTAATTTATGTAGGGCTGTATCGACAGACTTGCCCTTAGAGTAAGCATGTTGCCTCCTCGAGAGACTTCCTGGGAGTAGATTTTTTCATATATTGTAGGACGAGCACCGAGAAGGTCTATCAAAATCTTCCACTGATGACGTCACTGTAGCTCTGGTGAAGTCCAAATTGGAGAAGACCCACGATTGATACAAGAAATGATTGCTAATGAATAGAGCTTGAATGCCATGGATATATCGCGAATATTAAGCTATCATCTGGGATACAAGAAGAAATCTGCTCGATGGGTACCAAAAATTTTAAATGAGGCCCAAAAAGAGGCTCGAGTGCATTTTGCTCAATTTTTCCTAAAAAAAAAATCGAAAATGGTCAGTCTAGCAACTTTAGTAAAGTCGTTACTGGCGACGAGTCTCGGTTCTATAAGTACACGATTCATAAACCAAACAGCAGTTCATGGTATGGAGCCCAACAGGAGCAAGCCCAACCGTAAAATCTAAGCAGCAAAAGTAATGATGTCAGTTTACTTCACCAGATCTGAAATAGTAGCTGCTATTCTACTGGGAAAGGCTCAGACGGTAACTGCAAAATGGTACACCGAAGAGTGCTTTCTAAAAGCCTTCAAAAATTTGTTGGAAAACAAGAAAAAAGAGGATTTGCGGCGCTACTTTTTACATCATGGTAATTGGCCATCCTACACTGCTGAAATAACGAGTAATTTTATTTCGATCTCTGATCTGGTGATCGAAGAAATACCTCATGCACCATATTCCCCGGAGATAGCACCTTGTGATTTCTGGTTATTTCCAAAAATTAAAAAAAAATTAAAAGGAAAGGTCTTTAGTTGCAAGGAGGACTAATTAATGAGGTTAATGCTGAACTTGATAAGCTTAAAAAGCAAGATTTTGAAGACTGCTTCCAGAAGTGGAACTATAGGCTTAAGAAATGCATTGAAATCAATGGCGATTATGTTTGTAGAGAAGATAATAAAGGACAAAATTACGAATAAAATAAGAATTTTTTGTTTTTTTTTTCTGGTCAACTTACCACATCCTCTCTAATTAAAAAAAGAGATACTAGTTTTTCATTTTTTCCAACAAAATATTTATTTTGATTAAAAACAAAAACAGCCTGGGATATACTACTAATTTATATACTAGAAATCATAAATATTTCATTATTTTAATTTTGGCATCAATTTTAGAACTTTTTCCGAAAGAGATGTTTAGTTTTTCAGCCTTTAGTGACGCGCTACGTATTTCGACGTTAAACCGATTTTGTCCGCTAATTCCAAATTATCTTACTGCTTATGTACACTCCGCCTTAAATGACCGTCTGATTCAAATATCAGTTGATTTGATCGATATTTTATTTGATTTTAGTCACATTTATTGCCACATTTTTCCAGCTGAACAAACTCAACCACACCACACCGTCATACCTCAAAGCAAATACGCGTAAAGAGATAAGAAATCAATTGAAGGCAAACTAGCGATACAAAGCCAGCGATACAAAATAAGCTAAGAATTAAAAACCAGGGCTAAAGAAGCAACAAATGAGCGCTGAAGCGTTGCAAGGCAAATGACAGCGATGAACTCGAAGAACATGGAGAGCCTTGTGTTGTTTACAATATTGCCGGAATTCGAATAAATGGTAATGAGTGAAAGTGTTATTTATAGATAGCAAGCAACAACAACAACAGCAGCCACATAAAAGTGAGATAATAAAACGTTAATTCTTCATAACGATTTTCAACTGTTACATACACGTATGTATGTATGTACTCGTACATATTGATCAAATGCAATGGCATCATCACTCTTCTGTCAACTGATTTAAATTGGCTGATGTTTTCGGCAGAATATGTCATTAAACAAAAACCGAGAAAATGTACATATTTGATTTGGATACGTATAAATTTTCAGAACTACATAGATATTAGGTCAAGTAAAAAGTTCGTTCGGTTTTCATCTAAGAGATGGTGTTAGTGTTACGTGTCGCTTCATGTTATACTATACGGCACTGAAAACGTGTTTATTCACGCTAAAAGTTTGTTTTTAACAGGTTTTCGATTGATTGACTCAGTACGTTGTGAGCGCTCGTTAAAGATGGACACCAGCAAAGAGAAAATTCGCTATATTTTACAATTTTCCTTCGATCAAGGCGAAAAAGCAGCCAAAGTGGATGAAAAAATTAATTTAGTTTATGGACCCGATACTGTAAACGAACGGGTAGCACAAAAGTGTTTTGCTAGGTTCTGTTCCGGAACTTCGATGTCAAAGATGCACCACGCGTCGGGAGGACTGTCGTCGAAAATCGCGATAAAAATCATGAAAATAGTGGAAACAAACCGTCACGTGAGCACTTATTTAATTGCTAAGGAACTAAAGATAAACCAGAAAACCGTTTGGAAACATTTCCATAGCATTGGATTCAAAGATAAGCTCGATGTTTGGGTGCCACACGAACTAACGAACTAACGAATCGCAATAAAATCGATCCATTTCTGAAGCGTTTGGTGACTGGCGATGAAAAGTGGATCACCGGAATCGGTGGTGGTCGAAACGTGGTGAGCCGGCGGAAACGGTGGCCAAGCCAGGATTGACGGCCAGGAAGGTTTTGCTGTGTGTTTGGTGGGATTGGCAAGGAATCATCTACTATGATCTGCTCCCCGATGGACAAACGCTCAATTCGGCTCTCTACTGCCAACAGCTGGACCGCTTGAAGGCAGCATTCATCCAGAAGAGGCCATCTTTGATCAACAGAGGCCGAATTGTGTTCCATCAGGACAACGCCAGGCCACACACGTCTTTGGTAACGTGCCAGAAGCTCCAGGGGCTCGGATGGGAGATCCTAATGCCATCACCTTATAGTCCGGACCTGGCACCAAGTGATTACCATCTTTTCCTGTCCATGGCGAACGCGCTTAATGATGAGAGGTTGGCCTCAAGAGAGGCCTGTGAAATATGGCTCTCCGAGTTTTTTGCAAATAGGGACGCATCCTTCTATGAGAGGGGTATAATGAAGTTGGCAACAAGTTTACGAACAAAACGGCGCATGTTTGACTTTAATCTACACAAAGTTATAATCTTTTTAAAATACAATATAATGAAAAAAAACGAACGAACTTTTTACTTGATCTAATAATAAATGAATTCTCAACTTAAACCCTTTTCTAAGCGCGACTGTGCTCTAAGCATGATATTCTCCCTTGTAAAAATTAGAAATCAGAATTCATATGTTGGCATTGTAATCTTCTTAAATACCAAAGTAAGCGATGGCACAGATAAATACAACCGATCAAGCCATTTACATAAGCAGCGATCCCTACCAATGTGTCACCATCCGTTTCGTTGCTCTTGTCAACCAATTTCGAAATCAACGTTTAAAGATTTTGCAAGCAAAACAGTCAATATGCTTGCTTAGCTGAACGAATTCTTTTTATATATGTACATAACACACCCAATGGGTAAACGTAAATTATATTGAATATATTCCATGGCTCACAACCCATTCGCCCCTTTTTCTTACACACATGCATATGTATATACGACATAAACACACACATGTACATATGTATGTGTGGAGCATATTTATTCGCCATGTTCGCGTTTGAGGTGTAACAACGGTAATACGTATCGCGCGCACACTTCATTCAGATTGTTCTCTACGAATCGAGTCAAGTAAAATCGCATGCAAATCAAATCATCAATAAGTATTCGTAAATGAAAGCAATAATTCACCTTTGGTTTTTGTACATATACATGTTTATCGCTCAAGCCCACATACATACATACATACATACATACATATATTTATTTATAAGCGTGTTATTGTGCTACAGCAAAAGAAACAGAAGCAAGAAGTGCAAAAAAAACGGCTACAAACGCCATATGTTGACAAGAAAATCATACAACAACAACAGAAAAATCGTTCAATTATCAAGCGCCAGTATGAAGAAAAGAGCCAAAAAAAAAAAATAGAAGGAGACACACAAGCAAATATCAAATTCAAATTTTAACCCAACCCAAATATTTTAGGTCAAAATCATCATAACACCAAATGTGGCAACTAACAAAATGCGAGTACAAACAAACAAACAAATAAATGTGTATATATGTACATATGTATGTATACTGGATAGATAATGTTTTGAAAATGTCCAATTTTAATGTTGGAAATCATTCTGAATGCTTGAGATGTTTGTTGCCCAAGTTTTTTATTTATAATTTTTTTTTTTTTACACAAAAGTACATATATTTTGTGCCCAAATATGTACGTGTATGTATGTACCATACGTATGTGGCTAGATGAGTATGTCTATTTATTTATTGACATGTGGCTTAGAGTGTAATAAAAATAAACAAATCAATAAATGACACCGTCTGAAATCGAAACGAAATTTGTTAAAGATTGAATCTGCCAGAAAACAGTTTTCAAGCAGAGAATAATAAGCTCAGTCGCGTTAGGCGAGTGATTAGCATTGCTTACCACCATTCAGAAGGCCAGGGTTCCCCTCGACAGGGATGTCAAACCCTACGGGGGTATTTCTGACATGAAAGTTCCTCTTGAAAAACCTTCAGCCCTTTGGTGGCGGCTTAGAATAAACCGTAGGTTTCTCCATTTATTGGAAAAAAGTCAAAACTCATACCACATATTGGAGGAGGGGCTCGGCCGGAAATCAATTCAGCGATTACAAAGCGCCAATTATGTACTACATATGCATAGGTAATTATTACATGGAACAGCGAATGGCTAATGATAACGGTTGTTACCCACATAACTAATTCATCAGCCGTCCGGAGACGGCTTAGCTTAAACTATAGGTAGATGCCTCAATACCAGCCTAAGCTCCGAGAACCTAGGTATTCCCTGTATTCCCTGGCTAGAACTTAATTGCAATGTTGAAGAAATCACAGGAGATCGCGAAACCGAACCACCAATCGTTCACCCGACTGAGATGAAGTTCGAATAGCGTTCGTTCGCTTGAAGAACAACAAGGCGGCCCGAGCTGATCGCTTATCGGATGAACAAAAATCGCTTTGTAATAAGCCTTCTCAGTGTGAAAAACTAATTAAAGCCCACAGTTAATTAAATTATTGAATTTTTCAGCGTGTTTTTCTTTTACTTTGTTTTACTGAAGAAGACACCGCGATTATAGTCGAGCTAATCTATTCTTCCTTTCGCCATTTGGTGCCCATTGGAGATATCAAATGAAACCAGGTTCTTCTCCCTCTGATCTTTCCAACGGAGTGCAGGTCTTCCTTTACCTCTGCTTTCACCGGCGGGTACTGCAGCGAACACTTTTAAAACTCCCTGTCTCTTTAATCGCTAAACTGTGTCCATTTCGTAGTATATCTCATGCAGAGGACCATAAATTTTCCACAAAACCTTTTTATCTATTGCAATTCAGCGGGTATTATCAAAGTCCATGCTTCCGCACCATACAGCAGGACGAGAACGATAAGCGACTTGTAGAGTTTGGTTTTGGTTAGTCAAGAGAGGATTTTACTTATCAATTTCCAGTCCAAAGTAGCATCGGTTGGCAAGTGGGAATCTTCGATAGATTTCAAGGCTGATATTATTATTGTTGCTAAGGATGGTCCCTAGATAAGCGGAGTTATCTACATCCTCGACGTTGTGACTGCCTACGGTGACATGGGAGCCAAGTCGCGAGTGCGCGGACTTTTTGCTTGATGACAGGAAATATATCGTCTTGTTCTCGTTCTCTACCAGACCCATTCGTTTCGTTTCTTTGTCGAGTTTGGAGAAGGCAGAACTTACTATGGGGTTGTTGAGGTCAATGATATCCATGACACCAGCGTACGGCAGCAGTTGTACGCTCTTGAACGATAAAGAGTCACCTTATCTGAACTTCATCTGATATCCAACGGTGCTTATATGTATGTATGCATGTTCTTTCTGTTTTTGATTGCGCTTCTGGCAATGTCTATCTTCAGCTTACATAGCCGTTTTGTGTTTGTGGTGTTACCAAATTCAGGCATAGCCGCATAGAAACAGCTCTCTCTTCTCTCCTCTCCTGTTGCGTACGGTAACTTTAAAATCGATAATAACCGAGTGAAATTTTGATAAGATTTCTTAAGACGAATTTAAATTATGCTTATCAAACTTTCATTACTGTAAATAAATGTACATATGTATATATCTGCTTCAATGTGGAAAAAAATGTGGTTGAACCGCAATTACACGATTTGTTAGACACATTTACTGCCGTATATAAATATACCATACATACATATATACAACTCATATCTACACATGTTTTGACATTACAAAAACAAAAGTACATATCTTGTCTTGCTACCTAAAACAGTGTTATTTTTTTTTTGTCTTTCCTACGTCCCAGTGCACTGTGTTGAGTGTTGAGTAATGCTGACACCACAAAACGTTATCATGGTTTTACTTATCACTCTATTTGGTTAAATGGTTAAATGTTGTGGCATGCAACAAACTCTACATATATAAATACATACATATGTATGTATGTATGAATGTACATCTTTTCTAACTACTGTTATCATTAATGCTTTTTTTTATTTTTATTTTCTTTTTTTTGTGGTAACTCAACAATTGTCAGACGCTAAGCGATTGCGTTTTGTTCACCATTTAAGAGATAAATAGAAACGAGTTACAAACATGCAGATACTCGTGCACTCAATGCCCATTTCTGTGTGTGCATGTGTAAGGGTAATTCCAAAGTAATGAAAATGAGTACTTTGTATTGTGAAGCAAACTGAAATTGGTCAGTTATTATATTCTTTCATTATTGTTCCTTTCAATTATCAGTCTTTTATGTGAGTACATTAGTGTAATATGGTTAATGTACATACATACATACTTACATACATACATATATGATGTGTTTGAATGTTCATATCACACACAAGTATTTTGCCAATAATAAATATCCGATTTTTTTTTTTTTTTTTTTGTGAAAATATGAAATCCCTTCAGAAGGTTCTTATTTGTTATATGAATACTTGTGGGTCTGGGTACCGGTTGAAGGTGTCTTGAACATAGAGAAATATGTACATATTCTCTTCCTAGTTGTTAAGTTGATTGGGAAATTATCCAAAGGACGGCAGTCCTTCTAGCGGCAATTTATATACAGGGATCTCTAATAAGAGATGTTATTTTGATATTCAAAGAAAATTAGCATATTTTGAGTTACACGATCGGATGAAAGTAAGGTCCATAGACCCTGCCGGACCACAAACCGCACCAAACATTTCCACGTTGAGTATAAAGAGTCTTTTCAACAATAAATCTCAGGTTTTCCGAGCTCCAAGATCCGACAGTTTTGCTAATTTACGTAGCAATCGACGTTGAAATGGGCATCATCACTCAATATGATTTTTCGATGAAAGACTCGAAGTTTTTGTTTATCGACCGGCTTGGATTTTTGGGTTAACTGAACTTTATAAGCCATAAGAAACAAGTCTTATGCAAATTACGGTGAAAAGACGTTTGTGGAATGTCTAATTCCTAAAACCTGTCAAAGCCATTTATATCCCTTGATCTTTTGGCGTCCAGCGCAGGCCAAAGCTCTCTAGTTATGTTGCAAGCTCTTTCGGTAATCCATTTGGTGTTGTCTGTTTTGAAGAAAGCCAGCTTTAGGATGAGTTTTGCCGTATACAAGGGTACGCTCACGACGTGGGTAGAATTTATTGTTGTTGGATTGGTACCTTCTCTCATTAGCTCATCCGCCTGGGATGTCCGGGCCCCCAACCCACGGATATATTGCATCTAGCTAAGAGCGTGTTTAAAGTACTTCTGCATTTCATTTCTTTAGCGGGGCGTCCAATCTAACAGCATTGCACCTCACCTGAAGTTTACCGTACCTAATTAGGAAGACTTTCCAGGACTTTTGATGGAGTCTATCATCGACTCCCGTAATATGAATAACTGACGACCGTGAACTATATCCAGTTTGCTCTTGAAAGTGGTTTTTTCGAAAGCTCGTCACCAGACAGTGACTCCATAGAATAGAATGGGTCTGTGTTTTGAATATTCACTATTTTATATTTCTCTTAATAATTCCCGAAAAACAAAAATATCGCCCGACCATAATTTTAAACTTCTAAAATAATTTACAAAATGTATTCAAAAAGGAAAATTTAATTTTAATTTTCCAAAAATTTTCATTTATTTCCCAACTTCTAATTTAATTATTTTAAAAAGAGTCTCTCTTAGATATAAAAAAAGCGAGTTTTTAATTAATTTTTTTTTTTCGAAAAATGATATGAAATTTTTCCGATCAATTTCAGCGGCAGCTGGCGGTCACGGCCTCAACCTCAGTCTTTCAACCAAACAAACAAACTTTTTGGTCAATATTCCAACATTTTTCCTTCTTTGCAACACCCTAATATGACAACATTCGGATATTTGGAAATTTGAAGCGGTCAAATAACACCTACTCGCACAATACATACATACATACATACATTCACAGAAACGAATTCTTGCACTCTCATTTTAGTGGCTGGTTTTATAAAATGTGGAAGAGCTAAATTAGAAAGGAAAATAAATACAAATAAAGAAAATGAAAAATGAATACAAAATAAAATTTAATTATTTCAATTCCAACACACACACACACACATATGAATATGGATGTATGTATAGCATACATAGAAGTAACGTTATGTGGGTGGCGTTTGTAATTCCTAAGTGTCTAAAATGTTTTGGTTAAAATATAAAATGGAATTTAGAGTAAACATGCAACATGCAACATGGGAATGCTGCTGCCACTGCCGCTGCTGTTGGCCAATGTAGCTACTGCAGGCGAGACACACACGCAGCCAACATACGCTTATCTCAAGTGTAATTGCCAATTAAATGTGCATGTGTGCGTTGCGAAAAGGGCAGCTCAACCAAAGAGTGTTAACGGGTATTATTTCTGTGGCCGGCGGATAATGAAATGACATCAAGAATTAAGATATACCTACTCCAAATAGAGGGTGGTTCATAAGGTTCTTCTAAAAAAAATACTTTTCACCATTGATCGCTTTCTGCATTGGTTTAATCGTTACCTTTTCAAGGATGTTTATCCTGGTGGTAGAAAAATTACTTCTCAGACTGAGATCGCTAAGAACAAATTTAATAATGGTGAATACGGTTCAAGCAGCTCATGACTTCCGGTCTTAGCCCATGAGTCGTTTGGATAGCCAACAAACATCCGTTTAGAGTCGAATTTAAATGAGAAGGCGAATCCCCCTGCGATGGGGCGTTGGGTTCGGCACCCACCACAAGAAAAATATACTCAAATAAAAAGTCACACAAAGCTCCCTTTTGATGACGAACCCCGAAAATGCTTTAAAGATCACGATTTGAAGATATACACCTGGAATCCCCCTTTAATGAAAAGGCGCCGCTGCCAAGCCAATTGATGCCCTCGTAAGACTAAAGACTGACATCACCGTCTTCCAAGAAGTGCGATGGACGGGGTAAGAATAGAAGTAGTCATAGAGAGAAAAGTTTTGCACATTGGCGACGAAAGAACCATGAGCTGTGCGAGACTCTGATATATTCGTAGTTCATCGAATGAAGAGGTAGCGACTATGCTGTCTAGGTCATGCCATGCGAATGGGGAAAGTACTACAATTTAAATGTGCCTTCTATGTCTAGGAATATTGGTCTCTCCATGGTTCGAACCCATTACCTTCCGCATGATTGTGGGGCACTTGTGGCCCCTCGTCTAATACCTACTTCGATCGAAACGTAGGCTGAAAAAAGAGGAAGTCTTAGCGTTAACAATATTTTTGTATCCACCGATATGCAAGGGAGTTCACTGCTTGCAGAAAAAAAATTAGTTGTAAATAAAAAAAAAATGTATTTAATTAAATTTAAAAAATTAACGAATAAATGGACCACCCTGTATTGCATACAATAATGTAAAGAATAAAAGATGAATGATGCCCAACTCATTTTGTTGATTGCTCGAATTGTTGGTAATCCTTGGAGCATCCAAATATATACATACATACATACATATGTATATGTATCAGTAAAATTCAGCTCAACAACAACTAATATCCCCAGTTGGAAAACCACAGAGAGTGAACCTTTCTTTTTAATTTTTCTATGATACTTGTTCTATTGGCTTTATGCTAACTCCAGTCGATGTTTTCTTAAGATTACAATTACAGGAATATAAAAAATAACAACAACAACAATATTAACAAAACAAAAAAATTCTCCCAGCAACCACGATAAGAATAAAGTCATTAACAAATAGCAAGAAGAAATCTTTTGAGAATCACAACAAAGCAAACGCAAAAACATAAAACTCATTAGGAGTTAAACAAGAGCGCATTGTCTTGAACTCGCATCCCCCCGCGCCACCGCCGCCAAATGCTTCAAAATTCTGCTGGTTTGCTTGCAACTTTTTCGTGTTTTTCATGAAAATAGACGCTGCTGCACATTTATGTTTGTATTTTTTTACTATAAATAAATGTACAATATATTTTTCATATATTTATGTTTATTTTGCTATTTTATTTTAATAATTTTGTTTTTTTTTTATGAAATGTTATCCTTTTTTGTTGAACAATTACATTTCGGCTTTGAGTTATACGCGGGCAAATAAAACAAAAACAGAAAAAAATGGGGAAAACTAAGGTAAGTGCAAAAAATGTACCTAATTAAGTTTCGCTTTCACTATCCATACCTCCATCGGTTGTAACAAAAGTTGCCGTAGTTATTGTAAAAAGTAATGAAAAAAATTTCCCCAACAACATTCACCAAGCCACACACTTTTTCATCGACTTTATTTTTTTTTTTTTTGTACGACTTATGATTTTTTGCCACTCATCACAGGAGTAATTTATGTAGACTTTTTAGAATAATAATATTGCTCAGCAGGAAATTTTCTTTACATACCAGGATACTTGAAAGTTAAAAAAAGTTCAAGAAAAGGTAAAAGTCGTAGTCAGACATAAAGTTTTAGAATCCTCTACCCGATTTTCTCAACTAAACTTTCTATAATATAAGATGTTAGTCGAAGCGGTACTAGAGCCCTGGCCTTCGGAATGACAGCACGCAATGCTAACCACACTCGGCTATCGCGACGGCCAAATCATAAACTTTTTTAGTGGGCGAGGACAATACGCAACATCTCCTGCTATCAAACAAACAGTCATACCACTGTTGACAGTTATAACATCGGAGTCAAAACTTTCGTTTATCTAGGAACCAGCATCACACCGAAAACATTGCCTTGATAACCAACGCAGAATAACTCTAGCCAACAGAGACAAAGTGCTGTGTGTCCACAACAGCTGCATGAATTTCATCTTTGTGGTCTTGCATCGACGTTGGACTGTTGGCGGAGTCTTTATCTTTCACATGGCCCGAAAGGAAGAAGTCGCAAGGTGCTAAATCACAAGATCTGGGTGATAATTGTTATCCTTTCCTCGAGAGGTAATACGGTCCTCAAATTTTTCATTAGTAATTCAAAGGGAAAAGTACTCCAAGTTCGATTAAATGCCAAGGCTTTGCTAATACTAGCCTTCACCGACTGATCGTGGGGCATTCATAAATTCTTACCCTACCAAAACAACTCACTAACCACCGAAGCGATTTTCTGCCGAGCTCCCTCTCCAATTTGTGGTTGCGTGTTGATGTCTTTCCAACAAATGGAGGGGCCTGCAGTTTACACTAAGCCGCCTACGAACAGCCGATGGATTTTTATGAGGAGCTTTTAATTCGTGTCGGAAATACACTCGGAGAGCTGGACATTCCCTGCGACATGCCCGGGCGACAGCATTTAGAAAAATTACTCTTGGTTGTTTGTCGAAAAAGTACAAGAACCGTGGGCTTCCGAATGGCACTAGGGAATGCTAACCAATCGGCTATTGTGGCCGCCGAGCGAAGTGAATAGTCACGAATAAATGAAAAATTCTTTGAAAACATACAAAATTCGCGATATCTGCTGAAGAGACCATATACGAGCAAGCACTTTTCCTTTTATACCATCTACATTTTTAACCCTCATTCGGTGGGTGTTCTTTTTTCTCTACATAACTCATTTTTGCTTCTTTATTCCCAACATCGTTAACTACTTTTCTGGCGTATAACATATTTTAATTGCATGAATGTACCGCATTGCTTACAACTTTCAGTGTGAGAATTCTGCATTAGCACGCTTTTTATATAAAACACCAAAAGTGACCGCAGAGAAGAGAAAAAGCAGAAAAAGAGAAACGAAGATCAACCCATCCTGAAATTAGTGAGTTGTAACAGTATGTTGTGTTTGTTTTTGTTTATTAACTGAAAACACGTTTCCTTTTCAAAATACAGCGGGAATTAAAGTTGGCAACGAAGCTACACATTCGTATATTCGTACATACATACTCGTATACTCCTGGTAGGTTTTTCATATTTTCATCTTGTTCTCCCTGCTGCCCACACAACTATTCAATGTTCATTAGTTTTATTTTTCTATTGAGAATTTCTATGTTTCCACTTGCTTTTTAATCGTATTTTAGAGATTATCTTATTCTATTTTTATTATTCTATTCCCACTCGCTCTTCATTCAACGTCGACGCGTGTTCAATTGCTAAGCAAATTATTTTCTCTACTGCAATACTCACGTTAGCTTAAAAATTTACTCACAATTAATTAATTATAATTATATTGCAACTTTCCAGTGCAGACATTTTCTAGTACTCACGATGAAGCCGGTCACTGAGTTACTTATTTACATACAATAATTATTTTATAGAAATATTTATGTATTTTTCATTTATGCTTTTTTAAAGTTACAATACATAGATTTCATGCGGTATAGGAGGGTTATCTTTCATTTTTCAAGGATTTGGCAACCCTAGTGTAGCAATCTGGCAGCTGGCAACTTTAGACTAGAGCTCCAGACACCCGGGTATCGAGCACAGAGTAGTTCGATACTCGTTCGATACTCGCTTGATACTCTCCCTCAATTTTGTTTGTCAAAATTTGTTTAGTATTTCAATGAGTTTCACACTTTGCATAAATAAAATTAAAATTATAGAAGAAAGTTCTGGGAAAAACGTCAAATTTTTTATTCAAAATACCGAAAAAGCTCGAATTGCTCGAGCTAAAGTTCGAAAATTTTTGAGCAATGAGCAATGAACGAGTGTGCGAGTACTCGTTGCTCAAATGCTCGAAAAGTTCGTAAATGTTCGAACAAAATCTTGGGCTCTAGTATAGATCTCAGATATTTTAAAAACAAAAAATCCGATTTTCGGTGATTAATATTTGTTTTTAGTCTCTAATCCCGAGATATAAAATGCCACTCTCATAAAAAGAATTTAGAATTTCACGAACACTTGCAATGCTTGACATATCTGACTCGCTCTCTCACATTAAGAAAACATTTTTTTTTGAACCTCAATTAATTACCAATAGCTTTATATGTACTGAGGAATTTTTGTTCTGTAGCTGAACTTTTTTCAGTTCTCGACACTTAATAAACTCCAGCTCATCGATACTCGGTGTTGATGTAAGAAAAAGGTTCCGTAAGTCAGGCGAACTGCGCTGCTCTGGCGGATGAGCGAGAAGCGAGCAACCATTGGAAACAGTAATAATAATAAAAATTTAATGCAATATTAACTATAAAATTAACGAACATTAATGTAATAGTTTCATAAATTATACCAAAAGCATGAAAATGATTTTCTCATGCGAACATTTAAAAGCGTCGATTGAATAATCTATGGTATTTAACCTCAATTTAATAACCACCACACCACTTAGCAATACCACTTAAATCGATTCAATTTTCTGATATAAAATTATTGCAAATTTTTACAATTTTTCGCTTGCAGTCAAATTCATAAATAGCAACGAATTTATTATACCACCTCAGGCGATAAAAAAATTACATAAAGATTAATCAAAACTGTAACAAGTGAGGAAAAGGGAAACGAAATACTCAAATATTCGCCCAATGTTTTTATTGTATTTTTTTTTTTTTCCTTTTTTTTTTTGTTGTGACTGCTAAAGCCTTACCCACATTAATTTCAAGGAATTGTACGGGAATGATAATACTAAATGTAAAGATATCTCGTCGTTCCGGCATAAAAACCCACTGTCGCGACAACTGTAGGATTTTAACCGCCTCCGGTACATTCTATTATTTTGAATGTTGGTCTGGCCAGGGAGCAAAGAATAAAACAAAATATACGAAATTGCCCTTATAGCTTCCAATTTTTCTGCATGTCGATCTTTCGATTCTTTCGCTAACAGATAATGTTCAATCGTTAACAGGTAATGTTATATCGTTAACAGGTAATGTTAAATCGTTAACAGCTAATGCTCAATGATTAACAGATAAGGTTAAATCGTTAACAGGTAATGTTAACTCGTTCACAGATAATGTTAAATCGTTAACAGGTAATGTTAAATAGTTAACAGATAATGTTAAATCGTTAACAGATAAGGTTAAATCGTTAACAGGTAATGTTAAATCGTTAACCGGTAATGTTGAATCGTTAACAGGTAATGTTAAATCGTTAACGGATAAGGTTAAATCCTTAACAGATAATGTTAAATCGTTAACAGAAGTGAGCTGCTGATATCACAGCAAACTATTTTATTTCGTTTCGATAACAAGGCGCTGGAACGAAACAAAACGCGACAGCTTGAGCTTGAAAAGTGATAGTTACATAAGTTTCACAAACCGAAACCAAATTCATTTTGAGTTTCTGTTAAGCACGCAACTAATTTTCAAAGTAACGCAGCTGATGAGCTCTTACAAAAATATTTAATAAAAAAAACTTTCAGCATTTCTACGTGTGAATAAAAGAATTTCACTAGACAAGATATAACCATTTTATGTATACAAACCTTTATACTACATGTAATAATCACATGCGACTTTACCAAAAGAAATGCTCATAAAAAGTTATTGGCAAAGTTTCGCCGCTGGGGATGAACTACCGATAGCCATAGAGTCACGCTTAAATGTGACCTTCAGAAAGAAAAAGAAAAAATAAAGTAACATAAAGAAGGTATGACACACATTATTCTTTCCACTCAAACGACCCAAATGTGTCTTTCATTTGCAACAATCGACTCTTTTTATTTTGCAAAAACATTCCGAAAAGAATCGGCACACATTTAAAACATTTTCATATTCCAATTCCAGCACAGGTCAACTAAGCCCATTTCAAAAGCAATCATTTTACACTTTTATAAAATACAATTGGGACAAACTCGTAGAAATTTCCAGCGATAATGTTCACCACTTGTTTTTGGCTTGTCACTTAGTGAAATATATTTGAAACTTGTTGTTGTCAAGTGCTATTGAAAAGTATTTCTGAGCGCTCCCAGCTGGTCTAATGCATATTTCAGCACATATCTACTCGTATGTATGTATATATACACATGCTCGCCTCATAAATATATGCTCATTCGAAAGACTTATACTCAAATCGCCAAAGATTTACTTTACCCTTTTTCCAATTCAGCCAACTCAGCTGCTCATATTTGATAAGTTTCACTACAACTCGCCAGAGGCTAAAGAAAAACTTTTTCAACCGACCAACAGACTAACCGAGCGACGAATCGAAGAATCTCAGCTTCACTAAATACAAGAAGAAAAGAAAAAAGAAAACAAAGCAAAAAAAAACAACAAAGTATAAAATAAAACTAAGATAGCTACCCTCGTGTGTCACCAACTTCATTCATATGATATCCACCAGATAAATTGCGTATTTATGAAGTTCAAATTCCTATAAGAATGTATGTATGTTTCTTTGGCTGCGTGTTTCTTTAAGTCGTGCGCGGTTACACACATCCATATATAAACACATATGTACATATGTAGCTACCACATATATTTAACGCTACTAAAGTTTTTACTTTCCAACTTTCAAAGCCTTCAGGGAATATTCATGTGATTGCGTAAGTGCGTCGGTAACGTATGGTAGAAAATCTGTCTGCACATTTAAAAAGTTTTGTAATGAAAAGCTCATATCATGCGCTGCGCAAAAAATATTACCACTTTTTTTTTTAGTAAAGAGTTAAATTTCGATTTCGTGTTAGGCGAAAATTTATGGGAATTTATCAAAGCAGCCTCGTAACAATAAATTTCACGTTAATCAAAAAATTTCTAACGTTTCTGTTGAAATATTCGTATTTGGAAATATTTAAAGCTGTAATCAAAATAAAATTTATTTCGTTTTTACTCGAAAAGAAAAGCTATCGTTAATGTCAAATCGTTAACAGATAATGTTAAATCGTTAACAGATAATGTTAAATCGTTAACAGATAATGTTAAATGGTTAACAGACAATGCTAAATTGTTAACAGATAATGTTAAATCGTTAACAGATAATTTTAAATCGTTAACAGGTAATGTTAAATCGTTAACAGATAATGTTAAATCGTTAATAGGTAATGTTAAATCACTAACAGATAATCTTAAATCGTTAACAGACAATGTTAAATCCTTAACAGATAATGTTAAATCGTTAACAGATAATGTTAAAGCCTTAACAGATAATGTCAAATCGTTAACAGATAATGTTAAATCGTTAACAGATAATGTCAAATCCTTAACTGATAATGTCAAACCGTTAACAGATAATGTTAAATCGTTAACAGATAATGTCAAATCGTTAACAGAAAATGTTAAATCCTTAACAGATAATGTTAAATCGTTAACAGATAATGTTGAATCGTTAACGGGTAATGTTAAACGTTTAAATTGCAGTGGGATGTTAATATCCTAGCAAGCAGCCATTTTAAAATTAACGTTAACAATGAGTCAATGCGCAAAGTACCCACTTACTGAGAGCCTTACATAAATAAGTAATTAATAGAAGCTAATGAGCAAATCTGTAGCTGTTTAGTATAAGAGGCAAGTGCGTCCTTGACCTTCCGCGATCGGTTTCGGGTTCGGAGCAGCCCGGACTACCACCTATTTTCGGCCACCGGTCTGTTGGATTTTTTCGATTAACCTTCAGGTGGCTAATACTGGATTCGATTGCGAGGATAACAAATTCAGCTTCTGCGCCGGATCTCATTTTCGTTCTATAGAAAACTATTTTAAATCAACGGAAGGTCGGTAGGTATAGATCCTTTTTTCATGTACTTTTCCATTAATCGATGTTCATTTCGTTGACTTCCAACTCTCAAGCAATATGTTGTTAGACATTTTATGCAATATTGAAGAGGCTTGTTTAATCCACTTTTTTTTTGGATTAAGGTTAGGTTCAAAACCGTTTGAGTTAATTTTCGGCCACACTTTTTACACATTTTGGGCAGTATCTCAGTTATAACTTGAGGAATGTTGGTTTTCAAGTGCTCCATATCTAAGTTTTAATCCGGATAAACACAGTCTTTTGCGTAGCCCCACAAAAAAAAAGCCAACGATGTCAAATCGCAAGATCTCGGTGGCCAATAGGCATCGCCAAGACGAAAGATTACGCATCCGGGAAATTTCTCTTGCAATAAGTCCATATTTAGCTGGTCAGCAGGCTGCAGATGTTGTGTCAGCTAGACTTTACAGGGATATGGGTGTAAGTCCAAGTGCAAAATACGACATAATATGCGGTAAAAAAGTCCCAGCTCTTGAGAACGTCAAGAAATAGACACATTCGGGCTACACTTTCACTTACAGTAGCGATATGGAATATACAATACATACATACATACATACTATATACGAGTACATACATAAAATAGAATGAATGTGTATTAACTCAACCACATGTGCATCCTTCTTATTTCGCTATAAAAATTTCTTAATGTCAAGTTTAATCATAAATAAATTAATTTGCACATATGTACATATGCAAGTACTTGTATGTATGTATGTAATTGCAGCGAAAAGTGTAATTCATACCTTTGAGTATGTCAAACAGATGCTATTGGCAAAAGTAAGTGCGCAAAATCATTTGGTTTACATTTGTTTATATTTTATTTAATTTTTTTTTAATTTTTTTTTTTTTTTTTTATATTTGCCACTGAGCAATATCCAATGATAAAGAGGTAAATGTTGCAGTAATAAGTGTCAGTGGCAGCAAAAAAGGCAATAATAATAAAAATGATTGAAATTTTTATATGGAAAATATGTGAAAAATCCACTGCGGGCGCAATTAAAAAAAAAAATATGCTACGGACACACTCGACGATTCTTTAATCAGCCAAATGCTGCCAATAATATTGACATAATTTACCGTTAATGCAGAACGCATAAATATACATACATATATACATCGTACATGAATAAATATGAATGCAAATAAATTGTGCGCGTACCGTTGGCCACCTGATATCAGTCGTGGCGCTCACTTCTCGCTACTCGCTACTCGTAATTGCAATTGTTTCATTCGCAAATAATTTTAAGCGTCGCTCTTACAGAGTTTCACTTTTCACAGCATATGCTGTTGTTGTTGTTTTTGTTGTTGCAATATCTTTAATTGCATTTCGCTGCCATTTTCCTTTTCAATTTTTTTTCAATTTGCTACTTTATTCCATTGGAATTCCACATATTTCTGCTTGGTTTGTTTTACAAAGTGATTTTTGTGCAAACGTCACGGTTAACCTGTCTATCGATGCAGTATAACGGTATAACGGTGTTTGGCATTGGTGAGCTCGTATGGTATGTACCATATGTGATAGCGAGCTGTGGTTTTGTTATTGTTGCTCATACTATAATCATTATTATTATTATTATTATTATTGTTAATATTATTCATATGTCATTTAACCACGGGGAGAACAAAGAATTTCCATTTATATTCATTTGATATAGTGAAATTTTAAATACATTTAAATTGCTTACTTATCTGTGTTATATACATACGAGTATATATGTAATTATGATAAAAATAAATTTCACTTACTCTCAGCATCGTTCGCGCTATTCTAGTGATCTTTTTTTAATCTCTACAAGGTCTGTTCGGAATAAAAACTGTAGTTTAATTATATATACATATATATTTAACCACTGAAACGAGGTCCTCCTCCAATTAGTAGAATGCGTCTTGATGTTTTTTCCAACAAATGGAGGTACCTACAGTTTTTTCTAGACCGCCTCTGAACGAACTACCAATAGATGCAAAATTACACTCGGAGGAGTTGACATTCCCTGCCGAGGGGCGACCGCACTTAAAAAATATTAGTTTCCTATAATTTTTGAATATTGGTCTCACCCGGGCTTCCGAATTACAGTACGCAATGCAAATACTCGGCTACCGCGGCCGCCACTTACTCCACCATTTTTTCAACGGCATGGTTATAAAGCCTATGATATCACTGTCATCGGCATACGTCAGCAGTTGTACACACTTATACTGAGCTTTTATTAGTTTCTCCAGCATCAAACTGAAGAAATCGCACGATAAAACTTCATCCTGTCTGAAACCTCGTTTGGTATAGAATGGCTGCGCTTCTGGTGTTGTCTGAAACTCTGTGACGACGCTTCGTTTTTTCTTGAGCATTTTCCCTGTTGGTCATCTCGTTAAGTTCTTCATACTCGCGCATACTTGGCTATCCCTTCAACTGCCTGCAGGCATTCGCAGTCTAGTAAACTCTCCCACACAGCTCGTGTAGCTAAGCAGTTTTTTTCTTCACTGCGATACGAGAATCCTCGTGGCGCGATTATCTCTCTCACTACAAATCCAACACCAAACGTACGATCCTTGACGAATCCGTAATAAAATTCATATGGACCCATCTTCCGCCGACCTAGTTCCGTCCATCACATTTCCGCGTTGGCGGTGATATCAGCCTTTAATTTTATGAGGACATCATCCAGCTAAAGACCAAGAGACTCTACACTCCAGGTGCATGCCCTCAAATAATAGTAGTCCTTAATACGTTTGTAGAGGTCGTTATCAAAAGTGGAGTCCCTCATTCGAGGCTTGTGTCGAGCGAGTGGTTTGCTGCCAGATCGACGCCCGCTCGCAACCGCACCTCTGGTGAATACACGCTGCAATTAGATTTCAGTGAAACCGAATGGAGTAATTTCACTGAAGCTCTCCAGAAGAGTTGCTCATGTTCCCACGCTGCGCGACGTGGACGCAAGAGAGGGAATTTAGGATAGCCCTGCGACTATAACTGCCTACTCAGAAACTTGAAGCTATTTCAGTTGAGGTTGTGAAGTAATAAGACAAACTTTAATGGACAGCAAAGACTCTTATTCCTAATACTTCAGAATCCACTCCTTGGACTCCTTAGTGCTCTCTTGAGTATGCTGCCTCCAATAACCTTTATAGCTGAAGCGGCCGGATAGCCAACCTAAATGCTGTTAAGAAATTGTGCCCATACTTACATCTTACATATAAAATTCTTAGGCATGGTTTAAAAGGTTAAATTTTTCCACTAAAGCCAATGCCAATTTTTCGAAAAGAAGCAAATGTCAGAATTTGGCAGACGAGGGATCTCTGCGACAGACAAATGAATATACGTAAAAAGATCTCAGACAATTTGTCGGCAATTTCTTATTTTGCATGCCAATTTGCGGTTTCGTTTTACTTTACCGCTACACTTTCAAGGACGAACCAATTAACCTTGACATACGCTTGACAAGGCGGTCACACACGATAACACAAACATACATACACGCATATGGGTATGTGTGTACCAAAGACAAACACCTCTACCAAGCAAACAAGAAACAAAATTGCAAAAAAAAGGTGACGCAAGGACAAAGAAAGCAGCAGCTTGCCACAGAGGCAAGTAGCCGAGACACTGAACTTGACTTTGTGCCGTGCAGCTGTGTAACGAAGCGGGTGAGCAGTGAATGTCACTGTAGGGTCGGCTAACTGGCTTACACGCAAAGTATATAAATGAGGATGTTTGTGCATAGCATTAAATTAGCATATGTAGTAGGCGCATACGAGTATGTGTATGTGTA
Organism: Ceratitis rosa; assembly: GCA_037013455.1. Lineage (NCBI taxonomy): Eukaryota > Metazoa > Arthropoda > Insecta > Diptera > Tephritidae > Ceratitis > Ceratitis rosa. The sequence goes on from JAWMAG010000041.1 coordinate 3,007,943, forward strand.
TGTTAGGTGTGTGTTATGTGTGTGTTGGCGCACCAACGGAAAACTACGAAAAACGCAACTCTCTACACAATGTAGAAGCAGTTAAAGGACGACAAAGTGTGGTATGTAATAAAGCATTTGTATGTATGTGTGCTATCGCGGCTAGACAGAGGCTTGTTTTGCCCACCTCAATGGTTTTATTGCTTATTTAGTTGTCAAATGTGGTTGGAACACCTAACACACGCTGCGCTTTTGTTTTTTTTAGCTCGCTTCCATACACGTCAGCCACTTAAATGATCTTGTTCTCTCTAATTAAAAGGTGCTGAAGGAAAATTGAATTAAATTAGTGAGTTTCTTTCAAGTCTCAAAGTGATTGGTGGTTGCGGGCTCAGCATACGAAGAGAGTGAGCCGAATTTTACTCATACTGCTTTTTATTTCTACTTTTTCCAAATGTTCTGCCAATAATTAGATTTCACCCAAAGCAGGGCAGGTGTTTTTTGCCCTCGTTTTTTCAATGGAGAAGCCACCTCTTAAGACTTTAACTTACTCCTTCAAAGTACGAGGCATTTGCAAAGGGAGCACGCACTCCTCGCTTGATGGCATGCCCTGTCTTTCCGTGTACCTGCTCAGTAGAAGATATCTTGAGGGATTATTGTGAGTGTCTCGTTTCATTTTTAACGATATATGACCCCTTTTGTCTCATATCGGCCTCGTTATTCTGTTCACAACTGAGACTCTTCCATCTAGATCGCATCGAAGACGAATATCTGTATTACAATCGGCTGGTAGGTAAAGATCATCATGGCTAAAAGATTTAATGAGAACGAAACCAGAAGAAATATTGTCTTCCTTGCAAGTTTTGCAACCATTGAAGCGAGCCGAGTTTCTTCTCTTGTTTGTGGTGTGGTTTTTGATGTTTTTCTAGCAGATAAGGGAACCTACAATTTACTCAAGCCGCCTCAGAACAGCCAATGGATTTTTATGAGGAGTTTTTATTTCAGCAGTCAGAAGTATATAGGAAAACTTGATATTCCCCGCCGAGGAGCGACTGCAAGTACAATTGAACTTTGCTTTCGTCCATCCTTCCTTTCGTCCTTCCTTCCTTTCGTCCTTCCTTCGTCCCACCCTTCAATATTTCTCGGTTCTCCAGTCCGCTGGTAAAGGTGATATTTGGCACTCACCAATGGTATTCACCTTCTGTGATCATAACAGCAACTCTATTTGCGGTTGTTGACATTCCTTTACCTTGAACAATGTTTTGTCGACCCTTTAGGACCACACAGACCAATCGGTAGACTCTTCACCAGAAGAAAAAGCGAAATATCCATAAATAATGGTATTTTAGACTCTTTTCAAAAATTGCTATCGTTGAGACGCTTTGGAAAATTACATCATCGTGTAGAAGGGTTCTCAATGCGGTATCCAAGCAAGGCTTGATATGCAAGCTCAATGCTCGTGCTCGTAATACTCAGATCATTAAGTCGCTGAGGACTTCAACAGAAACTAGGAAGACTAATTAATCTGTTCTCTTTAAGGAGAAGAGTAGAGGAGGAAGGATAAAAACAGCCATCCGGCCTCATCTTATTCATACTTTCCTATGATAATTCCTGGTCATTCTTGAATATTCTGAAAAATTCTATCTTTATAAACTTCATTACATAGCTAATGAAATATGAAATTGTTATGAATTTGTTAAAGAAAATAAATTGATTTATTTCATCATTAATCATTACCTTAAATCTCATTTCATCACTTTCCAAAGAACACGTCATAATAATGAAATCGTTTCTGAAATTTCCATAACCAAATGAGATTTTTACACTTTCACAGCATCACTAAGTGAAATCAATTTCATTTTCATCTACATTTAAATGAAGTTTGAAAATGAAGTTTGAAGAGTCGATCCGACAAGTCATTGCCTCAAATTGAGTCCGAAAATTATTTTCAATCACTCCAAACCCAAACTGTGAGAAATGATTTTTGTCAGATATACCATTTACATGCTAAGATTTAAGCCGGTACCAGCTGACAACAGCTGCCTTTAGCCGTCGACAGCGCAAACCAAAACTACTGTCAAAACTGACGTTGTCAGAAATTTGCAATTCAAAATTACTCGCAGCATGCGATTTGCTATTCAGCTTGCCTTCCTTGTGGGTTGGAGACTCAACTTGAGTAGTCGTGCAGCTGAGATGCGTTGAAACGCCTAAAACGCTGCAGCGCATTCGAATTAAAAAGTGGTGATAAGCGACAGATTTTTCGTGAGCGGAGCGCAGTAGAAGGTAGAGAGAGAGACAGGAGAGAGGAGAGAGGGAGAGGTAGTTTGACAAAAATTCTGTAGCCCCATGTGCGCCATTGTTGCTGTTGGCAGAAGAAATAGTAAGTAAATTGACGAATGGTTGGGAATATCAAGTGCAATTCTGTCTTTATCTCTTTTTTATGTCTCTTTTTTATTTTTACTCTTTCTCAAAGTAAATCATATGACATGGTGAGACGGAGAGATACCACAAAGGAGCGTAGCAGTGACGTAAAAGACAAAACGTGACATATTTCAACGCATAACAAATAAGGCCAGACAAAGGCGAGTGTCTGTTGGCGTCTAACACTTTCGCAGGAATTGAACAACGATGAAATGACTGGTCATAAACTATAAAGCATATTGATTTATTATACAAGAATGTGGAGTCTCCGGTGTCCGGGTCAGTTCTATGAACTTATATATATAAATGCAATTGACCTAGGTTTCTTTTATCTAAGCTCCTTTTGGAAATATCAAGTACAGCCAGGTTTTTCCAAAGGAGTGGACTTCTTCATCCTCCTCTGCATCGAACATTTTCAAAGTTGACGTATTCGTGTCCACCCGGGCCACATTGCAGAGCCGCTGCTCCTTGATTCGCTTGCCCTCGTTCACTACCAGACCCATATTCTTCGCTTCCTTATTCGATCTGGAGAAAACAAAACTCACGGCGTGGTTGTTCAGGCCAATAATATCGCACCATAAGGAATCACCCTGTATGAAACCTCGTTTCGTAACGAACAGCTCGGAGAGGTACTTCCCGATCCTGACGGAACTTTTAGTATATCTTTCGAGGGGATACCAAATTCAGACATAGCGGCGTAAAGGCAACTCCTATTCGTGCTGTCGAAGGCGGTCGATTTTAACGATGAAGAGGTGGTGTGTGTTGATCTTCTTTTCACGGGTCAATGGTTGACTTACCAGGTCTAAAGCCAAACTGATAATGTCCAATTAGTTTATTGACGGTTGGCTTTAGTCTTTCACACAAAACGCTGGACAGGACCTTATATGCCATAATTGGGAGGCTTTCCCCATGGTAATTGGCGCAGGGGGGCACTGTGGGGTCTTCTTTTAATGGATTGGACAGAGCACACTTAAATTCCAATCGACGGGCATGCTTTCGTCCAACCATATTCTGCAAAATAGCTAATGCATGCTCCTTATCAGCACTTCACCGCCATGTTTGAATAGCCTCTTTACCTGGATCTAAGTGTAGAATGATGCCAAGTCTAGCTAGTGCATCCGCCTAACAGTATCTTCTGGATGTCCTTGTGTACTGGAACCCATTTCAAACTTATCGTGTAGTACAATACACCCTCATATTTGGCCTCGCAACTGCTTTTCAAAAGTCTTTTCAATTCAAAGCAACATTTGTTGCCAAGAATGATCTAGTACTAATCTTATTTAAGGTCTTGGTATCTCCTTTAGTTCTTATGGAGCTGTCTAAGCTTTGAAGAGTTACCAAACTCAGCCGAAAGAGCGTGGAGCGACAGAAGGTTCACGCTAACGAAATACTTTGCTAACGAAGGGTTTGGCTCATGAGGAATATCTGATCAGGTCTAAACCCACACTGACGAGCTCCGATCAGTTCGTTAATGGGGATTTTGATGTTTCACATAGTACTCACTACTCTAGATAAGAGCTTAAATACACTTTAAGGACAGCGGAGACTCGCCTGAGATTAAATTATCCTGAATATTCAAAATATGTATGTTTAAGAGCTTCAACACAAAACCTGCTCCCTTCTAGTTTCAATTTATTTCACTAAAATTTTACTGGCGTTAGTAGAAATTTTTCAGATACGTCTAAAGTGCCACCTCACACATACATACATACACGTAGTACATTGATGTTGTAAAATTTTATGTTGCATTAATATTTAGATTTTCCATGCCCGTTGAACTTCGCATGTAAAGTATGAGTACATTGAAGATTACGATCCTTATGTCAAGCATACGATCTAACCGAATCAGTTTTTATAGTCCATACACATATTCGTGTATACATATATACCTAGACACATACACATGCATAATATGTGTAAGCAAACCTGCCAATTTAAAAGTTTCCATTTGCCATTCAACGCCCCCCCACACGACACTTTAGGTTATATTTACACAGAAAACTTTCAGACATCGCTCTACCGCCCATGCAACCAGCCAGAGCACCACAACACCACAGCACCACCGACCGCCGACTATCCTTGGCACGATTTACGCAAAGATGGGGACGTCGCCGCAAATGACATTTTCCAAGTGCATCAGGTGTGCCACAAAAATGCGCAATTGATGGAACACTCAGTGGCATACAAGCATACAGGCACTTGCATTTAGACATATATATTTTTATATAGATATACAGTATACAGCTATACATAGTTATATAAAGATTTTAAAAGAAAGCATCATTTTGTCTTGGTGATAGAAAGTTATGCTGTGGTATAGATACAAACACACACACACGCACACACACACAGTCAAACACACCTTTTCTTGTTAAAGCCGCAAGTGTCATCTCTTCAACATCTCTGTTGCATATTAGCCTAAGACGCAGGGTGTAGCGAGGGCAATTTAAGTTTTTAACCCAAAGTTTGCCGTCTATTAGTATATGAAAGTAACCCCTCTGCCTGCCGCAAGTTGCAAACGTCAGGTACTCGCATGGCCTGTCTGCAGCACAGTCTGTTTCTTTGCCATTTCTGGCGCTTCTTTTACTTTTTCTGCACACATTTCGGCTTGAGTTTTTCTTCATTTCCGGCTGCTGTGCTCTAAGAATAGCTGCACGTGTGCCACGTTGCATGCCTCGAATGCCACAGCAATACTGCAGCAAACGTACAACAAACGAGCGGACAGACGCGCAGAAGGACGAAGGGACGCAGGGACGAATGGACGGACGGACGTACAGGCGCTGGAACACCTGCTGGAGCGCCAGTTGCGCGGCGTATTGGTGTCATTGATGAGTTCAAATTGTGCTATTATTTTCACAGCACTTTCTTACAACTTTACTTCTATTTTTAGCAAACTTTTTCAGCCTCCCTACTACTTTTCTTGTCACATTTTTTTGCTGCTGTTTTTTTTTGTGAATTGTTCGCATTGTTAGGACATTGTTTGCCTTTTTCTTCATTTTTCGTACAATTTTTCATTATCACTTACCTTGTATTTACAGCTTCAGCAGAGTACGTCCACGTTTGCCATATTACAAACCGATTTCACTACTATTTTTACTATACTTTAATACTTTTTTGTGGCTATTATTTTCAATTTCTCTCTGTGTGTGTGTGTGTGTGTGTGTGTGGACTTCTTTTTTGCGCTTGGCCCACTTCTTCTCGGGCGTGTTTGTAATTTTTTCCGGTTGCTCACCGCCGCTGCCGGATATTGTTGGTGGAAAAAAGTGGCATATTTGCAATTTCCTGTTTGTGTAGTTGTAGTTGTAGTTGTGTGCAACAGTGCAGCAGTTTGGCAGCAGTAGAAAATGATATTCATGAATATTAAAGTTTCATATCGCTCACAGCGCTCTTATGCATGTGAATTTTTGTTGTTGCGCTGACAACATATTTTTTGACAATTTTTCCTTTGATTTAAGCAAATGATACCCTGAAATTATGGCGAAGAAATTTCGTCAATATTTTTAAAAACTTCATTGATTGGAAGTGAAGTGTTTAAATTTACTATATGAACACAGATACATATACTCATACATATAGCCAAGCAGGAGTAATTTTTTCACTAAAATTTTGTGTGCAAGTGACAGTATTTCAAAACTGCAGAAAAATTAAAAACGCCGCTGTTAGGGTAGGGTGTGGGAAAAGTTTAATCCTATTCTTCACATTGGATGAATAACCTTTCCAAAAATACCAGGAAAGGAATTCCATATTGCAGACAATGAGTTTTCCAATTTTTGCCTACTAACGGAAGCACTGTGCGAGGTAACAAGTGGAGCTGGATCAAATAGCTACCGAATATTAGCTAAATATCAAGATGTATACAAAATTTATGTAATTGAAAATTTTAAACAAAAAGGATATACAATTTCTTTCAACGTTAAAATATTTTTATATACATACATACATACATGCATACATTAGTGCATAAATACACTGCCTAAGATGTGAACATCTACATCAACTGGCCTCTAAATTCTTAGAATTTCTAGTGGCAAAGTATAAAAGGAGCATGAAAGGTTTTTCCACACATTTTAAGACAGTAAATATGTATGTATATAACAACTCATTTCCACTGTCTTTGCCTTACAAGTGTGCCCTTATAATGGAAGGGTGGCGGCACTTTATGAAAATTACATGAAATATTTTACAAATTTGGTTTTAGTTGCACAATTTTCGCATGTGTGAACAATCGGGCACAAAGTATGGAATTGCTTTACTCGTTATTTATTTAAATTATTCAATGCGAACTAGGATTATATGAACTGCACCGTATAATGTGCGGCTTCATGATATTGCCTATAGAGTAGTCTATATTTTTACAACATAAAATGAATTAAAATTAAATTAAATTAAATAAGATAAAATAAAATAAAATCGAATTAAACAAAAAAAAAAGATAAAATAAAATAAAATAAAATCAAATAAAACAAAATAAAATAAAATAAAAAAATACATAAAAATAAAATCATGTAAAATAAAATGAAATGAAAAAAACTGAAATAAAATAAAATAAAATAATATAAAACAAAATGATATAAATTAAAATAAAATAAAATAAATTAATATAAAATAAATTAAAATAAAATAAAATAAAATAAATTAATTTAAAATAAAATAAAATAAATTACTGTAAAACAAAATGATATAAATTAAAATAAAATAAAATAAAATAAAATAAAATGAAATAAAATAAAATAAAATAAAATAAAATAAAATAAAATAAAATAAAATATAATAAAATAAAATAAAATAAAATACAATAAAATAAAATAATATGAAATATAATAAAATAAAATAAAATGATATAAATTAAAATAAAAAGAAATAAAATAAAATAATATAAATTTAAAAAAAAATAAATTAAAGCAAAATGAATTAAAATAGAATAAAATAAAACATTTTTTTAAATAAAATAAAATAAAAAAATTAAATGAAATAATATAAATTAAAATAAAATAAAATTACAATTGAATAAAATTAGAATTAAATGCATAAAAACAAAAAAAAATAAAATACAATTTCACATAATTAAATAAAACAAACTAATAATAAATTACAATACAATAAAATAAAACAATATAAAAGGAAATAAAATAAAATTAAATATAATAAAATTAAATTAAAAATAATATAGAAATTTTACAAGAAGCTGATCCATTGCTGTATTAAAAAGAAGTAGGTAAAACTCTTGCTTTGCCACAACTGCACATATCTGACCTGAGTACACTTACCTATACTTGGCTTAATGAACCAACATAAGTAAATTGCGGTTAATTATTATTTTTCTTCGAAAACTTCTCAGTTCTCTTATTTGATATGTTTCTTACTATATGTCTTACTTACTATATGTCTTCTTCTTCTTTTTCACTTTAAACCATTCCATTCAACATCCATTTACCACAAGAAAAATTTTAAACGTATTTTATTGTTGATATACGCCATCGCGTTTTCTTTCAAACTTCACTTCCTTACAACTGCTTTCCATCATTCACTTCGTCGGATTCTCACTTCTTCATAACTGATGTGGCATTTCCCACTTGAATCCGTTGCAATTATGGAGTAATGCAGGTCACGTGATGTTTCACTCAAATTTATAATTATACATACATACGAGTATAGTATATGCATGTGTGTATATATATACATACATATGTATGCAGAAAAAAGTGTTAAAATCAGTTGATTGCGGGTCGCTTTAATAATTAAACTGTCATATTGTCTGCACTTGTTATCTGACGGCACTTGGCAGGTGCACTTACTGTTTGTTGCACTTAAAATTATGCAGCGAAACGCGAAAGCAAACTCATACGTAATTGGGTTCTCTTTAATAATGTGCAATCATTGTACTTTTTCTTTTTCATTTATAGGAGTACGAGTAACACTGATCCCCTTCGTTGGAGACCTAAAGCTTATGAAATTCCATCGATTGGACTCCATTTGAATTCTGTGTTTTGTTGGAAAGAAAATGAATTTTCAAAAGTAAGTTTTCTTTGTGTAATGCCATCTCTACAATTATTTATATTATTACATATCCTCCGAGTAAAAAATGCGGTACGTCGCTGAAGAAAATTTTGTTCAAAAAATCGTCATCCATCGTTGGTCAGCAGACTTCAGTTGTTGTGTTAGTTGAACTTTATATGGATGTAGGTGTGAGTCCAAGTCCAAGTCCAAGTCCCAGTTCTTGAGAACGTAGGGAAATTGACAAATTCGTATCCTCGGGTACACTTTCCCTAATAGTAGCGATATTTGAGGTGGAGCGAGCAAAACAATTGTGCACCATTATATATAATTTGCACTCTAGTTTATTTCAAACCACTTCCGAGCGGCCGATGGTATTTCATTAGGAGCTTTTATTTTAAGTCAGAAATATACTCGGAGGGCCTGATTTCTTTACCATCAAGCATCGAGAAGGCAGCGGCCTAAAGCTGCATCTTCTTCGCTAAGTACTCTGCAATCTAACCGTTGGCTCTCAGCCATTTTTATAACATCGGCACAAGGAGTTTTCAGAGGAAGGGTTTTGCAAACCATTCATGGGTCTTTGCGCATTGGCAATGGCAGACGAGATGCATAACGAAATGATATTAACGTAGTTCAACGAATTAAGAGAAAGCGGCTCCTTTCGCTGGGTTATTTCGAATTATCTAAAGCGGAAAATCTTGCTTCTGTTTGTGTCGCCGACTGAGAGAGAAAGCGCCATGAAACAGGGGTTCATTATTGAACATGTTGATATGCTCACGAAGAAACGATCCTGAAGTATTAAATGCTGGGGACCCAGAACACGGTCGTTTCGCTTTTGCGAGAATCTGTTGATAGTTTTTCTACATTTTATCGCCACTTTCGGATATGGTATAGTTGCATGGTTGAGCTCCAATAGCAGCCTGACTGTTAATATATAAAACATGACCTGAAACAACCAGAGCACCGGTTTTTTTAGTTAGTACTAACCTTCTATTCATCACATTACTTGAGAATTAAAACGATCGTCACGGTGAGTGGGCAGTAACTGGTGAATCTTGTCCATCAACCTTCTTGAGAAAACTTCGAATTACTACCCAATAAAGCGTGTTCAAAGGATTTGGCTTGTACCGACTGTAGCGACAGACCCCAAGAACTCAAATTTAAGCGCACAAGACCGCATTTATGGACCTCTATGAGTTGGGAACTGCGAATACCGCAACCGATGGAATTATGCACTGCACGAGATAAACGACGACATTGACATAGTTCATCGTGGCTGCGCTGGCTGGGTCAAGTGATCCGAATGGATAAGAATAATCCACCTTTGAAAGTTTTCGATGCAGTACCCGCCCGTGAAAGCAAAGGAAGGGGAAGACCTCCACTCTATTGGAAAGACCAGGTAGAGAAGAATCTGGTTGTAATTGGTATGTCCAATTGAGTAACTGTGTCAAAAAGAAGAAGATAAAAAAACAGCATTGATCTCTGATCTCATTTATCCTTTTCTAGCTATAATTGTAGAAAATAAATTGTCGAAGAAGAAGTGGTACATCGTTTAGTCAAGCTATTTCGTCAGTTGTATGAGAGGTTAATATCTGCGCATGGTCTATATACATATATACAATACTATTGCATGTTCCGCTCTTGAAACCTTATCTAAGTCGCACACTTTCATACAAATTTTAAGCATTTCCTCTGACGAACAACTCCTAAGCTCTTTCGAATTTCGGCCCACTTTTTTTTCTCTCTCTGAAACTGATTTTGATATGAACTTATGTCGGAACATGGTACTACAGACAACCATTTGGGAAAGATTCGTCTTGAAGGCAGAATTTTGTGCATATATCCACTTTTCATCGGTTTTAGACCTCATCTCTTGCTACCACGATCCTTCTGGTGGGTTTCAACAATACTTGAAATTGCTAAATGAAGTTATAAAATGTTCGACTTCGGAAGGGAGAGTGATCTTAATGCGGTTTTATTGGAAGTGGTGGGATGTTCAAAAGGCTCATTTCGGTTTCTGCTGTTTGATATCCTTGCACCTGTTTCCTACAACGTACGGAGCGTTCTAAAGCAGATCACTTAGGCCGGTGGTTTTGCTACTCCCACTGAGAAACACATTTGAACTTAAACTCTAGGCACTAAGCTTCCCTAATGAAATATGCCATCACAATGTTTCATGCGAATGCTGATTGGCTTATTTGTATTGTAGTTTTATTTATTTTCTTTTCCTTTCATATTTCGCCTCATGCTACATTATTACAATTTGCTTGCTTACGCTTATTTGCACAGCTGTGTGTACCAATTCAGGAGAATTTTTAATTAAAATTGCTTAAACACAACAAAAGAATCTCCTCCATCGAAGGCAGCAGCCTAAAGGACAACAGCAACTGTGAAACACAGTGAAAGGACTCAACGATTCGGAGAAAATAATGGTAAAGAAATGGACAAACGGTTTAGATATTCGAGCGCAAGGAAACAATGGAATTGAGCAAAAAAAAATTACAAAAAAATTACAACAAAAAAATATAGAAAAAGTAGAAGAAGAAGAAGAAGAAATAAAATACGAAAAAATTAACTGCGACTTGAGGAAACGGCTAACGGAAATATTCTCCTGAATGAAAACAATAGAAAACAGGATAATACAGAAATGGCACACAAGTGCACTTAACGTCAACCGAGCGCAATAGGAAGTGCAATTGGAAGTGGCGAAGGAAGTGGGTGCCAACAAAAAATTGCCTGCTTTGATTTCATTTTGCCATTTTTAGGAGCCGCGCTGATGGCAAGTAATAATTTTACAAACTAACGCGCCGGATAAATGGCAAAAAGAACTGCCATGCCGAGAAGACACGAATAACCAAAGCTTTGGCATAAAGTGCCGCAACGTGCAACGGTAAAAGAATATATGTGTATGCATGTATGTATGTATGTGTGTGCATGTTTGTTAGACATAAAGTTCACACAGCGCCGCATCCAAATGCTTAAAAGCAATGCAATAGACACTCGACTGACGCGCCGCGCAGCGCCGTTCGTTTGTGTAGGCTCATTTGGCGCTCGCGCTCGCATACGACGACAGGATAACAAGCGCAAGTCCTTTCATTCACTTCCGCCGCAGCACAATTCGCATTTGTACTATATTTTGTTTCACTTTACTTACTTTACTTACTTTAGTTTTTTATTTTTCATTACCATCTCTTTTTCTGCTTTGCTTTTGCCAGCAAGCTTAAGGTGCGCTCTCTCAAAGCAAAGAAATAGTATTAGCAAAGTGCTGCTTTAAGGCGCGTATGCAACGATAAAATAAATAAAATTTACTCCACTTACTGTGCCAACTGAGGCGGCAAAAAGCGAGTTAGCCGTGGGCGCGCTTTACCTTTGTACTTTCCTACATACATATTTATTAGCATCGCCGTTGCTTACCTGTATCTGTATCTATATCTGGATCTATTGTTTTAGCGCCGACTTAGTGCTGCTTTCGTGTCGATTGCCTGGCGCTTAACGGCGATGGTTGAAGCTGTAGGCTGCAAGTGCGCCTAAAAGTATACTGCATTCAGCTAATAAAATGGCGCACAGTATGGAGGCTTAATAAAAGTGCTTGGAATGGAAAAAAAAATTGTTTAGAATCATTATAATATTCAGCAAAAATTTCATTTTATGAACAAAATTGGAATACTTATAACGAGTAATTCTGCATATACTCGTATGATATTTATAGCAGCTCACCGGAACAGCGAGGAAAACTGTAAGGCGGATGAACTTGCTAGACGAGCAAACTACTTCTCAAGGAATTTACATATGAAAAAGCCGCGTCAAGGTGGAATAAAACTACGACCTGCCGCAAATCCAGCCACACCTTCCACAAACTGGATAAGAAGAGATTACGAGGATGCATGTCGAAAGTGTTAAGGAGTTCAAACAGAATAGGACGACATGTAGAGAGACATATAGAAGATGCTATAGAAGCTGCAAGGATGATAAGGAGCAGGAAACGTTCACCCGACTCTTATCTAGTTTTAGGAATTCGGGGACCCTACTGCTGCATGGTTTATCGAAGATAGCCGACGTCAAAGTCATGGATCTAGAGAGTTTCATTCTTCCTCTTCTTTATTGGCGTTGGGGCCGCTTACACGATTATATCCGAATCAATATTAGCGCGCCAATCTTCTCTTCTTTTCGCTGTAGGGCGCCAGTTGGAAATACCAAGTGAAATCAGATCGTTCTCCACCCGATCCTTCCAACGGAGTGGAGGTCTTCCCCTTCCTCTGCTTCCATGGGCGGATATTGCATCGAATACTTTCAAAGCTGGAGTACTTTCATCTATTCGGAAGACATGACCTAGCCAGCGTAGCCGTTGTATCTTCATTCGATGAACTATGAGTTTCATTATAGTATTAAAATGGCTGGATAGCCGCTTTGTGGTTTTTTAAGCGGGCAATCTCTATTCGAACCTTGGCATAAGTAGACGGGCAGTGGAACGTCTTTTCTATCGTCATCGATTGGGATTAAGGGTTCACCACCTCCGGGTATTTCATTTTCACTGCCAGCATCAGCAGGCTGGAGAAGTGTTCCCTTCATAAATTCAGTCACTAGAACACCTCCTTGTGTCCTACCAGAGTCTGCTGTCTTCTGTATGCCGACCAATGGAAAAATTAGTTGATCTCCTCACAATAGCGAACTCATATTCAGTAAGCATATTTGTCTAACTGCAACTTTTCTCTGTCTAAATACTACAAACGCGTTCGCATATAGATTTTATACACGTAAGCCCTTTTCCAACTAATACAAAACATCCTTTTAATCGCTTTACTAACTCTTCAACCGCGTCAGAAAACATTATGACGGATATTTTCAACTTCAACGCCAATGTAAATGCTTTTTTCCTTCCCTCCTCGTCGCATACTAAATAAAAAAAATAAAAAAAAAACAGAACGTGTTCACTTTTTTCACTCCTCAGCCCCATGATTACCACCGACATTAGTTCGCATACTTCATTTACGCTAATTGGCGTTTTAACAGTTCATAGAAGTTTTTTCTTAAACGCCGGCAGTTAACCTAAATACCACCCATCTTTAGATATTGCCGAGTTCACTGGCGCCCTCGAATGCGCCCAAACTGAAACAACTTTCTAAATGCTCATCCTTTCACTCTATTCAATGTGCATTTTTGCCTTTCGGCATCGCATGACTCGTCATGCGTCATCCAGCGACGCGCTCCAACCATGCAGTTTCAGCTCGTAAAAACACTTTCTGCTTACAACAATTTTGTAAAAACTTTTCTATTAGAGACTAAGCTCAACTAAACTGACTGACGATTTGCACACCTTAACTCTTTTTAATGGGTTTCCACTTAAATATACGTGTATATACAAATATACAGACGCACATAGAGAAACATAAAAGTAGTATGTGCTCATATTTACATACTTATGTTTTCATTATCTAAATTGTAGTTGGAATTTTCGCAAAAAAAAGTTTCCATTGGAACAAATTTGGTATTAATGTTTGGAAACTGAAGCGAGCGATGTGCGAATTTTATGATAACAGTCGATAAAAAGTCGAAAATGTCAGTGCGGACATTTTAGAAATTATAGTAAAATTGTTGAGATATGTACTTATGTATCTACAACGCAGTTATAAAGCAAAATTCTAAGGATAATTACGGGCGCACCGTGCAGATCTGATATCTTACTGATTAGGGCTGAGCTTGGAAGGAACATAACGAAGTACCCCACAAAACTGAAAAAATCATCCCAACTCATTAGTTAACGCTCTGTGCGGCTCATCTAGAAATGTCCTACTGCGGCGAAGAGATGTTCTGGCCTTCGCGAGTTTTACTCTGACTCGATCGATCAGAATAGCTCATCCCAAGTCCATGTTGGGAAAGAAGGAGGGTTAGAAGGCTCATCTCGATTGGCCGATCAGGTACTAGAAAGTTTCGGAAAGTAGCAGGATGACGGCAAGAACCCTCTCTGAAATGCCGTCCATATTTAAGGGGTTACATTATAACTGCCTCCAACTCTGTTTAGTATCTCGTTATAATCCTTAATAAAAGAAAGCTGGAGAGAACCTGTTGAAAGCAGAATCAGCAAAGCGTTCCGAATTTGGAATACCTGCAGAAGAGCTATTGCTTTAAAACGGTTGCTACGACCCGATATGGTACATTGGCTGTACATAAGTGTCATAAGACCCATACTTAAAGAAGTATATGGGTATAGCAGGTGCGATGAGTACGACCTACACAGACCATAGAAGTCATTCTTGAAATTAAACCAATTACCATACAAGTGATGTATGAAGCAGCACTGAGAGCTAGCTGTCTAAATGTTCTACACAGTTGGGTCCAGCCCCTAAATTGTGAAGGTCATGGTGGTGTACAAAAAATTATATCGGAAGTCAGGCTAAACGTAAAATGCGAACTCTACTCGGAAATCTTCTGCCTGGTAGAGGCCATCTACTCCTTCACAAACAGGGAAGAGTGGACGAAAGACGGGCTCATCGATAACAATGAGGATATCCATATACATACTGATGGGTCTAAATGTGAGGCAGGCATAGGGCCTTAGCAGGGTTCTTCTGTGACCACGCCGTAACATCTTTCACCATGCTCCCAGCTCCAACCTCATGACGTTGGTTACGCATAGTTGGAAGAAACTTAGACTTCCGGTCTTACTATCTTCTGGGTAGGCAACAAAGATCTGTTTAGAGGCACAACAGTCGGAATATTCAGCCTTCATAACGAAACATCCTCTCAGACTTTTCGGACGTCAGGTCATATGTGTGCTTGTGGTATCAAATCCCGAAACAAGAAAATTTCCCAATACCCATGGCTCCAGATCAAATTATATGTACATCCCAAAAACCTAACATCGATTCTGATCTGTGCAGCAAAGAAGGCCCATCAACATATACGAGTACATTCGACGAATCAATCGGCTTGACTTGATCAGCAACTTCACATTAAAAAACTACGTGCTGCTGGCACAGGTACAATTCATTTTTAATTATGTCGGAAAACGACTTGCTACGTTCAAGAATGGCCAACTATAGTGAAAAGAAAGCAAACTGCCTGATGTGCTGAGGTTGGAAGCAAAACCCATTTGTGGGCAAATAAAGAAAGATAAGTGCAGGAGTATAAAGAGCTTGAGAAGTTGAGCGATAGGATTAATGCTCGAAAGCTTATACGGTTATACAAAACTGACGCTAAGCAATACCAAAAACTCTGTTACAATTGGGAAGGACTTCTCCGCGCCGTTCGATATCAAACGAGGCGTCAGATATGGTGACTCTCTTTCGTGTAACTTCTTTAATATATTGCTGGAGAAAATAGAATAGAGAGGGTGTAATCTCCAATAAAAGCGTACAACTGCTGATGTATGCCGATGATATTGATATCATTGGTCCTAGTAACCGGATCGTAAGTTACACTTTCTCCAAACTAGATAAGGACGTGAAGAAAATGGGTCTGTTAGTGAAAGAGGACACCAAACCAACAGTCAACATATTCACGTCTTGGCTATTGACAATCATAACATTGAAGTCGTCACTCTGGAGCTAAGTGGGCTCTTGAAAGTTAAGGAAATATTTCGCATTTGAGTACTAGCGTTGGCGAACCTTTAATATGAATACACTTTGTGCCTCCAATTGGTGCAGAAGGTCGAAGAGAAGAAGCTACTGCGGCAATACTATCGACTCGACTAAGCGTCAATAAGATTTTTCTTCATGGCAAAAATAGCAAAAATTTATTTTTATCTGGAATGAAAACAATTTTGGCTGAGTTTTAATCATAAATCCAGAAAAGGATACTCACAGTAATCCATAGGGTTTTAAGTTTTGACAGATAACCTGTATGAGATATTTCACTACATTGAGGGAAACATTCCAGCTATGGAGGATTTCGATGTGCGCTCTTGATGAGATCAAGTACAGAGAGACTTTACTTTGACTCCAGATACAAAATATTTACATGATATTCTGGATATTCATATTCATGGAATAAAGTAAATTCTGCCTACTCTAACCAAGAACAAATTTAGCGTTAAGAAATATATGTTTCTCCTAGAACGGCTGGAAATACCATTAAGTATCACCCTTTGAAACCTACGACCTCAATCTTCGGCACAGTTTACTCCAATTCGTTACTAGAAGAGCGCTTTCTGAAGCAGATATCTTCAAAACTGAATATATTTTCTTGACGTGATGAGTTCAATATCGTCACCAAACGCAACATGGAGTCTCCAGTTCCTGATACGATGAAACCCTATAATTCTAGGCAGAGAGCTCTCTGGTTATGTGCTACCTTTTGTGATTACGATTACTTATTTTCTTTGAGACCCGATGCTAGCAGAGCTGTTGTACCTTTTGAAATTATTATATCATAAACCCAAAAGAAAAAATCGCACAGCGTACGAGTTGAGAGAATATTACCACGAATTGCTTTATACTTATCAGGCGCCCAAAAGGCTGATTGTTCTCCTTTGCTATAAAAGGCATATGCTGTATATGTAGGTAATACATATTTGGTAATTAGAATCGATAGTCAATTTAAATTCATAGAAACCCTTAAAACTTTCACACCAGCCTTTTTCGATGGGTTATTGAAAATAATAGTCTTTATCTACATCAAATTTCAAAGCTAATGCAGGAAAGATAAGACACTTCTTTCTACACATTCGCCTGCGTTATACCTTCGTCCACCTCCCACGGCCATTACACGAAACTGGTTAATTAAAATTTCATTTGCTGTCCAGCGATTTTCATTAACACAACTTGAAACAATCAGCCAACTTCAATGGTTTTCACCTGCCTCGCCCCCTCCCCCACACAGCCATTTAACTTCTTCTTTAACAAGACTGCTTACAATAACTGGTGCTTAGTTTGTGCTGCTTATTCTTCTTAACTTGGCAACTTTGTGCTCTGTCTTCTGGCTCAAAAGTCGGTATTACAATCGTTAGTCGACATGGCTAGAGCGCCTAAAGTTATGCTAATTTGCTGGTTATAATCATTCCACTGCATTGCTGCCGCTCCTGTTACTGCTGCTGTTGCTGCTGCTCATGAAGTCACAGAAAAAAGTAGGGAAGAGGAGAAAAAGAAAGCCAACACAACAACAAGTGCGAGCGAGCGTGTGAGCATTGGGTAAAAGGGTTGGCCTTGCCGCGGAAGCTGTGCGCTGAAGAAGAAGCGTGTAATAATAATAATAATAAAAATTAATAACACTGACGACTTCACAGCAAGCGTTGGCTGCTATTCGCTCGTACATATACATTTCTGCGTTTTGTACTTTTGCATTTATTTTTACTTATTTATTTTATTTTATTTTATTTTTTTGTTTGCCAAGAACTTTTACCATTGTCTTTGCCTTACCAACTGCATGGTCTTAAGCTATTCCCTTGAGCTGTGATGGGCAGGGAAATATATACTGGTAGTATATACACTATATGTATGTATGTATGTATGTATTGAGTACGCGCTCAACTGGCTTGCATCCATCAGTTGGAATTTCACCTTGTCCACGCCTTCTGTTTCTCTGTTTCACTGTTGCTCTTTTATTTTCCGCTCAACGGAACGTTTCAGTTTAATTGTAATTAAATGATTATTATTTAAATTCCTCTTTCGCGTTGTTTCTTTCTCGAACTTTTTGTAGTGGAAAAATGTTGACAACAAAAGTGTTGAGAGAATTAGCAACTCGACGGAAGGCGCATAAAAAAATATTTAAAAGTAAAAAACTGAGCCAATAAATGTTACTCGTACGACTTTGCGAATTCGTCAACCGAAATTATTTGTTTTTCAAGTTAAGCAATTTATACGTCAAAGTTTTATTATAAAACCCCTTTTTTCGTGGTTTTCTTGTTCTTCTTCTTTACGATATTACAGCCGAGCTAACAACAACATACCATTCATTTCCTCCCCTCGCTGTTTGGCGCCAATCGGAAACACCAATTATAGTCAGGTCCTTCTCCGCCCTGAATTTTTCAGTAAGTAAGCGTTGTTTTTCGTAGAATTTTAGAGCATTACCCTTTTCAGTCAGTCTCTCAGTCTCTTCATACTCACGGATCTCGGGCTCTTCTTTTATTGTCTGCTCTGGCATCTTGCTTTCCTCTCGGTATCTATTCCACCTCGCAATACTCAACGTACCACCTGTCTTCGCGACCTTTTCTAAATCCAATTGCTTCCATCACTTCGGTACGTGAGGAGCTTGAATGTTTTGATGATTGCTCTAAGAGAGCAGGAGTTTAAGTCGAGTAGAAACTCGTTCGGCTATCTGGGCAGCGGCACCTTCCCAACATAGGGATATTCATAAACCGTGTATAATATTTAAGCAGGGAATTAAAACAGAGCAACAAGAAATACACCAGTCGTTTGACTAAGCGAACGCCCGTGAACCCATTTCAGCTCGAGCGAACGCGATAGAGCCATACATGTTGCTTGCCTGAATCGTTCGTGATCGAACGAAGCAAACCAAAATGGTCGTGATCGTGATCGAGTTCTCTTTCATTCTGATTTTCGGTATACTTTTTCACTTAAGAAAAGTTCAAAGAAAACAATAACTAAGCGTCTGAACTGCTAATAAATATATTATCTACAAAATTCAAACGAAACGTCTAGAGAACAAGAATTGAGTTTTTCCCAATAATAAATAAAATATTTAAATAACTTTAAATATTTAACAGCTTCCATCATGTTAAGAAAATAATATACAACAACAAGCTGAAATGCTCCGGGTCCAGTGCGAGCAGCGAGCAGTGCACATTACCACATCATTACGAGACCGCAGGGAACGGCGACCAGCACCCAACGGATGACATTTGGATGTGGATCGCATGCAAATGGCATACAAAACACGTACATAGAAGCATTAACAGTGACAGATGCAACAACAACAACAACAAAAATTGTTTACTATTATTTTAGTTGCACACATACACTGCAATAGTTGTTGTAGTGTGAGCAGTAAAATACTAACAAACACCATTATGTCAATTTGTGAGAAAAGTACAATTTAATGGGCAAACCGAGACTGCGTCCAGACGATATCAAGCCAGACGAGTGGAGACCAGACGAGACACACTACATTAGCGCCATTAGCGTCGATTTTCATCTGTTTATCGGAGAACGCATCGTTTTCTTTAATTTTAGAAATCTTACTTTGAATTTTAGAAATATATTTCAAAAATGAACTAATTCAGGTAATTCAAAAGGTCTTCCCCTTCCCCTGCTTCCATCAACATGGAGGTGCTAAAGGGTTTTCGTCCATCTGGATGGCATGACTTAGCCAGTACAGTCAGTCTTTTAATTCGTGGAATAAAGGTAACGTCGTCCTATGTCTCGTACAGTTCATCATTCCATGGTCAGGGGATTTCGCAATCCCCCAACTCTCACAAAACCTTTCTCTAGAAAACTTCTAGCTTCCACAGCCTCTAGAAGGACGATAATGATTACCGATTTTTTGTGCTTGGATCTTTGTTCTTAGAGATAGAACTTTAATTTGGCTCTGCATTGGATTTCGGGTTTGACATTGTTGTTGGTATTAATGCTGGTTCCTATATAGAGAGAATCATCTGCGATATCAAAATTATGGCTGTCAACAGTAATCAGGGAGCCCTACGATGCAAATTAAATGACTGTTTGTTAGATGGCAAGAAATATTTCGTCTTGTCCAATCAACAGAGCTACCGGTGCAGTTGTTGAGGCCAGTTATGTAAATACCGTCAGCAGGCGGTTAGGTGGAAGAGAAAGAGTCACCTTATTTGAAACCCTGTTTAGTATATAACAGCTTGGAGAGGACCTACCTTATTCTGACGGAGCTTTTGGTATTATCCAGCGTCAGTTCCCATATTCGTATAAGTTTTGCGGGGATAACAAATACAATTCCCCGTTTCATGCTATTGCAGACAGTCCACCGAAAGGTGTCGCTTCCTTGAACTATCAGTTCTGAAGACTCAATACCCCACGTATTGCATCCTCTTGCCGAGCTCCTCCTCCAATCTGTGGTGTTGGGTCTTGATGTTTTTCCAACAAATAGAGGGATCTACAGTATATACTAAGCCGTCTCCGAACCGTCGATGGATTTTTATGAGGAGCTTTGATTTTCATGTCAGAAATAGAATAAAAGGACCTCTTCTAAAGGTCGTATGAATAAAAGCGCTCCAGCTTTGAAAGTATTCAAAGTGTAGCTTGTGGAAGCAAAGGAAGGGTAAGCCCTTCACTGCGTCGCAAGGTTCAAGAGGAGAGCGACCTGGTTTCGCCCAACGAAAAGAAGTAAGGATTGATGCGCTCTAGCTGATTCTGCTATAATCGCATAAGCGGCCAAATAAAGAAGAAGACAAATTTGAGAACAACTAGGCTCTTAATTTGCTAAAAGCTCAATAAAAACATTTTATAACAATTTTCTTGTGAATTTTTGCTCTGAAATCAACTCTGCGTAAAGAGAACAAAAACGCTCCGCACTAATTGGCTCATCACACGCTTGCATTCGGTAACCACACCACATAACGGTATGCATTTGCAACCACAATTCTCGAATATTTCCTTCATTACCATTATTTGTAACATATTTTTAGGCATGACACTTGAACAATTTTATTACACGCCTTAACAAGGAAGCAATTCACATTCGCTTATACGCTTTTGTACAAAATACCGTTAAATAACAGCTGCCTGCACCAGCACACAGGTGGCCGACACTCGTTAGTCATGGCACTTTTATGGGTTAAATGCTATGAAGCAATCAATAAATTTTCCACCCACACCACGCCTACTACCATATTGTACATATGATCGACTGACGGACCACTCGAAACCAGTTTGCAGGACAGGAGTGTTGATGGTGACAAGTTGCAAGAGATGAACCAGGAGCAGCGGCAGCAACACTAACCGCTTGATTAAAAGCCTTCCATTGCAGTGCCGAAGTGAAACAATTGACCATACTGACAGCCAGCTCGGTTGGCTAACCAAAGCAAGTGACGACGATGAAGACGACGAGTTAGCTTGTGACGTTGGTTGGTTGGTGGGTGGAAACTGTGGCCAGGCAGAGCGTCAGCCAGACAGTCGCCGAGGCAGCCAGCTAGCTAGACAGACAGCCAAATTAAATGCAAATCTGCCAACGACTGCACTAGCAACGCACAAGTCAAGGAAGTGTATTGAAAGAAAGAGAGAAAGAGAAAGAGAGAGAGAGACACAGAGACACAAAGAGCGCGGGTGTAGAGGCGATAAAAGTGAACAACTGCTGTCACCTGTTGACACAAAGTCCGACACTCGCACACTGCCAGTGCATATACTCGGCTTAACGCGAAAGTGTGGGTAAAAAGCATAGAGACGCGAGCGGCATACTTCGTTGGCAGGTAACGTGTTAATGTCACAACAGAGACGCACACACACACACACACGTGCGGTCTCACACCGACTCGCACCGGGGACATACTAAGGGACGACAAACTTGAGCAGCTGGCGTGGTCTGGCGGCAATGGATGACAGCAGCTGCTCGCTCGACTGTGGCTATCTCTACGAGAGGACACACATAACCACATTTACACGTATATATTGTTGTTTATTGTTGTAAAATGGAAAATGGAAATATTATAGCCGACTTGAAAATTGAAAGTTTCGTTGTGGTTTGGAATTTTGTGGCACATTTATGTTGCATAAGAAGAGTGTCCCTTAAGTAAATACTATCAACACCACTACCACCAACAACAACAACAACAACAACCACAAATCGGTTCAGTATAGGCCGTGTAGGTTGAAAGGCTAATCAAAAATTTTTTGGTTAAGCAAATGGTTCTTGCATACTTGTATACACGTATGTATGTGTGAGAATATGAGTGGGAGCTCGAATGTGTGTGTGTGTGTGTGTGTGGGTGTGTGCGTGTGCGTACGTGTGTGTGTCCGTAGTGAACGGAAGCTGTCAAGCTCAGTGGATTTTACGCACTGTTGGATAAGCAATTTGCAAAATGTCCAAACCAATAACATACAACAACAACAATAACAACAACAACAAATGCAGCGCACAAAAGTCAAATACCGTAAGGATAACAACAAGGATAACAACGTGGTTAGTTGGTGTCAACTAAAGGATAAACAAAAATGTACAATAAAGAAGAAGAAGCAGCAGCAGCAACATCGGAAGAAGAAGCAGAAGAAGAAGCAGCAGCAGATAGTTAATGGCTGGGCAAGCAAAGACAAAAAAAAACGAAACGCCAGGAAAATGCATTGAAAGACGAGAAATTTTGATAACATTGGCAGCAACAACAATGATGTTTGCGGCACACACAAAAAAAAAACGAGACCAACAACAAAAAAGCAACAAAACAACATTAAATGCAATTATCCTTGCAGTGTTGCATGTAAATTGATTTTCCTAACAATTTTTTCTTAAATTTTTTTTTTGTTGTTGGATTCCTCATTTTCACCGTTTGTATGTATGTATAGTATGTCAACGTTGGTACGATACGATATGCATGTATTTGCTTAGCCAGCCAAAAGGTGTGAATTTATCAGCATAAATGGAGAAAGTGGCCCGTGAAATTGTTAGCTTAAGAGACCTTATACGCTTCGGTTGCTCGGTATGTCAGCTGTTGGCAACTACTGCATGTATGTGTGTGTGTGTGTATATAGTTATGAGAATTTTTGTTGCATAGAAATAATTGGAATCTTCTAAGGAATTTTTGTGGTTTGCTTACCATTTTTTCTAAATTCTTTTTTATTTTATTTTTTTCTAATTTTTTTTTTATTTTATTTTACTTTTTGCTTTGCTTTTATTCACCTGCAGGCAATTACATGTATCAATTAATAAAATTTTGTAGAATTTTTCAGCAATGAAATTGAGTTTCGGTTTGAAAATGTAATAAACGCATAGAAGTGTGTGTTGTAAATTTAAAAAAAAAATTCTCCTTTATTATTTTGTTGTGTGAACTTCATAAAATGTTGTTCAAAATTTTTAATGGAAATACATACACACATATGTACATTTATGTTCACATATACATATGTAAAAGTAAAAGATTTTACACTCTGCTGTGACCCACTTTTTAATATGAAGTGCTTTTATACTACTAAAAATGTCAGAGTAGGAATTAATTTTGAGAATTTTAATGGAGAAAAGTTCCTTCCTTCGCTATTACAGTCAGATCCTTCTTCAACTGGTCTTTCCAACTGAGTGGAGGTCTTCCTTTTCCTTTGCTTCTACAACGAAAACTTCCAAAGCTGGAGTATTGGCCATCCGAACCACATGTCCCAGCCAAAATAGTCGCTGTTTCTTGATTCACTGAACTATGGCAATGACGCCGTACATCTCGTATAGCTCATCGTTCCATCGGCTGCGGAACACACCGTTGCCAACGCACAGAGAAGCATAAATCTTACGCAAGCATTTCTCTCCAAAACTCCTAACGCCGACTCAATAAATGTAGTTATAGTCCAATCCTCTGTACCATATTTTGTAGAGTTTAGTCTTCCGTCGAGGGAGGACTTTACCTTTCAATTGCGTAGTCAGTCCAAAGTTGGCAAGAGGGATTCTGCGTTGAATATCAAGGCTGACACTGTTGTTGATGTTAATGCCGGTTCCAAGATAGAATTTCAAATTTATGTGTATCGTTAAATGGAATATTTGAAATTGGGCATAAGCTAAAGCTATATATAGAGCTCCTCCTCCACTTTGTGGTTTTGCATCTTGATGTTTTTCCAACAAATGGAGGATTCTACAGCTTATTCTAAGCCGCCTCCGAATGGCTGGTGGATTCTTATGTGAAACTTTGATTCCCTGTCAGAAATAGACCCGCAGGCTTGGCATTACCTCCCAAACCTAATAAAAACAATTACTTTTTTATAATTTCGGATGTTGGTCCGGTGAGAAATCGAGCCCTGGACTTCCGAATGGCACTACGCAAAGCTAACCACTCGGCTATTGCAGTTGCCTTATAATGGCTTTAAGAAAACTCTCAAGATTATTAATAAAATTGTCTCGTCTCGAAAGAACAGCGCGGAGTTAAAACTAAAACTTTAAACCCGTTTTTCTCACAATCTTTTTTAAAAATTAAGCTAGATTGGCTAAGATAGAATGTACATCGGAAAACGACTACTCCTAAAGGCGCGCTGGGAAAATCTACATCACCGGCTTATGTGTCGATAAATTAATATTTTTTGAAAACATATTTTTTGAAAGATGTACTAAAAATTAAATTAAATATTCTCTGCTCACATTTTCACAAAAGATCACAAAAACCCTAACCCAATTAGAATGTGTTATGAATGGTATAAGCTCTCTCTCTCTCTCTTTCTCTCTCTATCTCACACTCTCTCTCTTACTCTCTCTCTCTCCTATCTCTCTCTCTCTCGCTTGGTCGAAAGTGTGTTATTATTTACTTGTTTCTGATATTTGTTATTATTTTTTATTTTTCTCTGTGGTCAATCACGTAATAACGGCAAACTAGAGTTGTTGTATGTTGTTGTACAGCCAACCACTTCAACCATTCAAAAACATGCCCCAATCTTATTTCGAAAATGTTACTAGCAATTTTTATGGATTTTCTTTTGCCTACTTTATGATGAAACATAAAAATGACTACATGTACTTATATTGTACAATACGTACGTGTATGTGTATGTGTAGATACGAGTATGTACATGGATGAGTTGGATGCCATAGGCATTGGAAATTAAATGCCAAAAAAAATCCATAAATTGCCACTTATGACGCTAGAGCGCATCGTAAATTAATTTTCCAACTTCAGCCATACAGTTCGAACGTGATTCACTTCAATATACATATGTATGCATGTATGTGTGTGTGTGTGTGTGTGTGTGTAGAGTGTAGATGAAAATGCAGTAAAGTGCTTCTTTTGACAGCAAATGTCATTGGTCAAACCTCATTTGAGCGCTGGGCACACTGGCTACCCGTCTGACTAGCTGGCTGACCGGTTGGTTTGTGGCGCCACAAAGTGTTGAAACGAAAAGAACTTATCAACGTCATCGTCTACTTCATAAGGATAACTAGTGGTAGAAGATGTAAATTTTTAAACTCGTAGCTTTGGTCAGTCAGTTGGTTCAGGTGGTTTTGTTGGTAAGTAGTAAGAACGGCAAAGCAATTGCTACGGTCTTTTTATTATTATTTTTTTTTTTTGTAATCTCATTTTTTTTTCTATGTACATTTTGTGGTAAAGCTTTTGTGGCAACAACTTGCAAATGCAAAGCATAGGCAAGTAAATTTATTACCCAAAATCCTTACTGCTCTACAAAAACAAAAACGCCTACACTACTTGATTTCTATGCTTTTCACTATGGACACGCACACTATCACACACTTACACCCACATACTTACACACACACCTTTAAGGTTTGTATTCATAAAATAGTAGCAGGCAAAAATTGAAAGTTTCTACAAATATATGTGTGTGTGTATGATCTACACCTGTCAGTTATGAGTGGACAGTGTATGTAAGAGTGTATGGTAGCTTGTGAATCGCTCGTCCATCATTGTGGCAATAGTTAAAAGCTTTTATTAAAAATGCATTTTTCTTGCTAACCAAAAGACAAACTAAAATTTCACACACATACACACACACACACGCACACATACGTGCATTTCCATAGTAATATTTAACTTTAAAATATTCTATATTTTAGCTTACTTGCATTTGTTTGATGGATATACTCATATCTCAAAACATAAATAAATCATTATTGAAAGTGTTGTCACCCCTTAAGTGAGGAAGAGCAGTGATAGTATATACATATGTATGCATGTACATATGTATATACAATAGATAAGTGAGTAAATGCATTGCCAAGTAGATGACAAAGTTATTTTATTTTATTTTTTCTTTTTTTTTATATTATACATTTATTTATTTGAAAAAATGAAAATATGCAAACGCCCTCCCACATTTAGATTTAAAATTCTGATTAATTAAATATTATCTATTTCGAAAAGTCATATTTTGACTTTTGTTTTAATATTTTCAGTTGGTCTCCAATTATTTTTAAAATTCTTTATTTTAGTTAAGAACATACAGGAGGAGTGGAAAAGGTATACTTTGTTTATACATATAGTATATATATATGTATGTGTGTAAATATATACATTTGGGAATATTTCTACAGACATACATATGTACATACTTATACTCGTATAAAATTATATTAAGTAACTTCTTTACTAATTTGATGAATACTCATTTTCCCAAACATTACCTCACGAGCCCTCTACCCCCCCAGTTATATGGAAAGGGCGAAGAACTCTATTTCAACCCTGAGAGTTTTTAAAAGCTTCAAACAGTTCAAAGCTGTCGGTACTGATAGAATCTCTCCTGCTACCTCCTAGCCAAGACTAACGGCCAGAAAGCTGCTGTTGCTTATTTAGTGGGATTGACATTGAATCCTCCACTATGAGCTGCTCCCCTACAGTCAAACTTCGCATCAGTGCTGTTAGCAATTGGACCGCCCTGCATTGGCTAACAAGACATGATGGCAAAATCAGACCACACACATCGGCAGGACTCACCTGGAGCTCTGTGAGCTTGATTGGGAATCGTATGCATCTACTTCATAGTCCGGACCTCACACCAAGTCATTACCATCTTTTCTTTTATATGGCGAATGATTTGGCTGGTGAAGAATTGGCCTCAATGGCACAAAATAGCTATTTTAAAATTTGGTGATAGGAAATTTCATAAAAATCATACGGTTCATCCGATCATTTATCGTGCTTTATACAACACTTCTTCCAATCCTTTGAACTGAGAAACACGTAGATATCTAAGATGAGTTCTAGAGATAGCTGAACAGGAGCAGTGCTCCAACATCTTATCAAGCCTTCCTCTGTGCACTTCTTACATATATCACTGCTACTAATGCCCATTCTCCTCGGTGCCCACTCCCGGTGCCCACTCTAACAGCTATTTTTGATGACTGTAGTACATACTGCTGACGAGTCGCATATTCCGACCTCATTCGCATTCTTATAAAGTGGCTAAAAACTTTCTTTCCCACACAAAGCATGGGGTGTAAACACCTGAGGGGAATTTTTCGATCTGGAACCTAGCACGTCCCTTGACTCCCACCAGACTGTCTTGACTATCAAGTCATAGATAGTTTCGTCCATCTTAGAAGCAGTTTCCGGTCTTGAAACCGAACGCAGTATCATTCTTGCCAACAGTTGCTACTTTGGACTGAGTATACAATTGATAAAAGAAGTCCTCTCTTGACATACAATCGCCAAACACTACAAGCCGCTCATCATTCCCTTGCTGCTATATAGTATAGAAGCGTAGACGAATAGTTTATCTGCTGCATCGCGCTTAGGTTGTTTGGTTTATGGACACTTGTTAGTACTTTGCCCATTGATCAAGGCGAATACCGGAGACTGTGGAGCAAAGAGCTGGGGCGTATACTTCCTACTTTAGCATAGTTTACGCTGGCCAAGTCATGTAGTCTGTATGGATGAAAGCACTCCAGTTCTTAAGGTAATTCACGAAGTACCCACTGTGGGAGTCCGCAATAACTGAGTGGTTAGCAGGGTACACTGTCATTTATAAGACCAGGGTTCTGGTCCTGTTGTAATCAACATTTAAAAATTATAGAAAATGCATTTTGAGGAAACGTCAAGACCTCGGAGTGTATTTCTGACGTAAAATAAAAGCTCCTCGTGAAAATCCTTAGAATAAACTGAAGGTCCCACCATTTGTAGGACGAACATTAACGGTAGCCACTGGTGGAAGCAGTGAAAGACTCACTTTGTTGATAAGCTAAGATGGAGAAGGACCTAGCTTCATTTGCTGTCTTCGATTGGGGTCGAACGAGAAGGAGTAGAAACTATAAAGCTAATAAGAGGAGGAGAAATCAAGTTTCAGTAGTTCTCTCAGAATTTCTAAATATGATTTTTATTGATCTTACTTTAATGCGGAGCGTTTATTTGACGTTGATTTACTACTTCAAAACCATTTTGCAGCACTGTGCCACGTCCAAATTTCATTGCTAACAATATTCATTCAAAAATTGTCTATATGTATGGATGTATGCACGATTATGTATGTAAGAAACAAAATATGAAGAAATATTCTTCAAATAGAGAAATTAAATACAATTCTGAAAAGCTTAATAAAAGTAAATATGTACACTGAAATGTCAGCAATATTAAAATGCATCAACAACAACAATTTCCACAACAACTCCAAATATTATTAACAGAAGTATTACTTGGAAGATTCACTCAAAACAGTAAACTAAGAGCAGAGATTTGCGCACTAAGAAGCGAACGAGCAGAGTTTATTTATTTGCGAATATTTTGCAATTTAATTTTTGTATCAACAAGCAAACGACAGCAGCACACACACACACACACACAGGCATACGAATAACTGGACAAGTTGTGAAAGACACAAGACACACACACAAAAATACCAACAAACAGACAGACAGACAAACAGTCAGACAGGCTGGAAAACAAGCCTGAACAAATACAAATACAAGAAAAAGGAGAAGAAGAAGAAGAAGAAGAACAACAAGCAGAAGAAGTTCGTTGAGTAAATGAAGCTGCGCCTAGTTGAGTTGGCTTGACTGGTGTTCCATTTCAGAAATTCAATTCGAGATACAAGCAAAATTTGCAATGCAACGATGTGGCAACATGTAGCAAGCAGGCAAGCGGCAGGCAACCAGACAAAGTGCCAACAAGCGGACACCGGATGCTGCAGCAACACCAACACCAACACCAACAGCCACACCAGCGCAAGTACTGCCAACTGAAGCCGCTGCTCGTAATCAAGTTGCACTTGAAGCCAACAACCGAACAACCGAACAACCTAACCAAGCCAACGCCGCTACAACACCCACTCATCAGCAGGCAGCGGTTCGGCATGCTGAACTCAAATTTCATGCATCACTTCCGCATTCAAAACGCTTGAGTGCGCGTAGGAATCGAAGGAATCCAAGGCGTTTGATGCTGCGCCAGTTGAAAGTGCAGCGTCCAAGGCAAACGGCACATTGAAATAATTTTACTTCTTATTAATTTTCCCAGACGCAGCGGCCCTGTGAGTGTGGTTGAACAAGTTATCGCCGTGTTAAAATTGACATTTGAAGTCAAGTTGTGAGGGGAGGAGGGGGGGCGCTGTGTAGTGCGTGTCCAGCGAGGGGTGAAAGTTAAGAGTACAGTTCGCGAAGTTTTCCAACTCCCGCACAAGTTGTCATGTACTCGTATTTATGCGTATTGAAAGGAAAGTCGTTAGAAATTCAAATATTTTTATTTCATTAACCAAACAAGTTGACGTGTCAATCGCAAATTGCTGCAGCTAAACTATGATAATTAAATGTTGCACACACGCTCCGTTGAGCAATTGCCGTGTCAAAAGTTGATCGTCTTTGACTTCTGCCACATACTCGTACATAGACGTTAGCAATTAAGACATAAGAAATTTTCTTCATCTATTTTCCTGGCTTAATTGCGTATTGTGGCTCTCTGCAGGACTTTATTTATTTTAATGAATACGAAAATACTTTTTTTTCCATTATAATTTTTAACTAAGACGTCGCATTTGGAGACAACATTCACTATATGAGTATTATTATTTGTAATAATTTACTGTAACTGCTTCAATATCAGTTGTCAAATCTTAAAAAAAAATTAAAATAAAATAGCCCATTGACTAGGAATGGGCTACTGTCTGAGTATTGCTCTTCTCAAGGTTTTCCACTGGAACCTTTGTATTATATAAAGACTTACCGCGTAGGCTGTACCCCATAAGTAGATTCCATATATGGTATATCCATATCGGTTTTATAATTGCATTTTAGAGAAAACTTTGTTTTCAAGGCTGAGCCCAGATTTATTGCTTAAAAGCCAATGGAAAATTTAAGCTTTCGCTGCATCTTTTTGGACGGAAATGTGTCGCTTCCAAGTTAATCGTCTATCCAAGTGCATGTCAAGGTATGAGATTTCGTTAGCTTGTGGGATAGGCATATTGTTGAGCTTGACAATAGGGCACGTTTTTGACCTTAATGTAAATGTGATGTGTTTGCACTTCTTCAACTAGTTTAAGGTGCTGCTCTACCAGTATGTCGACTAAGTATAGCAGTATCATTCGCAAAAGTTGATGTGATTACTTTGTCACTCACTAGGAATGCCTGCAGTGAACAAAATATACAATATTGGTCCAAGAACACTACCCCGCGGAACACCTGTCGTGATTGGATACTCTTCTGTTATGTATTCATTTACTTTTACTGTGAATCGCCTGTTGGATAAAGAGGATTCAAGGATGTTGTGGAACATTATAGGTAAGGATTGTTGAATTTAATGAATGAGCCCATCATGCCATCAATGTTTTCGCCACATCAATAAAACGGCTGCGAAAACCAAATTAATACGTGGGAATAAGGTTATTTTGATGTAGAAAAGAATTAATTTTTGATAGCAGCACTTTTTCGAAAAGTTTTGATTGGCAAGGCAACAGGTTGTTTCGTGGTTCTGGCCCATAAACCATAACGCAGTCTTAATGGTACTTCAGTGATTACTGGCGGTCCGATCGCATTATCTTGGATACCACACCAGAAACCCACGATGTGAGATAATGCGTTCACCAAAAGTTTCCTTCAATATATTAATTGTTCCGTTTGCCATATGACATATAGCGCTGTCTGTGGTCATCAACATCGTTCAATTCAGGCACAAAAAAGTCATTAATCATGGCTGTACAGCGTTTCCCATTGACCTGAATATTACCGCAGCCGTAATTTTTAAGAAATATAAATCCAGGATACTGCACTATGGACAGAGGCACATCAAACAGAGATTTTTGAGGTTGTAACGCCGTATCAATACTGGTTTGCGGATGTAACATTTTTGATTTTATATTAACGTACCCATTCAACGGCAAGTTATGTCGACTGAATATGACACACTCTATGGCCTAGGTGAGACCGCATGCGGTCAGGTCCTCATAAACCAACCAACCAGCCCAGTCAAGTCTGTTCAATAAAAAATTGTAAGTTAAAATGAGCATAAATAAGTATTAGCTGTCAAAAAGACCAGATCTTAACGTCCGTCTAATTTTTATGAGGAGATTTTTTTTCATACCAGTACTCAGAAGTCTTGACATTCCCTGCCGAGGGACGAACGCAATTAGAAAAATTATTTTTCTATAACATTAGAGGTTGGTCGAACCAAGACCATCAGAATGGAACTATTCGGCTATTACGGCCGTCGAATTTAACTATTTGAAATTTCCAGTGAGGGCCTCCATTGGCAATAACTATAAGTAATGCATAAGGACGACCGCTTGATGTGTGGAATGCGTTTGGAAAATCCTCGCTACGCTCATGGGGTTAAGAGATGGGGGAGTTATATATAGAACAAAAATCTGAAAGTGTGCATAGTTGGTTTAAAAATAATTTAGATGGGCACAGCTACCACCTGCCTTGAACTTTAATTGGGAAAAAGGTGATCCATTAAAGGTAATATTACAAAATGGGTATCAAACCGAAGTTTTAGAAAAGGTCTTAGCAAGAAAATACTTTTCAGCAGCCTAGCCACCTGTTTAAAAAACTATTTTATAGAATTTCTAAGATACATTATGGATTATACATTACTATGTGAATATCGGTTTATCGATTAATGGAGAAATTTTTAAAGAGAGTTGCCAAATATTTCAAAATTCGATTTAAATTATTTTAACAACTTATATGAGATATTAGATTCCTAAAAGATATGTTCAAAGCTTACAGTGGAACATGTTTTCGGGGGATGTGCCCTTTAAAATTTTAATAACAACCGAATCGTTAAGATAATAAATATCGTTATCAAGCTGAAGGTATTTAAAAAAAAAGATCTTGGACTATTATTATTTTTTAATATTTGATTTGGTGTTGGATATCGCTAGCAAAAAGAAAAGAGTGAAATTCGCACACATACATACATACATATATGCATCCCTCGCTACAACGGAATTGCTTCAACTTCAATAGAAATTGATAAATGATGCTCGTATGTGCGGTTTTTGACGATATTGTACCAATTAGGTACACAACAACGACCACAGACGCGTCATATTTGAAGACACACACACATAGAAACATATCATACAAGAATTTTACCGTTAGTACGCAAGCTTCATTATATATGCTATCTTTCAGGTGCGCCGCTACAATAATGGCGCCGCAGACGCACAAGTGGCTTTCATCTGCAATGATCAGTGTTTATATATGTATGTATGTATGTATGTATATATATGCGCAAGCAGTGTGCTCCATCAGCGTCAATCAGCATCACTCATACGCCCCAGCATACAATTTTCCACAAACCACTTTTCCATCTAAATGCATACTAGTACATACGTGTACATATGTACATACATACTTATATGCACATCAACATCTATACATACTATACTCGTACATACATATTTTGTTTGTTTTCTGTGTTGCAAATCATTTCCAATGTGTCTTTCATGCGTTCCCTTTGCGCCACTGCACTCATTACACCGTTATTCTTCTTCAGGTACATTGCGTCATCTGTATTGTTGCAAAGTGTGTGTTTGCTTGTGTGTGTGTGTGTGTGTGTGTGAATGTTTAGGATTTGTGGTAATTTCTCATCTATTTGCGTGCTGCCACAATGCATCAGCGTTCGCCAATTATGAAAGCGTTGAAAGCAAAATACAACAAAAACTGCAACATTGGCAACAACAGCCGAGAAGTGCGCTCTAAATGAGCCATGTTCGTTTGGCTTGGCTTGGCTTGGCTTGGCTGGGTCTTTGAACAACCCGTCAACTCAAATCAAATGTGTGTCGTCATTTAAAGGCTTCGCAGTCGCGCACTACGCCGTGTCTCGTGCATAAAAACTATGACTATGAGAAAACAAATGGCAGCAGTCAAAGTTATCGACTTCACCCCGTCCGCTGTTGCACTTCCGCTTTGGATCGACCGAATGGAGCTGCCGTGCGAATATCTTGCCGCGGTTATTGCGCTACAGAAATATCCAATCAACTCATATGAATGTATGTGCGTATGTGCGTACGTAAGTTGCATGCAACGCTGCTATTAGCCACAACTGCCAAGCGCTACCCTCCAGCTCGTTTAGAACAGCAGCAGCAGCATGTTTCGCGCTTCATGGCAGAGCTCATTAAAAGTTCAGCATTCATGAATGTCAGTTTGTATTAGTTCTTAAGTGTGTCTGTGTGGGTGTGTTATACATACCATAAAACCTTTGCAACACTTCAACAATTCCAACTATACAACTCTATCCATATACGAGTACATTACGTCTAACGGTCAATGACTAATCACTAGTTAAGGCTGAACACGATGAAGTTTTCTATAGTCAATCGTGGCGGCGACGACGACAGCAATGGCAATGGCGCGTTTAGTAGTCTTTGATTTAGACGCACTGATTACGGTATACACGTACAGTCCAGAAATGTTCTTCCTCAATGAGCTCGCAGTATGCTTTGCACTTCACCACCATCAATTGTTGATAAATACCAGGTACCGTAGATTTTCTAGCTAGAAAATATTTTCGCATAAAACCAATACAAAACAGTTTCACATGTGCTGAGGATAGGAAGCGTAGATGTAAGTAGCTCTACATAGCATTCGCATTGAAATTGAAGCGCGACCAATTGTCTTTAAAACTACTGGGGTGACTGGTGGAATGTAGCAGGAATACTAGGGGCTGCAGTGATGTGTCTTCACAACGAAAAATTGCAGCAATTTAAATCATACTCAGGGTATACCTCAACATTTAGGGCACTATCGCAGAGATATCAACCACAGAACTTAGGCTTAAGACAAAGAGACACAGAAAACTTGACTTGACAAAAATGGAATTTTCAATTATTGGAATCTATGTGCGAGTTTTGCTGTGCAAGCAGTTCCTTTTGGGATGCTACCGTAGGGAACACCCCAATAGGCACCTTATTGAAGCTCAACCTCCAGCTAAACACATCAGAAGGGGAGTACTTGACATGAAGGACCCCATCCAGCAACATGTGCATCAGAACTGAACGTCATTCACCAGGAGTCAGTCAACACCTTCAAAGATTCCCTTCCCGTGAATGGCGTACTCGGAGCAAAAGCACCACCTAATGCAGACAAAGAGCTCGAGCTGCTTCGAGAGACCCGCGTGACTCTGGCACAAATTAGGTCTGGATTCTGTAGCAGGTTAAACTGCCCTGCCCTGCATGTGGAGAGTCTCCGCACGATACTAACCACTTTTTTACATTCCCCCTTAAGTCGACACATCTAACCCCCCTCTCCCTCTGGTCCAATCCCGTCGAAACAGCACGTTTCCTGGACCTCCCATTAGATGACTCAGGCGAATTAGATTAATTAAACCTCTCCCCAAGCGGATCTAGTGAATTTCGTTGCTTGTGTGGCACGTAACACCGCCTTCTTGAAATTAAACGTTATCCAGGTCAATACCATGCACCTCCGGCCATAAAAAAAATCTTTAATCATCTCCTGATAGCGCAATCCATTCACCGTAACTGTTGCTCTAGCCCCATTTTAGAAGCAGCAAGGTCCAATGACGCCGTCGGACCATAATTCACACCAAGCATTTACACGAGAAGGATCGAGAGAGTTCCTAATCATAGATCTTGGTTTTTCCTAGCCACAGATACGTAAGGTTTGCTTGGCTACGTCAGCCATCGAGGTGGAAATGAGTCTCACCATTCAAGATGATTTTTCGATGAAATTCCGGATCATTTTCGTGTATTTCAAAGACTTAATCAGCAAAGACACGACGTTGTTGATGATCGACCGGCTTGAGTTCTTGTGTTAACTGAACCTTATAAGCCTTAAGGCCAAAGTCTTTATGCAAAATACAGTGTGGCCAATCGACTGGCCCAAAACGTGAAATTATCTGTTCGTCGAAGTGTTCTCGCAATAAATCTATTGATTGATGCGAGGTGTGTGGGAAGTGGCGCCGTCTTATTGAAACCAAATGTCGCCAAGATCACGAGCATCGAATAGTAGGTTATTATGACACGATAGCGTTCGCCATTGGCGATTAAATTCGCCATTTATGGTTGATTGGCCACCGATGATTCCACCGGCCCTTAAACCACACCAAAACGTTGTTTTTTTCTAGATGAAATGACAGCTCTTGAATCGCTTCTGGTTGCTCTTAATGCCAAATGCGGCAATTTTCCCTCTTTACATACCCATTGAACCAGAAATGAGCCTCATCGCTGAATAACATTTGGTTTGAAAACGTCGGCTCTTCATGGAACTTTTCACAGACGGCGCCGTAACGACTCCCCTTCTTTGCTCGATTTAGTTTTTATTTTAATAATATTGTAAAATTAATTTTAATATTAATACTCTTAAGAATAGTTGTTTCAAAAGAGATATGTATGTATACATAGGTATATATGATATGGCAAATAAATTTATATTCACATTCATTACATCTTACTTACTTTATATATATGTAGATAAACCGATGAATGATCTTCTGAAATACATATTTACATGATAAATACACTTATACACTTATACATAAGAAAAAATCTATTTTACTTCACTAAAGCTATACATACATATAGGTATACTTTTCTAATATGGAACACTTAAAAAGTCTGTAAAAGTTCTGCTCAGCAGAATATGGCAATTGGGAATCTCTTCACTTCTCCGCAATCAATAACAAAATTCGATTCATCAAATCATTGGCAACCGTCTCATTCAGCGTATTCAGGCGCGCAGCCAAAAAGTCACCGAATTTGGTATAGAGTATTTCACGAGCCGAAGGCTGACTTGGCTTTGTCAACATGCCCATTGTGTATGTGCTTGCGGCCGAGAGACGCCCATCATCCAACATATCAACATCCGGATCGTCGAGATCATCTAATTCCAGATCGCCTTCAGCGAAATCCTCATCAATGATCAGACTTGCCGAGGAAGGTGGCAAATGGGCTTTAGATTGACTTTTAAAAACACCATTGTTATTGTTGTTGTTGTTGTTGTTAGTATTGCTGAGATGCATGGCAAGCGGTTTCGGAAGTGAATTTAAATTTGAATTGTGTTTGTACTTGACAGCTGCTGGTGTGGGTGATGCGTTGCGACGCGGCGAATAAGATGAATTGTGCTCATTAATGGTCACCGTAGTGAGCGAAAGCGTATCCGGTGAATCGGGTTCATCTTTAATGTAAATCGACGGTGAGCTCGAAGCGGATGAGTGTGAACTCGAAATGGCTACCAAAGCATGGGTGCCCGGTGGTGCAGGTAGTGATGGTGGTTGTTGTTGTTGTAGCTTTAACTTCAGCTGCGTTGGCTGTAAAGGCGTTTGGCGATGTTGTTGCTGTTGTTGCTGTTGTGAGGGGAGCCTGCTATCGTCAGCTAATATAGGATTGCCATTACCGAGATTTTGTATTGTGGACAACGCATTCGCGTTTATGTTGAGTATCACATCTGGAGGTTGTTGTTGTTGTTGTTGCTGCTGCTGTTGCTGTTGTTGAGTGCCAATTAATGTTGGCATATGTGGACTGTGCGGTGTATGTGGCTGTGTTGTTGGTGCACTTGCCGTAAGCGTCAATTGTTGCATTTGTGGCAAGCACAAGCCGATCGGCTGCTGCTGCTGCAACGACTGGTATGGCGGCGGCGGCTGTTGTTGTTGCTGCTGCTGCTGTTTTTGCTCACTTTCATGCGCCAACTGTTGATTGTTGGGATTGTTCGGATCGTTCGGCGCGAAATATTGATACTCATCGATGGCGCTGCTATTATTATTGCTATGCTGTGCTTGCTGCAGTTGTTGTTGTTGTTGTTGAGTATTAGCCTCGGCAGCGGTTTTATTGCGTTCACGTGATCTAAAAGGTACAAAAAACAAGATAAATTAATTTTTTTTTTTTTCATATTAATTTATTGATTTATTTAAATATCTTATGTGCAAACTTACTTCCGCTCCCTTATGACTTCTTTGAGAAAAGCCATCGCATCGTAATACTCCCACTTGGACTTGAAGCGTACACCCAACATCTTCTCATGATTCAACTCGCGCCGAAATATCTCACGCAGTGAGGTGAACGTGCGCTGCACTCGTTCGCCGCTCACGCCGAACACGCGCCCAAGCTCATTCCATTTCAGCGCCTTCTTCTTATCCGACCGCTTGTAGTGCGGCAGGCGACAGTCCCAGAGTATGGGATTCAGGCGCACCAGCTCGATGAGACGCCTCTTTTCGATGTTGTGGCGTGAGAATGCCATCTCACCCACATTTGGTGTTGGCTCAGCCTCAATGGCCGCTATTTTGCTATTTATTAGCACTATTTTTTATGCCAAAGATTGACTTGAAAACTTCACCGCCCGTAACTACTTATGTAAATACCGTTAGATCACGCTGATGTGCGCTTAAATGCAGTTTTTACTTTTAATAGCCGCGGATTTAACACTTTTCTTACCAAACGCAATGCAACGTTCTTTGTGTATTCACTTTATCTAACTGTTATCTATCTGCACACAACGAAAATACAATCTGCTTTACACACACATACTATACATACGCACATACGAGTATATGCATTTATACATTAAACTGCATTTGTCACTGTTGTGTATTGCGCATTGGCAACAATAGTTTGGCAGCGCTCTCTCAATTACTTCGCTCACCGTCACTCTCTCTCTCGCCGTGTCGCTCTATTAACGTTTTTGGTATGAGTTCCGTTAACTTTTGTAGTACACTTGTGGGTGTTGCAACCGTTAAGTTAATATGCGCTAGTATTGGTGTGGCAGTAACTCTACCAATAATTGTACTGCGCAGACGCCGCTCTATGGTGGATGCTACAATGAGAGAAAAGCGGAAAATTAATGTTGGAAAATTATTCAAGACTACGGTTAATATAAATTAGACTTAATAAGCAATAATGATTAGCGAAAGGTGGGGATAGACTTTATTTATAATTTATATGTACAAAGGCATACATATGCATACATACATGTGTATGTGTATGTTGAATGTGTCGTGCAACAGCATACCTATGTGTTTCTAAAGGAATATATTCTCCTTGGCAACACACAACTTTAAGTAGCATCACACCTTATTAATAATGCAATTGCATGTAAAATAATTTTAATTATTCAAGGTTAATGACCTTCTGTATAAAGCCGGTCGGCATTTGTATTTACACTGTCTGCATGCTGGAAATAATTAGATATGTACGAGTATATGGATAGATATTTTAACTCAACAATATTAGGCAACCAATGTAGGTGTGGAAATTTGGAAAATATTCTTTGAAGAAGAGAAGAAGTTTATTAAAGAAATCATAATTAAATAATACAAGAAAGAAACAAAAAACAGCTTAAGAGTAGTGAAATGGATATACAAGGGTATGGAGCTGAAAATTTTAGAAAATGTTGGTACCAAAATGAAACTTCGATGCTGTAAGCTTCAAATAACACAAAAATTTCTAAATAAAACAAAGAATCAAAGTAATGGTTTAGCCGTACTGAAAAACAGTGTTCGATTCCTGGTTATATAGAAAATTACGGACTGCTCTCGGCAGAGAATGTTCTGCGCTCTGAGTGTATTTCTGACATGAACTAAAAAAGCTTCTCATAAAAACCCATCGGTCGTTCCAAGGCGGCTTAGAATCAGCTATAGGTCCCCCCATTTATTGGAAATGTTAATGTCATCCACCTAACATGCCCAAGGTATATCTTATGTGCACTTAAAGTCTCCGATCGACACTAAACGTCTCTTTGTCATCTTGAACCAACTCCTCTAATATCTATCTCCCTGCGATCAGAATATAACGAAAAATACCATTTCTTTGTTTCAACTAAAAGTGATCCTAACAAAATAAAACCTAAATAAGATTACTGAATTGCTAAAACAACTACAAAAACACGCGTCATATTTCATTTAAATTCCCTTCGATTTCTTGAATTATTTTTTTCCCTAAAATTCTTTTCTTTTTTTTTGCATTTACCGATTATGATTCATTTGATTGTTAAAATTGTATTTAAATGAGTTTCCGCTGTTTTGAGAGAGATGGCGTGAACATGGCTTACATTAGAATTCGCAGATGATAACCGACTTGAAAATTCGCTTACTCATTCCGAAACAAGATAATCTATCAAATATTTTGATCCAAAAATGTCAAAATTTTAGGGAAATTGCTTAATTTGCGGTAATTTTGATTGAAGCTACTTTGTTGTAGGAAAAACTGTATCAATATTACTCCAGATAATGATCGCTAACATGTTGCCGCCCCATCGAAAAAGTATTTAAAAATACCTGATTGGGAAATACTATCCTACCTACCGCATTCGTCAGACATTGCGCCGTCCGACTTTTCAAATACGGCGGCGGAGAACTGATAGAAAGATGAAAAGATGTGAAACGATTGGATCCTAAGTGTGTTATAACAAACCGACACCAAATACCGTGGCATAAGCCTCCTCGATATTGCTTACAAGGTCCTATCGAGCGTATGTGAAGGACTACAGCCTACCGTCAACAAGCTGTTTGGGCCTAATCAGTGTGACTATTGACCAGATATTCGCCATGCCTCTAATCTAGTAAAAGATCAACCCTTTCGTCTGTCGATTTTAAAGCAGCTTTTGAGAGTACGAAAAGGTGCTGCCTCCACACCTGCAACTCCTGAATTCCTGAATTTCCGGGTCGGGAAGGGCCTCGAAGAGCAGTTCGTTATCAAACGAGATTTCAGACAAGGTGATTCATTATCCTGTGACTTTTTAATTTCTTCTGGCGTACAAAGACGATATTGACATTATTGACCTCAACAACTACGCCATGCTTTCTCCAGACTACACGTAGATAAAGAAGTGAAGTATGGATCTCGTAGTGAATGTGGGCAAGACGAAATGCCTCGTATTCAGCCATCACGTGCTCGACTCAGCTCCCACGACGCTGTTGACAGTCTTAACTTTGAAGTCGTAGATCATTTCGTCTATCTGGGAACCAGCATTAACACCAACAATAATGTCAGCCTTTAAAAAAGAAGAAAAGAGAGGAAGGCCTTGCGTAAGATTTATGGTTCTCTGGTCAAGATGTACGGTCACATTGACATGGTTTAACAACAACAACAAGAATGCGCCAGTTTTGAAAGCTTTCAATGCAGTATTCGCCGGTGGAAGCAGAGAGATAGGGGAAGACCTCCACTCCGTTGGTCTCCTCAGGTGGAGAGGGATTTGGCTGCACTTGGTATTTCCGATTGCCGCCAAACAGTGAAGAAATGGATGTGAGGGGCGGACTAGGCTATAAACGCTTAAGCGGGCTCTAAGCCAGTAAAGAAGAAGAAAAATCATTAATACTTAGCTGTGCTTCTTTTGAAGACGCTGAGCGATATTCATTCCAAATTCTCAGAATATGAAGATTAAATACTTTATCTACATACAAAGAGAGGGTGAAGTAAAGCTAGGTTTAACTTTTTCTCTGGCAAAGTTGAGATACGAATGAAATTAGATGATAACTGAGCCTCGTAATACAATACATCATATTTCCACAATTCCAAAACAGGCATGAACATTTTTAGATAAACAATGTTTTTTCTATTTAACGTAATATAATATTATGGCATATTTCTTCTCCGTTGCACGTTGCACAGAATGTACCGTCAATATTTTCTTACCAACTGGATCGTGTAGCCCACAAAATAGAAAACTGCTGAGCAAACGTGTGGTGTTGCGTTTTCGCTTTATGAATTTGTGTTTTTGTTTTTTTTTTTCAAATTTTTGTTATTGGAGCCTTGCTAGCTTTCTCGGTACATATGTACGTTGCAATGTGTTGGCGATGCTGCTAATACTTTAGTGGCACTTTGTGGCTCATATTGTTGTTGTACAAATGCTGAAAACTAAAAATACGCCAAATGTCACTGTTAAAATGTACAAAGTAGCAACTGAATTGCAGAAACTTGAGGTAAATGATAATTTTGAGTGCTTCGAATGAAGTTGTGAGTGGAGTGATACTACAATTATAGGGTAAATATAATAGTTAACGGACGATATATATATTTTTTTTTAACTTTGTACTCAATTTGCTATCATACTAATAATTATGTCAAAACATTTGATACCAATTAAGGATCTTTAATTAATTCTTAATTGACTGAGATTGGAAATTTTTATAAATATTACTTAGTTTTCTCGTCCTTTGCAAAATAAGCCGAATTTCTCGACTAAGCGAACGTTTTTTTTTAATCATCGGACAACCAAAATCCAAAGAGAGAGGAGTAGGTGATCGAAACTACATTTCAGGGTAGATATTTTCCACATCTATGTAAATAAGTCCGCATATCCGTAAAGTAGCTCACCACGACCTTCCAGAAGGGCGAATATCTATCTATCTGAATGAAACTAGTAGTAAAGGTATTTTAAAAATAAAAATAATATGTAATATGTATGAACTTAGTAAAATATTAGGTGTAGTAAAAAGAGATCCATTATTTTTCCAAAAGATGGCGTTATTTATCTGTATCTCACGTTGTACGACCATTCGTTAGATGGAGTTAGAAAGATGACATTTCGTACTGAAAAAGCTTTTCTGACAGTTTTGAGATTGGTTGATTCAGTATATTGGTCCGTAAGATGTGACTGGACACTATTCCTTTGAAAACGACAATGGCGAGACAGTCACACGACTTGGATGGTATGTGGTTTCAACAAGAAACACGAACGAATATGGCTACAATGCGAGAGAAACTTCCCGACCGATAAACCGTTAACTCTTGAGCATTTTAAAAAGAAACTTTTGTCAAGTTATGGCTGGGAAACCGCCCAATATGTGCCAAAAAGTGGTCGAAAATTACCTCAAACGAAGCGAATTTCGCAAAAATTCACGAGGCGGTCATTTGAATGATCTAGTGTTTCATACATATATGTATGTATAATGCCAAGGTTCAAACTTTATGATAAAAAATAAATTTTATAAAAAAAAATATACATTTTATTTACGTTTATTTTCGAAACCGCAAAATGGATAAACTTGTATTTAACTAGGCTTGCATATATATTTTATTAAAATTTGTACTTATACATATTTATGGATGAACAAGTATAAACAAACAAATGCATTTAAAATTTATACTTAAAATAAAAATTATATAAAAAGTATATGTATATAAAGATACGCATATATGTACACACATATGTACATATATAAATTTAATAAAGTATGCAAAAAAAAGTAATATCGAAGTATTTTTTTCCTAAAAAAATTCTTAAAAAATCATCTCCTTACCACCAGCGTTTGCTCGCTTAATATCCATACATACATACATAAATGCTAAGTAAAAAAAAAAACAGCTTTCTTCTAAAGTCGTAGCGACGACACTAGCCTATGCAAAATACTACACAACTTTTTATTAACAACAATAAAATTCAATTTATTTCAATTAACAACAAATGCGAGCAGAAAACGCTT
The DNA here is from genome assembly GCA_037013455.1 of Ceratitis rosa. NCBI lineage: Eukaryota > Metazoa > Arthropoda > Insecta > Diptera > Tephritidae > Ceratitis > Ceratitis rosa. The sequence goes on from JAWMAG010000041.1 coordinate 3,050,682, forward strand.
TAACAAAAACAGCCACAAACAACTGAACAACGAAAGTGAATAACAATCTCAACAACGACCATGACAACAATGATGCATAGCAACAAAAACAACAAGAACATTGAACAACAAAGGCACAAGCAATGAACGTTTCAGTTGTAAAGTTGATTAAGTTTGATTATTTTTTTTTAATTTTATTTTAATTTTATTTACTAAAATTTCTTACCTTTTTTTTTTGTTGTAAATGAGAACTTTTAATTTCACTTTTCAACACTTTTTTAATAATTAATTAAATACCAATAATTTATTGAGCCTTATGCACCAAATGAGATATTTGTAAATTCAAACATATGAATATGTATGTAGTATCTGTGTTATTTTTGTTAGCAACTTAGAACTTTCTGCCAACACTTTCGTTCGCAGCAAACGCCCTGCAACAACTACTATCGTCGCGGTCACTACAATTTGCCACCACAATTCGCATAAACACATGCGCTTACATACATACATACATACATACATACATACATGTGTACATATGTAGAAACGCACACTCGTATGCCATCTTAAATATATTTGTAACAAAAGCAACAAATTTTCACAACAACCAAAGCAGGCAAAAAAGCAAAAACAATCAACCAACAAATCGCATACACATAATCAACGAAAAGCATACAAACATTTATATATATGTATATACGACACATAACGATACTCAAGAGAGTCGCATGTCTCGGAGAGTTGCAGATAGAGATTACAATAACAATAAAAAATACATACATACATATATGTATATAGTATATGAAAAGAATTCAATGTTCAAATCAGCTGAGGCAAAATCACATTTGCAACAACAACAACAATAACAATAATCATATCATACCATACATAGTTTTACTTACTACATAAACAGTTAATCAACGACATTTAAATGCAATCAACGGATGCTGTACGATTCTTGGACTCTCGCTCTCTATTTGGCGGCTCAGCAGCAGCAACAACAACAACAGCAAAGCGCATTAACCAACTACTGTGAGCGTGATAACGAGTGGGAGCGTAAATATTTTAAATAGCAAATTTTGATATGAGTGCATGTGTTGTTGTTGTTGTTGTTTATGTCATATCAAACCAAAATTTATTAAGTTCGCTTGCATTTTGGTAAACAACTGGCGTTGGCTGTTATTTCATTTCTCCAGATGTCAATTTGTATGCACGTAAATATGTATATATGTATACATATAGATACGTATAATAGTCAGCGTCAGTTAAATATTATATCAATCTGACTTTATTGTGACCAGCATTGATAGTTATTATGCCACAGACAGTGCTGAAATTTCACCGAATTTCAATTCACCCACCAGACTTAGGCTCCTCCGTCAGGGCTTAGCAGATACATACATATGTATGTGTAAGATGAAGACCCCATGCGAAGTCCGATCTATCTACTCTACCGCTTCCTCTGTTGCACCCAATTAATAGAGCTTCGAGATCTTTTGTGTATAGAAATGTATGAAATAACCTGATCAGAGATGCCACTGGATTTTAATAAATGAATTTATACGGTCTAGAAAGAGCATGGAATCAATGTGGAAATCTTGAAACCGATTTCCAGAGTATACTAGATGTATGGAGGGAAGACTTCTTCCGCCTGCTGAATGACAGTGAATATTCAACAACCGGAGATGCCGAAACCGAAACCCCAACCGATTATGACGAGGTTTGAATAGCGATTGCCCGCTTAGAAAACCACAAAACGGCTGGAGCCGATGGCTTATCGGCTGAGCTATTTAAACAAGGCAGTGAAGAACTGATAAGGGGCATACATCAGATTCTTTGAGGCATATGGTCGGACGAAAACATGTCCAACTATTAAAACTTAAGTGTTTTAAACTTAAGTGTGGTCTGCCCAATCAATAAAATAGGCGATCCCACAGTCTGCGTGAGATTAGCCTCCTAAATATCGCATGTAAGGTCCTATCGAGCGTATTGTGAGACAAACTGATTCGACCTTATCAAAGTGGGTTTAAACCTGGTAAATCTGTCATATACCATATATGCTGGAATAGACCCGAGAAAGAGGCTCGAACCACACCACCTCTTCGTTGATTTTAAAGTAGCCATTGACAGCACTAAAAGGAGCTGCCCCTACGCCGCTATGACTGACTTTGGTATCCTCCCAAAACTTATAAGAACATGTAAACGGACGCTGATAACAACAGAAGCCCACTCAGAATTTGGAAGAACCTCTCCGAGACGAGACCGCAGACGATGGAACTATGAACTGTACGAGTTATTCGGTGGCATTGATATACCTAGTTCAGCGGTTACGCTGGCTAGACCCTGTCATGAGTATGAATGAAAGTTTTCCATGGAGTACCCTCCGGTGGAAGAAGAGGAACAGGAAGACCTCCCCCTCGTTGGAAGGATCAGGTGAAGAGTGACCTGGTTTCACTTGCTATCTTCAACTGACGCCAAACAGCGAAGAGAATAACCGAATGGCATACTATTGCTTGTTCGTGGTGCCCTCAACAAAGAAAAACGAAAGAGGAGACCAGCATTTATTAAAATTTGTTTTAGTTGCGATCACCACTCGGCAAGGATTACTACAGAGTGGAAGAAGTACATAAAAGGTGATCATATATCAGCCTTGTAACCGTTAAAGTGATTTTTCTGCCGAGCTCCTCCTCCAATTTGTGGTTTGGGTCTGGATGTTTTTCCAACAAATGAAGGGACCTACAGTTTATAATAAGCCGCCTTCTGAACGGCTGATAGTTTTTTAGTCGGCGGTTTTCGCCATCAAAACTACGGGTTAATGACTTGTCCATAGAGCATGTAGTCCTTCCGGAACCCGTCCTTGCCTTCATTTTCATTTGAAGAAAACTTCGTAGCCTTGTTCTCACCACCTCCCGACGGTTAAGTTGCTATAGTGCAGCATTTAAATTAACCCTTAACCCGTGTTACAGGGTATTTGGCTATTCTTCTTTCTATAGGGTATCCAAAAAAATTAAGGCAAGATTTTAGTGAAATAGAAAACACAGCTTTTAGTCTTAGGGCTGTGATTTTTCTTTGAATAATGAACTATATAAGACAGTTTGAGCGTTAAAAATCGCTAATGAGTCGCCATATGTCTCATACAATAAAATTCTTTAAATTTGTTTATACCCAAACACACACCAAGAATTGGTAGCAAAATAATTATTGGTAAACACAATACAAAAGTGGCAACACCAATCATACTCGCTCTCTTTAAGCTTCTCATTTGTATTATATTTTGTTGATTTTATTTATGTATTTGCAAGTAGATTTGTGTTTATATGTACATATATATGTGCATGCATATACATATTCACATAGCTGTATACACGAGTACATGAGAATGGTAAACTTTATGCGAGAGCGCTGAGAAAGAGAATTACAGAGCGATGTTGAATGTTGATGTGTGTGGGTGGTAGTATTGAGTTGGTAGTAGGTGCCACTGATAAATAAACATACATACATATAAATTGTTGAAAAGCGCTGTGTTGGTAATCAATGCAAACAATTCCAAGTCCATGAATCGAATTAAAAGTTGTAGTTTTTTAAATCATACTTATGGATTGGCAACTACAGACTACTATTAAAAATTGATTCAAAAGTAACAAGTAAAAATAGAAATTAAATACCAACAAAGAGAGAAGAACTGTTTTGGTCAGGCTTAAGTCTTTATATCTTTGAGGCCATATCAAATATATGGTATTTAATTTTAGGATTAAGTATTAATTTTCATGTTTGAAAGATTGGTTTGAGGAGGCTACAGCTAAAGTTTTCACTGCTCGACTGTGAAGAAGCTCGAAAAGTTTTCGGACGCTTAATTGCCGGCCGAGCTATTCAAATACGGCGTCGAAGAACTGACAAGCTGCTTGGAACCTAAGTATGCTCTGCTTAATCGACAAAAAGAGGGATACCGCAGTCTGCACCAATTACCATGGTTCAAGCCTCGCCAACATAGCATATAAGGTCGTATCGAGCGTATTGTGTGAAAGACTTAATTAAGTCCATTCTTAAGTATCGTCGATTTTAAAGCAGCCTTCATATCACGAAAAGTAGCTGCCTCTACGGCTACAAGACACAGCTTCAACCACTAATCGTAGAGACCTGAAACTTGGGGAGTGTATTCTGTGTATGACGTATGAAAAACGACTTTCCGGGAAGTGAATCCGGGACCGATCAAATTATTTTTAAATCGTTTGTTTTACAAGAAATTCGGGACGGTAGCAGTTAACCTTTGGGAACACTTTTTCTTCCGGAAAGTGGACTGGGGCTGATCAATTTGAAGCATTTTCAATTATTATTTATGGCCTTCAGTAAAGACCTGAGCCTCACTAAGCCTATTTAAGAGGATATGTACAGGACAGCTGTATCACCTGTTGCCCCTGATGCTAAAAATAGGAAATTGTGATTTCCCGGAACTGAATAACACTTTAATTGTACCTGAAATGAGCATTAGGAACGATTTGCAGCACCAATTCTGTTACTCTGCTATATAAATCTACCAAAATTATGTAATAGTACCAGATTACGGGTGAAAGTATTGCATTAAAATAAACAAAGTTCAAGGTCAAACTCTTAAGGTAAAAGGAGTAGACTTAAGAAAAAGCTTCTTCTCCCATGGTCAGTTGTATGTGGCATGCTCCAGAGTAAGTTTGCAAAGTAGCCTGGTGATTCCAGCATCCCACGGAAGAACAAAAAACTAGGTGTAGTACTTCGTTTTCATCAAAATACATATGTATATTATAATGTTATTTTATTTTTCTGTTTACTTAAGCTTTACAATTATATATTTTATAAATATTAAAAAAAATTCATATAATAATTTATGTAATTATGTGGTTAAGGAAATATGCAAGTGAATACTTTTAAGGCCAGGTTCCTACAAAAAAGGTTTTTTTTTTAAACAAATTTTATTTATTTAAAAAAAAATATTTATAAATGACAGTTCTTTTAAATGGCGGCTTTTAAAATAACTGCTGAATGTTCGTGAGGATTTACCGCTTTTATACTTACTTCTTGGTCTTGCGGACTGTCGGGACTGATTCTATATTATTTCTAAGCGTATTTTCTAGCAATTTACAGAAAAAAATTTCAATTTTTTTGAAATTATTTAGAGGAACCTGGCATTTTATATTGTATAATACGAGTATATGTATGTATGTTATATTACACTTGTTCTTTTGTATTAATCCAAATGAATAGAATATTCGTGTATATTCAAGAATGTTTGCGACCGAATAATCAGCGTCTTTAGATGAGTATATGCATGTATGTATGTATAATCAAATCCAATTGTCAACAGCATCTTATAAATAATCGAGCAACAAAAGCTTGTAAAATATAATAACAACTTAAATGTAAGTAAAAACGAAAACAAAGAAACAAACATAAAAACAGTTATCAATAAAACGAATCATAATAATAATTGTAATAATAATACTCTTAATAATAACATATGTATGCAAGTAAATATATTTAGGAAAAAAGGCAGTACATTTTTATTTTATTATTAAACAAAAAGCAGCTACGACGCTCAAGCAGCTCAATGCAACGAATTAACAAACACATTAACAATCTCATGAATGCACCGTCCGTCCGTCCGTTGGCTGCGCGGCCCAAGTGAGCGAACGGCAGCGATAAAAGAATCATATACAATATTATCAATGGACTCAATGAAAACCAAAAAAAAAAAAGAAAAGCAAAAAAAAAAACATTGTTAAGAAATGAGAAACGACAATTAACTAAAGAAGCTATCTGAGTATCTAAATAAACAGAAGCGATGCTGTTTTAATGAGCAAAATTCACTCAGTGAAATGTTTTTTGTTTGTTCCGGCGCCATTTATTTTAGTAACTAATACAAATTATGGAGCACATATTTTATTAAAAGTCTCCGAGATCGACATAGTCAAAAACAGCATTTTTCCACTTTTAAATTGCTTAAAAAATTTTTTGAACTTTAAAACTATTCACTGAGTGTTTACAGGTTATTCTTACAGTCAAATATGATAATACCGTAATTAATATGAATATTAATAATATTACTACAATACAATGTGAATATCATATGAAATTGGTAAATCGCTATGCATAAGATAAATATACAAATCAATATTGAATATTCAATGGTAAACAAGTATTCATTACGCTTATTGACAGCAGCGCATCAGTTTGGCAAATAACAACATTGGGGAAAGCAGTCAACTAAAATTATTTATGATCATAAAATATGAATTTCCCTACCTTACGGTGAATGTAGTCAAATAAACCTCAATATAAATATATAGGTATGTATGTATACACAATTATATATGTACATAGATATGCTTAAAAAATAAAATTACACCTAAATATAACATTTGTGAAATGTACACTTCCATACAAAATACACCAATAATTTCCATTGTTCCATAACAGTCAAGAGAGAAATAAAAATGTAGTTATTTTATTAAATTATTTTATTAATTTTTTATTAAATTATTTAATTTCAATAAATTAAATTATTGTAGATAATTTTAATATTTATTTTTAAGAATATTATTTTCTTCATATTTCGACATTGGTGAAAACACCAAGTACGGTCCGGTCCTTTTTTACCTGATCTTTCCAACTAGTAAACCATCAAGACGCAAAACCACAAACTGAAAGAGGGGCTCTGCCGAAAGTCGCTTCAGCGGTTACAAAGAGTCAGTTTTGATTTGCTTTTTTATTTCTTTAAAGGAAAAAATGCAGCGCAGAAAAGGAAAGACTGCTTTATTTTCCATCGCAACTGTATAAATGTGCATAGAGATAATGTCAGTTGGAGTAAAAACAATAAGAGCAATAATTACATATAATTAATAATTATAAAATATATAACCAATCCAAATGTGCTAGCAAACATCAACACTAACAACAACACTAAAAACAACAGCAACAATCACAGCAAAATCAAATCATAAAATCGTAGGTGTTAAAGTGCGTATATATGAAGTGAAATAAATATACATACGAAAGTACATATACATGCATATATACAATACACATTTATTTATTTGCACTTGTTATCGCTTCACATACATACATACCTATGTATTTCCAATATTTGATTTTGTTGCTTTTCAGTCGTCATCGTCACACCAACACATTGCCATTGTTCATTGCTTTTGTTTTAGGTAGTTGACTAATTCTTATTACTTATGTTGTTGTTGTTATTGTTGTTATCGTAATACATTCTGTTTATCTGTTATGCATTAAATTGAATTCGGAAATAATCGCATTAAGTCTTTCACCGAATAATGAGAATGAGTTTGACTTGGACTGTGTAAGTGTCCATTGAGCGTTGGTCAAAGGTCTGTCTGTAAGCGTTGACTGGAATCGAAAATACAATTCTTAAATTATAAATTGATTCCATTATAAGTAGGTATTTCACAGCTGCAAATGATATTCGAAATTATGGATGTATTTCTATTCAGACTGTGCTCCACCTTAACCAAGTAAGCAGCGCCTACCTTTTCTCCTCTAAGTCTGCTGAAGAATTGAAGAATTGTAATTATGATTTGTGATAAAGCTGAGAATTTGCATTGAGACTTTCTTCAATTTAATTTCCTTTGGTACAGTCACAAATTAATTGCAATTTACACACACATATACATATATTTTAGTGTTACTGTTGGAACGAGAGGATTTAAAAATGTTGAGGTCACCTTGCTTAAATGCCGAAGATGTAAAATGCAGCGGAGTTGCCGTATGTCGAGAAACCCTGAAAGACGTACGCACTGCACAGAATCTCCAGAATGCTTGCCTAAAAGATGGAAATTATAATCACCTATACTACACGATGTGGTTTTGGATTCTACAGTCATCTTGGTTAGGCTTAACATACGCTATTAAATATATTTAACTCGTTTTCTCGTTATAAAGACTATCTCGCAAATACCGATGGCAAATTTTCAAATATTTCCTAACCCAGCCATTGAACTTCTAACCTATGTGAGTGGGGAAATAAACACCCTAAACGTCCCGCTCTTCCCAAAGAACAAATCAAATGGCATATCAACGAATTTGTCTATCATGAAATCACTATCTCACCGGTGTGCCTTTCAGTGTCACGAAATCCTGCGAATTAAATACATATTCGGCCGATCTCCTCCTCTTATTTGCGTTGTGTGTCTTGAAGATTGTCCAAGAAATGGAAGGCCCCACAGTTTACTCTTAGCAGCCTCTGAACGTCTGATAGTTTAGATAGTCTGATTAGTCTGATAGAAAACACTCAGAGAACTTGACATTCGCCGCCGAGGGGTGTCCGCAATTAGAAAAATCTGACAAATCTGAAAAATTAAAGCTTCTCATAAAAATCCGTCAGCCGTTCGAAGACGGCTTGGAATAAACTCTAGGTCCTTCCTCTTTTATTGGAAAAGTATGAAGACACACACCGCAAATCGGAGGAGGAGCTAGGCCGAAAACCGTTTCAGTGGTTCAAAGCGCCAATTATATATATTATATTTAGAAACTACAACTGGCGGACCACCAAACAAACTCTATATTAGCAACAACATATTGGTAGAGATGATAAATATTCGAACTGGATCTGAGTTATATATAGCCTAGTCTATAATTGACAAGCAAGACCGCTGAATCAGATTGGCACAAGCAGGTGAACTTACAAGCTAATTTCTTATTTAAGTAGATCGATGGAAAGAAGATAGGCAGGCCCCCCTTTCCCGATTTCTTGTACGACTGTCCGGATCACGAAGAACATGAGGCAGAAGCAATGTTTCGTTGTCCAAAATATTTGTCAGTTAGCACTAAGGGTTTGAAAGAAAATGCTTTCCCCAGGGACTTTACAAAAGGTATTACAGATACCGTGAGATATCTGTAAAAGTTTAAGACTAGCTGATATGTTAAGGCACCAAACTCTTTAATAACAATTGCAATTGTGAGGTCATGTCGAATTTAAATATGGCACGATACCAGTTGTTCCAATGGAAAAAAGCTACCATCTTGATTCATAAGCTCGTTCTTTCCCAACTCATATAACAGCCCATCAGCAGAGTGGAGCGGAAACAAGATCTTTCCGCCTATCCTACATCTACTACTTTCGGAGTCTGTTTATTATATATAATATACAAAGCGAAGTTAATAGAGTAGAGACAACAGGCTGGATTCCCGCTTCAAATAAGGACTCAGCGTTGGCTACATAAGAGCTTAATGAGTTGGTATACACCAGGGTACAAAGAGCTAGTGCTCTTTGAGCGAATATTGAGCACAGGGTCTAATAAACCTACCAACTAAGAACCGGAAAGAGAAATGGACAATAATAAGTGCATAATTTCTTTACAATCATTGCTAGTAGCGTCTGAAACTAAATACTTAGCAAACCTCGTTGGTATCCAAAACATCTCCTCGCGGTAGGAAGACAAAAAGACAGTTGCGAAAAATTTTTCTACGGGCGAGTGAATGATTCTAGAAAATGCCAGTGGAGGAGCATTTAGGCGACTAGTTTTTGTAAAACTTAGACACACTTTGCTCATAAATGAGATGACCTTTCCTGCCTCCTTATCCATCCCCTTCGACTTTTTAATGAATTTTATGAAGTCACATAATTTAGTTTCCGATTCTTCATAAGAGCTACTCTAAAGACTCGTATACTTCGACTCAGCTTGAATCGCCTCCTTTCAACATGATGTCTTCAGCTCATGCCGCGCAGTGGTTCGAAGTTGGATCCCAAGACGATTTAACGGTAATATAAGTGATTTAACCTTGCTTAATAACCATTATTAAATGATTTAATACCCCAAATGAACCAGTCGCGCTTGGTACAACAAATGTCAAGTTAAACTTTGCATTTCTGCCTCTCAAAAAGGTATACACTTTAAACGTAAATTTAATTAATTTCAGTCGCTTTTGAACAATTACTTTTTCCTTAATAAACTCAGAATTGGCTTACAAAACCACTGAACTCAAATTCGTTCAAGTGAACTTTGCAAACAAATTCTCATACACTTTATTACTTAACAAATAGACATTTAGAATACATATTTATAGACGGCCTCAGCGTTTTCCATTTTCCATTTTCTATTTATCATTTTTCTTTTTATTTATATTTCGATTATTTTTTGTTTAGCTTATTCTTTATTCTGTTTACTTTGCCTGCTTTTGGCCAATATTATAATTTAACGCTATTGCCATTTCCGCTGAGGCTGCGGCTGCCTCCCAAGCTCATGGTTGGCTTCTTGAGTAGCTGCTAACCAACACTAACCGCTTTACATTGACCGCGCTCGCTGCTCCCTCTCTCGCAAAGTAAGCGCAAATAAATTCCGAATAATATTGCAAAAGTTTTGCCACCGCGACTGTGGCAAGACGAGACGTGGGCCGCCGGCATATTCTTCGTATACCGTTATACCGTTGCATCAGCGCAACAGCCAACTAACTAGTTGCTAATGCCAATAGTGAAGGAGCCTAAAAACTTTCGGAGAAATGTGACCATGCAGCGTAAGTTTTCGCTTCGCAGCGCACATTGTAAGACCGAAGCGAAGAAATTGGATTTCGCGTTTCGTGAAAATATACTGAAAATTCGATTGAAAATTTGCATCTTCGGCCCACATCCATATTATAACCACTACATTGGAGGTTGATTTCATTGTGTACCGCTCTGCCACACGCCCTACATTACCACAGCCCAAATTTTCCAATCAGTTTTAGATATTCTTGTGGACTCAGCCCGCTGCTCGCTCCCAAACTCCCCTTTATCCAACTCTATTGTTTACATTTATTTTCGCCTGCAATTTAGTAAATTTGATTTGACGTTTCCTTCACAAACGCCAATAAGTATTCCACAACTAACAACAATTGGTCGGTATGTTTGCGAAATATTATGAAATTGGAAAAAAATTGTGGTGATCATCAATTTGCCCGAAGCCTTGGTGATTTTCATAATTTTTTTAAATTAATGAACTAAAAATACAATGGCATGGATTAAGGAATATCTAAATACCTTAATAAAAATTCTATAAAAATAATTTAAATTCAACTAAAGTAATAAATATAACTACAATTGAATAAAATGACAAAATAAAAAGAAATCAAGTGGAAAGAAATTAAATTAAATGAAATTAAGCAAACTAAAAAATGAAAGAAAATAAAAACGAAGAAAATATTGTATAAGAAAATAAAATAAATAAATATAACTAAAACAAGTTAAAATTAATTAAATTAATTTAAATTAAATTAAAAGAAACAAAATAAAAAATTTAGATAAAATAAAATAGCATAAAACAAAATAAAGTAAAATTATATAAACAAATAAAATGAAATACAATAAATCAAAATATAATAAAATAAAATAAATAAAATAATATAATATAAAACAAAGTAAATAAAATGAAAAAAAAAACAAAATAAAATAGAATAGAATAAAAGAAAATAAAATAAAATTAGATTAAATAATTTTGATATAAAATATAATAAAATAAAATAACTTAAATAAAATTAAATAAATTAAAATAATATAAAATAAAACAAAATAAAATTTAATAAAATCAGATTAAGTTAAATTAAATACAATAAATTAAAATAAAAAAAAAATTAAATAAAATAAAACGAAATAAATAAAATAAAATTGAATAAAATAAGGTTAAATTAAATTAAATTAAATTAATTAAAATAAAACAAAATAAGAAATGAAATAAAATAAAATAAAATATGATAAAATAAAATTAAATTAAACAAAATAACCAAATGAAATGATATAATTAAAATAAATTAAATAAATTAAAATAAAATTAAATTAAAGTAAACAGCATAAAATAAATAAAAAATTAAGTAACATAACATAAAATAAAACTAAATTAAATAAAATTAGATTGAATTATATAAAGTAAAATAAAACGAATTTCAATAAAATTATAAATTAAATAATAGGCGGACACTACTAAATCAACTTGGCTCGTCATTCTGACCCTATCGGCATAAATTGTAATAAGTCTATCTCTTCACCTTCTGGTACCTGCATACTTCGGACCAAAATTAACACACCATTTAATGTTCATTAAAAATATTATAATAAACAAATATTAAATTATAACGAACAACAAATTATAGCAGAAATAACTTAATAGGAGAGAGTTTTCAGCTGATTGCGCCCAGGTGTTTTGTGACGGTTAGCTATCGGGCTTCCTTTATTGATATGGGAATACACATTGCTAAACTCACCTGAAATAAACTGGTTCTGATATATTGCAAAATGAAAAATTGCAGCAACTCTAGTTTTTTGAATAATTTTTTATTCTTGCTTGCAACTTAAACTAAATTCTACAACTAACGAATGCATGTGTGATTATATCTTTCGAACAAATAACAAAAATTTCACAACACTCAATTCCATTTGCGTTTCAATTCATATCTTTTCGGGAGAGAGTACATTTCATTGATTCAATTTATTGACGATGACGGTATCTGAAACGACGCACAGTCTTATACCGATAACCGTCTTGAGCCAATTCGGCGCTCTTCACCTCGGGCACTTCAGCAATATCATTGCTTGGTGGCAAGTATTCGTTGCTAGGGGCATCCACACTTTCAGCAGCGGCAACTTCTTCAGCAGCTTCAGCCTCCCGACGATGACGACGGAACTTCAGACGACGCACTGCCTTATAACGATAACCATCATCACCTAAAACGGTCTTCAATTCAGGCGCCAATTCAACTTCAACGGGCGGCAAGTATTCAGCTGACGGCAAGGAAGTCAATTCAGAGACGTCACGACGATGACGCGCACGGAATTTCAAGCGACGTACAGTTTTATAGCGGTAACCATCATCGGCAACGCGAGTTTCGGCACCCTCGGGTGGTAAATATTCAGCAGTGGGCTCAGCAACTGGTGGCAAATATTCGACGGAAGGAGCTTCACGACGGTGGCGGTGCACCTTGAAACGTCTCACTGTCTTATAGCGGTAACCATCATCGGCAACACGTGTTTCAGCGCCCTCTGGTGGTATATATTCGGCGGAAGGTTCAGCAACTGGTGGCAGATATTCCTCTGATGGCACCTCACGACGGTGACGGTACTTCAGACGACGCACAGCCTTGTAGCGATAGCCATCCTCTGCAAGTGGCGCAGTTGAGTCATCGCCGACTGGTGGCAAATATTCCGCAGATGGTTCGACACCTTCGGCAGGAACGGATTGAGCGATAGCCAGAGAGGCTAAGCATAAAGCGAAGGCAACTGCAAAGAGTTTCTGTAGAGATAAAAATCGTATAAGTAATGCATTGGAATATCGGAAAATTCAACAGGAATGCAGGACAACGACTATGAACTCACCATTGTAAACTTCCTCTATGAATTTTTCTCGTAACTATAGAACTTAACACTTCGCCGATGCTAAGCTCACTGTGACTGTTCTTTCGATGGCGTAGAATATTTATTTATAGCCAAGCATCTCAGATTCATACAATAAAACAAATATAATTGAATGCTGAAAAACTTAAAAAACTGTTTTTAAACAAACTCGCAAAATAGCAGTAAATAGCGATTACCAAATAAAAAATATAACAAAATAGAAACATCAAAAATGGTCATCACTTGAATTAAAGTTTAAGTGGCCAAGTTATTGAAAGACGCAAGTAAAGAGTTCAAAATTTTTCGATTTAATCTGTTTTTTTGCATTTTCAAATTTAATGACGTCATTGGCACTTGAGAACAAATTTGAAAGAATTATTTTTAAGCGCAAATTTGTATCAAGTTTTTGAAGTGGAATTCGACAAATCGATGTGTACCAACTGCAATGAAATAAAATAAATTTCCAAAAACAACCAACAATGATAATTCAAAGCAATTATTCGATACTTTTCCATTGACGTAGACACCGCTTACGCAATTATAGCCGAATCAGGAATAACGCGCCGTTCATCCCTTCTTTTCGCTGTTTGGCAGCAGTTGGAAAAATCTAGGGAACCTAAGGCGCTGTCCACCTAATCCTTCCAATTAAGTGCAGGTCTTCCCCTCTCTGCTTCCACCAGCGGGTGCTGCTTTCAAATCATACGTAGGATATGGCCTAGCCATGTCAATATCATCGCATAGCTCGTACAGCTCATTCCTCCAACAACTGCGGTATTCGCGTTACCAATGCGCACAGGACCATACATCGTTCGTAAAACATTTCTCTCGAAGACTGTCAAGGCCGCCTAATCGGATGTCCACATCGTCCACGTTTCAACACCATATAGTATGACGATAATGAGCTCCTATTATTTTCCCCAGCACCAAATTGAAGAAATCGCATGATAAAAAGTTACACTATCTGAAACCTCGTTTAGTACCGAACGGTTCGAAAAGTTTCTACCCAATTAAGTTTTACGGAGGTAACAAATTCAGATCTGGCGGCGTAGAGGCAATTCCTTACTATACTATCGAAAAAATCTATGACAAATTGATGTGTATCGGTGGGCCTTAGTATTGTATGATACCTCATATACGATATTTAAGAGGCTAATCTCACAGTAATTGATGAAGACCGGAGTGTCCTCTTTTTTTATGGATTGGGCAGAGCACATTCAAACTCGAATTGTCACGAAAAGTTTCGTCCGACCATACATATATATATTAGATGACTAATCCTAATAAAAATTGAGCATTACCGTATTGACATTGACTAACAATTGGTAAAAAACAAACTACTTCAGTTATCATCTAGTAAAGATTGACTTTGAATGCAGAAATTATTCCCAAACTCTTTGGTAATCTCTACTGAATGAAATTCTATGCAAGAACTTACGTAACCTTTGACGCTTTCGGAGAGAGTCTTCAAGATTGAACTGATTGGAAAATCTCAGAATACTTTAAACTAAAAATTGCTTCAATTTTTTTATATATTTGTTATGAAACAAGCTTATAAATATATGTATGTAATACTTTTTCTCCCGAAATTGGATAAAAGTCAGCGCTTAGCCTCTATTTGATTGAATTTTAGACTAATTAATAAAGAGTGTTTTCCAATGAAGCAATACTTTTTTCGAAGTTGGTACTTTTAGTAGCTGGTGTACTTGATTTATACTCCGGAATAACGTTTGCAAATCGTGCAAATTTATTTCTAAAATAATGCTCGGTTTGCGCGAAGCATCGCGCTCAGCATACAATATTCGGTCGTCATACTATAATCAACCAACAGAGTCGGTAATTCAAACAACCATGGATCGGTTTCGCACCACATTTACTCAAGTGGAAATGCAAATCCTCAGAGACACAGAGGACGCTATTGCTGTTGTAGAGCAGAGTATCGAAGAATGCCGGAATGAGTTCATCAGCCCACTCGCTGTTTGGAGCTGTGATTGGTGAGCGCATTATGTTGCGTCGTGAGCCGATTTAACACCGCTAGAGCACATCGATCTCGACTATTATCCGCCAGAAGCAGATGTCAATATTACGTAATTTTGAAATCATAATTAAAGGTTTCCGTAAAAAAAAAATAGACAAACAGAGACGGCTAGTAAGAAAAGAGTTTGCATATTAAAATCGGAATGGAAAACTCGACCCAATAAATGATTTCAATCAAGATACAATTTGAATTTAATGCAGACCAGTCTAACAGTTTGAGTGATATTTCAAGGGAATTTTGTTTTGACAAAAGTAGTCAGTCAGCAAGTTATCAACTTGCTCGATCACGGAACCCTGATCAAGCGCAGTTAGGCCAGGCCTACTGGCCCGTTGTGATACATATGTTGGTCCTTAGAAGGAGATTTCTCTCATCCTTCCACTTGGTGTATTTTGTAAAGTTTAGGAGATTAATGAGGTTATACAGATGCAAGATCTGCAAGGCAATCGAAGAAGAAATTGAATTGAGAGCAGTGGCAGAGCTAATGTTCCACCGATTCCTCCTCATCTATGTTTCTGTCGCAGCGGCAAAAGTTGTTTCAGAAATAGCCCTTTCTTTAACCATGATTTCCCACAACACAGTGTATGGTTATTATGCCGGTTGTTTTGCTTTTGAAGGTCCGGCTTAGAAGAAATAAAGACGTAGTTCTGTTCACTACTATTTTAATAGAAATTTCTTTTTTAATTCCCACCGCCTAAGAAAAATGGCTGGAAACAAATATTTTAATTAAAAAATATCCAAATTGAATATTTTATAAATCAAACAATTCTGAGCAAATCTCTTAAAATTTGTGTATTAGGGTTTCAATTATTAAGGTGGCTGTATTCAACAATTTTCAGATTATTGAATGAACAGTTTTTCAGAATTTCGGAAAAAAAATTTCATTAAAAGAAATAAGTCAGAAACTTTTGAATTGAATAAATTTTATTATTCTTGCGTTTTATTATTAAACATTAAAAACTAATTGTAAATCCCAATTAGCACACGTGGGAAGGTTTCGTATACATTTTTTTTTTACATCTAAACGATATGAAAGGTTCTTGTAATACTCAAAATCACATTTCATAAATCTATATCTACACACAATCATGTCATTTAGCATTAAATCAGGCTCGCATTATGTTTTCAGTAATTGTATACACAGTGGTTCAATCTATTGACGATGACGGTATCTGAAACGACGCACAGTCTTATACCGATAACCGTCTTGAGCCAATTCGGCGCTCTTCACCTGGGGCACTTCAGCAATATCATTGCTTGGTGGCAAGTATTCGTTGCTAGGGGCATCCACACTTTCAGCAGCGGCAACTTCTTCAGCAGCTTCAACCTCCCGACGATGACGACGGAACTTCAGACGACGCACTGCCTTATAACGATAACCATCATCACCTAAAACTGTCTTCAATTCAGGCGCCAATTCAACTTCAACGGGCGGCAAATATTCAGCTGATGGCAAGGAAGTCAATTCAGAGACATCACGACGATGACGCGCACGGAATTTCAAGCGACGTACAGTCTTATAACGGTAACCATCATCGGCGACGCGAGTTTCGGCACCCTCTGGTGGTAAATATTCAGCAGTGGGCTCAGCAACTGGTGGCAAATATTCGACGGAAGGAGCTTCGCGACGGTGACGATGTACCTTAAAACGTCTCACTGTCTTATAGCGGTAACCATCATCGGCAACACGTGTTTCAGCGCCCTCTGGTGGTATATATTCGGCGGAAGGTTCAGAAACTGGTGGCAGATATTCCTCTGATGGCACCTCACGACGGTGACGGTACTTCAAACGACGCACA
This sequence comes from Ceratitis rosa, assembly GCA_037013455.1. Classification (NCBI taxonomy): domain Eukaryota; kingdom Metazoa; phylum Arthropoda; class Insecta; order Diptera; family Tephritidae; genus Ceratitis; species Ceratitis rosa. The sequence continues at coordinate 3,067,840 of JAWMAG010000041.1, forward strand.
GCCTTATAGCGATAGCCATCCTCTGCAAGTGGCGCAGTTGAGTCATCACCGACTGGTGGCAAATATTCGGCGGTTGGTTCGACGGCACTTTCGGCTGGTACCGATTGTGCTATGGCGAATGCAACGAAGCAGGCAGCGAGTGTGACTGCGAGGAGTTTCTATGGATGTAAAGGATGTTTGAATTTATATGAAGAGCGGAAAGTTTTGATGCGGAACTTACCATTTTGTGTTGTATATATTAATTTATTATTATGTAAGATGGATGTCCTTTCGATATAGTTTAGCTTACAATGAATTCTCAGTTTTGAACTTAACACTTGGCAGTTGCTAAACTCAATGATGCTTTTACCCGGTTGGCGTAGAGTATTTATAGTTGATTGGAGAGCCAAGAAATTTGAGGAAACATTTTGCAAAACTACTGAAAAGAATTGTAAGTACTTAAGTACCGATGAATACGGGTTCTAATTGCGTTACGCGTTCGATTTGTTGAGGTAACCAAATAATTAAAAAAAAAAATACAAAAAAGTTAAAAAAAAAATAATTTTAAAAATTAAAAAAAAAAAAATATTTAATAAAGAAATGGATGGTCTTAATTTACTTATTTTTATTAAAATGGCAGCGTTAAAAATGGTAACAGCTTCAAGTGGACATCAAGTGGCCAAATTATGAAATGTTAACATTCACATATATGTATGTACTCATGTACTTAAATATGTACATCTATCAACAATTCAGCTAACAAATTATAGCATCACTATTTTGGCTATAAAAAATTTTGAATTTTTAGTTCTTCTTCGTAGAATTATTCATTTTTATTACTGTTTTGAAGCGCACTTGTGCAAATTTGATAGAATTATTAATATAATATTTGAACACAAATCATTTTTTTTTTGTTTTGTTCAACACGTTCCTCAAGTGGCCTATAGTTCAGCGTTGGTCAACAGCACACGTGCATACAAACATACATAGGTATGTACATCTACTCACATGTAATTTGGTTACATTTTGTTAACCGCGAACCGGCCGGTTGAATGGCGCGCTGACCGACCGTACGCTGTAATTGGCTACCGTACGCTTGATTCCTCTTCAAATCATTAAATCGAGCAATTCATAGTTTACAATTCTATTTTTGAGTGTAGCATAAATGATCATACATACAAAACTAATATATTTGCTGACGTAAATAACGTGAAAGTATTAACGAATGCCAACCCCCACATTAGTGGTTATAAAAAATAAAAATAAAATAAAAAAAAAATTAAAATTAAAATGTAAAATAATAAAAAATAATAAAAAATAAAAAATTAAACATTAAATAAAGTAATGAAAAGTCCAAATCATTTTTGTTTTGAGCTCATCTCTATACCTACAACCAAGATTTTTAGTTGCTAAGTTCTCTTTATTACATTCTCAAGTTCATCCGCACTCATTTGTTTAAGTTTGATTTTAAGAAAAAAAAAACTGAATTACAAGAAAAAATTACAACATTTTTATTATTAAGTGCTATTGTCTTCCTATAATGTAATCTAGTTTTTACAAAACAGGGAGATGCGCAAATACATATGTAAATTCAGCGTAGAATAATTTCAATAAATTTGGCCATAATTGACCTTGGCTAAAGTAGAGTGCCCTTAGCCATATCCGTGATACATTTCAAATGATTTCACTATTAATTTTAGATATGAGAGGCATGGCATAATTTTTAAGCTAAATAATAAATATAATTTTTATCTACTTTTACTTTTTGAAAGAGCTCAAAGGTTGGTAGGCTTAAGGAACACCATAAATACGCAGCAATTTTAGACATGTGATTTTCAACAAAAAATAAAATGTATGTAATTTAAATTTATAGCCAAGAGTTTAGTTTTATTATAAAGATAAGGGCTTGTCATTATGTTTTAAAAATTATTTTGTTCCAGTGACCGCCACGACTGGCTCGAATAAATTCCAGCCGTAAGACCCAATATACGACCACTTTTTGTAGCAATTAGGGTGGTATAACAGCAGCAGCGCACCGAATATTCTTGTCCAAATCGTCAATCGTATCGGACTTATCTGTATAGACAAGCGATTTCACATAATCCCACAAAAAATTGTCCAGCAGTGTCAAATCGCATGATCTTGATGGCCACGCGTTCACCCAAAAGTTTCCTTCAATATATAAATTGTTCAATTATACGTAGCTGTATGGCATGTAGCGCTGTCTTGTCAGAACCCAAGATCGTCCACATCAACATCCACCAAACCAGCAAAGAAAAAGTCAATAGTATAATGGCTCTATGAGGATGACTGAAACGTTTTGGCGGCTGAATTTTTGAAGAAATATGGACCAATAATTATCTCTGTCCATAGAGCACACCTAATAGTGGCTTTTTGAGGATGTGACGACGTCTAAACAATGGCTTATGAATTATTATCCCTTTTTGTAAGTTCGCAAAATAAGAGCCTTCCGCAAAATCTTCCATAAAGCAGATGGGCACAGCTCCAATTTTTGCGCGCGATGGCGGATGGACGTCTTCGAACGTCTTTAAAGATGACTGAAAGCATTGTTGCTAAAGCCGAGTATTCATGTGCTTCTAAAACCTGGTGAAACCATTAAAGGGGATTCGCTACTGTTAACAACTCATCAAACTGAAGCGAGCGATTGCCGAAAAACATTCAGAATTTGCGACCAAACACGAGGCAATAATTTTCAATAAGTGGAAGGGCGGCTGGAAAATTGATACGGTTTTGATAAAACCATACATCAAATGGAGGTATCGGGAGAACCAAGCATGCAGATCAATTGAAATTCTATGTGATGTTTATCAAATACAAAAATTATACAAAAGCGGGCAGAGAACAACAATCTGTGGAACCCTTACTTTAATCTTACGAATTATAAATTTTGATCTCGAAATTCTACCGAGAAAAGTTCGCTCTCAAAGCCGCTTTTGGTTAAGGTCATGGACTATCTGGGTGTTTATGGCATTAAATGCGGTTGTGGTGCTGTGCACTTTTCGGGCTGAGCCTTCTGGACTCAGATGGTATGTGACGGAGTGGCGGAATCACTCTAACCATTTTCCACATGCCGAGTATTATTAGAGTGGTCAAAGACTGCTTTGGTAAAGTAGTTTACTACCAGTGGACTCAGATGTTCTATCATCAAGATGCTTATTCCATCGGCTCGATGTATTTGGGAGTTTTCGCCTTCCCGATAACTCGCTGAATATCTCCATGGAGAAATCAAACGCAGACGGCAAAGAGTGCAATGCGCAAAAGTCAGCTAAAATAGCTCGCGCACTTCTTCGGATCTGACGAGGCACGGTTACCGAATGAAATTTCTACCCGGCCATTGCGTATCGTCAGGTTGAAGAAGAATTTGACTGTGGATCAAAACCTGGTTGCACCAGAGAAGAGGTTTGAGGACCTTAAGCACTAGTGTGTCGGCCGGCTTAACACCGAATCGCCTAATTGAGATCCCCGATGATCTCCGGGGTTGGCCTGGCATAAAGCGTCGCATCTGGAAACTAAAATAGTCTTCAGTGTTTGTTTTTGAGCCGAAAAGCTAATCGACCACTCTCTACTGATTTCGATTCAAATCCTTTGAGAGCCAACATTTAACCTAATTTTCACAAATTCCACAAAAACATAACATACTAGTTATGTATTATCGTATACATAAGTATGTATGTTTGTCGAAAGCTCATAAATCTCGGACAAATGAACTTTAATGGATAGTAAAGCATAGCAAATGATATCAAAGCCAGATTCAACAAAAACCCCAAACAAATCTGCAATGGAAAAGTGCAAATGCGTTTTTTATGTTCTGTGGTTATCCTCATAATCAACACCAAAAGTTATAAAATTCCCCAAAAAAACAAAAACAAAAAAGAACAAAAACAAAGAGAGCAAAATTCCGTTTGCAGGATTATTTGCTGATGCGAGCACTTAAATGAAAGCATTTCCTATGAATGTATGTTTATATGTACGAGCACTCGTATGTGTATGTGTTTGTATGTACATATGTGAAGCAAGCATAAATGCAAGTGCAGCAAATGCTTAAACGTTCAATTGATTGGAAATGCGCACATGATTCATAATTAATAAACTGCGAATATTTTCACAGATTAATTTCACCATCATCATCACACCATCACGCCATCAACCTTACACGACAACCGCCCAAACGACTATAGCCAACCAACCAGCCACGCGCACATTACCTGCAGGAGATCCGCCGGGCTCTGGCCAACGGCTGGTGACTAACGAGTCAAGCAAATTACGCATGTATTTGGTGCTGTGTACACAGGATTGCATATCGCAGGCCATCGCATCACCCACCTATACATACGAGTACATACGAGTACTCCCACATCGTTTTCACACTTTATTACAATTCAGCTGTTATCAGCGGTTTTCAACCAGGAATGCCATTACTCATCACAATTCAAAAGCAGTGAGTGTTTTGGGTACACCAAAATAGCACACAATGTGGTGTGTGTTCAACATTTATGTACATGGATTTTTATAAAAACACACACATACATAGGTAGCATATACTTGTACTTAAATACAATATATATTTATTTGTTTACAGGTACAGTTACATACACAGGTCATAGGGTGCGTCATAGAAAAAACGTCTGAAATTCTGTTCACACAGGTACTCAATTAACTAATTGAAAGTAGTTCAGCAATTACGAGCTAATTGTAACAAATCAATTTTTATAAAAAAAAATATTGGCTGACCAATTAAAAGTTGTGATAAAATACCTTGTACGATCCTATGTTGTATGTATATTTAATAAAAAAAAATAAAGAATTTGTTTAGTGCTTTTGGTCGTCAGTTTCCACAGCCGTATAAGTTTTGCGGCGATACCCAACTCAGAAATAACAGCTTAGAGGCAGCTCCTTTTCTTACTGTCGAATGCTGCTTTAAAATTGTTTCAATTCCATTTTCTCGGGTCTTTTCCAAGATTTGACGAATGGTGAAGAACTGGTCAAAGGTGGATTTACCAGGTCTGAAGCCACACTTATAAGATTGGACCTGCTTGTTGACGGTGAGCTTAGGCTTTCACACATTATGCTCCATAGGACCTTATATGCGATATTGTATTGTTGGAGGAGTATGCCACGGTGTCTGGCGCAGACTGTGGGATCCTGCTTTAAGTGGATTGGGCAAAGCACACTTAGGTTCTAATCGTCGGGCATGCTTTCGTCCGAGCATATTTCGCAAAGAAGTCTCTTGCTTTCATTTTCAATTTTCTGCTTCGAGCCTTCCTTATGTTTGTTGACAAGCGTTCTTTGTTGCACAGAAACGGTTCCGTATCCTTGCGGCTACAAGATAGTGCTCCGAGTCGATGTTGCGTGCTCGGAGTGTACGCATGTCAAGAACACTGGAGACATGTCTTCCGTCTATCACAACATGATCGATCTGATTTTGAGTTTTTCGAACTGAAGAAAGCCGAGTAGTTTAATTAATTTGCTTGTGCTGGAATCTATACTACAGACAACCATATTTCGGTCCCCAGCGAAGTTGATCAACCTCAACCCATTTGGGGATGTTTCGTTGTGAAGGCTGAGTTTTCCCACAGGTGTGGCGAAGATATCTTTCATTGCCATTCTGACGATAAAATCAAAACTAATTTGAAAAATTTCGCTTTGACGCAGATTTTAGCGAGACTGTCATCCACCAGGCTGGATGCCAATACTCTCTCAACGAAGTATCTATCCCACCACGAATTTTTCACCAAATTTGCGTTCCTTTATAAGGCCGCTGTAGTAAAAGTCACATGATCATGCTCATCTCAGTGCTTGTCCCGTCCATCGTACTGCTTGGATGGCATTGATCTCAACCTTTATTCTTACGAGAACATCAACCAGATATGTAGCAGCACTCTCCTAGTTAAAGAATAACAAATTGCAGTTTCATGGCCGTAAATATTAGTCCTTAATATGTTTACAATGGTCGTCATCAAAAGGAGGGTATTTTTTCCGAGGTGTTGTAGAGTTGGTGTCTACGTCGCGGGTTCAAACCCAGTGCACAACCTAGATTTGAAGCTTTCACACATTTTTTTAGTGAACAGAACTGCATTCAGACTCAGTGCACCCTTAAGCCGAGTGGCTACACTGAAGCTTGCTCTCTTTTAGCCCTGATCCAAGACTCCACACGGGTCCGTTAACTCTTCTTTTGCCAGGATTGCTCACGTAGGTATTGAGTATAGCTCCCCCAACTGTAACTGCATACTCAGAAGGTTGACTATACCCGTTTACACCCCAAGTGGTCCAACTGTCCACTGTCGATATAAACCCGTGACGGTGCAAATATGGTAATTACACTGCTGGCCAATTGTGACATTTTAAGTAAAAAAAATTAATAAATAAATTACTAAAATAAATGGATGTGCGTTTATAAATATATGTATGTATATTTTCATATGTGCTCATAAATATCAAAGAGTTTATTTTTCGTGTTGTGCGAGGCTGTCTATTTTTATTTAAACGTTCTTCAATATGGTATTCACATATGAAATTCCGTACGTTTATGTAAATACATTAGAGAGCTCCGCCGCGGCGATGCAGCGCCAGTGTGGGACAAACAGTCTTGTTGAAATATCCAATCAACAGCCAACTTCATGCGAATGGACGGGGACTATGTTTGCCATTATATTCCGCTTTTGAAAACAATGTCTGATTGGGGCTGGTTTTAACTTAAACAATATGTTGTTGTTGATTTTTTTGCTATTTACAATATTCCCAAAAGCTTAACAAGTATTTATATACAAAAGCATGATAACAAGTATGAGTGTGTGTGTGTGTGTCTGTTTGCATTTGGATTTTGTTGAGTGCGTCCTGTGCCTTACTCCTTGTTTAAGCTGTTTGCATCTGCCATAACCCACTTCCGCTTCACATTTCTGGTGTTTGGTATCTATTGTATCAGAGATTCATTCATTTTGTAATTGTCGCCTCACATATTTATACTCGTATATATGTATGTGTGTATGCGTATAAAAAATAGTCGCATGGTAAAAAAGGGTATGAAAATAAAAATATATGTACGAGTATGTAAACAAAGGACGAATGTCAACAACAATGACAATAGCAATTACAATAAAAACAAATATGTATCGACCAGTAACCTCTGATTAATGTCAATGGGCGATTTCAGACTTTTTTTAAATGAATACAGCATGCGAGTGCATACTTACATATGTACATATATACATAGGTATGTCAGAATAACACATACGCAACGCTCTTGTAAATATATTAATTTGTATGTGCTCCACATACAATGCATGTATGTGTTAGCTTATAAAAGGATATCCATTTCGTGGTTTCACATGTACATAGCTGTATTTTGACAGCTGCCAAACTTAGCTGTCAAACCAAACATATTTTGTTTGAGTTAAAAGAGAGGCATTTATGAAAGTGGAACTGCTAAGAACCTCACAACGCGTTAAAATTGTTAAAACCTTCCACAAACATGGCGATTCAAAGATGGTCGCGTTTCGTACTTCAAGGAGAGGTAAGGGGTGCACATAATCGTCTAACTCCTCAAGCATTTGTTCAACTTTTAAAGAAATTTGAGGATACTGAACCGTTTACTGATATTATAAAGCTCGAAGGCCGGAATTTGTCTATTTCTCGACATTCTCAAGGGCTTAAGGCACTTGGACTTACCCCTACATCCGAATAAAGTCCAGCTCACACAATAAACTGGAGCCAGCTGAACATTGAAAATGCCGATTGGAAGCTTGAACAGCAAGCAGTGGACGGCGATTTTTCGAACGTAATTTTCTTCAACGAAATAAGCAAAATTTGTCGCATTTGGGGTTCAGAGAATGCTCAAATAATTGAAGAGAGGCCATTACATTAAAAAAAAAATAATTAATTGTCTGGTGTGTTCGTTGGTCCGGAGGTGTGATTTGACCTTAATTCTTTGAAACAGCGAGACTGTCGTTGTCAATTCTATGTGTAGTAGGCGGATCGAAGTACGAGTATGCAAAAGCACGCGAGGCAGTGATTTTATTGTGTAATGCCAATGACGTTTATTTTAGAGACTGCGAAAGGGACAAACCAGTATTTGAACTATGAAGTTAGATTAGGTTAGGTTGAGCTGGTTGTCACCCTCGAGTTTCACTTAGCCAAGACCACATCCAAAGGGTTACCAGATATGCTCTGTCGCTTGGAAAAACTTTGCCGTTCTCTTCGTTTCAAATTGAAATATTCTTTTTGGACTGAAGGTCTTGCAACTCAACTGCGCCAAATCCCCTCAATCATAAACGAAATTCGAAAATTCCAGTGATTTCTTAACTTTTTCATATAATAATTCATTAACTTTTAAGCGTTTAGGTTATAATCATTCATTCATTCATTTGTGATAAAAAAATCTGAAACTCTAATTCCAACGAATCGATTTTTTTTAGTAGTAGATAGTAGTTGATAGTAGTAGATAGTAGATAGTAGTAGATAGCAGTAGATAGTAGTAGATAGTAGTAGATAGTAGTAGACAGTAGTAGATAGTAGTAGATAGTAGATAGCAGTAGATAGTAGTAGATAGTAGTAGATAGTAGTAGATAATAGATAATAGATAGAGTGCCAAATACGATGAAATGCTTTAGAGATATCGAAAAAAGCTTTTCTAATTCTTTTTAACCGAATGCAGAGAATTTTGTTCAACAAGTCTATGGACCAAATTAAATATCTGATGGGTATAAAACTTTTCTGAACACTGCCTTGAAGCAGGATTTCAAGAAATAGCACATCCACGACTTTGAAAATACTGGGCGATAAGCGAAAGGTTCGATATGATTCCGCAACTTTATTTTGTTAAGGAATTACTATCACTTGGTACTCTTATTCATTGAGCAGGAATTAATCACCATTTAAGTAAGAATGTAATGCCTTAATGAGGTTATTTGTTACCATAGGAAGCCAGTAATTGGTTCTTTCTAGGTCTTAGATTTCGATTCACGGATTTTACTTCGACTTTGCAGAACCATCGTATAGGTGGATCCTTTAAAAAAAACACCCTCATATTTTTGTTATAAACTCAGTATTTTCTGGTTTGTTGCCTCATTTTCTTGTCGTTTCTTTGAATTTTAGTTGGACTAAAGAATAATTACACAAAAATCGATCAAGTCATGGAGAGGCATATTACAGCGATATCTAACAGTGCTGGGTACAAAACTAGCGGCCGCATCGGTTCAACTCATTCCCTACTGAGAGTAATACTTTTCTAATAAAATTCCTCTTGCAAAAGAGTGCTGAATTTCTGATTAAACAGTCATTTGTGTCAATTTTTCAAGTGCCGTTTATTTATTTACAATAGTGCACGTGATTTGTTCGGGTATTTAGTCACATTTGTTGAGTGTCCTTAAGCAGCGCATTTCACATTGTACACCTTTCAACGGACTCAATGGGATTATTAATGTTACAGTACATACTTTGGGTGAAACATGCAGGAGGCATCATGTTATCCGACCACAAATTTCAAATGCAACATTTCATCAATGTAAATATGTATGTACTCGTATGAAGTTGCGATGCTTTTGTGAATATTTTCATTCCTCTCCATGGTATAACATTGCAACCGTGGAATGTGTGAAACATGGATATTCATTTAACAAAAATACTCACCAAAATGAGTAATAGTAAATGTGTTGCATTAAATATTTAACAAAAACTTCAATCTGTGCGCTTACATAAACCTATAAGTATGTGTGCAGTAGTGTGTGTGTGTGTGTGCGTGGATATACAATACATATAAGTATAAGCATAATAATATATAAAACGCTAAAAAAGTGTAGTGTAAATCAAATCAGCAGCCACACACACACACACACACACATACATTAGTTCAGATGCATATAAATTTATCAAATTATACATGTAAGTGTGTGCGAGTGTGTGTGTGTGTCTGTGTGTGTATAGAAAAACGCATATGCGTCGCTTACAAGCGCAACCACAAAACAATCATCACACCGTTAAATATAATGAAAATTGAATACGAAAATCCCTAACCAATACATTGTTGAGCATGCATACACACACACACATACACACACTTAGGCACACATACGCATACATGCATTTTAATTATAAAGTACTGCATAGTTTTTTTGTTTTAATTTTTTTTTTTGTATGAACAGCATATTTTAAGGCGCATTAAGGCCACTGAGTGTTAAATAAACGCAACGGAAGCATTAGCAACGCCATAATGAATTAACGGTAAATCCAACGGAAGCCACTTACCAACTCAAACCACTAAAAATGAATTTATATTTGTTTATGCACACATACTTACGTTCATACATGCATACATTTTATACAAGTCATACATTAATCTCGGTATTTTCCATGGGTTAAACCGAAAGTGTTGAACTATTTAATTAAAAACAGATTTTCGAATATAAAGGCAAAGTGAAAATTTCCAAATTTCATAGCGCAATGTACCTGCTGTCAATATTGTGGATTTGGGAATGAGTTTTCAGAGTTTTTCACCTTTTATATAAAACTGACCCCTTTTAGGTTATGAACGATTTCTTATAAACAAAAGATATTGCAATAAGTTCAATACTAAAATTTTGATACCGAATTCAACGAAATAAGACTAAGACCACAATTGCAGTTCGCACTCGAGCGCTACTTAAATATGACCTTCTTGTTGCTAATCAGACAATTTTTACAGGAATCCTTAGAGATCCGCACAAATTTACAAAGATGGAAAGTCTTGAAAACCCGCCAGCCCAGCAGAATTAATAGAAATATATGGACTGAGATTCTAGATAGATACATATATACATAGATAGTTTGGGTAGAGGATCTGCATTGCGACCTTCGGCCTATTGTGTCTAAAGATTCGTAAACTTTAGTAAATTAAAACAAAAGTAAATTAATTTTCGTCATTCTCCAGACACTTCTATCAACAGTTTTTTAAGCCACCATAATAGTGAGCTGTAACCTCCTGAGGCCTCTGGATCCAGTCTACTAGGTATTAATAATACAAAAACTTATTACAGAGCTTAGTCTAAGCGCACAATGCGACTGAGAAACGGAATACTTTCGCTAGTTGGATGCCTTTGACTCCTTCGTAAGCAGGGAAGACTTGGTGACAGGTAAGACTATCAGTAAATATGAAGACATATACTGATGGATCTAAATGTGAGACAAACAAAAGGTATAGGTATAGGGTTCTACTGTGACCTACCCAAAAAAGTAGGTTATGACTATAACTGTGTCTTCCAAACAGAGATTTTCGGCTTTACTACATGTGTCCAATCGGGCAGCCGAGCCGAGTATGTCGTTTGGTAAGCCTGTCCTCATCTACATTTACTTGTTCCATCCAAACGTCATTGAGTCTTAGCTTTTATCCAGCACTCCAAACAGAAACCTCTGCAAAAAATAGTTTTTACATTGAGGAATGAGTTTTCTTCAATGGGAGTGTTGTTTTTTCATCGATCTTCGTCACTGCACTGCAGTTCTCCGTACTTCCCCAGCCGACTGACTCAATATTTACTTGGAAGTAGTAGAGCTTTGGCCTTTTCCACCGCTCAAGACCATCACTGACACGTTTTCGGTGATGTTTTTGGTAGTCGCTTATCGCCAAAGCTCTGTCCGTGTGAAAGTCACCTTTGCTACTGTAGTCTACCGGCCTTTGTGCCGGCGATTGATGGCCTCCCATCACTTTCGGCTATGTCCATTATAGTTTTCTTCACATTCCTACTGGTGTAGGGCACATTACTTACTCTTGTGGGGTGTGGGGCAGTTTGCTCTACGGAATTTACCAGAAAATGCCGTTTTATGGCAGAAAGGCGCTTGTGCCTGCGCGGTGCTCACTCGAATGTTTTTGTTTGTTATATTTTGCTTTTCCATGTAAGAAGGATCCCACTCATAGCCGCTAGAGCTCAGAGCGAAATTGAAAATCAACGTAATTAAATAAGAAAATCTGTGGACGCAAGAGGTCAAACCAGGATTGAGTCAACTCACCGTACTTCATTTGTGCCCCACATATGCGAAGCTTACAGTACCATCATGTGAAGGGCTAGCAGGAGATTGATAGTGAGAGATGAAAAGGCGTAATTTCCATGGATTAGCGGCCAAAGGGCTGCGCTCTACTATCCTTTATATTTAAAATACTTTATACTTATCTGACAGTCTACCAAAAAGGTGGGCTCGTTTTCCAGCCGAGGTCTTGTAATTTGGCTTGACGAATTTGGTTCCAAAACCATTGTTCGCGGTATTGGCTGTCTGAGGTTGGATGTTGCCAGAACTTATTTTCCCAAAAATGCCCCAAGCCAAATTAAATGGTAAAATAGGGCTAATTTACACATATAGTATGTAAATATATTTATTAAATAAATTAGCTTTTTAATATTCATGGAATTAGAAATCGATTTTTTTTTCAAAAATGTTTCAACACTATGCATTTTCGCCTATACGTATACATATTTATTACTACTCCCTATTTTTAATTATACGAGTACGGAGCAATGCAAATATTTGTGGCAAAAACAAAACTTTGTGCAAATAAATTCAATGAAAACATTTGTGGTTTTTACGTACATACATACTCGTATACTGAGTTGTCTGCAAAAGGTTTGTTCCAAAACAAGGCAATGGAATAGTGGAATAGAAATTTATTATATAAAATTACTGCTTTTGAAAATATTAAAGACTTCAGGTAAGCAAATGGTAACCTTGCAATGGTTTTCAATAGTTCATGCTGATTTTAAATGCATTGCATGATTTTTTTAAATATTATTATTTTTTTGTTTTAATTTTTTTTCTTGTGGAACTCACCCTTCATTTAACGATTTGAATTAACAATGCTCCCATTTGCAATGAGTGCTGCTTTTATTAGGTGCCCATTTTTCATGAATTTCAGTTGTACATTACATTATTAGCTATTTGAACATTTTATTTAATAATTTATGTGAATTAATGGCTGCCTTAGTGGGACTTGGTGCATTATGGTGAGTGTTTCAAGCAAATGTTAAAAACAAAATAAATTCAATTCAAAAAATCTAAAGAGGCTGGCAAATATTGGCTAATTTTCAGCAACCTGCATAAACCCTCTTGGTACTGGTATTCATTTAAAGAGTTCTACAACCTAAGTGGGCAGCACTTTGTTCGAATCCTGACCAGTCCATCCGAAATTATAGACGATTTCTTCTAATTATTGTCGATTCTCCGCAAGGAGGCAGCACTTCATAATTATACTAGGCCGCCTTCGAACGGCTGATGGTTTTTCATTAGGAGCTTGATGATACAATTACGGTTGTGGCACAATAGGAGTTGAATTTTTTGGTGAAAAACTCACAAATGTAGTGGAGACTAATGCGACATGGTGGTGCAAGATGCCCCAGTGGTTGTCTTTTCTAAAATGCGCCCTGTTTTGCGAGTAGCTTCTCACTAAAATAATATTTCTGGTTGTCAATTTTATGTCGCAATAAAATGGATCTCCAACTGGCACTACAAAGAACCCACAGGTCTACCAAAGACCCATCAAGCGCCAGATGGCACATTCTCGTATGGCTGCCCGTGTCTTCTCCTAGACAGGTGAATTTATGTATTTCTATTTATGCAATCATACCATGTCTGTATGTATGTACCTAATGTGTTAAAAAAAATTTCATTCCACAAGTTATCTCCCCAATATAGGGTTATCAATTACGTGGTTTTAAAAGTACAGGACTGTATTGTGATATCAGACGACAATCCTCAAATAATTAAAAAGAGGTCATTACAGCCAAAAGAAAATCTTATTGCCGGGTGTGGCCTTTGGTCCGGGAGTGTGATTGGACCTTACTGCTTTGAAAACGACAACGGCGAGACTGTGAATGTCAATTCAGAGCATTAGGGTTGTATGATAACCGACTTTTTTTTGGCCTGCACGTAATCTCTCATCGCGATGTCAATTGATCACTGGGTTGATGCGTTTACTTTAGAATAAATTTCGTAAAAAAATATTATAAACACACTTTATTCACGTTTATTTTGTGAAACCCCAAAATGTTTAACCCTGTATTTATTTGCTGCTCGTATTTACCAAAACTAAATAAAAAAACCACATTAAAACCAACAAAGACAAAGTGACGGAATGTAGCGACCACAATTTTATAATGAAAACCAGCGACGGGTTAAAAACACAAACAACAACAACATTAACACAAAATGAGCGCAAATAAATAAAGCAATAATAAACAAAAAGTACCTGCCATTGTCTGACCAGCTCATAATCCTGCTGATAGTCGAGCGCAGACAGTTAAATAGTAGTATAAATACGAGCTATTAAAATAAAAATATATGTACATATGTTACATAGATATATGCTAATTTACATTACTATATATATGCATGTGTATATACATATGTGCATACTTGTTTATTAAATAATGCGTTTTATTAAACATTAAATGCCGCACTTACATGCATACATATGTATGTAGATAAGTTCTTTGCTACATTTTGTAAATAATTCCTATAATGAATAAAACAACAACAACAACCAGTGTTAGATACTATAGCAACAAAAACGCCAATGCATTTAATTAGAAGAGCCAAATGTCAAACCAGTCAAACCACAAAATCAAGCCAAATCACATTAAACATTTTCTCTCCACCGCCTGCTAACACATAGCATATTTTTAGGCGCCAATGAGATACTGAAATGTTGATAAACGCTGTTGAGGTACATAAGGGTTATGAATGCTAAAGCATACTTTTAGGCTAAACTAATTATAAATATACACTGGCAAAAAATTGTTGATTTTTTATTTGAATTTAAATTTTTGGACACAAAGTACTATTATTGTTTACGTCTGACGCGATGTTCGGTGTTAATTGAAAAAAAAAGAAGAAAAAAAAGTAATCTCCCTACCAAACGCCTTGTGTAGAAATAAATCTCTCTTGGGAATTTTGACATATGCACATCGAAATGTCGTCTCAACACAGCGACTGACCTTTGGTTATTCGTCAGCATCCACACATTGAAAAATTTGGTACTTGATATCTATAGACCATCCACTTATGCCGCCTGCGTCCGCAAAGCGAAAAAAAAAACAATTTTTTCAAAGTATTTGCAACTTCTCGTCTCACATCCTAGTTACTACGCTTTCAGCTCTTTCCGCTTATATCAACACAATTGCGTCTCTTTCACAGTCTCTATTTTGTTAATGTAACAAAGCTGTCATATCCATTCTAAACCAAACATTAGCCCTTACCAGCATGGCTTTTGAACAAACGTTACAAGCATGAGATTGAAAAGTAGCGAAAAAATTCTTCAGTCTTTGCAATTTTAACAGCACATTTACACACATCCATACAATTAGTCATCCGCTTAGTCTATTTGAAGTTAGAGATTAAGCCAAATAAGCGTAAATATTCAAATGTTCTATAAACACAGACACGTCTGGCTTGGCTAAAACAATTACATTAGCTGCTGAATGATATTGTTGAAGGGAAATTTGAAAAAATAATGGGAATTAAAAATGCACACATGTTGATATTTAAAGCGAAAGGAGTATGAAGATGCAGCAGGATAACAAAACATCGAATATTTTTTCTCTAACTGTCCTGGGTTTGTATCGAAATTCCGATACTATAAAACTGAGAACACAAAATGCTCAAAAAATGCTTTAAAAAAACGTTTGGTTTTTAGAAATTTTACTTTTTGAAACTCAAAATTAAAATATCGAGTAGGCGTGTTTTCTTCTTGAAAATAATATAAATGTATGTCATCTTTAACATCTTTGGGTTGGGTTATACTGGCTCGCTTTCACGCATACATAGATCCACTGGTCATATGTTGTGCTAGATGGATGTTCAGTTTAATTGGAATTATAGGTCCGGCCGCAATTGCCGAGTGGCCAGCAATGCGTACTGCTATACTGAAGATCAGGGTTCGAGTTCTGGTACGACCAATATCCAAAATAATGTCAAGCCCCCCTAGTGTGTTTCTGACTCCTAAAAAAAGTCTCCTGAAAATCCCACGGTCGATTGGTGGTAACTTAGAATAAACTGCAGGTCCCTCTATTTGTTGGAAAACGTGGACGTCAGGATGCAAAGCAGATATTAGAAAAATATCTTCAGCAGTTACAAAGCTATATAGTGGTCGTCGTGAAGGACGTAAGAAAGCTTTGATATCTAATTTTGATACTTCAACTGGTACTTTGTATAACGAAGCTTCTAGTTCTCGATAAAGGCGTGCAGAGGCAGAGAAGGGGTTCCAGCATCTACCTTATGCCCTTCTCCCTACACTTCATACACGTGTCATCGTTTCTAATGCCCTTTCAGCTCGGCTTTTTGGCTGCTGAATTTAAACGTGGTCGTACTAGACTTGAAGATGACCCACGCGAAAGACGACCAAAAGCCGCAACCACACCAGAAATCACTAAGCAAGTTCATTATATTGTTAGTGAAGATCCAAGGTTGACTAAGCGTGAAATTGCTAATGTCATAGGCATCTCAGACGGACGAGTACTGGGTCGTTTTATAACAATGAATGAAACTTGGATCTACCACCATGATCCTAAATTGAAAAAAAGCACGTTTACAGTGGACTAAAGCTGGTTGTTCAGCTCCAAACAGGTGAAGTCACAACTATTATGGCATCAGTTTTTTGGAACGCAAAAGGAATTTTGTTGATTGATAATCTGCAGAAAGGTAAAACAATCGACTCTAAATATTATTGCAACCTTTTGGATCAGCTGGGTGAAACATCCATAACTTTGTAGTCGTAGAGTTAGCTATCATGGAACCAGTATTAAGCCTGGAAATCCAGCGTAGATTTATTCTTGTCAACAGGTGCTCTACTAAACTGAGTAGACAACTCATCATTCCCCATCGATAGATAAGAATACTCCAGTTTTGAAAAGTTTCGATGCTGTAACTGCCGGTGGAAGCAGAGAAAGAGGAAGACCTTTACTCCGTTGGAAAGACTAGGTAGAGAAAGACCTGGCTGTACTTGGTATTTCCGGCGCACTGTTGTCAGCTCAGCTATAATCGCATTCGCGGTGTCTACGCCAGTAAAGAAGAAATAGGAAAGGATCAAATTCCTGTACAAGCTTATGTTTTGGGGCTTGAGACCTGGCAGTAAAATCGCCTTTACGCAAAACTACAATATTTACATTTTAGTTTTTGAATCAATTGAAAAAAAGAAATATTTATATAATTTGAAAATACTATTTTATTATACATATATACATTTTACAGTTTATACTTAAAAATTAAAAATAAAATAAGTTAAAAGAAAATAAGTTATACTTTTTTCACTAATTTAACAATATTTGCTATGCTTTAAAATTTTTAATTATTTTAATTGTTTTTCTACTGAACATGTAACTACATATGTATTGTTACTAATTTACAGTTCAATTTTTTTAGTTAAAAAAAAAACCATAATTATTTACAAAACAATTAGTTGTGACAAGTAATTGAAACAAATAAATATAGTATTTCATACCTATAAAATGTACTACCTACATACATATGTACAATATATCACAAAATGTTGGAAGAACGTTAAATTCTAGTAATTTTGTTTAGAAAAAAATAATGTGATGGAGTGTTGGAAAAAAATTAAAATTAAAAAATCATAAAAAAGAACACAAAGTAAAATCTACAGCACAACGGATTGGGCGCATAAAAACAACGTAATTGCTCAAGGCAGGAATCAAACCAAATGGATTATTTGAACGAAAAAATATAGCGCAAACTTTTTATAATAAAATTAATTAATTAATTGCTACAAAAATAAAGGCAATTTACGCTGAATATTTTTGATATTATAAAAAGTGCGTTTTTCTGCAGCGTACAAAGCAATGATTAACGTTTTTTTAGTTTTTATGCGCAATCTATTCATCTCTCTCTCTCGCACTTACATGTGTAGCTTCGATTGCCCTGCAAGGGCAGTTTATAATTTTGAAGAATAAAAGGAGAAAATATTACTTTCTATTGTATCGTTCGCTAAGTAATTTCGTTTGATGACAACAGCTGATTGTATTTTTCGCAACCAACTTCGCACTTAAGCACTTTACCGTTATATTATTTAAATTTCACTAAAAGAAAACGAAATTATTTAGTGAACGACCCCATAGAAAGAAGGCAAGAAATATAGTAAAAGTAAGCACAAACAATTTAAAATTATATAAAATTATTTGTACATAGCTTAAGACTTATATATAATTTTTGTAATATTTTTATAAATACATTCCTGAAACCATTGATTTGTTAACTGGTAGACTTAAATACATATTAATTAACACAATTTACCCTGCAGGGAAAAATACTAGTTGTTTACTAGAATCCAACTGGTATGCAGTTTGTCCATCTATGTCCATGTAAGCAATAGAATAAGTCTTTTCAACATGGCGATGTCCGCTTTATACTAGCTTTTTTGGGTTTGTTGAATTTCCACTTCATAAAAAAATAGAAAAAATTAAAAGTGAGTTAGGCTGCCGCTAAATTCGAACCGTAAACTTGAAAAAATAAAAATTAATTTGCCTCTAATGAGACTCGAACCGGATGCCTAACACGATACAACGATAACCTCTAACTACTCGGCCATAGTGACAATGTAGCGAATAACGTAATTTTGAGAACTTCAACAGAGCGGAGCAGAGCAGAGAATGACGCTCAGCCGTGGTGAAAATTATTATTACTCCCGTTACTGCTATACAAATAGCCGACTGGTATGATTTAATCATCGAAATACCAGTATTTAACTAGAATTTTTGCATACCAGTAAACATTCGCCCTGCAGGGTACATACATACATACATATGTATGTCATAACATATATGTATTAACAATTTTGCTGTTGATTTTTAATCGCACCAATTCAAAGTAAAGTAAATATGTATTGTCATTTTTTACTCTAAGGAACTATTAATATAAAAAATACCTTAAAAAAAATTAAAAATATTTATATACATATATACGACTAATACTTAAATTAGACAACATTACAATGTACAAATCCTAAATTTATACATAAGTTATTTTGTAAAAACGTTAGAGTTGCCATTTGGTAGTAAAATAAAATTTAATTACTAAAAAAAATTAAATTCGTGCAAATTATACATAATTCACACGCTTCAAATTCTGCATAAATGATGAACGCATTTTTATTGTTTCTCAACGATACCGTTAACACCATTATTACCATTAACACCGTTAACACCATTCTCCACCTTCCAGTCCGGCTCGAATGCTTGATTGGTGTGTTGCATGCGCATAGCCGCCTCGGCATGATTACGATTTCTGGTCACCTGTGTGGAATTACGTAGACCATAGATGAAATAAATCGCATACCCAATGCACACCCATACGAGGAAACGTATCCAGGTATTCTGATCCAATTGGAACATTAAATAAACATTCACGAATACACTCAGACAGGGTATGAATGGCACTAGTGGTACTTTGAAAGTTAATTCGATTCTCGACACAGGTTGCATGGCAATAACGATGGTGATCAATATTAATATTAAACCAATCAAACCCAGTGCCACACCGCCAGCGGTTGTATTCAGTGGGAAATAATGCTCAATTGAATCCCAGATGATGCAAATGATAGCGAATACGACAATACCAATTTTTGTAATGCGTGATGTAAGTACATTCGGTTCACGATAGGAATTGCCATTGAAGAATTGACGTACAACCTTTGGACAGCGTATGGAGACTGTCTTCATATCCATATCATCATCCTGATAACGCAGTACGAGTACACAAATTGCGACAATGGTGTAGGCAAGTAGTGTGCCAATGGACATCATGTCGATCAGCTGATCGAGATCAAAAATAAGTGCCATTACACCTGAAAAACAAAGAAGAGAAATTAGAATAAACTAGTTCCAGGCCACTATTTCCTTATCTAAATGCTATAAATGAAAGGCAAAAATATACTTACCAGCAAATAAGCCAGAGATAAGTGTCGCCAGCAACGGTGTTTGTGTGTAGTTGTGTACTTTGGAGAATGACTTGAAAAGTATGCCATCATTTCCCATGGCATAGAGAATACGTGGCAGCGGGAACATAGCGCCCAACAAACTGGTGGTCAATGCAAAAACTGCGCCGATGGTAACAACCCATTTGATGGTATACCAGCCGATGTTATCAAAAGCTTTCGGGAATGGTGCATCCTTATCCTAAAATATAGAAAAAAAAGAAAAATTTTAATTTTAAATAAAGATCAGATAAAAAATTAATAAAAAAAATCTAGTCCAAGAAAACTTAAGTTCAAGAACTCATTAAATCGGGGCACAGTCTGTAAGCTAACAGTGGGAGAGAATCGCTAGAAATACTTCTTAATGCAACCACTAGCGGAACGGAAAGCATAAGCTTTGCTGGTCCACATATATGATCGGCTGGACGATACAGAACTCCTGATTTTTATTTCACGAGGTATAGATGATATTTTTCCAGTCATGTTAGACAAGGTCAGGTTATATTCCCCACTAAGAGCTGAGTAGTGACAGAGGTAGTGTTCAATCGGTTCTTTCATATGTCACTGCGGCTGCGGCAGAAGTTGTTTGAGAAGCAGCCCATCATTCTACCATAAGTCCCAATAATATTGTGGCCGTTTATTATGACGGTTGTAATGCTTATGGAGATCAAGTTTAGAAGGAGTAGATACTTAATTCTGTTTACCTCTATTAATGCCCAGATTTGTCCCAGAGAGACCCAAACCACGAAAGTTCCGCATACAGTCGAGAGTTTGTTTAAGATCTCTCCGCATTTTATTTCCACTTTTGAGGTGGTTTGATTGCATTGACGAGACTTTATGGCAACGTAGCTGTCAGAATATACTGTATTATTAACGAGCAACCATGGAGCGGCTTCCGTTACAGCGGTTAGTTCCGCTTAAAATACGCTGCAGTGACCGGGAAATATTTAACCTAATTCTATGGCAAGCGGATCAAGGAAACTCCACAACCTAGTTTACTATCACACCCTTTCCTCTCTAGGATGTTTGTTGGGAAAATATATTCGAAGCAGAAGACTGAAGTGGTGTAGTCCACCTGTTCCGAGAGTGGTGTAGAGTTTAATATTTGTGCGAGTCGAATGCAGTCCTCCAGGATTGAGTTGCATTTAGTATTATGGCGTTTCAGCTCGCATGGACTTTTCCATATAGAATAACATAAGCTAACCAGTCATACAACACCACGCAACGTAAGTAAGAAATTGGAGAGTTTTTGGAGGAAAAGGTTGTATAAGAGTCATAATGAAGTCGTGTAGTAAACTCACAGAGAAAAAAGGGGAAAAAATTAGTTTTTAACTCACCAATTCGTAATAAGGCACCATCATCGTCAGCACAGTAGAAATGCCAAAGTATGAAAAGAATATGATGATCAACGAGATAACGATAGCGAGTGGAATGTTACGTTTAGGATTTATGGCCTCCTCACCCGTTGTGGCTATACAATCGAAGCCAACAAAACCATAGAAGCATTTCGCGGCACCAGCCATAACGCCAGCAATACCAAATGGCATAAAACCACCTGTTCCAGCATCCTGTCCATCCGGTACATCCTCCTTGGCTATGGCCCAATTACTAGGATTGGCTATAAAAAAAGAGATTATTTCCTTGAAGACTTTACACAAAGTAATCACTCAGCGAACCCACATACCATTTATGGCGCCAGCGACTAGCATAACAGCAATGGTGAGCAAATTCACAGTTGTGAAGATATTATTTAGAAAACTTGACTCCTTAACACCGAAACCAAGCAGCCCTGCCAGCAGTAAGATCACGCCAAAGGCCAAAAAATCGGGATACGTTGCTAGGAAATCGACTTCCATGGGTATTGCCTCCTGCAACGCATGCGACATGGAGTTATTTATCAGCGCATCAAAATAGCCGCTCAGACCGCGTGCCACACTCGCTGTGCCTATTTAAAGGACATTAAAAACAAATTACTATTTTTGTTACAACAACAACTCAAATCAAATAAAAACTCACCGATCACATATTCCAATATCAAATTCCAGCCTATCGTGAAAGCGACAAATTCACCAACGGTTACATAACTGTAAACATAAGCAGAACCCGCTTTTGGTACACGTGCTGCGAACTCAGCATAACAAATACCGGCGAATGCCGATGCCACCGCAGCTATAAGAAAGGATATTGTCACAGCAGGCCCAGCGGTACTGTAGGCAACCGAACCGGCGAGCACATATACGCCCAGACCGAGTGTACTGCCGACACCCAGTGCTGTTAGATCGAAAAGATTGAGTACACGCGCCAATTGTGATTCGCTCTCGACAACATCATCTGTTTTTCGACGTGAGAGCGCGGACCAAAGTTTTGACATCTTTTCAAAAGGCTTTCCTATTTACTTATATATATGTTGCGAAGTGCTGAATATATTGAATAGGTCCTCTAGCGCTGGTTGTTTACTGAAAGTAGAAAAGAGATATGTATTTTAATTGCTAAATAAGAATTATTAAAAGGGAAAATGATCTGAAACTTTATAATTTACCTAATCTCAACCTATTTAAAGCAACTCAATCATGCAACTTCTGCCATTCTCTGTCTGTTCGCAATAAAATCAAGTGCTTATCGCAGAGATAATTAAATAAAATTATTTAACAGACACAAAGTCTAGCCAAATTGAACTGAATGTTTGCTGAATGCTAAAAATTTAACTGGGAAATTTATTGTAAAATATGAAAACGATTTAATTCGTTCCACAAAATCACTTTTTATCGAATGTTTCCTTTCAAAATTATGAATTTCGAATTAAACTCCTTTAAACTCGGCGGCCGCAATAGACGAGTGGTTAGCAATGGCTCATTTGGAAGGCCAGGCCTCTAGTCTTGGTTCGATCAACATCCAAAATTATTATTCTAATTGCTGTCGCCTCTAAGCAGGGACGCTTGACATTCCCGAGTGTATTTCTGCCTACGCAGATAAGCCCCGATGCCAGTAACACCGTGAAACAGAATATTTGGCGCATTATTACTGCAAAGTGTGGCTCTCGTCTAGAATTTATTCGAAATAATTTGAATAGAAGCTATGTAAATTCTTGATCACTAAATTACATGCATTTTTTTCCTTCTTAAGAACCACATGTCTACAAAAAAAACACCCTTTTTACTTATACCAAAGTTTATAATAACCATAAACTGTTAGCAGAAAATCAATAACATCCGGGGGCCTTACCCTCATTAGTACATATAAGTTAGTTGTATGTATATCTTGAAATTAATTGTTGGATATTCCGCCAATCAATTATCAAAGTTAAATTAAGAACAAAATTTTGAATTTTTCAAACTCGTTTGACTTGCCAAAATTTGCGAATAAGCACTTGACAGTTTGCGATGTTATTTACTCATTTTATGGATGGTTTTTCTTGTATTAATTTTTTTTTTTTTGTTTTTTTGTTTTTTTGCACAAAGAGCTGAATAAATAATTTAATGAGTTATTTTGTAAAGACTTTGTGAAAAAATAATAAAAAGTGATATTTAATTGCATGCCTGAGGTGCTACAATAAAGATAAGTTCAAGTTAATGTATGTTTGTTATTGCCTAACTGTTTTTTTTTTTGTTTGTTTAAATATGTATGTACATTGTTTTGAACACATGTACCTATATTGTATTTATATTTATTTGAAAGAGATTTTAATTTGACATTGTATTGACGTGGAAGTATTACCTTTTGCAAGGTTTTTATCTTTAATAGCGAGTAAAAGTTGTTTAAATATAAGTGCATACATTCATACATACATATAAATATTTGCAAGTGTTTATAAAAGTAGATAAATGAATTATAAAATATTATTAGCAGACGTTAATGTTTATACAATTGCAAATATATAGACACTTACTAAATATATGTATATAATACCTAGCACAATATGTATAGTATAGGTATGTATTGCTTGAAATTGCACGAGTGGGCTTTTTGAAACATTTATCATCATTAAAATATGTACATAACTATGTACGTAGGTACTTTATCATTTAAATTCCAATAAAGAATGCCTATTTTTTCTGACAAAATCGCAGCGAGTGTTTTAAGTAAAAGTCACGAATCGGTTAATTGCAGTCATGACTTTTTTTTTTTTATTTATTTTATACATACCATATATGTATGTACAAATATACTGATAACTTAAACACTTTTCTATGTACTGCCAGTGTACTATATATTAATGTAGACATACGTACATACATACGTATACATACATCAAGGCTGGAGCGTAACGATAAACTTGGCGTTAATCAAAAAATTCAAATCGATTCGGTTGTGATATATATGGTAATTTTATTTCTCTTTTACCCGAACAGAAGTGCTGTCGTTTATGTTAAATCGTTAACAGATAATGTTAAATCCTTAACAGATAAGGTTAAATCGTTAACAGATAAAGCTAAATCGTTAACAGATAATGCTAAATCGTTAACAGGCAAGTTAAAATTGAAGGGTGCTGTTAATGTTAATGTTAGCAAGCAGCCATTTTAAAATTAACGTTAACGATGAGTTTGTGCTGTTTAGCAATTTCATTTTGTTTCATTGCCTTGGCGCCGGAACGAAAAAAAAAATCATTTCGTTAAGTTTATTTTTCATGTTTGTAAAACGAAATGGCATCGTTTCGTCAGTTGAGCATCTCTGACATATGTACATATGTACATATTGTATATTACTCTTTAGAAGGAGTGAGCCTGCTGCAATTTTTAGAAGCAAAATAGATTCTACCAACTAGTTTGAAAACTTTTCAATCTGCTACTATTTTTTCATTTATAAACTCTCATGTGTAACCAAATGAAAATTGAAATGTAATGAAAAATTTATTCTGTTAAATATCTCTACATCTTATTCCATTCCATTTTTTCCGCGCTTACTACTGAACCAATTAATACACACAGGCGTACATACATATATACATATTTATAATAGTGCCTCACATATTTTTTTTTATTTTAAAGCAACATCAAGTGATTTAAATAACTTTAACTATTAATATTAATTTTTTTCGGAGTGCTCCATATAAATTACAGTTAAAGAAAAAAGTCACGGAATGTTTCGGCGTTTTTATAGGTTATCGGCATACAAATATTTTTTTTAGCCTTTTCGTAATTTTCTTGTCAATTAGCCCGCAAGCAAAAGTAGACCTGCAGCATAATAAAATTGTCAGCTAATTAAATAAATGCATTTATAATTGAGGCATAATAATTTTTTTTCGACTAAAGTAAAATAAGGTAAACAAAGTGAGCACAAAAGAAAAAAAAGAAAAAAAGTTGTAAAAAAATAACAACAAAAAAGCGCAATTAAATAGACCACAACAACGTCAATGAAATCAAATTAATTCACAAAGCTAGTGATATATTTGTATACATTGTATGTATGTATGTATGTATAGCTAGTTATGTATGTGCTATATTTAACTATAGTTAAAAATATTAACTCTTTATTTCATTTTGTTTTGATTCCGACATTTGTTGGACATAAAAGCACGTATACGAAATCAATGAAGAAAGCAAAAGAGGCAAAAAAAGCACATGAATAAAAAAAAACTAAACAAAAACACAAAACATCTGAAGAACACTTGAAACCATCAAGGTTGTTGACATACTCGTGTGAATGTTGAAAATGGAATGTCATTAAAAACAAAAACACACGTAAAGTAGGTGTGAAAAAATATATAACAAGAAACGAGCAATAAAAAATGTATAATTTTCCAATTAATTAAGCAGAAAAGCAGTTGTAAATTTGTATACATTTAATAGGCAATCGTTATATCTATAGTATTTTGATACAAAAAAAATGAAATAATTGTAGCGTTGACATTCAAACAGAAGCAACTTTCGCCGTTTTTTATTTATTTGACAAAAACTTCTATATGTAAACTATTATTATGACTACTTTACTGTACAGAGGCCATAAGTCAAATGTTTATTAAAAAATCTCTTTCGAAAACATTTCACAAATAATTTTTTAATTTTATTGTAATATAGCAGTGGGTGTATGTATAAATATAAACCTGCAATTTAAGTTTTATTAAATAAAAAAAATTATAATTAAAATCTGGTTATAGGCTGTAATACAAAAACACTTGACCTGCAATTAAATTTTAATATGTAAATTTATATTTTCAATATTCGACACGTTTTTGATAATCTCCTTTACATATACATATGTATATATCCAAAATATTAACCCATTTAATGAGGCATGAAGCTAAGAATTTTTATTTCCATTGCTACGGCGTTGAATTTCTATTGCCTAAATGTATTAAGGCGATGTCGACAGTTTATTGATGAGGGGAATGCCATTTGTAATTTCTACACCAGCTGTTTTAACAACGACGACGACTTCGGAAGTACCGATGTGTGTCAATGTTGTTGTTTTTGCTGTAGGCGAAAAAATATTACCCGCAGTAGTTTTTAGGGAATCTTTCGGGAGTGACAGTCTTGGTCGGATATAATTCTGTATAGAAACTCAACTGTCGCTAAAAGAATGCGGAACAAGTGAACAAGAAGAAGGCTGAAATGTAGAAAAGCGGTACAGCCTGGGCGTTATCCCTATCTAAATGTTAGCACGCTACTACTCATTTTTCCAACATCGATTTCCTCAATATCTCGGAAACCACTAAGCCTATTTTGATTACCATCTGTTCCTGTCTATGGCCTGTGAAAATCGATTATCTTAATTTTTAGCCAATAGACACAGGACAAGGGTCTCTATGGGAGAGCCACAATAATATTGCCTTCAAAATGGCAAAAAGTTATCGAAGAAACGGTGCCTATTTGATATAAAACAGATAATTCTAACAATGGTAACTAAAGCTTTTAATTTAATGAAAAAAATAATATATTACAATTACAATAAAAGCTTAATGATAGTGTGAGTAATAAGACTTGATTAAAATTTTTATAATGAAAAAAAAATATTTAAATTACACTAATGATTATCTCCTTTACTCACGACTTTTGAGAACATGTTTGATACGAGTGTATCAGATCTTGTTATTGAACTTATAGTAAAATATAATTTACTGGTCAATATGTACATATATGGAAATCATTGTCGAACAACAATTTAAAATGCCGTCAATTTAGTATTCAAAAAAATCTAATTTCAACTAAGTGCATACAAATTTTATTGCGTTTCTCCTCATCGAGTCATAAAACGTAACGAAAGTAAATTATTTGGCTAATTATCAGCCGTTTAGATTTTTTACGAAGTTAGGCATTGAACAATAACACAATATCATAAATAACAGTAATAAAATCAATTAATTTGAAATATTTCAGACCATTTTTTTTTTATTTTGTGAACTTTTGATATCGCAATTTGACGTAAAATAAGTACGTAATTTTTATTATTATTATTTTTTTTTTGGTGATAGCCGCATGCCACCCAATGAAGTGTTAAGTTTTAATTCTTAGAAATGCAAGTTTATTGTTTTAACTCTAATCGGTATTTCCTTATCAGCAAATAAATTTTGTGACTGTTTGTCATATGAGATTGAAATATTTTAAAGGTATTTCATAATTTATTAACAATCTATGCAGAAATCGTAAGAACGTGAACAATTTGACGGATATCGAACTTATACGAAGGGTTTGGGTCCTGCCTCGAAGTCATACGAGTCCATATGGAGCTGTACCCATCCACTTTTTGGAAGATTTTGTGAGAGCATTTTGGAAAATGATCGAAACGGAGGACAACCCATCAATTGCAACTTTGGTTTACACAAGAAAACATTGTTCAACGTATTTGGAATGATGATAATCAACAAGCCATGGTTGAGACGGCACTAAATGTTACTGTTTGGCATGATCTATGGTTCATATTTCTTCAACAGTGAAACCGTCCATAATGTTCCAGTCAATGGGGAACGTTATAAAGCCATGAATAATGACTTTTTCATGACTGAATCGGAGAATGTTGATTTTTTTATTTTCGGTTTCTTTACCAAATTATTTTTTACTTCATTCTTAACTTAGACATAACGTAAAAACCCCAATCATATGTGAAACACTTAACGCATATTAATCAGTTATGAGCGCCTCCAACACGGCTTGTACATATTGTACATAGTTATTTTAAATTTTACTGTGCATTTCTGTTGATAATCCACACCATAAATTTATAAATCATTATTCGATAAAAAAAAACGTGCATACATACAAACGAGTGTATATGTATGTATTAAAATGAAGTAGGAAGTACATAAGTATGTATGTAAAAGTGTCATAAACTTTATAACACAAAATTAATTTACTACCTTGACAGCCACCTTCAATAATATGAACATTCAAATGAGCTTAGCTGCAAATACAAATACTCGTACATAAAAGGCGTTCAGTTGCAAACGAGAAAGGGTATTTTTCTACAAACAACATTTACTATGGTCAATCGAACAAATGTGACCTTGTTGTTTGCTTGTAAAAATTACAATATTTAATTAGAATGCATATTTCTGTTTTTTTTTAACTATATTCATACTTTCATTATGAGAACATAAATACATTCTTCCGTATAATTGGAGAGCAAAGCAAATAGCAAAATACGCTCTCATTCTATGATTCTAAAATTGGTTTCTGATATATAAATATATTTGGAAAGTTGTAATTTTAAATTTCTTAACTCTTCATAATTTGCATGAATATATGTATGTATTTATGTATTTATAAATATATTTTAAATTTAAAGCTGAGGCATAATCAAAGCAAAACGTATCCTGCATTTCAAATCAGATACGCAACGGATTTAAAATTCAAATCGCGTAGGATCTTTTGTTTCGGTTTCCATTAATTTCGAAAATAATAATAAATGGAAAACGAAAGCCTTTAAGAAATAAAGGGACATCTTTAATTTATTTCAAACCACAGAATATTTCCGATTCAACAAAGGATCAACTAGAGATTAAAAAACAAATATTTTGAAAAAAAAAATATCAATTAGAGAGATGAGTTAAGATCGTCAATTCAAAAAAGAAAGAAAAAGTAAAAAGTCTCTTGACAAATTTAATTACAACTTTAGCCGGCTGTATGCTCCTCATCTATTAATACAATTAAAAGCAAGACTAAGCTCGGGTCCAGTTAAATGGGAATGGTAGGCTTGTTACGGAAACTATTTAAAATTTTTTTTGGCAGATGTCTGGAATCCACTGCACTCACTTATCATATCCGTAAACAATTAAAATCAAATGATCAAATGATTATTGGTGGTTCTATTAAAACCAAATATGCATCGTAACGATAAAATTTGGAAATGTTGCCTTTGAAGCAGTTATCAAAATAAAGTTTATTTCGTTTTTACCCGAATAGAAATACTGTCGTTAATGTTAAATCGTTAACAGATAATGTTAAATCGTTAACAGATAATGTTAAATCGTTAACAGATAATGTTAAGTGTTTAAGTACAATAAAACTGAAGCGTGCTGTTAAAAGCATAGCAGGCAGTCATTTTAAAATTAACTTTAATGACGAGTTTTGTGCGGTCTCAACATTAACAATTTCATTTCGTTCCAATAACATTACCCCCAAGCAAAATCATTTCGTTAAGTTTATTTTCATATTAATAAAACAAAATAACATCGTTTCGTTAGTAGAGTATCTCTGATTAAAACATATAAAAGCAGAAAACACGAATTTCTTGAAATTTCCGAAAACAACGTATAACTCACAAATGAACAATTATTTTTTAAGATATTTTCCATTTCACTTCACACTAAATATAAATTTAAAAAAAATATATTCTTGTTACAAAACAAAAGTTAACAGTCTTTTCCTTCTATTTTTAACCTGTTGCTTTAACATTCAAACATTGGCACTAAACGCTTACAAAAAAAAAAAACAAAACAAAACAACTTATAAAAGTTTTATAGACCATTTGAATACTAAATAAAGCTAAAAATAAATTTTATTACTTACAATGCACACAAATTTTACGCCTTCTCTTTTTGTCAACTTTCGGACTTTGATTAATTTTTGGTAATAAATAAATTACAATAAATTAGCTCTCTCCGCTGTGCCGACTTAATAAATATTCAAATAAAATCACCAAATTTCTTTTTAATTATTCTTTTCTTTCAAAACGTCCGTTCCATAAAAACTTTCTTCGGCTCAATGGTCACTAATGGTATGAAAGGCTTTTTACAACATGCCCGACAACAGCAGTTACAAGAAATTTCACACTTAATTTCTGACACTTTTTCGGTTTCCATGCAAATATCGGAAAAAAAATGTATATATGTTTTACACAATTAACGCACTTTGAAGCATTTATCCTT
Source organism: Ceratitis rosa (assembly GCA_037013455.1). NCBI lineage: Eukaryota > Metazoa > Arthropoda > Insecta > Diptera > Tephritidae > Ceratitis > Ceratitis rosa. The sequence continues at coordinate 3,098,076 of JAWMAG010000041.1, forward strand.
ATACTTGAATAATATTTACTGCAATGGTGCACGCGTCTGTGTTCTCTGTGAACGCACGCATAAATTTATTACATATGTACATATGTATGTATATATTGTATATAAATTTAAAATTAATAAGTTTTTTTTTTGCTCGCAGGCTATGCGCCGTAACGTATCCGCACCGTGGGTATAAACAAGTGAAAAGTTTCCACTGCAAACTCTGTGTGCAACCTCGTTCGCGATCACTGCAATAGCACCACTCTATGTGTACACCTCCACACGCGACACGCTCTAAACTCGTTCTGAACGGGTCGTGTTCGGAGTAAGCCATCATAAAGCTTTAGCCAAACAGCGACACTGCTAACAATGGCAACAACAATGTCGACAATATGCCAACAACTTGACAGTCAGCGACGCTGCAGCTGCGACGCACACTCTTAACTGTGTTTTTTTTTTTGTTTTGTTTTTGTTGTGCTTTAATTAATTTATTATTTTTGCCTTATTTCATTGTCGAAGTTGTTGTTGTACATTGTTTTTTTTTTTTAATTTTTTTATCATTATTTGGTCTTTTAACGCTCGTAGCGGTGTTGCGGTTGTTATCGGTTGTTATTGGTTTACGTTTTAAATTTGATCGTCATTAATCCAGATTCCACTGAACGCGCTCATTGATTGACATGACGTTTTACTATGACTACACGAAGCTGTTTTTGTAACTGTTGTTATTTTTTTTTTTTGTTTGCTTTTTTTCTATACATACATATATCCTCAATGATTTCGCGACAAGTTAAATAGTCATTAACGTCTCTGTCGATTAGCAACAAATTCGTACATACGTACATATATACATATATAAAGCAAGTTAAACGTCACGCAATGTTCGCATTTGTAGCTCCACGAGAACATATGTAAGTGGGCTCTACAATATTTAACTGTGTTTTTTTTTCATATACTTCACTCGTTTTTTCTTCGCTCAGCGTCAGCGTCTTGGCGTTATCGTCTTAAAAGCAACTGCCGATCGTTATCACAAACAGTTTTGATATTCTTAATGACTGCTAAGCACACATACACACACACGCACACTTGTTAGAATGTATAAATAAAATGATAAAATAACAAAAACAAATTTCCTTAAATAACAATTATGTATTGCATGTACGAGTGTTTGTAAGAATATATATATGTTATCTCCAAAGACCTCCCACATTCTATACATACAGACTTACGTATGTACCTATGTACCTATGTTAAAAAATTATCAATTTCGTACGACCACGATGCTAGATTAAAAGACTTCAGTCCGTTGGTTGTTACTTGATTTCATTATATTTGACATTTTTCTATATCTATGAAGTGCAATGGGGTTTGCTATAGGTACTCAATTCCTACTCTTGCATCCACGTCACGCATCCTGGAAACAAGTTAAGGACTGCGGCTTAAGGACATTCACTAGGAATGTGCGATGCTGCTGCCATCACCGGCGTCCAAGAAGTGCGTTGGATGGAAGCGAGTAGGTTCTTGTGACATTTACTACAGCGAACATATAAAGTAGCGCAAATTTGGTGTCGGATTCGTGGTGGGAAAAGACTCCGTCGTCAAGTACTCATACTCAAACCGGTGGATGAAAGTCTTGCCACAATACGAATCAAAACGAAGTTCTTCAATATATAGCTGCTTTGCGAAGAAAAGGATAACGTGCTCACGAGCGCTATCCCTGCCACGATATGAGAATAGTTTCTGCCGTGCTTAAAAAAAGAAGGTATTTTCGATACAACTGGGTTGACGCTGAATGACTTCAGCGGGACCCGGAATATGTTGTCTGTAGTATTAGTTTCCATCACAAGAAAGAAATTCATCAATCTACTAGGCTATCTCCAGATGGATCATGTCGTAATAGACGGACGACATGTCTCCAATGTTGAGCTGCCACCTCAAGCTCCTTACGTACAGCTGCAAACGAAAATATCGGTTTTCACAAAAACAACTGGTATGAGTATAGCTGCACCATAGTGAAGAAAAATTAAGCTGAAGAGCAAAGCAAGACGCATGTCGAGGCAAAAAAGAAAGAGGCCGAGGTGCGTGAGTATTAAGAGCAAAGAAGCTGGCTGACAAGAGTTACGTTCGAAAGTCCTACGAAAAGGTGGGAAGACGGATTGCCGACCGAGCTTTTGAAATACCGTGGCTTCTTAGCAAAACAAGTCGTTTACACGGACAGATAAATAGACAGTCATAGAATTAAGTGATTTGTACCTCCCGTTCTATAAGTACGATTAGATTACGGTAGATGACATTAGAAAGATGATATTTGTGGAATTGGCAAGGAAATATCTATTATGAGTTGCTCCCCTACAGCCAAATTCTTAATTCGGACCGGTACGGTCAGCAATTGGACCAACTGAAGGAAGCAACCGCCCAGCTTTGGCCAACAGGAGAGTAATAGTGTTTCATAAGGGCAACGTCTGACCACACACAACGAGAGTGACTCTCCAGAAGCTTGGTTGGGAAAGTCCCATGCTTCCATTTTACAGTCCGAATCTCGCACCTAGTGCTGACAACCTGTTCCTGTCTTTGGCTGGTGAAGAATTAACCTTAAGAGAAGCCTGTGAAAATCGAAAATCCAAATTTTTCGCCATTAGAGATAAGGGTTAGCTAAAATAAGCCACCAATTTAATACAAAATAATGTATTACGTTTTACTAGACCAATATAAATATAAACTCAATTCAAAAGATCAGAACAACGTATTTTATGTAGCAGATATTACATTTGGAGCCGCCCGGAGTACATAATCTTTAATTTCTTTAATTCTTCAATAATAAATTGAGAAATTTCAATGTTGTAATTCAATATATATTAATATAATTTAATAATACATTCGGAAGTAAAAAATAATGATTTTCTAAAATTAAAATTATTTGTAATTAAATAAATAAAATGAGACATCATCATAATTAAAATTTATCAAGAAGTTGCTCCAGAATCACTTGTACGTAAATAAAGTGATCTGTGAGGAAATGCGGTTAGGGCGGCATACAATGTATATATGTAAATCCCAATAATCGAATTTGTCATAAAAACCCATTCATTGCAGGAAAGTTGAATTTATTACAAGCAAAAAATTAAATTATTAAATAAATAAAATATAAAAATAGATTAATGCTAACATCATACGTAAAAGTACATTCACAAAAAACCTTTTCGCTTTTTTCTCAGGGTTTTTCTTCATCAAGAATATTTCTTAGCACCACAGATTAATGGAAGTTCAGTTTAACTTGCTACTTCAATGCTTTAGTGTTCCGTCATTAAATATTAAATGTAAATTTTTTCATTTAATGAAAATGAAAAGATTAATTAAGTCATTGAAAAATTTCTTTCTTTTTTGTTTTTTTGTGAATTTGGTTAATTGCAAATAGGAAATACTTATTGATTATATTCTATGTGAATTTCCGAATTCTTCACAGCTGTTTCTAGTATTTAATTACAATTGGTTTACATACAGGGATACATATTGACATTAATTATGAAGCATTTATCATATCATTTGATGAATAGACATTCCAAGCGTATAAAAGTATCAGTGTTACGATTAATGTTAATTGTTTATCTATCAATTACTATCAGTGATTATCAACGATTACATCAGCAATTATCGGCTTTTTCTTTAGAAAAAAAACACAATGTACATATAGGTATATGTACAAACATATATGAATGCATATCCCAATACTATTTACTTAACCTGATTTTATTCCACATTAGTCATTAAGGAAATATAGGGTTTTCCAATAAGAGGTGTCATTTTGATATTCAATGAAAATTGGCATTTTTCGAGATAAATGTTCGAATATTTATTTCTATGTTAAGGGGTAGATATGCCACTAATAATGGAAAACATCATCAGTCAAATGCCCTCCACGTAACCTTTTTATGAAATTTCCCATCACCAAATCTCTAAGTGGTTGCGGTATGCCCTCAACAGCTTCACGAATTCCATCTTTGAAGTCTTGAGTCGACGTTGATCTGTTGGCGTAGACCTTATCTTTCACGTAGCCTCAAAAGAAGAAGTTGCAAGGTGTTAAATTCCAAGATCTCGGTACCCAATTACAATCACCTTTTCGTGAGATAGCACGGTCCGGAAAATTTTCCCTTGTTGAAGCGTGTATCGTTCCATTTTTATTACTGGCTTAGTTTTCACTTGTCGAATGTCAAACAAGACAAACAAGACATCTACCGGAATAGCACCGCTTATTGGAAAACCCTTTACAAAAATTAAATGCCGTGTGTACTTTAGCTTATTTCATTTCCTGGTTGTCATGGCAATAAAATTTCAGTAATAGATTTTTAATATATATGATTTACTGCTACTTGCCTTTTTGCAACTCATAACTTGGAATTTCTTAAATACGAGTACAAATGTTATCAAAACCAAGTTTTCTACCATACGATTACGAGCCTATTATGTTAACTTCTATCATAGCCATCACGTGGCTACTTACACGTATGTGTGTATAATATATAGTACATAGAGTAACCACTGAAGTTGTGGAGAAATAATTTCGAGTGTTTTATTGACGGTTAGTAACTGGTTCAAGAACATAACTGTTTTATTTTTCTTCTTTTTCCAGTGCAATAAACAATTGACTGGCACAAACATAATTATAAATTACATTCCTCAATGATATACGAGTGTATAAAATCTTCGTAAAGGATTTATGGTAAGACACATCTTCTTCTGTTTCTTAATCGACGTAGGCAGCACTTACGTGTACGTAGTTTATCGCTGAATTCGCAATAATAAATGCTTCAGAAAGTTTTCTCTTGTTATTGTAGCCGCAAAAATAATGCCCAAAGTAGTTTTTGGAGAATATTGCGGAAGTGAAAGTCTTTGGCCGAATAAAAATCCTTGTAGTTCCGGTATAAAGTTCCGACTGTCGCAGCGAATTTTGGATTTTAGTCACCTCTTGAACCCCTACCCGCTGGGTATCAGAAATTATTCTCCATGTGAGCGGTTAGAATCAATTGGTAGTACATCGAGGACTTATCGCAGTTACTCTGCTCGTTTTTATCTATCAGTCAGCGACGAACGCTGATAATTTTGCTAGAAGACAAGTTGCGCCCGTCTCGTTCCCTGGTAGTTGGTGTGAGTGGTGTCAGTATCAGGTTAATGAAGCAAGTCAAACATCTAGACCTGACCATGAGTGAGAGAATGAATTTTGCACAGCACTTTGTGCGTCTGAAAGAGAATCCCCAGATGGGTTTTACAGTTTCAAAAAAATCGAATTCAGTTACTTACTTACTAATTGCTACAATACCTCGACAATGTTACCCTAAATTTTCAAGTCGATTCGAATAAAAGTTCCCGAGATAAGGTTAGCTCAGCACTTTAAACTTTAAAGGAGTTTTTTCGAAACTATGTTTTCAAATTCGGTGATCTTCGAATTCTTCGAAAACTATTCAACCGAGCTTGATGAAATTTTGCACAAGTCTTCGAGATAGAAAATACGAGGAATGAGACGAATGATTGTTTTAGCAATTTTTTGTAAAAAAAATTTCCCAAAAATTTCCCTTTTCTTATATTATTCCTTCGTCCAAATTCTGGTTTATGGTATTAACTAAAATATGATTTTTTTAACTTCAAATGATTCTGTTATGAGTCCTACTTACAACGCAGACACACTTTTTTCCGAAGGATCACCGGAATTCCCTCTTTGAGGCATTGAATAGACGTTGGACTGATGGCATAGATATTATCTTTCACGTGGCCCTAAAGGAAAAAGTAGCAAGGTGCTAAATCATAGGATCTCGGAGGCAAATTGCAAACACCTCTTCAAGAGGTCGGAAAAAAATCGCTGGTTTCGTTGCTCTCTGCCTCTGCCAAGTTTTCACCATTTTTATGGTGATTTTTAATAATTACAATGCATTGTATTCGCCAACTACATAAATACTCATTGAAATCTATGTACCTATTTATGTAACTTTACGTGTTGTTGAAAAATAATATATTATATTCAGTTTTGACCACATAAAATTCACATTATTTATAATTTAATTGGCTGTAAACAAATTACAAAAATTACAACAATTCAAAGTAGTAACTAATAATTTAAGTACAGCAAACAAAGTTGGTTAATAACCTCCAACAAGAACATTGAACTGACTTTGGATTAGGAAAATGCCGGCCATAAAGTTAATGCATTTTATTTATAAACAAATAAACACACAAACCTATATTCACGGACATACATATATATATATATATATATATATATATATCTATTTACGTGCCACTGAATTACCGCATTTGTACATTTAATAGGCGTGCGATCTTACCTACCGTTGGTAAACATGAGTGCGTGTGTGTGTGTTTATACGAGTAAGAAGTTGTCTGAAACTCAACTGGCAAGTGGAAAATTGAAAAAATGTAGACCAAATTGTGTCATGGAGCTTATACACATTCAGACAGACAGACAAGCAAGTTAATTTTGGCAATAATAACAATAATAAGACAAACAGACAAGCAGTTGGCGGTCAAGCGGCATATGATAATGCGAGCGCCTATATTTCAGCTGGTTTTAATGTTGTCCTCGAACTTAGTAAATGACTAACTAACGGTTAAGTAATAAACCAAATTAAAAACTGTTAATTTTAATGTATAATTATTTTGCTATTAGAACTATCAGCGGATTTAAGTAGTTATACTCACAAATAATTGAATTTTTTGAACCTTTAACCGCTAGTCATATGCAAGAAAGTAGTAAATTCACTCTTATTAAGTCACGCATACACTAATTACACTTGTCAACACTGTTCTTGATTTGTGTTTATGTAAGTGAACCCTCCCTATATACGAGTATATCACACCGCTGCCAATAAGTATTTAATAGTGCAAAATATTCTTAACCTCATAAATACGCTTTAACAGTTTATTAAACCATAAAAATTTATAAACAAAATTGATAACAATTATAAATTTCAAAAGATTCATGCCAACAACATGCAGACAGCTATGGAGTCATGGGATTAAATTACTTTTTCATATGTTTCATATACCCATATGTATGGACGAGTATTTGGTCCTACATCTGTTTAAGAACGTCAGACGCTAATCTAATTAACGGCGGACTTATTGGTGCGGTACGCAAAATTGCTTTTTCTTTTTTATTGTTACTCTTTCCGGTCACAAGTATTTAATTCCAGTTTATATCTTTCGATAAGGGTAGGGGAATTATGGGTATATATAGAGTATATTGAGTTTATAGATGAATCACTTCTCGAACCTCGAGCAGTAAGAATGAAGCACACGGAGATGGCTAACCCGATTCCCCAATCGATGCCTGGCTTCACTTGCTGTTTTCGATTGGCGACGAACGGCAAAAAGAAAACGTCATATGATTATGCGAATAGAAAAGGTGTTTTTTAGACAGCTTTCAATGTGAAATAAAACGCATTTAATTTAATAATAAACCTTTACGATGGTCGAAAAGTCCAACTCCAAGAAAAGTGTTGCCTACTTGAAAACCACACGCTTAAAAAAACGCCCTTTTGTGCATATTTCAAAATTCCTATTTTTTCATTTTTCAGCAACTTGATTTGCACACTTTAATATAATATTTATTTAACTTCATAATGAATTTCATTTTATGTCTACAAGTGCTGACATGCGAAAATAAACTTAAGTATACTATTTATTGTTATTATTTTTGAAATTTGTAAATTGTCTTTTACGAAGTGATACTTCAAACTAGAAAGTATACTTATATACAATACATGCATATATACATATATACATAAGTATTTAGAATAACTACATGTTGATTTGTGACAATTAATTATTTGATTGGTACTAAAAATTTGCTTAAAGGCAATTAATATTTAAACGTGAACATTAATAAATTAATTAATAATACAAGCAAATATTGATAAAGTACGCCGAGCCGACAGTCAATTAAAAGAAATCGTTAAAAAATATTTATTGCAGCAAAATAATTTAGGAAATAAAGACTACAACTAAACACTTGAAGATAATATACTTATGCCTGTACATATGTGCATAGATATGTACATACGAGTATGTGCACTCTAGGTATACAAATGCAGAATGATTATCTAAAATATTTATTAACTTTTATTGTGCAATGCAATATTTTGAGGGCGTGCGTAAGTAGGTATGTTACTTACAAATATATTTGAAGAAATCAATGATTACGACATACTGCACTCGTATGTATATATGTACATTGTATATACTTTTAAAATAATAACTAAATATTACAAGGTCTTAGGAGGAAAGTGCAACAATTTAATATTTAAAATTTCATATAAAATATTGTATAATCGGAATAGTATTTTAACTTCGTCAACTGTGAAGAGATTAATTGAAAAATTCTGGGAAACAGAATCCGCTGAAGACGCCAAATACACTGGTCGTCGAAAAACAAGTCGTTCTAATGACAACATCGAAGTAGTGCATAATAGTATCAGAGACATTCCAGGAACCTCAATTCTGAGAACACACGGGTGATTGTCGACAAACAAATGCATCTACAACGTTTCACCGTTTGATGATTGGACCGTACTTTTTTTGAAAATGAGGCTTTTACTGGTTCTCGATATCGCGACTTGATAACCAAGTTCTTTCACGAAATTCGTCTTGGAGTGATCTCCAAGTCCTCAAATGATTTCACCATACCATCGATGATGAACACTGATCCTTGATGGAGCTCTATGGCCAAAAATTTAATTAAGTTCATCGAGGCACTGTTACCGAGTTAACCCATGTCGAAAGTTGTAAAAAATAATCGGGCGAAATTGTGTAAAAACGTTCTGATTGTGTATAACGTCAAAAATGTCAAACTTTACGACAAACGTTGAGATCTGTCAGATTGCAACACTAAGGTTGCCAAATCCCGAAATATTAAAGGCAACCCTCGTATTTACGTTCGTGCAATATAAACTAATTTTATTTTCCAAGTTTGTTTGTTAAGAATTTTTTTACTCTACTGACTTTATATTGATAAGATATTTATTGTTTTCAAAAATTAAGAAATTAAAAGTTAAGAAAGTGATTTCTTAAGTGGAAACAATTTAGAACAAAAGTAAACAAACCTTCTCTTCTAAAGAGGAAATTATATTTTTAATAAGTAGATTGCAATGTCACGAGGTTTATATCGCAAATTTTGCACTTCCAGACAGCCAAAAAGAACGTATAATATTTTTTCTCAAAATGCCGAGAAAATGTGAGCGACAGCCGAGTATAATCACAGCATATGCTCTCCAAAGAGGTCATAAAAAGTGTATTGCCTGCCATTTGATGACTCGCTATTAGTGAAGCTGCTTAAGATTCTAACAAATAGGTGAATCGGTAACTCTTACTAATCTGACGTTTCCTTTGTTCAAACCTCATTCGCCCTCATAATGAGCGACTCCTAGAACTTAGTCTTTTTCTTATCGAAAGACGAGTTTACTTTTTCTTTGCCTACTAAATCCAAAGTAGCGCCAGTTGGCAAGACTGATTCTGCGTTAGATTTCCAGGCTGACACTGTTATTGTGGTTAATACTGGTTCCAAAGTAGACGAAATTACGACACCAAAGTTATAGGTGTAAAAGATCGGTCCTTGTCTATATGACTCAAAATTACAGAGAATCACTTTACCTGAAGCCTCGTTTGGTACCGAAGGAATCGGAGAGATTCTTTCCAATTCTGGCTGCGTGTCTAGTATTCATCAACGTCAGCTTGCATATACTTATAAGTTTTATCAAATTCAAATTAAGCTACGTAGAAGTAGCTCCTTTTTGTGCTTTCGAAGACGGCTTCAAAATTGGTAAAGAGGTGGTGAACTTTTCTTACGTGTTCTTTTCAAGATTTGGCGTATACCACACCGCGGTATTGAAGAGGCTTATCCTATACTAATTGGCCCAGAACGTGGGCTCCCTCTTCTTGTGAATTGAACAATACACACTCTTGTTCAAAACGTCGGGCATGATTTCGGCTAGAGAATGAGCTCAATAAGCTTTAGATATCGGTTACCAAATCACCTAATTGCGAGTCGAGTCTGACCGTCATGCGAGCAGTGTTTAGATAGCCTAGAAGCTAAACATTGCAATCTCCAATCCATGATTGACGGCCAGGAAGGTGTTATTGTGCGTTTGGTTATCCACTATGAGCTGCTCCCCTATGGCCGAGCTCTTAATCCGAACCTGTACTATCAGCAGAAGAAAGCAATCGCCCAGAAGCGCCTAGCTTTGGCTAACAGGAGGGGAATTGTGTTTTATCAGAACAACGCCAGGCCACACACATCAATAGTGACTCACCACTTTGTTGGTTGGTTCTTATGCTTCCACCTTATAGTTCGGACCACGCACCAAGTAATTACCATCTGTTCCTGTCTATGGCGAATGATTTGGCTGGTGAAATATTGTCCTCACAAGAAGCCGGTGAATATCGATTGTCCCAATATTTTGCAAATAGGGAGATGGGTTTCTAAGAGAGAGGTATAATCACATTACCCTCAAAATGGCAAAGAGTCTTTGAACAAAACGATGCATATTTGACAAAAAAAAATCTGATTATTGCTAAAATAATGGATTACTTTTTACAAGATAAATTATGTTTTGAATTTGTTGAATAAACCGGTCCGTTATAGGTCTCACGTGCAGCCGCCATGTGTCGATCAGACGCCACGTCTATTCAGTCAGCTTCTAGTACTAACTAACAGTATTGACACTAATGACTATTGTAAAATGTTTTTTTTTTCTTTGTAATGGAAAAATAGTTCTAACTCATTGGCCGCTGATTCACCGGTGATTTTGAACGAATTTAAGTTTTAATGCCTTTTTTTAAACGTAGCAAATTTTTAAACCGTTTTCAATTCTACCTCACTACCTTTGCTGTCGTTAAGCTATTTATATACATACGATTGCTAAAAGTGGCACTCGTGTGTAATGTAAGTAGGTATGTATGTATATGTATACGAGTATTCATATGGTAATTGACTTCCCTATCCATTTCACATTCATTTGCTTTAGTAATTATTGTTGCATTAAAACGTTTCGCTGATATTGCATTATTCTACATATATACATACGTACGTATATACATAAGTTTGTTTTGTTGTTTGTGTATATATAATCAATTGAACGCTTAAATAATGCAAATCCACATAACGTCAGTGTAAGAATCATCTATTCATACGTGTTTATATGTTTATATGTATGTATGTATGTATAAACTTTGGTATTTATGGTACATGTTTGTATACACGTCCAATGGAGTGTGTTTGATATGAATGAATTGTTTGTTGTTAATTGCTACCTAAGAGATTGAACAAATATTTGCGCGTCCATATATATCTACATATGTACGTATGTTTATATGAGTATGGGCAAGCAATACATATCATATGCATTGCACATTCACACATCTGGACGTAATCGTATTTATGGTATTTACAGCGATATCAGTTTTCAAATAAAATTCATAGGCTTAAAGCAGTATTTAAACGTTATCCTTTGCCGTTATTTATCATAATTTTTTTCTCTTTTTTTTTTTTGTAAATATGCGCTCATCCAGTACTTGATTGGTGTGTGTAATTTTCCATAAATCCATCATTGTGGGCCTTGAGATTGCTATCTTTAAGCTTTCGAAACGATTTGTTTGGTTCCTTAATGCATAGTCTGTGTCGATGTACATAAGTATATATATCAAGAGTGCATCGTAACGGTAAATTTTCGTTAATCAAAAAATTTCAATCGGTTTGGTTGAAACATTTTTATTTATTTTTTACCCGAAGGAAATGCTGTCGTGAATGTTAAATCATTAACAGATAATGCTAAGTCGTTAACAGATAATGTTAAGTCGTTCACAGATAATGTTAAATCGTTAACAGGCAAGGTTAAACGTTCAATTTGAGGTGTGCTGTTAATAGCATAGCAAGCAGCCATTTTAATATTAACGTTAACGATGAGTTTGTGCGCTTTCAACATTAATTATAGCTCTTTTCGTTGAGAAATATCAGTCAAAATTAGCCAATATCGAAATCAAGAAAGTAAGATATCTTACTCTCCCAGAGAAAGAAATCACTGAGTCTTTAACGAACAGGATTCAGTAAAAATTAGTCAGTAAGTTGAACAACAGTTGTTTATTTTGGTGGTTAAATTTAAATTCGTTTCCTTATTTTTCCAGTTTTTAAGTATTTTCCTAAGTATTTTAATAAAATTGGCAACCAAATGGCATTTTTAATTTATTAATTGTATTCAAAATTTATTGTATTTCAATAATTACACAATATTAGTATACGTCGTTCCAGAAATCGCCATCCAAATAAAGGGGAAACAAAACTAACCTTTTGTTGCAACGGAAAAACTAAGGAAAAGTAAAATGGATAATTTTACCTTTTATTTTTTTTTTTTTTGTTTTTGCTATAAAATATTTAATAATATAAAAATATATGGTATATTTTAATAAAATTACGAAAAAAAAAATTCCCCCACGTATGGTGAAAGAGAGAATTAATTATGCTAATAGGAATTATGCTAGGAATTCTTTTTTTTTTCGAAAAGTATCATAAAAATATTCAAATGTTCGGCTTTTTATAGGAATTTTTGAAAATTTCTTATTAATATAGTAATTGACGCTTTGTAAACGCTGAAACGATTTTCGGCCGAGCTTCTCCTTCAATTTGTAGTACGCGTCTTAATGTTTTCCCAATAAATGGACGGACCTACAGTTTATTCTCAACCGCCTCGGGACGGTCGATGGATTGTGATGAGGAGCTTTTTCCTTCATGTCGGAGAGCTTGGAGCGCTTTTTTCTATTTAAATTTATATTTTCTATAATTTTTGGATGTTGTTCGAGCTGTTCCAAATGGTTAGTATACGCACTCGCCTATTGCGGCAGCCAATATGCGTAGCATAAATTAAGATTAACAATAATAATAATAAGTCATAAGTATGAGAGGTAAGACAGAAGTAAAGCTCATTAATGTGGTGAGCTAAAAATAAAGCTTGTTTCATTCCTATTGTAATTAACTAATCTTGTTTTCTGTGCATCACGTGCATAATACCTCAAGCATTAAAGCTTTTTTTTCATTTACAAATGGAGAATACTCTATTATTATTTGAGTAAAAATAAAAATATAATCTTAATTACTTTTAATTATGAAGATACCACGTCTTACCATGACATACTCGTAACTATGTATATACTAGTATGTACGTATGTATGGTATTTATTTACTTTTTGATTTTACCTCATGAAGCATAAATTCACATATCAATTATGTCTCTTTTTACTTGCGGTAAAAGTCTAAAATAAACACTTTTACTTGTGTGTATATATGTACTATGTATATGCACATGTTGGTACATATATGTAGGTATGTACTTATTTAAATAATTTTTATCTACATATGGTATATCTAAGTTAAGAGTATGTACAAACAATACAGGTGTAGTACTCTTAAATAGCTGCAATTAAACGCAGACAGTGCAAAAAAAAATGAAAGAAAGAATAGAAAAGACGCACAAACAAAAGCAATTGCATATATAATATATAACAAGTGTCTAATTTCAGCATACTTATGACGCGTACGACGAACTCAGTACACAATTTTTTTGCCAGACAATCTAACTAAGAGGTACGTACGTACATACACACATACATTTGTGTGTTATATGAGTGCATACTTTTATACCATATACTAATAATAAAATTTATACACTTAGATATGTACATATGTATAAGTATGTATATTATCACTTATTTTGCCTTGCACACGCGCTCACTCACTTCAAGCGAAAAGGCCGATTGTAATAAATACAAAATTTTTAATAAACAGTTTTGTTTTTTTTTTTTATAATTTTTATGACCAATAGAGGGTTTTAAAGTTTATACTTCACATGTATGTATGTATGTATGTACATATGCTTTCATTAATAAAAGTGTACCATTTAAGACATATTAATTGTTGCACTTAATTCAAAGCACAAGTATTTCGAGTAGCCAAGTAGTCAATAACAACAACATGGTGAAACAAATGAAATTAAATGATAATATTTATTTTATATACTCGTACTAAAAACGTTATCGATTTCGTATACGACAAGGCGTTTAAGATAACTTCAAAAAAAATTTATTTATTTCACAAGCATTTGGTCTTTTTTTTTGTATTGTACAATATTATTACCCAATTAATGTGACTTTATGTGTTAGTTAAGAGTTACTGCTAACAAACGGCGGCCAACGGGTGAGCAATGCGTACTAACATTCGGAAGGCCATAGTTCAAGTCCTCAACCGAAAAACATCAAAAACTATAGAAAATTATCTCTCTAATGGCGGTGTCCACTCGGCAGAGAATGGCTTCATATACGTATAAAAGCTCCTCCTAAAAAACCTTCAGCCGTTTGGAGGCGGCTTAGTATAAACAGCTAGTCCCTCCCTTGTTGTCCCAAATTGGTGGCTGGGATCTCGGCCAGAAATCGCTTCGGCGGTTACAAACTGCATATTATATATATATTCTTACATACATACATACATGTGGGTAGACACACCGGGAAGTACTAAAAGAGGAATTTATTTTTTTACTGCCTCTATTAAGTCTTACCCACCTTTGCCAGCCATAATGGATATAAATGCATATGTACGTGTATACATAGATACATATGTATATACTTATTGTGATTGCGTTTGTATCATTAACTCAGTCGAATCAATGAATGATCGCTTAAGTGTTCAGCTATAATAAAAAATAATACTAAATAAACAAATCTCGGTGATTTCCTGACGTATTGTACATATGTATATATTATATGTACATATATATCTTTGTGTACATATGTATGTATGTAAAATTATTTACATTAGATTGGGCGTAGCTATTAAATGATACCGCGCCAAAAAATTTTTGCTTAAAAATTATAAAAAAATTCACGTTGCCAAATGCTTGTAGATACATACTCGTACATATGCACATTCGTACTCAAAGTCATCGTAGTCCTGTCTTTGTAGTTCTTTACTTAAACCTTCTTTGACAATTTAGTGTCTTGGAAGACCTTGAAAGGACAATATATTGATTCCATCTTATTCCTCGATCCGTTAAATATTTCTACTTTCCCATTCTTTGTGTTGTTTGTTTACAGGCAGATAATACTAAAAGAGTTTCGCAAATTTTACAACTTTGCTACATCAATAATGTAAACAAACTAACTGTCTCTATTCAAGTGAAACGCAGTGTAAAAGTAACTATACCCATAAAGATATACTTCTAAACGTCAGTCTATTACCTTTCGTAACTATTGTTACTGCTTAATTTAGTACTTAGATAATTTTGCGGAAATATTCATATTAAATTATATATATACACATATATTATTTATAATATTTTTCGGTGGCCACTAGTAATAACCGCTTAAAAGTGGAATTTCACAGACGGCCTTTCAGATTGGTTGTGCTCTGTTCGTTTATTTGAATGTTCTGGGTAAGAAACTTCTGGTCTGTGAGAACTTTTTTGGCATCACACGCGAGCCGTATGGGCAGCAGGAAGGATGGCCCTTGCAAAAAGTGCAGGGAAGAAGTCGTGGGTGAGACACGGGAAATCCTCCTTCTTTTTCTGTCTGTCTTTATCTAGAACTCGTCTAAGATATCTAGGAGCTTCTAGCTAGTTATCAAGGCTGTCTTAAAATTTCGTAAAACGTTCGTTGACGATTACTTCAGCTCGAACTAAACTAAAACTCTACCTTGCGTTACAAAGGACCTGCAGGTCTGACATTACAGTGACAGTACGAGTATAACCCAACCTTATATTATATTTATAATTATGTTTTTTTTAAAGAAAATCTTATTATTTTGCGTGTCTTTTATAAAAAAAACTAATTTAATATTTTTTATCTTGATTTATTTTTCCGATAACCCAGTTATTTTTGCGATTTTTGTTTAAAAATTTTTTATTGTAAGAATTTTTCAAATTCTTTATCGAGACTTTAAAAAGGTTTTGGTAGTAATGATGTACTTGAAACCAATGTATTAAGTATTTTTATACATAACTTGTGCCGTAGATTGTTTGAAAAAAATATAAATAAATATTACTTAAGTATAGATTAAAAATAAATAGGTTGTTAATCAAATCAATTGTTTTGCAGGTGGTAAGAGCTAACAAATAGAGGCGCCATGAAATTCCTCTAATTGTTATCAAGATTACAATAGTGTGGTAATTTCACTTCAATTTCGTACGTATATACACTTACTTATCTGTTTTACTCCTCACACCCTTACTTGGTTTTAAATCACTTCCCTTTCCATTGAAATTCAGTAAATTGTGCTTTAATTTTCCGGTGTTTTAAGAAGTAAAATTTTATAATTTCTTAATTTTTAAAAATTTGCACTAATAAAATTAACACGCACACTTACATAAATATTAATATTTATAAAATTAGGGAAAAAATTGTAAACGGCACTTCTGGTATAAAATAAAAAAATCATTTAAAACAGAATAAAAACAAATCACGATTAGTGGATATGCAAAACAGCAAGCAAATCTATGGAATTTAACTAGTTAAATGTATAAAAATAACAGACGTGCATACAAGCCGACCAGAGATAATTAACTGTAGAATAGACAAAAAAGGTTTAAAAATTAGCAAACATTATATGTAGGTATGTATAGCAAAGAGAAGGTGTGATGTAAATGCGCAGAGCTATGTATGTACAAGTATAAAAATTAAGAAGTGGAAATGGAGACAAAAATTTTAGACGAGAAAGATACGGTAAAAAAAAAAACAATAATGACAATATGAGTATTCGAGAGACATATTTATCTTTTTTTATTGTATAATTAATTGTAAAATTTTAAATATTTATATTACATATAATAAAGTAATTTTTTATTTATTTATATTTATTTAAAACGAAGTTCAGTATCCGGTCTAGTAAAAGGTAATCCATTATTTTTGCAATAGTGTAGTTATCTGTATCTCACGTTCTATGAGAGCGATTGAATTACGCTAGATGGCGCTAGAAAGAAGGTATTTTCTACTAAACTAGATTTTAACCGCGACCCCATTCGAGAGAATTTGAAAATGCATTTACGTTGTATTTCACTGATTCAACGGACTTAGTGAAACGGTACAAACGGTCTTCAAGCCAGGATTGAAGGTTTTGTTGTGTGTTTTGTTGGATTGGCAAAGAATCATCCACTATAAGTTGCTCCTCTACTGCCAAGGATCGTGTTCAAATCCTGGTATCACCAACATGCAAAAGTTATAGACGCAATACCACAAATTGGAGGGCCGAAAATCGCTTCAGCGGTTGCAAAGCGCCAAATATATATTGTCAGCAATTCAACCGTCTGAATCGGCCAATTTTTTATATATATTATTTATAATAATATATTGAAAGTTATTATAAATTTGAAAATTATTAGCACATTTTTTTAATTAAAAAACGAAGCTGTGAATAATATACGCAAACATTTGTAATTACAAATACAACGGACTTAAATTACAAATGAAAATATCACATGTGCATATGTTAGCTAAAATTGGCTTTAATTAATACATCAAATATATTTATTCATAATTAACTGAGAAAATATTTCTTTTAATTTTAGCAGCTCCAAAATCTGCCCACTTCCGCTTACTTTCAGCGCGGATATACGTGTGCCTGATCAGTTTACTAGTTAAATTAGCACTTGCAATTTGATTTCAAGTAAAAAAATAAGAGTAAATTTTTTAAATTAACTGCTGGATTATTTAAACTTATTGATTTCTGCCATCTTAACTGGAAACTTTGGCTATTGTTTACAAAAAAAAAAATCAAAAAGGACTAAGGGCAACAATCTTTTTATGTTCGAAAAAAATACAATGAAATAATAACAGTGCCTTTCATTATCATAGCAAGGCGAATTTATTTATTTATTTTGCTTTGTATCATAGCTTAATTTGCAGTCAGAATTCTAACGTATCGCATAAAGGTGTCGACAGAAACGGTATAGAATTCAAAGGAAATTTTTTTTTTTTAACATTAACATAAGGTCGTAGATAGATTGAATTTGGAATTCGCAAAAATATGTATTTCAAAATCAGTGAAAAATTTAATACAAACACTAATGTATATATATAAACTACTTTGTTGTAATAACATTATTTCTTTTCATTTAAATTTCCTGTATTACAGCCGACGCATGTGTGCAGGGTCTCATGAATAAATATATCGCAATCAATGCAATAGACTTGCGAACACTTCTCACACCGATAAACATGTTTATCTGTTGCTTCGGTTAAAGGTTTCTGACACGCATAACAATTCGCCGCTTGTCCATTAAATTCTAGTTCTGTAAAATGCTGTACAGGGAATAAATGATGATAGGAACGAGCCAAATGGGGTGCTGATACTAAAGTCAATCCACAGGTTTGACATTCCACTGGTAACTCACAATATTTACTATAGCATTGTGGGCAATGATAGCCACCAGATGTGAGCTTGCTGGGTTCTTCTGTATTTTCAATATGGCACATACACATGGAAAGTGGTGGATCTTTGCCACCATCTGTCTTAGCATGCGGGAAACCCATTTTTATTAAAGAGTTTTCTTGCGTTTGCGCCGCTGGTGGCGGATCGACGTGTGCTAGCAATTGATCACGATAATGAGCATCATCAAGTACAGCGCCGTAGGAACCTTGAGTTTGTTGTGTTAAATGCCGACAAACATGTATCTCAGCAGAAAGTGATATGACCGAGCAGCGAATGTTATCTGCTTTAAGAGCCTCAATTGTAGTGTTTATATCAACAGGGTCGCAAGTGGTTAAGGATCCCATAATTATGAGTATTTCCCGCGAAGCGTGACTTGGCACAACTTTTAACGCCTTCATCGCCAAGTCAAGACCATTTTGCAAAGAAGGTTCGCTCGTTAGCGGTATCTTACTAAGGCTAGAAGAATAAAATTTGCATACATTAGAATAGGGGTCATTTAATGCTTTGGCGTTAAGTAAATATATGTAATTAATAATTACCCTTCCAATTCTTTCAAGTGTAACTTTGATGTGCCCGTTAGTTCAGTGAGCTTTTCAGCACGTTTGCCTTTCAAGACTATTAAACCTAATTGGCTGATGGGATTCTGATCAAAAAATTCTTCTATAAACAATTCCAAAAGCTGTAAAAAATATCATAAAACTATATACTATGCATTTAAAAGTTATACAGTTATATACTTTTATTGTGCACAACATTCGGGTAGGCTTCAAATCAGGGACAGTCATTGATTCTGAACAATCAAGTACAACATACAAGTGCCTCATCATTCCCAAACGGTTCTGCTGCGTCTTTTGGGCTTGCCGTTTTCGTTTGGCCTTTTGTATAATTTCCGCAATGGCCCCATCAAGAAGACCATCATCATCTTCCTTTATAGCTTCCCTATAACACAAAAACCCAATAGAATGCTAAACCATTTCATTAAGTATAATAACATAATGCTTTTTACCAAGTTTTTTCGTAGCCGGTTTCCCAGCGATACTCTTTTGGGTCTTCTCCATCTATATCAGCCATTATTTTTGGAAAACTTGTAATATATACCGGTTTTAGAAAATCACAAAAATTAAAGTAATTTGATAATAATGAAAAGTTAAACAGCTGTTTAATTTGCCGGGTAAGATAACGAGTTGCCACTTGATTAAAACCTCTTTTACTAGTAGTCTTCACTAACGGTCGTCATTGACAAAAGTTAATGGTTGAGTGGTTTCAAAAAAAAAAAATGGCACCGAAGTACTGAAAAATCTAAAGTCTTGCCCTGTAATCGTTGAAATATCACAAAAAACAGTGGTATTTTTTAACTAAGCAAACTTTTTACAAGATTGTTATATAATTTATCCAATTGCGATCGCCCACCGATTGTATTTCTGACATGAAATAAAAAGCCCTTCATATAAATCCATCATGATTCATAATTTACTTTACTATACACAATGACTTATCTCACAATTTTCACATTCTACTATTTTCATTGGTACAAATATGTTTTCACTAACGACGTTACTTTACTTTGTAACTGACCATCTCTTATATACCCCATAAATTGCTCGTACTTAGTTCTAGAGGTTTTTCGCATGCTCTTACTATATAAAAAAAATATTCAAATATATGTCCTATAGAATGTGTTTTATTTATCATTATCTTCCATCCAACTGTCATTCGCAATTGACATTTTCGCCACAATTTATTTGGAGGAGAAGCCGATAACTAAAGCTTGACCGAGATAGAGCGAATGTTCATTATCGAGAACACTCAAACAGATCCCACTAGAAGATACATGCGAGCAATCTGTAGCTATATAAGAGTTGATTAAGTTTATTACGAATAAGAAATTGTACAGAAAAATTTGGAATTTTTTTTTGGAAATTATCGAAGCTTAGCAAAATCGTAATAACATTAAAAATTTTTTAGTAAAATGTCAGAGTTACCAACTCCGCTCGTTCATTACAAAATTTCTTATACTGCAACATCCGCCATTTTGATTGGTCAATAGCAGTGATGGTGAGTGCTACGCTTTGCAAACGAACGGAAAAATCTTGCATTTGCTTATTTTACATTTCGTTTGGACGCAGCAATAGCATCGAAAAGAAAATTTTGGTACGTTTAATTGTTTATAGCAAAAATATTTAAAAAAAATTGTGCAAATTAACATTTAAAACCAAATTTTTTGCCCAAATTTGTATAGAGAAAAATGTATCGGTTTTTTGTGCTTTAAACATAGTGAGAAGTGTAAGAATTCTGAGTTTCCAACATAGAAATTTTTATCAGAATATAAGAAGTTAAAATATTTAACTACGAAAAGATAAAAAGTGTTTAAATGTATTACGTTTATAGTGCAAAATCGTTTAACTCAATGTTAAAAAATAAATTCCTGGCTTTGACTAAATTTTTGTGCCAAAATATCCATCCACCTTATTTGGCGCAAATCAGTTTGTGAAATATACCGGCGTAGCATAAATTCGATGATATTCACTGTAAAAAACTGAATAAATTCATTTTCTTTAAATGTTTGAAATTTATTTAATGAAAATTGACAATGTTAACATTTTTGCAGGTATTTTTAGAAAAATTAATATTTCGCAATGGTTGGATGCGATATTACTCCTACGGATATTGGCAAGCACGCCAAATTAATTCAAGGTAAGTTTATAATCTGTTTTCTCTTCAAAAAGTTTTGATATAATGCTGTTTAATGAAAATTTCCAGCCGCACAAGATGAAATGGCGACAATGGATGTTCTGGTGTGTGGCCGTTGTCTTAATGTGTACCACTTTATCGAAGATTTTGATGATCACAAGCAGAAACCTTGCCACAAGGAAAACAATAATGTACGTGAATGTAATGATACCAAGCCGAAGATATGGGCATTTTTACTATGGAAAGCAACACAACTAAATAATAATAAAGACTCAAATACAGCCAGCCCTAATTCTTGGGCCCTGTATCAAACTTGGGTTAAAATGGACGAAAGCTTGCGAGACACATGGATCGTTGCAGGCAAAACTATACAATCTTTTGCTAAAATTGCTCATGGTGGTCTCCAAGAAATGCCTGTGAAAATAACTAAAACAGTGGTTAACAATACCAGTGAATCTGTTTCACCAAGCAGAAGTAAGTGATTAATGTGCTTTGTGTTTTATTACACTACAACTCAAATAATTTGTACTCATTTAGAACTTTTAACCCAAACCAAACCTCAAGTAGCTAACTTGAAACCGCCCACGAAAATTGATGGAAATAAAGAAGTTGAAAACGATACTGCTCATAAGTTAAGTACACCTGCTCAAAAAATAATCAAAAAACCAATATCCGTACGCAGTGATGCGGTGGGGGTCACGCAAAATAAATTGCCCACCGTAAATTCAGGAAAACCTCTAAGGTTTGTTGAGCCAATACATATTTATTTTACAAAATTATATAAATCCACCTTTTAAACAGCCGACGCGCCAAGCGCACCGTGCCTAATTCAGACGAGGTAATTGAAGAAAATGTAGAAAAAATCGTTGCAAAACGGTTTAACCCAAGACGAAAAATGCACGAATATTTGGTTAAATGGGAGGCACGTACCCATGAACAAAACACTTGGGAACCATCGTCACACTTGGAAAACGTTCCTCATCTTTTAGAAACATTTGAAACCCAATTGGCGCGGCAAAAGGAGACCCGTGCTGCTTTACAAGCCAAACAAGCAGCTCAATTAGCAGCTGCAGGTAAAACTGCTGATAACAAATCAGTGGATATAAAGAAAATTGAAACAAATAAACCTGGAATTGGTTTAGGAAAATTACAAACTGTTAGCAGTAGCAACAATGATAGTAACAAATCTATTGCGGCCTCAGATATATCAACAAGACCTTCGCGTACATCTAAAACTAAAGCCATGGACCAGGTGAAACAATGGGTATCGGGAAGTAATCAGAATTCATCACGCGCGGGATCACCTAATGGTAGTGATGGCGCTGAAGGAGGAAACAATTCACAAGATGGAGAAAGAGATTGGTCTATGCATACCAGCAATAGCTCAGCAGCGGGTATGGGTGGATTGAAGCGTAAATTGGAGGATTCAGATTTTAATGACTCCAATGCAAGTGATTTACCTAGTACTACAGCAACAATTGAAGATTTGGAGGAAGATCTTATACCATCACACACAGTGAAACGCATGAAAAACGGCAGCGCAATTTCAATTGAGGTATAGAATTTGAATTACATATGATTTATAGAAAAGAACGCAATTAAATATTTTTTTTTTATCCATAGTCCAAAGTGGTTAAGGTGAACGGAACAAGCAATACACGCACACCCACTTCAATCAGCGGTGAGTCATTGCCAGTAGGACCGAATTCGGCTGAAGTTATTATAACCCAAGATACAAATGCTTCCGGTGTGGTAAAGAAACCTGGTTTCAATGGCAATACCCGCAATGTAAGTTCAAAAGCTGGCAAAAGATAGATTACCGAAGTATATAAAATATAATTTAACTTCTTTGCCAAAAATAGCACTTTTATATGTATAATATTTTGCCTCCCATTAAATCAAGTTGACTTCAAAAGAAAAAATGTATGGCTGTTTAAATTCTGCCTTAATTTACTTTGGGTTCTATATGCATATATTGTATGAATTTACTTTTAAGTTGCTTAATAAACTAAAATGTTAAACATATTTTGGTGGTACTCAGTTTTTATAAGTTTCAGAATAAAAAAAAAAAAAATATGTCGGCAAAAAGATATAAATTTGACTTAGCACCTTCAGTTCGCAAATCGAAAATATGTAATAAAACAACTATATTTTTATTATAGTTTGGACAACGTGAGATACTGAAATTTATCATTTAAAAAATCTTTTTTTTTATTTATACAAATATTAAAAAATGTTGTTTCTCTTTATAGACTACATCAAAAACGGAAGCTCAAATTCGAATATTATCAAAGGGAGAATCGGCGGTATCCAACACTGGTATAGTTCGCGTTGGTGGTGGTAATGATAGCGGCAGTGAAACGAAATCGCAATCATCCATTACTGTGGGACGAACACAAGTACGTGTAGCAGGTGGTGGCACAACCACCATAGCCAATACTCAAATTAATACAATTTCGCGCCAGCAACATGTTCAACGTACACCGGGCGGAACCACTCTCCAACGGAAAACAGTTATGCCCTCTAATACAACAACGCAACAACGTAGCGGAAATACAATGCATGTGCGTACTGGCGGTATAACAACCAGTTCATCGAGTCAACAGCACGCATCGCCAACTTCCGGACGTATGATAATACCGCGACAAGGCAACGCCGGTCATTTGAATCGAACAACAGCCAACAATACAAAAACGGTTACACCTGAACAGAAGATACTTCAACTTTCCAAATCAGGTGATCTAAAGGTGACCAAGAAGGTTATGACCCGCGAAGATGCTATTGCACAGCGCAATAGCCTTAGGCAACAACAGTCACAAATTCAAATTCAAAAGGTACAGCAGATCACACCACCAACCGGTGGTGGACGCACTAGCCAAGTAAGTGCCGTTAGCGTACGTAAACAACCAGATGGTACATACGCTCATGAGGAGCAACATCAGGCACAATTATGTCCCATTACAGGTATGTACATTATCATATTTATTCATTTAATTTAACAAACAAAAACAAAAAATTTATATACCATATATATACATATAGGTAAAATATTGGGTCAAGATGACCAAGTCATGACACAGCAACAAATGCAAAGCGGTGTAATGCACACACAACTGATTGCTGGCGGTGATCAACAATTGGCGCTACAACAGGATCATCATCAACAACAATTGCACGACATAGATCCAACACTGCTGCTAACTAATGACCAACAAATGCTCACCAATGAGGATGGCACGCCATTGCTAGTAACAGGCGAGGATGGCACTGTGTACCAGGTGGCTGGCAAGAATGCTGAGGGACAAACTATACTCGTAACTCAGGGTCCGGATGGCGAGCAACAGTTCGCATATGTTGCTGCCGCCGAAGGTGATGAGAATCAAGTGTTAACCCTTGACAATGCTGTCGCTGAGGCCGTAGCACAGAATTCAAATGAACTACAACAATCCGAAGCCATGTCAGAGCCACAATATATTGTTAAAACAACGAAAGAAGATGGCACTACACACGTTGTTACAATGAGCGAGGCCGAGTTGCAACAACATCAGGCATTGGCTGCAGCGCAGCAGCAACAACAACAGCAGCAAGCGGATGCCGGCAACGCAGCCGTTGCTGTGACCGCCAATAGTGGCGGCGCAACCGGACAACTTTGCATACAGACATCAGACGGCGCTGATGGACAGGAAGCGAATATACCTGCTGAAGTCATACAGGCTGGCATGCCATCACCAGGTAAGTGTTGACACACAAATAATATAAAATCAAATATGTATATTTTATTGCATATTTTGTTTGTAGGTGGCACGCGGCGTGTTGTATTGTTGTTGCAAGATGGTACTTATATGATGACTGAGATGCATGATGATGAATTTAAAGCACTAAACATCGCCGCGTAAAATGAATACAGCTGAATAAAATGTCTTGATTAATTTCGTATGCATAAGCTGAGCAAAGTAGCCTGACGTAAAATTGGTCGAAAACTCTGAAATACGTTCTAAATTAATTGTCACGTATTGGGCAGGCATTCATGTTTTACCAATAACTATTCTTGTCTGTATACTTGCTTTAGCGAGCCGTAAGGTAGATAATTAAAGTTAGTGTTAATATTTACTGCTAAATACATATTGAAGTATGTATGAAGGAAAGAACAGTAGCAGGAAGCATGCATTTACTTTACGAAAAGCCGTTATAACTTTAAAGTTTGTTTTAATATTCGTTTTAAGAACTTTTTAAAAGACATTAATTGGATTTATTTCATTAAAAATGTTTCACTTCCTAAAAATATATTTATTTTGTGTTAATTTAACAACATACACACATATGTATGTACTTCGGCTTTGTGAAGATTTGTATGCGAAATGTTCAACCTTCATAGATTGCATCTATAATGATCAACATTTTCATTGAATGTTTACTAATAGAAATGTTTCGCTATGTACGAATAAATGTAAAGAAAACCTTAGTATCACCACTCATCATTAAAATAAACTCTTAATTTTGAAAAAAAAAGATAAGTTGTTATTACTTATTTACTAATAAATAAAAAACCCCTACGTTCTCCCACTTTTTCCCCCGCTTCTTCACAGAAATAAACCCTTTCTAACAGGTGAATGAAGGAATACCCGCTAAAACTCGACTTCACAGCGATAATGTGGAACCGGTTTTGGCATTCATTAGCTGCTATAAGTACGATTTTTAATACCAGCAGCACCATAACTTGTTGCTGTTGTTGTAGCGGTTCGCTAACCTTAGGAGCTGGTAAGATAGTTAGTGCCGTGCTGGGACTCGCGTTGGGTATATTGGAGTCAAGTAGGGGTTTAATCTATTACAATATTCAGATCTAAGTTGCCCCAATATTACGCGGGACTCTCAAGGGAACTCGAGATCTTCTGCCATTTACTGGTAGAGAGTGCTCCCTACGGTAGCATTCCAGCACATAATTGCTTGCCCAGCAAAGTATTATGCTGCTCCGTCCGGTGTTTTGGCAGGCTTGTTACTTCTCCACTTGCTTCTCGCTAGTCCCCGTCCCTGACGCTCAGATTGGCCGACCACCCTGCGGGTTAGGGGTTCAAGAATTTACCCTTGGTAAGGCATGCCTGTCGTAAAAGGCAACTAAAACCCAATAGTTCCTGTGGCAGACTTTGGGAAATATTTTTGCGGTTATAACAAAATCGGCCGGCCGGCCAAATTCCCTTGTAAGATTTCAGACACGCTTTATTGTGTTTGCCCCAGGTGCTGCCGTAATGTGCGTTAAAGTCGGGCAAAACTTAACGGTTTTCGCGTCTGAGTAGTGCATCTATTGTTGCATATCAGAGCTACATGCAGATGGGCAACTTGTAACGGGAGGAATGTATATATTTGAATATTTCGACATCGCCTGGCCGGATAGCTGTGACCTGACATTCTAGGGTAGTATTGCACGATCAGGCGATCAGCTTAGTTTATTGGATCACAGCAATTGAATATCTCACGCAAATTCTTTCTCTCAGAAATGATTGTAACTTGTCACTTCTTCGCCGCTGTATTTGAATAGCTCTCGACCTCTTGATAGTCGGGTAATGAAACATCTTTCAACATCCATCGTCTTAGATTGGGGAACTTGGGATTTACCATTAGACAGGCTGGAGAAGAAGTTGGCGCAACTTAGGTTAAACTTTTATCTATCCAGACTCGAGCCCGGTATACCTAACGTATGTCCAGCAGGTAACGAGTCCCCTAACGATACTAACCACCTCTTTACATGCCCCCCTAAAACCAATACATCCAACCCCCCCTCTCCCTTTGGTCCGAATCCGTTGAAAAGCTCGTTTCCTGGACCTCCCGTTAGATGATCTCGATGGTTTGGATTAACCAGCATGTTCATAAACGGGTTTGGTAAGCCAACAGGTTTTTCGAATACCATAAGTGGGTCTGTGTCAGATCGCGGAGTACTCTTCTTGTTGACCTAAGCAAAATTTATATTTTCCCACTGACCATTTTTATAAAAATTTTAATATTTTGAGCTTTTTTATAATAGAAAAATAACTTTAATATTCCTTTATAAACTTTGCTATAAAAAATCCGACTGCATCAATGGGAACTCCTTCCACTTCAGCGGTGTCGTGAGAAAATCTTTGCAAGTATTGCCTTGAAGGAAATATTATTCATCATGAAAAGAAAATTAGTTTAATATATATATCAATCACTTTACCTCTCAACATCGCTAAGACCGTTATGCGCTAGACCACTGCCGCCAAGACGGGGTGTGGCCGCGACTAGCTTCATTTGAGGAAATTTCTCAAGCACCCATGCTACCATGGCCTCATTTTCCTGCTCAGTCACTGTGCAAGTACTATAAACTAAGACACCATTTGGCTTTAGTAAGGGCACCGCCGCCGTAAATAACTTCCGCTGAACTTTCGGATACGAACCGAGCATACGCGCTGACATATGTGGTGAGACCTTAAGTAATGGCCTATTTCCCAAAGCGCTGCAAGGTGCATCAAGTAAGATTTTATCAAATGTATTGGCAGCATATGGCGGCATCTCCAAACATGCATTGGCCTCTGGGACTTTGGTTGCATCGTAAGCTCTCGTAGCATCAAATGCATAGGAACGTACACTTTTTAAGCTGTTTGCAGTTATTTTCTCTTGCAGAGTAGTTATTTTATTAGCCACCTTGTCGAGCGCTATTATTTGGCCTTGATCTCCCATCATTTCCACCATATGCATTGTTTTGTTTCCTGGTGCAGCGCACATATCTAACACACGTTCACCCGGTTGTGGGTTCAACACCCGTACACATACAATAGACGGTAGGTTTTGCAGAAGTGCTTCGTTACTGCTTAGATCCCCAATGGAGGGTACACCGGACGTGGTGGCGATCATTTCTACAGCTACTCCCTTTGACGGCTCTGCCTTATCAACAGCTAAAGGTCCGTAAATTTGATGCCGTTGCATGCGTACAACACCGACACCTAGGAAAAGTTTCTCATCGGACTCGTAATGTGTGTTTGTGCCTTGTTTACATTTACCCGCCAAGTCTGCGTACACCAGCACTTCTTCGTCCAATTTGGTACCGGCTTCCATAGCAAGTACACCCGGTGCATAGATGTGGGCCCCACGCAATAGGGCGGCACCACAACAGCCATCCACCACAACTTCGCGCTGTAGTTCGGTTTGTTTCTTCGTCAGATCAAGTAAGCTGTGTGGCGTGGGCGATATGCATAGTACTTCGGGAATACTAGGAATCTCGTACACTTTAGGTGGCTGCGCATATTTATCGCGCAATATTTGTTGTAATTTCTGTTTGAAGGCGGGTACAGAGATTTGCAGCGTATTTACGCGATACGTTGTTATAGTTGGTGGACGGCATAACCAATTCAATAAGTCCTCCAGCTGATTAGCCTGGAATTGTAAATATTTATGTTTTCATGAGTCAAAATGGGTAGTAGATCCCTCAAAACACTTTATAAAAATTATGCGTATTTTTATATTGAGTATCTCGGGATGTTAGTCTAGTGCCACTCAATGCTCCGGGTTCATCGAAAGAAGCACCTTCAAGTTTGGAAACTATGTAGTCAGTAGCTCAAAGGGGGGCCGCCCAAAGTTACGATGAGAACTTTCCTATGGAATACCTACATTCCAGCCAGTTGGGATAAGCCAGAGTCTTACCATACTCTTTCAAATACTAATTCTACTGTTCTGCCGATAACGCGAGTGCATCAACCACCTCATGCTTGTTAGGAGCTTAAGAATTTTCCAATAGTTCCCGCAACAGGCGGGTCTTTACAGTGAAACGACCTGGATTTTTATCCGGCCAAGGACTGTCACTCCCGCAATATTTTTCGAGTACACCAACCATCGAACTAACAATTGGAACAGATGATAACATATCCCCTAATTACTTCCGAGAAGTTTGTTTAGGAAAAAAATAGTTTCCGAAATTATTACACGCATCAAATAAAGGTGTAAGTATCACACACTGTAAAGTCCTCCAAGGCTAGGACTCAATCAATGCCAATGAAAATCGGGCAAGTGTCGGACGAAATTCAAAACATCTTTAAATTTATATAGAAATTTGGACAGATGCAAATGGATGCGGATGGATTTTATAGTTTAGATTTTCTTTGTAAACTCTTCGATCCTCCGTTTTCCATTTATATAGAGGCTGACTTTCATTGTTATTTTTCATATTCATGAAGGAGCGAGAGGAAATTGTAAAGGCGACTAACACAGAAGATGGAACAGGGAGCTGTATAAGATATACGGCAAACAATGAGACAGTGCCTACGCTGGCTAGGTCATGTTGCCTGTATGGGAGACAACACTCCTGCTTTGAAGGTTTTCGGCTCAGTACTCGACGGTGTTAGCAGAACAAAAGGAAAATAAAGAACAAGGAGAAGAGCATTTGGACAAAATTATTTTTTTTTTTCGTTTTGTTATTAAAAACCTAAAGCTATAATAATAAATAATTTAATTGTGTAAAAATTCATAAAAAAACTACTTTTTGCAACAGCATTGTTATACAAATGTTTCATTTTGTTTGAAATTATAATTCGAAAACTGTGAATATTAAAATATCGTACTGTTATATGTTTTCCGGCTGAGAAAAATTATGTATAACAGATAGAAAGAATGTTGGCAGCTCGGGCATCCAAATATCTCTGTCTCCTTTTATTTATATAGTGATCTCTTTTACTGCCTTCATTAATGTGCGAGAACGATATACTATGTATGTATGCTATCTTGCGGTGTTTTAGCTCAAGTATTCTTGAAATTGTTTGCAACCGAGTGTTTCTTGGGGAAATAAAATATTATAAAAATAGGATTAACTTACATTCCGTCGAAGAATTTGTGATTCAACTAGTGAATTCCGCAGAAAAGGTGATTTTGGATACATTTATTTATAATTTTGCTAACTATTTTGCGGCAGAAAATAACACGAAGGAAACAGTAAAGAAAGGTTAAAAATGAGGTGAAACACTTAAATATTAAGTGCTGCCCAACTAATAAAAAATCGTAATTTTTATTTGTACCGCTTCATTAAATCTACAATTCAAGGTTTTATTGTGAATAATATTGGCCTGGTTAATTCCATTATTATGTAGATTAACCAAATTGTAATTCAATTTTGATTTTATTAAAAAGTTTGCATTTTACTATAACGGCATTTCGTCAAAAACTCAATTTCTTCTCAACGGAATGGTGCGTTCTCTTTCACACATCCATCACATACGACATTGGCAAGACACGACGTGGCAACTTTTCGTAATTTCAACTTCATCAATAATTTATCTAATTTAATACACTAGTCACACTGTTTCTCCTAATACTCCATATGGAAAAGGAAATACCAGTTCACAACTTGCACCATATAACCATTTCAGCACATCGTCGCTGTGTGAGGTGACAAACAATTTGTGGTGAATTAATAATTATACGTCGAAGGCGTACTTTGAATTGGTGTGTTCGTGTGTTTATTGCTCTGTGATTTTCGCTGACATTTCCAAGCAGAAATTAATAAAATTTCTGCAATTAAGTGAGTGAACATAATTCTATTAATTGGTGCGTATAGGGATATGTTAAAAAAAGTTGAGAATAAGTGATATTTGTTTTGGAAATTGTGTTTGAATACTTTAGGCAGAGCAATTGATGTTCGTGAAATTACCTCCATGTTTTTTCATTTCAAACCAACATGCTATCCTTTTCATTTAATTATTTAGTTTCTTCATGGGACAAAAGCGTGATGCTAAAGTAATTAAAGTACAAATGTTAAAATTTATAGAGAAAATTGAAAATACTAGCATGAGTAGGAATAAAATTGACAGAAAATATATTTTATAGGAGAAACTTAAATTTCCTCAGTTATGTATGTGTAACTAATATGTATATTACATATATGTGTACATAATTTTTGGTGTAGAAGCAATTCCCGTCAGTCATTTCATACCGCAGTCATTTCCTCGGTTTTTACCATCGCATCGTGGTTACTTTCGTATAAAGCAAACATACACTTCTTTATGAATTAGTTCCGGTAAGAAGTGACACACTTCAGATTTGTAAAAAGAAATAATTTTATTTTAAAAAAGTAAAGGGGTTTAAAAGAGGCTGATTAAGAGTGATTTTCATTACTACCCATTAGAAATTGGAGTTGGAGATGCGAATGGTGCGTTTTCGGCGAAATCCAATCATTTTCACAATTTAGTATTGTTAACCTTTATCTCCGTTCGTATGGTGATTATAAACCAGTATGTTAAAAAATACTCGGTCATTATTGGTGATGTGGTGAAATGGCGGCATCGCTATCGTTCTTTACTTTTGCCTTAGTTACTATCTTTTTGTGTTATTAATGTTTATCGTAGTTTATTTCATGTTTTCTGCTCCTTTCTTCGGAAATACGTACATTCAATCGTCGTGACATTATTGGAGTTTCTCTATTTCCTTTCCTTTTCGTTTTCGTCGCGTATTTGACGTAGGGTGGTGCTTTGGCCGTTCTGCAAGAAAAAAAGTAAAATCGGGTAATAAAAAAAATATATAAATCTCGATTATAGAAAATTATTACTTTAGTGGAATCTGGTGAAAATCGAGTAATAAATAGCTTCGGTATACTTCACGAATTGATATTATAATTGAAGGTTTACTTAGCGACGTCACACAGTAAAAACTATGACACGGCAATACCATGAAGATCTTTTGTTCACATCTAAAAAAGAATGTTCTATACTCTTTTTTGAAAATAATATGTTAAAAATAATGAGTGTTTAAATAACTTATTTTGATTTTATAACATAATTGTAAGAAAATATTCCGAAGTTTCTAACTACTTCGCT
This sequence comes from Ceratitis rosa, assembly GCA_037013455.1. Taxonomy (NCBI): domain Eukaryota; kingdom Metazoa; phylum Arthropoda; class Insecta; order Diptera; family Tephritidae; genus Ceratitis; species Ceratitis rosa. The sequence continues at coordinate 3,130,020 of JAWMAG010000041.1, forward strand.
GACTCACTCGCAAATTTCATTCCCCCTCCTCAATCCGCTTCTTCGTTCTCTTTAACACATTAAAAAGTGTATTATTTAAGCAGCAGCTTATTCAATTCGTACTTGAAACTAACTTTCCCATATGTGCAACGTGTGCTTTGTGATCTAAAGGAACGCTCTTAAGAAAGTTAGTATGTTTACAGATTATTTTTTTTTTCGATATAAATTCTAATTAGTTTCGAAAATAAGTTTCATTATTTTATAAGCAGTACATATAAACTCCGATTAGGCGTTTCCTATAATTTGTTATCACTGCCATATAATAAGTTCAAGTAGTCAAATAACAAAAGTCTTAGTTCAAAAACCAAGATCCTCTCATTTTCTTTTTTACGATTCCTCCAAAAAAACGTAAACAAAACAAAAAAAGCATTTGGCTCTTGAACAGTTAGTGTTAATGTTAATTATTACTTCAAAAATATATGTAGGGGTCTCCAAAGTATTGAAGCAGCTCCCATTTCCTTCATATATTTCTCTATTTTATGCAGTATGTACATACACACATATATCTAACTTTACAATTATACATATATTTACAGCTGAATTGTTTGTAATTTGAAATCCAACTATACAGACTCGGATCGCCTCCGATCAGTTTCAATAAAACAAATATATAGATATAAAAACTGTTTAATCCCTGCAATAAAGCTCCGGAGTACAATAATATAAATAAATAAAAACTACAACCGTAAACCTTGTATCAAAATGGGGAACGTTTTCGCAAATCTTTTTAAAGGACTTTTTGGTAAAAAGGAGATGAGAATATTGATGGTCGGATTAGATGCCGCTGGTAAAACCACAATCTTGTACAAACTCAAATTAGGTGAAATTGTTACAACGATACCTACCATTGGTTAGTGCATCTTTAATATTATAACGAAATATAGAATTACATTTAATTTTTTGTATCTATTTAGGTTTCAATGTTGAGACTGTAGAATACAAGAATATTAGCTTTACAGTATGGGATGTGGGCGGCCAAGATAAAATTCGTCCATTATGGAGGCATTACTTCCAAAATACACAAGTAAGTAACTTTTGATGTATTAATTTCTATTTCACTTTTGAAATATTATATACATATGTACATATATCATTCATTTTGCAATTTATTTAATAATATTTTACGTCTCAGGGTCTCATATTCGTCGTTGATAGCAACGATAGAGAACGTATTGGTGAGGCGAGAGAGGAATTGATGCGTATGTTGGCCGAAGACGAGCTCAGAGATGCTGTATTATTAATATTCGCAAACAAACAGGTATTTATTGAATTACTTGTGTATGAATATGCTTATATCTGTAATTAAGAAATTTCGTAATTTTATTATATACCCAAATCATTTTTTCTTTGAAAAATTAAACATTGGAGCTTTCCTTCTTTATTTTACCGGCATTGCGCTTTGTTTCGCTTTTTTACACTTATACAATTTGAAAGATACTTTATCTTAGAATGTACAATTCGTCAACATATTTATTATCAAAAACTCAAGCACGTTATTAGAAAATATCTGTGATAAAATTTTACTGATAAGAGCATACGTAACTGTTTAAAATGTGTCTGACATTTATATGTATATAAAAAAGCATTTCCTATGTCTAGCTTCTCTGAGTAAAGCTATTAATATTAAATATCAAATATTAGTTATATTTTTTATTTTATTTGGACATTTTCTTAATTCTATTTTTTTAGGATCTGCCAAACGCAATGAACGCAGCCGAAATTACCGACAAGCTCGGTTTGCACTCACTCAGAAATCGTAATTGGTATATACAAGCGACGTGTGCAACCAGCGGCGATGGTCTCTATGAGGGTCTCGATTGGTTGTCCAATCAACTTAAGAATGCTAATCGCTAGATGCACGCATATAAATATATATATATATATTAATGAAAAAAAACACCTTTTTGATTTAAACATAAAGTTAATGAAAATTTGAATAAAAAGAAACAAAAAGCGAAAATTAAAGCATGTAAATCAACTATAAAACAACATCCTACTGATTCTCCTCTTACCCTCACATTAAGAAAATCAAGAATAATAGAATACGGTTATCATTCATTTAGTGGCTGTTGATAAAAGCAAAAAACCGGAAAAATGTCATCGCGTGCAGAAGAACATAAAGTAAAAGAATGTAAGAAACTTTAAACCGCTATTTGAAATAAAGATCAATTTTCAAAAGGATTCTATATATATATATATATCTATGTATATGTATGTTAATGGAAACAATAACTAGCAAAACAAAATAACGATTGTATCCAAAAGGAATGAAGAGTTGTGAAGGAAAGAAATAAATGTCGACCAGGACTACAATACAGCATCCATTTCTAAGTATAATTTTAGTATTTCCTATCTTTATTTTATTAAATGTAATTTCTATGAATATTGATTAAATTTAATTGATACAATTACAACAAAAAATATAAACAAAGGCGAAACACATACACATAAAACACACACATGCTCTTTATATACAGAAAATACAACTTAAAATAATAAATAAAAATGTAACAAAAATGGAAATGCCGAATTATAGATAACATGGAATTCGAGAAATTTGATTCTGATAGCGATTTATAGCGGGTTAGTATTTCAATAACTTATTGTTGCAGTAGCAAAAATATTAGCCAAATTGACTTTTGTCACCTACGGCAGGCATGCTTGATTCAAGTAAGTAAGAAAATCAAGATCAATAAGAGTGAATAAGTCAGAGGGGTGGTATATTTTATGATTCGTATATCGTCAACCAATTATATATTTACCAATCGACGTTAATATCTCATGTTGTAACGGCTAGCAAATCTCCTTTAGAAAGATGCGAAATCAGTCGGTAAGTCATCGAGGTCATTTTACGGGAGGTAAAAGAAACGAGCTGTTTCGACGGATTCGGACCAGAGAGAGAGGAGTTTTTGATGAATTGGTTTTAGAGGGAATTCAAAGGGGTGGTTAGTTTCATGGTGGTGTTAAATCGACAGAAATATTCATACCCTGTTAGTTTAACTTGGGCCTCGAGAGGCAGCTCGAGCTCTTGGTCTGTTATTGGTGGGGGTTGTTCCGGGAATACCATTAACAGGAAGAAAGGCTATGAGGATCTGTTGGTATGCCGTCCTGTCTTGCGGCTTGGTTATGTGATGATTCATTCAGTCGAGTGAAGCCACTAGATTCCAGCAGCATATACGCATTGTTTTTCAGTGTAAGCTGTTCTAATCAGAATCGACTATATCGTCGAGGTCATCTAAAGAGACGTTCAGGAAACGAGCTTATTCGACGGGTTCGGACCATGGCCGCTACAACAACAAAAAGAGAGAAAGGTGTTAGATGATCTATATCTCCTTTTTTTATCGCCTTACTATCAGGTGGTCTCTAGCTCAAACACAACGAAGATGTTTTTTTACAAGTTGGGGAAGTATCGTCGCGAACTCAAAATTCTGATTGCAAGTTATTGGTATTCGGCAAGACCGCTATTGTTAAATTGAAATACAAAACAAAAATTTCAACTGAAAGAATTTAAATAGTCTTTGACCGAAACCAAAACACCTTGGATACTTAGATTTCATACTGCGCAGCTCTCAGACGGGAGAAACTTGAGCAAACTTCATCCAAACTGTGTACACCATATAATGCCAACATTTGATATTTCGACTTCCGTTTCATTTAATTAATTAATTTCAGTGCTCCATTTTATGAGTTCACCTACCATTAATTCCTTTGATTTATTTAACATAAGCTTTTCTCAAAATTTGGTTGGTCATTTATACTTTGTCCAAATCTTTTACCAAAATTCTTGTGTACAAATTTAATTTATTTTTTGATATTTATGGGGATATTTAAGGTAATCATAGAGAACTTAAACTGTACTGTACAAATTTGATGGGAAACTAATAAAAATGCACCTCTGTTAAAGAAACTTTCAAAGCCAACCCAATTGGGAATAATACATCCCTGAAATTTCCATTTCATTTCATTCGTGTACACAGCGGCGAAGCAACAATAACGATTTTAATGACGGGACGAAAGGCAAAGAGAAAATCTTAAAGAAAATATGGGGAATAATAAATTAAATTAATTTGAATGAAGTGCAAATTCTATATACCGAGTTGGAAGCAACGAAATAAAAACGCTCATAATTTTAATTATCACAGCAGCATTATTCCGCTGTTTGGACATGTGTGAATTGCTTGAACAAAATACAGTGAAACGGATGAAAAGGAAAATGCAGAAAATTTTCACAGAGGAGTGGCAACATGAAATGCTGGAGAAGTAAAAATGATAGTGTTATAAAATTTTCCAGCATGGAATTGTTCGTGTAAATGATTTTTAAAGAATTTGTATCACAAATAAAGTGCATATTGCTATGAACGTTGGTTATAGTTCATCATATTAGTATATATTGATCACAATAAAGGGAGTGGTAACCGAAGCGTTGATTATTTCTATGAAAAAAAGTTTACAAAGAAGATATACGAAACGAACAATTTTATTCAAAGTGAAAGCGAACGAAAAAGGGAAATCTGCGAAAATTGTTATAAGAAAACAAGATTTGAACGTGTGGTACGTGGAACGTGCAGCTGTTTAAAAGTGGAAGAAAAATATAGAGGAAAATAGGAAGGTGTTATTACGGCGGGCAGGGTGGCATAACAGCTGCCGAAGCGTTTAATTGACATAAAAAGAAAAAAAAATTGAAGTTTACAGTTGCAATATTCCCAACTAAGTAAATAATACAATTTCTCGTACAAATTGCAGAACTTCTGCGAAAATCAACACAAAGCATTTATAAATATCAAAAATAAAAATGTCCAGCTGGGCGCGACGTGCAGCAGATATTAGTAGTGTTGTCACTTCATGCGGCCATCCCGGCACTTCGGCGCCAGACTATATATATCGGCTGGAGAAAGTGAAATTTGGTGTACCACTTGAGGAAGTTTGCAAAAACAACGACAACATTCCTGGACCACTACTGGTTCTTATACTTAAACTTAATAAGGAATCGCCAAATAGGCGAGATGTCTTTCGCGCCCCTGGACATCAGGGTGCTATGAAAAAACTTATACACTTCCTTCAATCGGGGCGTTTAGTGAATGTAGACAATTATTCTGTTTATACAATTGCCAGTGTGCTAAAAAAATTTTTACGAAAAATACCAAATGGAATTTTCGGGCGCTCCGGTGAAAAAGAATTGTTTGACATTATTGAGCTGGAGAATGAATCGGAACAGACGGAACGTTTGCATAGGTGAGTGCTCTCAAAATGGAATTTTAATATATCTGAATTATGTATACATATTAAGATATGAGAAGTTTTTAATTTATTGTTGTGCGGGATGAAACTATTATGACTATTAGGTCTTAATTTTTTAAATGTATGAGAAATAAAAAGTTGAGGTGTTATGTTGAAGTATGTATGTACGAAGGTACATACGTATAGATCTCTTAGTAACTACATACATATGTACCCATTTAATTATGAATGTGATAATTAATTGTGTAAGTGTAACTATTATCACTTTTACTTTTGCATTTTCTCTCGTAAGTACCGAAACGAATTGAAACCACAAACGAATACTTAAACATTGAATTGCAAATAAGGCACTGCTCAAAGCGAATAAGCTTATTAAAAAAAATAAAACAGTACCTACACGCATAGACGTTAAAACACGCTTACACAGATATGTACATATGTATGTACATGCATATGTATATGTTTATATAACTCGTCTAACGTTTTCTTTATTGATAAATTACTACAAGTTTGTTAGCGTATAATATAGTTTTATTTGACTTGCAATAACGGTTGAATTTGTTAATTTTCGATTTCAACACAATAACTAGAGCAGCACAAAATGAAGTTGCCTATGTTGAAATATTAAAAATAATTCTATTATTACAAGTTTATATGTAATTGATTTGAAGTAGTATAGAATTGGCGCTTGTAGCCGAGTGCATGCTATGAACTGAGGGTCGTGGGTACAAACGGCGGCTAGACATTACATTTATTTTTTCACAATGCGTGACATGAAAATATTGAATAATGATAAATTTCATTCAAGTTTTAAAATGCAAAATTTGCTGCAGTGATGTATTTATAGAATTGCCACAATTTAGTAAAGTAAACATATGTATGTACATATGAGAATAAGCTTACGTTAGCCTGTTAGACAAGACCTGAAGTAATTAGCAGACCGCTATATACAAGTTGTATAAAACTCGTTTCAAACAATAATATGTACATCCATATGTGGATTTAAGGTAGAGATGTAAGAAAACAAAATAATAATAATAAACGAGGAATATAGTTAAGTAAATTTGATAAACTTTTAGTTTTATTCATTTTATATATCTTTTTTTTACTCATACGGCGAAAATTGACATAATTGGATATTTATTATAAGCTTATGCAGTTTATAGAAAACTAATCCGGTTAGATTTTTACTCTATTTTATTTTTTTAATAATATTGATTTTATTGATATATTTTATTTTTAAAAAAATATTTACATTGGGGCTTTCATTCCACATGCATACATATGCATGCATGCACATACATATGTTAGGATATGCAGCTGTATAGATAAATAAAAGAAATGCATTACTTTGAGGCATAATACTTAGAATAACTGATATTATACAACAACAAATAGAGCAGTATTGAATGGAACAATAACATGTTTGCAGCTGGTTTTATAAAAAGCGTTAAGTTTGCTTCCTCAACGATTACAGAGGGTTCTGACTGAGCGCAGCTCTTTCAACATACATATTGCACACATACGTATTGTACATATGTATGTACATGGATATTTGTATGATCATGAGTGTATGCTCATATAGGTATATACGTATGTATGTATGTACATACATAATGACTTTTCGACAAAAGAGGACGTTACGCACAATGAAGCATTTTATTTTTTAACCGATGCAAGCGTCAAATTTTCTGACTAAACTGTAGGCATGCACATTTGTATATATGTAGCTATGTACATTATGTACGTACTTCTTTGTATATATTGTATGTAATAACGCTACTTATTTATATAGATGCAAAGTTCATTTGCATTTGCATGAAAGTAACCACAGTAACATAAATAAATATCCACGGAATTACTTTATATGTACCCACATATAACAAAAGTTGTTGTTGTCGCTTGTATATTTGGAGATAAGGCAGCTAGAGAGAAAGTGTTTCAATGCACATGAATGTACAAACATAGTGCATATAAATATATGTCTGTATGTATACATAAGTATGTAATCAGTTATGTATTAAATTTATACATATATACATATTACATAGCCCTTAGCAGTTTAATACTAGTACGTCTCTCGAAATCATAAAAAGCTAATTATTTTTTTCTTTTTATAAAATAAAATCTTATTTATGTTTGCCTGTATTTCTGTAAAATAATAAAAACCTAAAAAATACAAATATTAACAAACGTAAAATAAAACCAAAAAAATAAATAAATATAAAAGAAAATAAAACTAATACAACAAACAAAACAAAATAAAAATGCGTAAAATTAAAAGTAAAATAAAATAATAAAAATTTGAAAAATGAAATAAAAATTGAAGTAAAATAAAATAAAATAAAATAAAAATAAAAGTAAAAAAAAATAAATCGTGAAATAAAAAAAAGAAAATATACTAACAGAAAAAATTTAAGAAAAAATGGAAAAGATAGAAAAAATTAAAGAAAAAATAGAAAAAATAAAAAAAAATAGAAAAAAAGCAAAAAATAAAAAAGTAACAAAGCTAAAAATAAAAAAGTAACAAAGCAAAAACTAGAAAAGTAAAATGTAAAAAAGAAAATATAAAAAATATTAAAAATATAAAAAAAACAAATAAAAAATAAATAGAAAATAAAATGTAAACGATAAAAAGTAAAAAATAAAAATTAAAAATAAAAAATTAAAAATAAAAAATTAAAAATAAAAAATTAAAAATAATTATTGAAAGTAAAAAAGAAAATTCAAGAAAATAAAAAGAAAGAAGTAAAAAAGTGAAAAATAAAAAGAAAAATAAGAAATAAAAAAAATAAAGAGAAAAAAATATAAAATAAAGTTAAAATATAAAAAATAAAATATAAAATATAAAAAAGTAAAAATGTGAAAGCAACACAGAGGAAAAAAATAAAAATAAAACAATAAAAAGGAAAAAACATAAAATAAATAAAAAAATAACAAATTTTATTTTGGATTTGTATATAAATCGTATAATAATTACATAAATAAAATTTGTTGGTCTGTTATATATTTTTTTAAATTTGATATTAACAAACAGAGGCTTAATATATTTTGATTAATTCAAAGATAGATGTATGTATACATACATATGTATGTATGTAGTTCCGGTTTATTTTTTTTTTAATAATGGGGTTAGATCCATTTACTTTTGTATTTTTATTCCCTTTTATGTTGTCAATTCAGTTATATTTTTGAAATGTCATGAAGCATAAATACACATTTTCTTATTTGACAAAACATTTGGGGCTGTAATTAGTATCTTATAATTGCTTTCAAATATTATAGATATTCATTTACATACAAGTATGTACGAGTACTCACTATACGAGTATGTACATATATATAAATATTTCTATATGTTACAACAACTTGTTGAATGCAATGCTTTTTTCAATAGTAAAATAAAAAAATGTTTTTTTCCGAACGTCACCTCAAAACAGTGATACTTATGTACATACATATGTATGTATGCATGTAGTACATATCGGTATACAAAAATAAGTGTATTGCGCTCTTTTCCCAATTTGAGCAGAAGGCACTGTCTACTCTTTGCTGTTGCTGCTGACACTTTCCAACTGCCTGTTGCTCACCACATGTGGCATAAGCGGGCGAAGAAATGTGCCACGTTGTTTTTTTTTGTTGTTTTGGTTATGACGTATGCGAGTGTGCATACATACATATGTACGAGTATAAACGTGTACTGCAATGTGCCAATTAGGAAATACATAATGTATGTATAACTACATGTATATATAGAAGCAGACATGAGCGTACTCTTTTTCATTCAGTGGCTATGATTGCTAGAGTGAGCTCTTCAAAATACCATATGCATGTACATAATATGTATGTATGTATGTACGTATGTATATGCAAGAATCTTTGAAATGTTTTACCTTCTCTAATAGTAATATATCACCGGCTTTTTGGCGTTCGTCGTCTGAATTTACCCATGTATATCAAAGTAATTTAATATTTTATTTTATTAAATGTATATATATTTGCATATGCACAAATAGTTAAATTCTCATTTAATTTTTCAATTTGAATCGAAGTTTTTTTCGGGATTATAAGTTTCTTGCAACATGTCATGGCTCAGAATCAGAGTAACCTCCAAAAGGCTAAATAATTTCCATTAATCTATTGCTTCTGTCATTAATATGTACATACATATACTCTAAGGTACTGACTTCGCCTGTAGACGGGTGAACACATTTCGAAAAAGCCATTTTATCGAATTTAGATAAATTTATGTTTATGTACATAGTATGTATGTATGGTATGTACCTTGTATATGCGTATATGTATATACCTATAATAATGCTTACCTTGTATTGATTGTAAAAAATATATATATACTTATGTTTATTTATGGATATTTTGCCAAATTTAAACGCCACCGTATAAAATACTGCTTAATAAGATTTTCTCCCCATATACACATAAACATATTGATTTACACTTAAATACACTTAAACGTTCGATGAAATGAATTTGCTTGCCACATGGAAAGGATAGCCCATAAATGACGTATTTGATGTGTTGAAATGAGTATGTATGTATTTACAGATGTGCGTATAAACTACAACATGCTGTTAAAAATATATCGTTTACGTGTAAATACAACATATACATTTAGTAGTCATTGCCACTTACGACGTCAGCAATAACATGCCCTGTAGGAAAAATAATTATTTATTAATAATAAATAATAATTGTAAATAAATATTTATTTCAATCTACTCAATTCCACATTTTAATTGATGTAGAATTCGTTCGAAGGGCGCTTAAAAGAGTTAAAATATCGAGAAGTGGAAACGACAATGGTTAGACAGTCAATGTCAATTCGGAGCGTTATGGTCATATGATAACCGACTTTTTTTTTAGCCTGCAAGTGAAAAACCCAACTTGGAAAATATGGATTTTCAACAAGGCGAGCGAATGTGGCTTTATTACAAGTGAAATTTTGCGGCCGCGTAAGTCGCGTAATCTTTAGTCTTGGCGATGTAAATTGGCCACCGAGATCGTGCGATTTGGCACCGTTGAACTTTTTTGTGGGGCTACGCGAAAGACCCTGTTTATGCGGATAAACTTTTAACTCTTGAGAATTTGAAAACCAACATTTGTAATGCTATGGCTGAGAGACCGTCCAATATGTGCCAAAAAGTGGTCGAAAATTACCTCAAATGGATCGAAGTTTACAAAAATTCGCGAGGCGGTCATTTGATTGATGTAGTGTTTCACATACATTTCAAGGTTTAAAATTTATAATAAAAAACGAATTTCATGAAAAAAACATTTTAAATACATTTTATTTACATTTATTTTCGAAACCACAAAATTAGTCACCCTGTACATTTAGTAAGAAAATGTGTAGGCAAGTTACATAAAATGAGCAACGATATTCATACTCAAAACGGTGAAATTCCAGGACATATGTATATAATAATATGAACATATGCCATTTTGTTATTGCTTTCTCCATAAGTATTTGATTTGGGAAAGTTAACTTAGCCTCCTACAGGAAAGCAATAACATATGCACCTTTGTTCGAGGTCCTTTGCTGGCGAGTGTTTTGAAATCAAAAAATTTTTCCACCAATGGAGTTTGTTGCGTTTGCTTCATATAGCACTCAGTTATCATTATCTATTTATTATTATTTACTCCTTTCAAAGTGACTATTTTCGCATATTTATTTGGTATAATTCTGCTAAAAATGCTAAATCCTTTACGATGACCGGACATATGAATGTCCATACAAATGCAAAGAAAACGAAAATTTTCAATTATAATCAAGTAGTGGTTTTCAATTTTGGGTTACTAATGTTTCTACTACTAAATTAAAGAAAAAACACTCGAATTTAAAAGAAAAAAATACAAAATAAATATCGTATAGAAAAATAGGGAAAGGTCATGAAGGGGGAAAATACTTCTTTCTTGTTTATTTAATGCTGAAATTTTCATTATTTTTGTTTATAAGATTTTTATCAAAATAATTGCTCCACTTTATGAGTGGACTTATGAGGAAACACTTTGCAAAAATAATATATTTAGTTCTTACGAATAAATGACACTAAAAGTAAATTCAAGATAGCGATAAGTAAACAGAAAAAGATTTGTTGTCGTGTTTATATGTCTGTACTTGATTGTTTTGTCAAATAATATCTAACCTAATTTTTTAAGTTTTATTTTTAATAACTCCACTGTTTACCATTAGATTACTAAAAATTTATTCAACCAACTTCCGCTCTAAATCAATTGTCGGTTTGTGCTAAGAAATGCTCCCTTTTTATAACTAACAAATGATACTGATACTACTAAATATATATAGTCAAATGAAGCTCTGTCTTTTATTTGTCTACCTACACTAAACTTGGTGGATTATTTCATGAATTTTGTATTGTGTAATTAATGTAAGCTTTTTTACACTTTATTCTTACTATATGTTGTAAAATGGTATCTAATCTAGTCATGTGTATGTATGTATTTAAGCTTGTTATCTTTTATTTAGGCGTCTATGTATTTCTTAATTATTATTACACAATTTTTATTTTGATTATTAAAGACTTCTTGCGACAAAAATGAAGAAGAAAATGTTGTTAAGTCTTCATTTAATATAGAAAGCAATCCTCACGCCTTTTATACTACGATGGGGACTGATGATGTTAGATTTTCGGGTAAAAACGAAAAGAAATTAATTTTGATAACTGGCTTTAACGTTAATATTTCCAAATGTTTCAACCAAATCGATTGTTAGTTTTTGTTAAGCGTTAAATTTATCGCTACCATGCTTGACTAAAACACATTGATTTTATCTTTATCGTCCTTGCGAGTTTTGAGCATTTAAAATAAAAAAAAAAATCGCTGGACAACATTCCCCTTTTATTTTTTTTTTTACTTATCATAAAGGCGATTATTGTTGGTAACCACAGGAATTCCTACGATAATAAGCGGTTCAACAACAACAGTTTCAGGCGACATACACTCCTAAAAAATGCTTATTTGCATACATATCTATATATAATATGTGTAACCATTTGTACTATATTTATTTCACACATTTGAATGTCAATACTTTCAAAACTTTCGATAACAGAAACTATTTTCTACTTATGTTTGTATGTATGTTAAACCCATAATTATATTTGTTTGAGGACCATTACGTTAGTATATTAAAAAAAAATGCCCCCATTGATTGCACTCGCAAACAACAAAAAATATGTATGTAAGTATATAAAATTCGTATGATAAAATTTAAACATTTGTAAGGCGTTAATTATAACGTTTCCAATTCCCGCGAACTCTGAATTGACTCGTTATGTACATACATACATATGTAAGTATGTACATGTGTGTATGCACCCAATAATAATTTTCATAACAAAGCTGAGAAATGTCAAGCTCCATTTAAGAGTCTAGCTATAGCCACTGTTGTCACACTGGCAGAAATGTCAAAGTTTTATGCATGAGCTTATGGATACATGTATGTATGTAAGTATGTACGTATACATATGTAAGTGAATATTGGGGACAATGACTGGGTTATTAACTACACAAATGCTGAGTGAACAGAAGAGTATATTTATTATATATACTGCAGTAAATATGTACGAATGTACATACATAAAAGAATTCTGACTGCACATCTGGTCAGCTGGAATGCAAAAGGCAGTATCTAAAAATATTCGAAATTCACTTTTTAATTGATTATCATGTATTTCATCGAATTACAACGCAGCAAATTGGTTTAAGGACATAAGCGAGTCCTTGTATCAAGAAAAGTGAAATTTTTACACCAGATCGCAAATTAAGATTAAGTCCTAAATTTCATTATCAAAGCTTTATTTGAACGTAAAAAAAGCAACAACAGTAAGAGTTTGCGTGTAATGTGACCATGACCATAATGTATAGAATGGAACAGAAGAAGCTCACGTGACTTTATTGAGCTAAGAAGAAAGGAGATATCTAGAGTTCTAGGTCTTCTTACACGGCATATTCTATTGCGTAGGCACGTAGAGAGGTTCGGTGTAGCACGTCCTTTGCGAATGTCCCGCACTTTGGGGGAGTAAGTTGAAGTCCCTAGGCGCGCAACCTTTGGAGACTTGAGCGAGATAGCGGGAGCTAAGATACCCAGACTGCTAAGTTTTGCAAACTCTACATATTGGTTTGATTACCAGGTGGGGATCATTAAGATCCTCAGTGGTATCACAATGGGCCCTATGGATGGCTTAAGTGAGCTGGGTGCTACTGTGATATAGTACTCCGATTTCGATGATTTTCGGTATATGAAAAACACTTTATGTCGAGCAGACATGGAACGCTTTGGATGTAGTGCCCAGTGCTGGTGGTCCCAAAGGAAGTGCGAAACTTCCATTACGTTGAGGGAGATCAATATGAAGACTACTGGATTTTAAGTTCGTGGTATTGTACACTCCGCTATAATCACGACAGCCCTGCTCACGTTAAGTACAAAATTTCCTTTGTATTTTTTTAATTTGCCCGAACTTCTTCACCGATTGGTTTCGACAGTTTTAAGCCTCTAACGTACGGGCCAATGTGTTTTTTCAAGTCAGAAATTCCAGTCATTAGATTTTTATTTAGCCAGGGTTTGAATCCCCGAAATTTTAACCCGAGACTCAAACCTTTAAATATATCAATCTACATATTAGAAACACACTTATTTTTTATTTACAACTCAAATTCATAACATCGAATTCTGCGATAAGACTTAATCTGGAAAACCCCATTTTATTGATAGTAGATTCAATTCCTTTAAATTTATATTTGAAACAAAAGTGTTTGGAATTCTGACGCACATATTTACTCGTTTTGAAATGCACATACTCGCATTTATGTATGCACGTGTACTTATGTAAGTATGATTAATCTGAAAAATGATTTATTTTCAGAACTCCCATATAAAATCGGACTTTCTGCTGAATACCTTCTTATTTATAAAATTTATTTGTTTAAAATTTCAGATTTCTTACTTTTATTTATTTACTGTGTTCCTTAAGATATAAATTTGTACATAAGGCATATACGTATACATATCTACATACATGTTTATGTATGTACATATGAGTGTCTTAAGTAATTGTTGCTTATTATTATTATGTATTTCTTCACACTTGCACTGTCTTTTGTTTATGTTGCTTATTGTAAAATACATATGTACATATATTGACTTTGTTTTTGCCTTTGTGCTATTATTTCGCTTACACAGTAGCAATAACTAAAAGATAAATAACAGTCACAGTCAGCTAAAAATAATAAAAACAATAAGAAACAGTTTATTTACTTTTGTTTTTATACAGCGATAAAATTACGGATGAACCACACACTGGCATATAATTTAAAATGCAAACAAAGAAGGAAGTCCTAAATTCGGATGGAAGCGAATATTAGATGCACTGTTGTTTTAGTTCTGTGTGCAAAATGGGTACGGAAAGGTTTTTGCACCTTTCATCATTCAAATTTTCATCGATCTATTGATCGGTGATCTCTTTTCCGGAAATAAAGAATTCTATGTGTTAAGCTAGGCAGAGAGCTAATAAATTTCAAGCATATCGATGCTGGTACATTTCTGGGATATAAAAGTGCTATAAATATTTATCTAGTCATATTTATGTACATACATATAAAAAATTCAAACATATTGAACCGTAAACATAATTTTAATATTAATTTTTTTTCCAAAAACATCTGGTTCTGGTCAAGTAAATTGATTTTTCGAAAAGGTCGGTCGCTGGTCCACTTTCCGGATGTTTCTAACTGTTTAAACCATACCTGAGCATCGACAAATATTTCAAGAACTAAATTAGACAATTCGGTCCAGCCATTCTCGAGTTCCAACGAGAAATGAAGCAAGCTTCAATGAAGTATAAAACCTACTCTATTGCCTGTTGCCCTAAATTGGGTTAGGTCGCCAAAGACTGGATAAAATCCGTGTCAACACCGGTGCGAGAAACCAGCTGTCGTGATAGTCATTCTCAGTACCACAACCGCACTTAACGGTAGAAAATTCAATCTGTTCGACACAAATCGATAGAATTTCGAGGTCAAGACTCAAAACTTCAAAATTTAAACGATGGATTATGCCTTCTGTTGTTGTTGTTGTAGCCGCAAAAATATTCCTCAAAGTAATTTTTGGGGAATGTTGCGGGAATGACAGTCCTTGGCCGGATAAAAAATCCGGGTCGTTCCGGTATAAAGACCCGACTGTCGCGGGAACTATTGGATTTTAGTCGCCTCTTACGACAGGCATGCCTTACCGCGGGTAAATTCTTGAACCCCTAACCCGCAGGGGTGATGGATTATGCCTTCTCATTCAATTCGCATACGACTTCGATTGCCATCAAAATACAGAGCAGCCAAAAAATTTTCATTAGTGCACCGAGAACCAGCAGGACGCAGCGGATGAAGCTACAGGCCTGACGGACGCCCATTTGAGCTCCGTAACCGAGAACCTACTGATTTTACCTATGCACCACTTATAGTACACAGCGAAACATTTAAGCTGCCAATTAAGCAGCATAATGTTATTCTGTGTAAGTAATACCGGCTGGAAGCCTACCGTAGGAACTATTTTTGCAGACATCTACTGGAAGCCGCACCACCACCTATGTAGGCACATCAGGAAGTAAGTACTTCCCTTAAAGAACTTCATTCAGTACAACAGAACAGTACCGCTAAACAAGACAGCTTACCGATGGAGAGTCGGCCAACATCTTTATCAGCTCTATTCCCGTGAATGGCGTGCTTTGAATTCAACCACCACACACAGCAGACGAAAAGCTGGAGCTGTCTCGTGAGACTCGAGTAATGCTACGATAATTGAGGTCTGGATACTGTAGTAGATTCATGGTATACAGACTTGATCTCGACATATTGAAATTATGCCCTGCTTTTAAAGAGTACTTCGTATCCGGAACATCCCGCTAGATGACATTGAAGAGGGTGTTTAGTTACCAGCAAGAATATTTTAAATGAGTCGAGGTGCTTTTTATGGACTTGCTTACAAAAGGATGCAATTATTGTATCAAAACATAGTTGATATACCCTAGTAAAGTTTATATACAGCTTAAACAAACAAATGTATTAAAGTAATAATGACAATATACATATGTATGCATGTCTGTAATAAATAAAAAAATAGAGTTAAGCAGTAAAGAAAGCGAGATACATTGCTTGACTAATAACCGATGATTAATAACTGAATGAATACTACGCACATATGCTTTTATGCGTATCAACTGGAAAACAGCATGCTCCTAGAGCTTGTCACCTCGCACGCTGCTGATAACCTTAAAAAACATAAACGTATCTATATTTATTTAAAGAGCATCTAAAAATACTTATGTAATAAAATTATGGATCGATTTTTCCTAATCGCTTTCTGTATGTAAATCAATTAAGCGCAATACATACATACATACTTACGTAGATGACTTTAACCCTTTTTGCGTAGTTGTTATATACATACGTGTATGTATGCATGTATGTATGTATATGCTTGAATGCACATAAAAACGCTTTTTAAGCACACATTGATAAATTTAACACCTTCAATGCGGACAGAGCAAGATTTTCCCTCTTCTGACAACTCGTCTGCTTCGACGTGGGGTGATATGCAAATTTAATTATTGGTAATTTAGGTCGTTTTTATGCATACATGTACTGTTTTTTTTGCTTTAAACATTCTTGAAAATGATTATGGTTTGCGTATGTATAGTACATACCTACATACATACGTGCATACGTAGCGTACGAATCAGTTACATGGTTGCTTATTACATACATACATACATACGAGTATATGCATATAATTTTGTTTACACAGCATTTGTATGCATTTGAACCTGTTTTCCAAATGTCATTGACGTCTTTACTGACACACTTTATGGCTGCAATCGATTGGGCCGCCGACTGTTTGCCTTGGAAATTTCTTAGGTGATTAGCTGCTAAAACTGTGGCGCATTGCTGTGCAAAATTTTACCAAATTGTGGTTGCCCTCCAATCGATCTATCTATATTTTAAATGTCCAACGATAGATAAAAACAATAAGTCTTTAAAGAGGGACCTACAGTTTGTACTAAGCGGTTTATCCGAACTGCAGATAGTTTTTTTTATGAGGAGCTTTTTTATTTCTTGTCAGAAATACACTCGAAGGATCTAACTTAATTTTTTATTTAAATTAATTTTCTATAACTTTTGGATTTTGGTCGTACCAGGATTTGAACCCTGCCCTTCCGAATGGCAGTAGGCAATGCTAACCACTCGCTAACCGCGGCCGAAAATACTATCTATAAAAAATGGGACGTCCCTTTCTGTCTTCGATCCAATAATTGGGTCATTCTTTGATTTCTTCAAAAGCTCCGAACCGGTGACGCCCCCAAATCGTTTCTTTCCGTTGAAAAAGACAGTAATCGGAAGGAGGTCCTGTATAATGCGGCGTGGTTTAGTTTTTGACCGTCACAGCCACGTGGCCGAGCCGAACGTTGTCAGATTGCAAAACCATCTTGCCATGCCTTTCGTTCGTTTCGGATCGTTTTTTAAGCAAACCACACTCCAATACATTAGTCGTAAACTTTTCGCTACGAAACCACCCTCTGCATGACCTATCGGTGGGCGCAGATTCACCATGGACTTACACAAGTATTCGATTGGCTTCAGCTGCACTTTTCTTCCAATTAAAATAGAAAATCGAAATGCAGTTTATTTAACACAAATTTGTACATTTTCGTTAAGGCTAAAGACAAAGAAATAGGTAATCGCTTTCAAGATTGGCTGCAACTTGCAAGTGGAGCCATCTTTTGAGAACGAACCGAATTAATTTGTACCTCTAATATTCAATTTTTATTTTTCTATCAACTTTTTTCTAGTGCCTTCCAGAAAGTTTAAATACTTTGAGTTGGTGGTGTGGTACATAATTATGTCTTCCTTCCAGCTAGATCCTACGTAGGGAATGGGAAGTTTCGGCATCAGACAGTTTGGTTTACCTCTGTATTGCCTTCGGACGTTTTACCCTCTCTGGTGTGATGATGTAATCTGTTTATAACCAGTGTACATTCTAATTCGAATTACTGAATTCCATAACAAAAGACAAAAGATGAATAGCAAGCATTTAACCAGAATAGAAGGTCAATTAATTGTTTAAATCGCTGTAAAGTGCCATTTAATTATTATTATTTTATTTTTCGTGTAACGACACTCCTACTAAACTTTCTTGTTTTTGTCGTGTGATTATCATAATCCCACGCATGATAAGATTGTCCTATCTATTCATAATTTTAGCGTTTCGAAACCATTTTACACTGATGATGTTGTTCATATAATTGTTAGCGAAAAACGGAAGTTTTTCATTTCGAATTTCCTAATAAATAAGATAAGATTTCGAAAACGAGAAACGTAGATTCTAACATTTCTGCAATTTTGCGATTTCTTATATATTTTTTAATATTTGTCTACTTTGTTTTATAATTATTTAATTGAAAATATCCAACCCTTGACTTTCACAATCTCGCTATTGATAATCAATTAGCATAACAGTTGTTAAGAGTACTCGTAAATGTGTTAAAATACTCTCATTCTGTGTTTATTTACTCTACTATTTACACACATCCATATGTACCTATACATTACTGCAAAGATGACTCACATTTTCATTCATAATAGCTGTTATCTGTTATTGCCTTTTTGATTTTTGATTATCGCATACTCTGCCTGTTGTTTTGTTTTGTTTTGTATTTACTACTGTTAGCTACTAACTCTATCTCTATTTCTGCATACAAAATTGTTTTTTTTTTTGTATACCTTTCATGAACTGTATTAATTATTTTTAGGAACCGCGAATATTTGTCCTTTCTTCACATTGTGTTGAAATTTTACTTCCATACTCATTGAGGTCATTCAGGAAGTAAAGGGATGGTGCATTTAGATTCTGTAAAGCTTACTGAACTATCATCCGATCTTCTTTGCTGATTCTATATTTTTCGTATTTCGACCCAATCTTAGAAATTCCTACGATTTTAGATATTTCTGCATTAGTGGACTTCTGCTCCTTCAGTAATGCAGTAACTTGCAATTTTTTATGCAGATTGTTATCGCTTCTTTTTCCCATTTCTTGGCAAACCAAATAAAAATTTAATTAGGTTTTTTTGCACATAACATGATATTGGAAAATAATTTCTTACTCACTTCTTCGCACGCTGCCTGCCAAATATCTCACAAAAAGATTATAAATATTTCTTAAACTTCACAAGCTTTTGTAATGCAATGCAGTGTACCTTATGTCTCCCGCTAAATTATAGTGTTTCGGTGACCTTGTCTTCGGGCGGAAGTGAGGCCCAAAAAATTTTTTTTACTTTAATTGTGAAAAAATATTTCTCAATCTTTTAGTAACACTTTTCAACTAACTAGATAACAAAAACAGTACATTAATGATGAAAATACTAAAAACTATTATCGGTCATAATTCAGTGGACAGCTACTGTATATATTGAGTATTTGTTTTTCACCTTATTTGGTGGCACCGTTAGCCGATTTGTTTAGATTGTTTTGGTTCAGGCATAAAAACCATTGAAATGCTAATTGATTTTTGCTAAGTTATTGTGTTTTGCTTTCGCAATAATTTTTTTTTTTTTTTTTTTTTATTTTCTTTTTTTTGGTAAGACTCATCTTTCTTTTGAACCTACATGTTTGTGGCCTCCATTCATTCCTTTCAATTGATTTTCGAATTTGTGTAACAAAAAAATTTACTTTTTACCGTTTGCTTTCTAAGGCCTTACAAACATTTGTAGAGGGTTATAATGATTTTTTAACATTCACATAATCATATATGTATGTACGAGTATGAATAAATGTGTGGCTGGTTTTCACTTTTTTTTCTGTATTTTATTACGTTTGTAAGTTATGGCGTTATTTTCGTCATAAACATTTATACTTTTGTATATTTGCGACATTGTTGTTGTTCTTTAACTTATTTTATATATATATTTTTTTTGTTGTGTTTAATCAGTTCCCGTTGGTTGTATAAGTAGTGGCAGTGATCTTTCGCTTCACTTTCATGTCATTCAATTCAGCGTGTTATCCAACAAACCAACCATACAATAAAGCCGTAAAATAAGTTAAGTAGCGTAGTTGAGCGCGTCTTCTTCATTTGACATATAGTTTTTGTTAAATTATTTATAGGTATACATACGCACGTACATATGTACGATATGTATATAAGAGTATGTACAAATAAATGTTTTCATTTTATGCACTTAATAATCAAAATGATTTATGAATCACTCAATATATGTATACACATATGCATATACATAAATACATATGTATATGTATGTATGCACATTTAAAATGCTTACAAATCAAAAAAGTAGTAAGCCCATTTGTTTGTGAGTCATTATAAGTAATAAGTTGAAGATGACTATAAGTAACATTCATACAGTCCAACTCTAATTCAAAGTAATACATAAAAACAAAATTTAGATCTGTTTTGGTTAAATTATTTATTACACCACATTCTGCGCTAAATGTCATGTGATAAAACTCCTCAATATCGCATATAATGTCTTATCGAGCGTACTGTGTGAGAGACTAAAGCTCACTGTCAGCGAACTGATTGGACCTTATCAGTGTGGCTTCAGACCTGGTAAGTCTTTGATTGATAACACCAAGCTGTATAAACTGATAGTGGTGAAACCAAAAGCTGGGTTATAGTCTGAAAATTTCTCTCCTTGTCGTTCGATAACGAAGGAGGTACCAGACAATAGGATTTTTTTTGACTCAATTCAACAACCGAGGAAAAGCGAGGAACAAGGGTCTGTTAGTGTACGAGGACAAGACGAAAAAATGTCCAGTAACCAACCATCGTTTCGACTATATTATCGTAAATAATCCAATTATCAAATTTTATTTCCCATCAAATATTTTGCTGTTGAGAAAATTACTAATAAGTTCTTCACTCGAAACAAATGCTTAACTTCTCAAATTCTCCTCTTTATTTTATTCAATAATATAATTCGATATCATTACTTATAAATTAATTAATTATGCATTTTTTTTTTACATTTTAGATTATTCACATCACTGCCGAAATACACTCAACGTTTACTAGTTTTACTATTTGGTACATTCCGTGTTATCGCCAGCAATGCAACACAAGCTAGTACTGGCATGACCAGCGAGGCTCTTGGCGTTTCAGTAGCACCAAGTTTTTTTCAATCATGCGTTAGTGATGGGAAAACAGCGCGTATGGAAGATGTGCTTAAATTCAAGGTATGTCAATATATATAGTACGTATATATATGTAACGCACAATTGATAATAAACTTATACATAAGATGGTTACTGGTGAGTTTAATATGCACGATCTGCTCGCGACATCGTAATGTTTGGTCTAAATTATTTTTATATTTTTAAAAATATCATATTTTGTTTTGACGCAATTAAAGCGGTGCTTAATATTGGGTGTGGACCACTTCAATTACGTTTTAAGCGCATCAGACGTTGTAAGATGAAAATAATATTTTTAATCACAATCTTCATTGCCGTTTACACTGCTAATTTTTATATTTACTTCCATATACATACACGTATGAAATGTTCTTGTTGTATTAATGGTATTTAAAAATTTTCTTTGAATTATATGAAAAAAAGAAATAGTTTATGGCTTCTGTTAAATAAAAACACATTACAAGTTTACGATTTTACGAAATATGAATCACCATTTTTATGATTCGATAATTTGCGGCTATTATTCTTCAATTACTCATCGATATCATATTATGTACATACATGTAATAGCTTTAGTTCCGTGAATTAGATCAGCTAAAGGCCCTTTCTTATGAGTACAGTTTTAGTGGAGTACAGAAAAACTGCAAACTTTTTAAAATTGTTTTTTTTTCTGAACGAAATTTCAAAAACTCGAAAACCTTCATTATGTAAATTGCTTTGTAAAAAATATATATTGGTATCTTATGAAATATTTGTTTCTCTTTTTAATACTTGTTATTATTATTATTTTAGGTGGCCACAAAAATTATGAAGCAAATAATCGATAAATTTGCTACACATGATTTATTTGGACGTGAAAATTATGAATATTATGCACGAGTTACTGGTCGCATACTCAAAGTGCAAGATGAATGGATTTGTAGTTTTCAATATCCACCTCCACCGCGTGGTAAATTGGCTCAACAAAAATATGCACGTAAGTAAAATACAAAATTAAAAATTAATATGAGTTTTTTTAAACTTATTAACTGGCATATGGCAAAAGCATTTTCAAGTGGTCGACCGTCGCTTAATATTACATTTGTTTATCATATAATAACACCAGTTAGGTTGGCTATATTATTATTTAAAATAGTAAATAAGAAAAGAAGAACTAAGAAAAGAAAAAAACATAATTTCTAATTATTTTTTGTTGTACTTTTTATTATTAATGTATTTATCTTACATTCTAGTGCAACACTCCCTGGAGGCAGAGAAGACCTGGTTGCAGTGTCAGTGTGAGCGGTGGGGTTTGCGTAAGTATACTCTTAAAAATATATATAAACGCTATAACAATTTAACCAATTTGAGATGTGTATTTTATTTGCTTTCTAACATCAGTATAATTGGCACCAAATTTATAAAACCAAATAATAATAGCGAATATCTCACAAATATACATACCATATGTAGTTGAAACTTAAATTAAAAAAAAAAGACGAAACAGTGACAAGTCTTTCTTCTTCATCCTATTTCATTTGTCTTACTACTTATTCTCATTACATTGTCAACATGAACTCGTCCTAATATTTGTCTTTCGTACATATACTATTTTTCCTGTCTTATTAAAAATTATTGTTCGTTTGACTTGATTTTTATGTATTCACTAAACACTAAGCTTGCTTTATTAACATCATTAACCGTCATAATTGTCTTATTATTCTTTCCCAATATCGAATTGGTTATATTTCCTATATATCTCCATCGCATCTTTTCTTTCTTAATATTAAGCTTTAACAAGATGCAGATTGCTTTCCATTTGTATTTATTTATTAATTTTTTTTTTCGTTAAGTTGATAATAAATACCTTTTCAAATTGTGATAAAATGTTGTTAAGAATAATTTAACCAGCCACCCAAACATTTGTAAATCTCTCTTTTCTTTCACTTTCACTCATACACTATGCCTGTGTGTCGTGTTTTATGTACATTGACACTGCCTGCCTAATTGTGAAATGATTAAAAAAATCTATAAACGTCTAAAACGTCTAAAACTAAACACAGTCGCCCAGGAAGAATCCCGCTCAACGCCTGCATTGCTAACAAGTTCAAGCTCAGCTTTAGACAACAGTGTGCTTTCATTGGGCGTAACACCAGAGCACTCTTTTATTGAATCATGTGCACGCCTATCTGTCTCTTTAGAAGGACCAAGTCTATTTGCTATGACATCATCACCGTTACCGAAACGAAACATACAGGACTTACAACGTGACACCGACAATGATGCTGACGTCGATGAAGAAAATTTCGGCGACGAAGATGCTGATGCTGAAAACGATGACGAGGAAGAAGATTTCGCCGCAGGACTCGAATTAAATAATGACGATGATTACGAACAAAATCCGAAACATAGCTATCCACATACGCTTGCGCAAAATACCGATCATATTAAAACCACAACAACAACTACTGGCAATAATGGTCACAATGTGGCGCTGAACACCACATACACTATTGGTGTTGACAATGTCGATGGCGTGGACTCAAATGATGGTGATGATGCTGATGATGAAGTGACTGTAGTGAGACGGCGTTATCGTCAAAATAAAAAGAAAATACTAACACAAACGAGAATGCAACATCAACGACGTTTGCGTGCCGGTTCCAAAAGCCTCGATGGCGCTGATCGCATAACACAGACGAATAGCGATGGGATTGAAAATCGAAATAAATTGAAAAATAACAAAATGAAAAGTAACACAACGACCGCACAAATGTCAGTCGGCAGCGGCGGCGGCAGCGGTGGTGGTGGTGGCGTTGACGGTGTCATTAAAATGGCAACACGCACCTGTAGCCGCTGTAATCGAGGTATACGTCACTCGTCCTCCTGCTCATCGGCATCGGGTGGTGCAGCTGGCGGCGTGGGAAATGGCAGTGGCATGACTATGGAAGAATTGCGCGCTGTCAATCGCTATGCCGAAAGTACAAAGAGTCTCTCCTACTTGCCACAGGTGAGGGATGAATTCTTGCTTGCTTCACGGATTTCGGTATAAATACGAACAAATATTTTAATCCTCTTTTTTTTTTGGATTTATTCCTTTATTATTATGTATTCTTTTATTTTGATTTTTGTTGTAAACTCGTAAACTCATATGCATTTGTATTGCTAAAATACGAATTTAATAATTTATTATTTACCAACGTTTGTTTTCCAAAACACTCTATATACTCAGCTTAACATACACAAACACATAAAAATTTCATAATCTAAATTATTACAAAAAAAAAAAAAAGAAAAAAAGAAAAAAATGAAAGCTGCCGGTAGCAGTTAAGCTACTATCATTGCTGAGTTAAAAATGATTCATAATATTGTAATTTAAACAAACTATTATTTATTCAGTGCACTTATGTATATTTTATCTCGTACATACGCTTACCACGCATGTGGATTGCTCATGCATTCAGACAGATCTGATATTTTTTAAACGTGCAGTTCAAATTACTAGCTGAAATAATACTCACACCGGAAATGACCGCTTTCATTACTTCATATATGTTCTCCTTAAACATTTGTATACATACACGTATCGCTGGATCTTTCAGCCGCAAGTTTTCCAAATAGTTATTGTCCATTTAATTGTTTTTAATTCATTATTTTGTGTATAATAGTTTGTAAATGAGATATGATCTATATCCATACACAAATAATTATGATGATTTCTTCAAATATGTTGCGCAATAATATTTCTTTAAATGATTACATTTATAAATTGAAGCATGCATTAACTCATCCATTGCCAATGAGTGCAATCTACACATTTAGGTTTAACTAAATGATTTAGTTTTTTGTCTCGAGAAATATTAGTAAATCCATATTAAAATTCATAAATTTATAATGGTTAATAAACCTGAATTATTCACCCTCAAATAATATAACTTTGATAAACTCTTAATTTTTTAACACAATTGGTTTCTTAACTATAGTACATTGGTTTATATAATTAGATCTACCAAAAGATTTTAGTAAAAAAATATCTATAGTGTGCAAAAAGAACGAGCTAAAAGTATGCATACATAATTTTTGTGTTTTTTCTTTTGTGAAAATTTGTAAAAAATTGTGAATTTATTTATTTAAATTGTACACAATTAATTGGATTAAAATTTGGTATGATTAAAACCCCACACATACACAAACTTTTATTTAATTTTGCAAAAGTTATCGCTTGCTGTTTGGCCATAGCTGCTCATATCAGCAAAATTATAAGAAAGTATGACCTGAAGTCCCTCTGTATCTATATGGTATATACTATTTGAGCTATATTTATTTGCTTTGTATTGTAAACAAAATATAGCTGAGCTGCGTATAATGGGAAATGAAAAAAAAAGAATAAAAAAAATTATTAAAAAAAGAACAAATTTAATGTACAACATTTAAAAGTACAAATAATTATAAATAATAAATGCAAAAGAAAAAAGTTAGGGCTCTTGTGCTAGAAATTTTACATGGTATAACATAAAAAAATTGTAGGTTATGTTGTAAAAAGCTGCCACAAGTGAAAATAAAACCATGATGCAAAATATACATATTCCTACATACAGAGAATACAATACTTTGCGTGTAATTTTAAACAAAATTTTGAATGTTACGCATTGCATATTATTACTCCCCTAGTCATAAGTGCTCGTTTGATATGTCAAATAATATTTATATAAACATACATAAACATATGCTCGTGTTTGTATGTAAATTTTAATACATTTAATATATTTTGATTTGTTTTTTTTTATTTTATTTTTTCAATTATGTAGTATTAATTTTGTAAATACTTTTATTAAATTTTTCATATTATATATTAAAAATAAATATTGTGTATTTTGCCGTTAACATTGTAATTGGATTTATAAATATCTACTGATATACCATATATGTATGTAAATTCTTTTGAGTAAGTTTAGAAATATACAACAAAATTTTCCATGCAATAATATTTATTCTTTTATTTTTTTGCTATTTATGCGTTACACATTTTTTTTTTTTGTTGTTTCTCTTTCAACTCTAATATTTTGAAAATATGTTCACCAAGTTTTATAAAACTCACTTAAATTTCACTGTATACGAAGAAATTTGTGGTTTACATTTTATTTCATTGTCGAGCATGTTTGTTGTAGTATTTTTGTGATTTTATTGTTTTCTTGTTATTTTTTTTTTTGTTTGGTAATGTGGGCCCTGCTTAATTATGAAAATTGTGTAGTTGTTTTTAAAGCATTTGATTTTTTTTTTGGCTAGAGGGTTTTTGAAAGTTAGCTAAAATTAAATTATTATAATATAAATATGTATCCGTGTTCTTGCGTATCTAAAATTTGGTCACCTCTATGCTTTTATTCGATTACACAAAATAGTTTAAATGAAAGTTTAATACAATACAAGATCAAGAGTTTCAATTTTAGGACGAATAATAACTATTAAATTTGTAGTTAGATGGAAATTTTTACAAGTAAAAATGTTTAATTAAATTAGTTGTATGTTTGAAAAAATTAAAAGATAATCTTCTGTGACGTTTAAAAATTTTTTTACCTCTTTTTGGTTCTTTAGTACCACCGCTTGGTGGATTTTTTTTTTACAATTAATAATCAAATAAACTCGATATTCGAGGATTCAAGTGAAGTTTTTCATAAGTAAAATTTAAAAATAAGTAAATATAATTATCTGTATTGTATTGTATGCATACATACATATGTCACTTCTCCTTGGTAGCGAAAAAACTCAAACCAAAATAGAACACTCAAGGGATTCCGCATAATTGACGCGTTATGTAAAATGAAAAGTGTAGGTAATTTCTTGCCATATTCGTGCATTTGTAGAAATTGTACTTGTCAAATAAATACATAGTAAAAGGTATAAGTCCCTCAAAATTGTTTATGATAAACGGCGTTTATGTATGCATCTTTTAAGTTTCCAAAATCTCATCAAATCACATAACGAAGGATTGGCATCACTCTCGCACTTATGGCTTTAACCTGTGTTCGCATTTTATTTGGAATGCCTTTTTTATAAATATAATAATTTTTGCACTTATCTTTTTGAAGCTGAGATTTGCTCGGCCAGCACTGCTATTATGTCAGCTATAATGCGTTTGAATAACACAAACATCTCACCAGCAGCTAACATACAATAACGCACATATATTTGGTTTCAGCTGTAACGTTTTATTGGAAAAAAATAATAATAAAAAAATTAAAATAAAAGGATCTGGGCGAATTGTGCAACTGTTTGTTTTGTATTTTTGTTTGTCTTTCACTAAATCATATAAATAATTTCTTTTTTTTACATACGCTTAGATTTAAAATTTATAAAATTTCTTTATAAACTCTAAGCTGTGTATAAGTCTGCTTTATTTTGCGTTAAAAAGGTTTACATATTGTCGCCATGCAAATATATTTGAAAAAATATATAAATATATACATATGTATATATATATATATATTTGTTTTTTTTTTTGCTTTTCATTTCAAACATAAATTTAAAACATAAAACAATAGTACAAGCACATGATACAACTACAAATAAACTAAGCTCGTAATTTTTTCTGCCAATTCCCCTTTTTCTCCCAACAAACACCCCCTTATATCCGTACAACAACAACAACAACTGGAATCATATTGTTAATTGGAAAAAAAATGCGACTTGGAAATGGAAAACATTGTCTTACATCACTGATTATATGTTGTGTTCCTATCCGTATAAAAACAAAAAACGAATTATTAAATATATACTTTATGTATATATATATACATATTTCGTTTCATATATGGTGTCTACCGTTCACCAACAAAATCAATGATAATCACCAACACCCAAAAAAAAAAAATTGCAACTACAACTTAAATATTCAATGAACAACTGTTTATTTACAACAAAACACACGTTATATACATATTGATCAAAATTATATGTTCAACTGCACCCTAAACAATATTTGATATGAACCACTGGTTGGTGCTGCAATGAAATAAAAATAAAATTCAAAAAATAAAAACTCATAAAAAGGTCCATGAGCGCCAAACAGCACGCATGCGCACACGTTCCGAATGGTTTTTGGGTCCTAGGGATAGTGAATTGGCATTGAATTTGCCCAACACATGCAGCAATTGTTGTCTCGCTGCCGTTCAAAAGCAGCAACAGCTGCAGCAACAACAACAGCAGCACCAGCACCAGCACTTTCAAACACATGGTTATCTGGGAGGTGGCAGCACACGCGATATGCGCGTACATCGTGATGACCTTGAATATGACAATGATGACGATGAGAATAGTTTGATGGTTGGCAGCGGTGTCGGCCGCAGTGGTAATGCGCTCTATTTGTACTATAAAAAACGTTTGCAGCAACAAAAACAACAACAACAACAACAGCAACAGCAAAGGAGGAATATTAACCGTCAACTGGACCTACAGGCAGAACATATGGATACAGATGATAGTTGCAATGCTTATGACAACGGTGGTCTAACAACAACACATCAACGTAGACACCAACATGAACAACAACACCATCAAGAGGAACAACAGCAGCAGCAATTGAAGCATTTACAAGTTGATACGCCAAATCTATATAGAGGTGCACAATCAACGGAACGACATTTGATGGCACCTACAGCGGCAGCACCCAACAATGGCTGTGGTCGTCGTATGTATTTGGATGCGAATACAACAGCAACAAATATCGGTAGCTATGTTACCTCAAATAAATCTGCTAGTAATAACAATTATTTGTATGATTCTAATGGTACAAAAAAAGCATCTGCTTATACAACAAAAAATTCTCTTACAACAACAACAACAATTACTACTACTACTACCACCACCACTACTACTATTACTACTACTTCTACTACTAATTCTTTTACTTCACAAAAAGCTTTATTTTCTACTACTTCTACCAAACTATCAGTTGATATTAGTCACAAGTACAACTACAATTCTAATAACAATAATAATAATAATAGTAATTATATAGAGAATGCTATTTATAACAATAATAACATTGAGAACAATAATACTAACCAAACATTGTTAGCAAATGTACGCCAACATATCAACAAATTTTCTAACACTAAATATTCACATTCAGCGACAAAACCACTGTCGACACGTTATGAACCACACCAACGCAATCATCATCATCATCATCATGATCATCACCAAGATCTTCATCAATATTCCAACCGTTCACAAAACAGAAACATTGATTCGCCACCATATTTGCATACACACTCACAATCACCACCGAGCCATCAGCATCAACATCAGGGTTCTCGTCGTGGTTCCAATTTGCCCAGTCACTATCATTCGACCGATTCCGTGCGTTATTGTGATGTTGATCTAGAGGTGGATATCGTAACTGAGCCACCGATGCCAACAGCAGCACGTTTGTACTACAGTCCTCGTAAGCAAATATTCGCGAACAGACGTTGTAGTTCCACACACGAACTCTATAAGACCGACGGTCACGATGTCGAGAGCAACAGTAGTGACGTCGATCTGAATTATCTAACATATTCGCTGCCCAGCGAACGCAATACAACCGATTTCGATACCGTTGCAACTGCGCTGGCAAATCGTGCGGAGTCTTGTGAAATATATTCTGCTGATTCGTCTGAATTCTTGCCAGCTACTAGTATGTTGGATAATTCCATTGCTACAATTTCCACAGCGAGCGCAATAAATGGTGCTAGTAGTCGTGGCATTCGGGGCCTGCCACTTGCTGCGGCTGAAGAAGTTGACTATGTGCACACATCCCGTTATAGACAGAGTACACCACGTGTACAACGTCGACAGCATCAGCTGCGTCGACGGCAACGTTTGTCCTCCACATCGACACAGTATCACTCGGTGAACTCGACCATTGTAAGCGATGCCTTAATGACTACGGCGGACGGTGGTAACGGCAGTGACAGTGGCAATGGCAGAAGCACGCGTAGTGAAAGTGGCAACAACAATTTCGTTACAATCATTTTCAATGTTTTAGATTTTTTATTTTAAACTTAAATGTTAGCTAATTTGGATTTTATTTTACTTCATTTTGTTTTATACATATACATTTTAGCTTGTTAGCGCTTATTTTCTTATGAATACGTGAGTGTGTATATCTAACATGCAATTTGTCATATAACGCTAAATAATATAATATACATAATAAATTCATTTGTTGTGGTTATATAAGTTTATGATTAATAAATATGTATACACATATTTATGTATATACATACATACATCTA
This sequence comes from Ceratitis rosa, assembly GCA_037013455.1. Classification (NCBI taxonomy): domain Eukaryota; kingdom Metazoa; phylum Arthropoda; class Insecta; order Diptera; family Tephritidae; genus Ceratitis; species Ceratitis rosa. Next base: position 3,160,787 of record JAWMAG010000041.1, read on the forward strand.
CATACATACATATGTTATTTGTTTAATTTATGTGTTAGTGTCAATGTTTATTTTGTCAATTTGCTTTTTTTAATTTATAATATTGTACAATAAAAATTCATTTTAAGCGTCGTAGTTAAGTAACTTAAATCCAAGAAATATTCACATACATAACTAAATTCGCTGTGACATTTCTATGAAAATCTTGAAATTTAATATGAAATACTAGACATCTAAATATATATTATGTTTCATTATTTAAAATTATTACATAGGGTTTTCCAATGAGAGGTGTTATTTTGATACTCAAAGAAACTTTTCCTTAAAGGCCAGGTTCCTAAAAAAAAATTAAAAAAATCAAAATTTTTTTCCTGTAAATTGTTAGAAAATACTCCTAGAAATAATATAGAATTAGTCCCAAAGGTCCACAAGACCAAGAAGTAAGTATAGAAGTGGGGAGAGCGGAGCGCGCCAAGCGGTAAATGCTCACGAAATACTTTAATCGCCTTTTTCTCGAAACCAGGTTTTTTCAATAGGGTGACACTCTTATTTAGAACATACAACAAGCTATTCAAAATGACATCTCTTATTGAAAAATTCTTTATAATTTAAAAATATTATAATTTCATTTCGTTTGTTAAATATTCCTTCATTTAAATGGAAAAAAAAGTACACTAATGCATTTTAACGAAATATTAATGAACCAATTTACTCTTTTGCTCACAAAAAATAAGTCTCACAAAAACAAATTGATGAATTTATTTATAGTTGCCATGTAAGGTCATGTCACACAAACATTCTAAACAAATTTTCAATAAACCTCCAACGAATAATTAGTAGAATATCAACTCACACCCCTAAAAGTACAAAGTTGTATAATACATTTTATCATTAAATTATACATATATATTTTTAAATATAAATTTTTTAACATAAATTATTTTTAAATTATATTAACATATTTGTAAATTAAAACAATTTTTTTTTAATAAATGGGGTAAATGTAAAATTAATAATTTTAAGCAGAAAATCATGAATATTAATTATAATATATATTTAATGTAATAATTTAATGTATATTATTTATATATAATTTTTTTTTATAATTAATACTTATTTTATACACACATACATAACAACGTGTTGATTAATATTTTCTGTTTGATTTATGTTATAGTATATTATATTTATGCTCATTATTATACTTATGATTTAAAAATAATATCGACATTACATATAATTAGCTATATTAAAAAAAAATTATACTTGTATGATTTCATCTAAAAGTGTATAATTTCGTAAATTATAATTTTGTTTGTGTGCTGTTTGCAAATAAAAATGATGACTTCTTAATTTTATTTATAATTTTGTGTTTTTGTTTTATGCATTTTTTTTATTAATTTTGTTAGCGGGTATTTATAGCTTTCGAGAAAGTTAAATGTTCCCAAAATGTAAATATGTATGCTTAACATTTAGTTATGGTTTGTTTATATTTGCATTTTATATAGTTTTATGATTTCTAATTCGTTAATTCTTTTATTTTTTGTAAATTTCACGATTTATGCTGTTGTTGTGTGTCAAACGTTGTGTTTGTTTGTCATTAATTGTTTAAACCCAATTTTTTGTGGTATAAATACGTAGTTCTAAACCGAAAAACCATCAATAATTTGTTGTTTACTCCTGACTCACCACTTCAAAAATGCACACTCAAATCCTACAAACATATCGGCTAATTTCACACATTCCTTCACGTTTCCATGCAAACAACTAAACCAAAAAAAAAGAAGCAGATTACAATTATTAAAAAAAAAAAACAAAAAAATCATACAAAATTGTTTTTAAAAATTATATCCATGCTTTTTCAAATTATATCCTAATACCTTCTATCTTACCATTTCTATCTATTTTGCGAACTCCCCGTGCTCAATGACCGTTCCAACAAAAACCTACATGCTTAACTCAAAAAAAAAAATAAAATAACAAAAACAAAAAATGCCCAACAACAATTATGCATAACAAAACGAACGTCCCATGCCAAACCAACTGACCAACCAACTGGTACAATCATAAAACGAACACATACATACGTATATACATATGTATGTACATGCATGCATGCAGTTGGCAACATCCGTTTGAGTAACAGTGCCGAATCGATACAATATCCTGCCACAACAACCGCACGACGTTCAACTACACGACGATTAATTGGCGTAAATGTACCACGTCAATATCCGTTACGTTCATCATTGCGTCGTAATAGAGAAAAGCAAGTTGGCAGCAGCAGTGGTAATACAATCAATGGCAGTGGCAACAGCATCACCGATAGTAATGGCATACTGACAGCATCAGCGAATGTTGGCGGCGCAGTTGGCGTTGCTGCGGGTGGCGCTGGTAGGCTACCAGTTGCTACAGCGCCACCATCGGTACGCAATTCCATTGCAGAATGCTGCAGCAGCAGCAATAATACCATCATCAGTGCCGTGCATGAGAGTCAACAAATTTTTGTGCCAACATTTCAATTTAATCGCTTAGAAGGAGACTGTGCCGGTTCACGTGAATGCAAGCGGCAATTTTTAGCAGATCTACAAAGTGGCGGTGATGCTTGCGCAGCAGCGGCTGAAAGTGGACACGGCACTTGTGTTGATGACATTGGTGTTGGTGATATGCCTATGGATACTACTGAACCTATGAAAGTTGTTTGCGATAATGTAGCGGCAACCTACGCTGACGTGAGTGGTAATAATAATAATTTGGTTTTCCTGACGACAGGCGGTATGATGAATAATATACCTACGCTGATGACGCCGCGAAATTTGGAAAACGTGGTCAGTGCGACGACAACGGCGATGAAGAGTCAAAGCAATGAAGGGCTTCAAACGGCGGATGAGGCTGTCTCAACGATCACATTCAAAGCGCCACGTGTATGAAAATAGAAAGTAAGCTAACATACATATGTACGAAAATAGATGCGAGTAACTACTAAGGTGTATCATCAGATGTTATTACATTTCAAAATAACTAATCAAGACTTATGGATATACATACATACATATTTAGATATTTTTGAATCAAGTATGAATTCGAAAATTCTTGCAAAGGAATAAAAAAATGTTTGAAAGTTTAAAGATGTGAAAACACATGTAAATGTACATATTTATATTCATTTTTGAAGTTGCAAAGAGTAAAAATATGCAGAAAACTTGAAAAAAAATCGTTAATTGATGTTTTATAAATTTTGTATTTTAAAACTTTCCTAAAATGTGTATTCACATTTTTAATGCATACATATATATGGATGAGCGCATTATACTTGTTTAGGTTATGTAAGATGAGTGAAAGTAATAAAAACAATTAAAATTAATGCCGTTAAACGAAAAAGTGTATAATAAAAATAACTAAATAAAGTTAGTGATAGTAATATTGTTTAGAAAAAATTCTAAAACTTTGTTTCAAACAATAATTTACTGAAGCTTATACAGATATGTATATATATATATGTACATACCTGTATTTACCTATTATACATATGTACATACTTAAATGTAGTTAGTTAGTGTGGGTGCATTGATTGAAATGCCTTTAGTTAATTTTTTTTATTAAGAAAATCGTTAGCAATAAGTTCGATGTGTATACCTACATATATTAATTGTATTATAAAAATGCATTAAACATATATTTAAATTAGCTTAAATGTAAATATTTATAATACACATTCGATGTACATATGTACATACTTAGGTATGTCTGTGCATAAAAGTGTTCATCTATCGATGTTGAAGAATTAAGTGAATATATTATTCGTATCGTTTGATTATTGAAACTTCAGTTATATACATGTATGGATATGTAATTTATTACTGCTATATTTTCATTTAGTAAAATTATATAAATTCATAAAAAACTTTTAAAAATTAAAACGATTTCCATTTCTCGTTGCCTCAACTCAGTATTATTCGAATATACGAAAATTAAATACTATTTTTTAAGTTTTATATATTTTTAGCTCTTTACTGCCTATCAATAAGTGTACCGTTGTATAATTTTTTTTCTTTTTGAAATTTCATAACCATCACATACTATGCTATGAAGTAAAAAAGTTAATTTAACAAATTTTTAAAATGATTGTACAATCTATAATAATATAATTATAGCTATAATTCGTTTAAATTAACGTATAAAAAAACTATTTAAATTGAAACTTGCAAAAAAAAATTTATAGTATCAATATAATGGATGTTTCATTAGTTCGCTCTTATTTTAGAAATCAATTAAATTATTGTCAAAATATCTATAATTACATATATACATTCTGCTTCCGCATGTGGTTAGCTTTGATTTGTATTTTAGAACCAAAACTAAAACTTTGTTTTATTGGACAATTTAGTTTTAATTTATTCTATTAAAAAAAAAAAATAATTAATTTAATAAAAAAAATCTTCATTCACCTCTTTGGCATTTTTTAAGCGGTTACATGCAACAAAGTATCCGTTTTTTATAATTAATAGTTATTTTGAGCTTCCACTGTGTCTAGTTTGCGGTATTGGTATATGTGTGACTACTTATACGTACACTGCTGGGCAAAATAATAGGTGCGAATTTCATTTATTTTCCAATTTACTTTGAAGAAAATGTCGGTTTTAACGTAATTATATTTCAGTATTATAAAAAGAAATTAAATTTATTTAATTTTGGGTTAATTCGTAAAATTTACATATTTCAGTTGGCCATTATAAAAGGGGTGTGTCCGACAGAAACAGTTATTAATATTGCATTTCTGTAGTCTTCGGCCCGCATTTTACTAAATTAGTTAGAAATTGGTTAACAGCCCGAATTTCAGTCATTATTCTTGATAACTCTTTCGATTCTCTCGAGCTTTGATAATATCAATTTTCGAAAAGTTTCAACAGGTTTGCCGTACCAAACTTTTTGAATACTTAACATAGCTGAGTTTCATTTTAGCAAAGGGTCTTCGATATTCCCCTTTTGAGTTGTGACGAGAGGTTTTGAATAGTAGTGGGATCTGCGGATAGAATTAATGCCATTAAAAATAAGTTCTTGGGAACCCACATGCCGTGATGATGCCTAGGATCGTTATTTTACTGAAATTTCTTACAAATCCTAGGAGACGACTCTATTTTTGACCCTATCAAACTGATATATTGGAACAACAGCTTTGCCACGAAAAAATCAGCCGCACACCATTAAGTTGCCATATCCGTACTTCACTGTTTTTTTTCGATTCAGAAAATATAACGTCGTTTTTCCCCCCTCTCATCCACGTCGAGTTTTATGAAATATTGGAAAGTCTTTCTTTTTCCCAAAAACTTTCCTCTTCACAAAAATTTGTTGTCTTAAACAGAGGAACTTGCGAATATATCTCCCAGGCAAGTTTTCGCTTAGTAAACATAGTCGTACAGTTTGCGAAGATGAAATACTTCCCATTTCGCTAGCAAATGCTCTAGACGACCCGAACGACCTATCCCGAATTTTGATTACAATATTTTAATTATGCGAATTTGATTAGACTTCCTCGAAATCTAATCATCTGTAGTCAAACAACTGTCCAAATTCTTTAATTCTTAACACACCTATTTTCTTGTCCAGCTCAACTTGTAGATTCATTTAAAAAAGAAACCGCTATATTTATCAAGAAGAAATTTTTTTGTGGGCATTTCACTTAAAAAATCATCATACTATAGTTCCGAAATATTTGTATGGTTGGAAAGAGTGAAATATAATTTGTTTTTCTACATTTTCGAAATTTTTGACTTTACACTTATTATTTTGTCCAGCTGTGTACCTCTCGTTTTGTGTTTCTGAAAAGTCTAAAATTCATTCATTAGAGAAGTGATACTGAGAAACAAGTTTTTGTGAGTTGAAGCTGCAAAACTGTAAAAAATAAGAAGAAGAACTGAGCAACTAGAAAATTTTAGTTTTTTTCAGTTTTTCATTTCACGGTATAAGCAAAATGTTATATTTGGAAGAGTACATTTCTATATTAAGCTAAAAAAAAATGGTTTGTGTATCAGTTGTGAACTGCAGAAGCAATATCATGCAGATATCTTCATAAATATATATGTATATGTATAAAGATGTATGTATATTAACAGGCAGCTAAATGAGTGAAAATATTTGTAATTTATTTAAAGATATAATAAATCAAAATATATACTATTGTAGAATGAAAAGAAAAGAGAAAACTATAAAAAAGATAATAAAATAAATTTAATTGTACTAAAATAATAAAAAAATGTGTATATAAACCAAACTTAGCTATATGCAAACCAAAACTAATCTAATTTCGAATTTTCTATATTAAGTATATACATATATATATAATTATATTTATTTTCACAAGTGTCAGCATTTAAAAAATGAATTAATATATGCAATATAAATGTACCATAATTCGGCTTGGAATCTTGTACATTTGCACTATATTTTATACTCGCTTATAACTATTAGGTATGTTTGTAATTATGTATAAGTATTCAGTCCTTCGGCTGGGCATTATATACATGCATATATGTGTATATTTTTAATTGTAATTTCCAGTTGACCCAAAATTCCCAACGAAGGCATTTATGTGTGTCGGTTGTGTATCATACATACATATGGATATGATTCTAAAGGTATAAACCGTTATTGTTAAATAAAAAATTCGAAAGTTTCAAAAATTATAAAAATAAGCTCGCATAATGTGGGCGTACCTATGTGTGTAATAATTATTCTTGCCGAATATTAAATAAAAATAAAAAAATTGATGCTTAATATTTATAAAATAATTAAGAAGATACAAATATAATATAATATAATAAATATAAATAAATGTGTAATACATATTTATGAGAAAATGACAATTAATTTTATATTTACATATCTTTATTTTTTAATGAAGGAAAATTATATAGTGATTAATTGCAATAACATGGGTAAGTATTTAAGTAATATGTGTAATATTCGTACTGAATCTTTAGGATTTCTTTATCTTGCTTATACAAGGGACCACAAATGATATAGTCACATGATTCATTTAAAGAGGAATGTTATAAAAACTGTTTCAGTCCAAGTCTATATAAAATGGCTTACGACTCAAAAATTACTTACAATGAGTGTACACAAATTTTGGGATTATAAAAAATATTTTTTTTTTTTTTAACGTAAGAACTTTGTTTTTCATTGTATACATTTACCTTCATAAAAACCAAAACCATTTCAATAAAAAGAAGTAGGATTTATTTTTTTTTACATTTATTAATACACTTTTATAAAATACTTGTCATCAATGGAGACTTTATAGAAATCATGTTATATTTATATATATGTGTGTGTGTACTTAAAAATATATTACACATACACACATATCTTAAGTAATTAGTGCATAGTAGTCCTTAAGCTTAGTTATGTTAGATTTAAATAATAACAGGCTTTATGTGAGTACTTTGCCATTTCCCTTATTCGTTTTTAGTCCAACTTTTTTAACCATACCCTAGTGTTTGTACAAATTTGCAAGGAACACATTTTAGGTTAAAGTTAGTTATTAAAATTTGAGTTCTCCGCCAATCAATAAAAGAATATTAGCTTTTTACCACATAAATACGTTTTGTTTAAAAACAAACATTTATATAATTCATACTTATATGCTAAAATTATATTTATTTCACTTGAAAAATGCATAGACTCTCTTTTTATATTTTTAAATACAATTATAAATATGCCTCAATTATACAAGGTTTTGTCCACGACTATACCATTCTCTATTAGAAAGCTTTCCACATCCGAAGGAAAGAAATCATCAGATAAATCATCCGTTACACGCACGAAGTTTCCTATCAAAGCTTGTGCTTTATACACCAACAATGCAGGTAATCCTTTGTCACGAAAATCACGACTCATGCCCGCAACAGAACTACATATCTTTCCAAATTTAATGGACGGATATTCCGTTGCTAGTGTATCAAGGCAGCGATTTAGTGTTGAACATGCACTTATGTTCTTATCGTAAATATGTATAATGACGGTGGTGTGTTTGTTTTCCTTTTCAATGAAGTCTAAAAATTCTCCATGGGTAGTTAAACTTATAACTTTGCCAAATTGTTTAATGTGTCCACATTGCCGTAGCATTTCAGCCATGCGTTGCTTCTGATATTGTTGTAAGAAATCTTCACTCATAAGTTCATCTAGTTCAGCATCGATTTCTTCCTGTCGTTTTCGTTCTTCCTCCTCTTTTGCAGTCGCTGCTGTCATTGTCAACTTCTTAGCTAGTTCTATACGTTGACGTTCAGACTCTTCTCGTTTTTCAGCCTGCAATTGTTTGAAACGCTGCCAATCCTGTACAACACCTTTTGGTCCAGTATTTGTAGAAACCTGTGACCTATAGCCTTCTGCGGGTGGTGGTGGACACACATCAGGATCGACAAAGCCAGCAGCTCCTTGTTTACTTCCTCTAGCTCCTCTACTTTCTCCATCATCATCGCCATTGTCTTCTCCTTCACTACTGCTACAGTAGTACTCCAATTTTTCACCCATCAGTTTATCTTCTAAAGTTGCCATTATTAATTTGAATAGAACTTTAATTTATCTATAATTTTCTATAATTTGATATTCCCAAAATTGATTACTGTGTATATACTTTTCTTTAATTTAATTTTAATATCTGTCAAAAGTGAATCAGCTGTTGCTAAAGTTTGACGCAAGACTTGATATTATGCCGTGTTTACAACGTTTGGGAATGTAAAGAGATTTTTAGGTTATGTTGCAAATTAAGTTTTTTAAACTCTTTTCGGATCAAAAATATTATGATATATTTTTTCAAAGCATTTTTATTTCATACATTATGTGTTGATCGAATTATTTTCAAAACTTCAAGCAGGTTTTCAGGAATTGTGAAATTTCCTAATCTTTCTTCCAAACTGCCAAAATCTGCTTTTTCCAGCTGCAAAAGAAAAAAAATTATCCAAATTTTTACATTGAGAAATAAATGCGTGAATATTTTAAATTTTTTGACATAAAAGACTTAATTATTTTATGATAATATGAAAATATATAAGGTGTTGTTGTTATAGCGGCTATCTAACGTCGCTTAGGGGCAGACAGGAGGTCCAGGAAACGATTTGTTTCGACGCGTTCGGACCAGAGGCAAGCTGGGGTTAGATGAGTAGGTTTTAAGGGGATTGCAATGAGGTGGTTAGTGTCGTGAAGGGTCTTGTTGCATATAGAGCATACGTAATAGTCGACTACAATATCCAGACCTTAATTATGCCAGTAGTAGTAGCTCGCTGTCTGGAATAGATGGTGATTGGATTCCGAGAAGCTCGCTCTCTGGAAGAGAGTTCAGAAAGAAGCTGATGGAGTCTCTCCGAAAGCCTGTCGGCATTTACTTTGGGTACCATCTACATCTTTATTACCCTGATACACGTATGGTTAAAAACTTGATAACAGAGTGGAGGGAGGTGTTTACCCGCGTAACCCTTTATTGGGACTCCCATTCCAGCTATCAGATCATTCTGTAGAGCAGCAGTAATGGTGACGAGGAAGAAACGACTTTTGCAGGAAACGTCATGCGCTCCGACTTTGTTTCTGACACTAAATAAAGGTTCCTCATAAAAATCCATCGCTCTTTTGGAAGCCGTTTAGAATAAACTGTAGGTCCCTCTATTTGTTCACATCAAGATTCACAACACAAATTGGAGAAGCATTTCGGTAGAAAATCGCTTCAGTGGTTACCAAGCGTCAATTATAATTAAATAAATATGAATAGCAATATTTACCTCATCACACGAATCAGAACTATTCGGATTTTCTAAGGCCAGACGTTCGGCAAACGAGACAACGCCACACCATGTACGAAAGTCTATTTCTTTTGCGGATTTTTCCTTATCATAATCTATTATTCGCAAGATTTCCGAAATATTTTTTTCGGTACCGTAAAATTCCAAAACATCCGCCAAAGCTTCAGGAAAACAAGCAAGTGGTATTTTGCGTTCTACATACTCATTTAACACCGGCAAGGAATCATCTTCGGCGTTTCCGTTCTGTTTTGAAAAATTAACATCGGCTGTCTCTTCCGTTTCTATTACTTCCGTTGGTAAATATTGCAAGAAAACACGCTTAAAAAGTTGTTTACGTTGACTGGAGACCCAAACGTATTTACCAAGATAATCTAAAACTGTCATTTCTAAAAGAAAATCACATGAAAAATATCGGTATTATTTCTTTTTTTCGGCAACTATTATCGAACCTTCTAATAGTTTCGGATCCAGTGGCACATCGAATCTTGTTGCTGATTTTGAAAGTTTGCGTGGCAATTTGGATTGCGTTTGAAATGGAAGATTTTCAGGTTTCTCAATCACTTTTTTGCTCGATATGGGTTTCTTTTCTGGCAGATATTTAAGCGCTTCACGCAAAGCGCGATTTAACTAGGTTAGTGGAGGAGGGAAGTTCTTATTGGCTACAGTTAGTTTTGTAAATTATTTTTGCTTACATATTTATCGAATGTATTTTCAATAAGATCAATATCTAATTCTGTTTTTAATGCCTGAAAAGCCTCATTTGTTAGAAAACTGCCCTTCAGTAATATCGGCTCACTTTCACGCTTGTCCTTGCCGGGCAGTAAATTCACAGAGTTCGGTATGAGACTAGGACGTGTGCTGGGATTGAGCGAGTCTGGGCCAAGTGCCGCGACTTGTGTCTCTGGATCTTCACTAAGGTGAAACGTTGTTGTTGTAGCTAAAAAGTGGGCTCAATAATATTTAAAATTTTCAACAAATTTGAAGACAACAAACTTGTAGTGGGTTTTAACTTTTTTCGTTTCTTTCCACGTCGCACATCCTCATCATCAATATGCTGATCGTTAATGCAAGTTTGCACTTTCTTTATTTCAACACCCTCCAGTTCTTTAACACCATCACCAATCGGTACATTACCCAACGAGGTATTAGGACGCTGTTCATCACTGCGTAAATGTTTATTCTTTCGTTCCTCATTCGCGCCAGCACTTTTCGGCTTGAGACCACCAGGATCAGTGACACTTTGCGACATATCCGAGGAGGGCTTCCAATAAAGTGTCTCCTGAGAATGTGTTCGGCGTAGATCTAAAATAATTTTCTTCCTCTTTATTATTTCGTTTTTACCCAATTCAGGTGTTATGCAGCGTCGATTGTTTACAAATGAATTTGTGCTATTTCGCGTGTGTACGCTGGTAACGGTTGGTGTTGGTGTTAGCGGTCGGGAGTCGGTGTCCGTGTAACGTCGAAAGAGATCTTCAGGTATATTATCATGTTCATGAAGTGGAAGCACATCGTTTTTATCCTTCTGTACTGCAACACTTTTGCCATCCACAGTCTACAATACGGAAACTGTAGTTAGGTACAATTCAAAAAATGTGATGTGGGACTTACCAATGATGTTTTCAGTTGAGTTATAATATTTTTCAAATCTGTTGGTGCCGGGTGATTGCATAGCACCGAACAGCCTTTAGAAAATGGATTAAACAGTCCACCGAAAGGTCGTAATGATAGAGCAACGGGTACGGCTTCGAATTTGAGTGGTAACCCATCTGTGGACTTCTTTCGCTTTGGAAATAAAAGAAAGCGTTTTTTAAAGATGTATTTTCACCGCTGTACATATATTTTACCCTTTCTTTTGCCATGAGATTTTTCTTTTTAGCCGGCACCAAGCCGGTTCTGCTGGTTGCATTCATTGCAAAGGTAAATTACAAACTACCATAAATTTGTTTATTTTGGCTGCAGTAGTTAATATTGTTCATAAATAGTCTTCGTTGCTATGCGATTCATTAAGGTGGTTGTCGCGAAAATCTTTTTGAATTTGTTTTTACCAATTTGTGGTTTTGCGTTATGATATTTCCTCCAACAAATGGAGGGACCTACAGTTTATACTAAGTCGCCTCCGAACGGCTGATGGCCTTTTATGAGGAGCTAGAAATACACTCGGAGGGGTACGGAATTACAAAAATTAATTTTCTATAAATTTGTATGTGTCGGTTTGAGATAGTTGGGTTATCGTTGCCGGAATCAGCGGTATCAAGTGACAAGAGCCATCGAGACTTCTTTATATAATTGACGATTTATAACCTCTAAAACGATTTTAGGTCGGGCTTCTCCTCCAACTTGTGTTGCGGTGCCTTCAAAAACCTAGTAACTTGTCTTATTGACGGAAATGCTCTTTTGCATTCTTTGGTAATGCCCACAACCTCTGTATGGAAAATGTAATTAGTAGTTTAGCTAGTTCGGCGGCTAGGTCGTATGGTGCGGATGGATAAGAATAAGAAGCTTTGAAAGTTTTCGACGCAGCACTCGCCGGTGCAACCAGAGGAAGAGGAAGACCTCTATTCCGTTGGAAAGGCCAGACTGTTGTTAACTCGGCTAAGGGGTGTCTATGCTAGTAAAGGAGTAGAAATATATCTACATTCATATGTACCTCAACATTTGGTTTTAAAATAAAAAAAAAGTTAATTTTAATATACATATATGTATGTATGTGCAAACATACGACTGCAGACATAATCATGAAACGCAGACGTCACAAAGCAATTCGCAAGGAAAAGCATCAATAAGACGGCAGACATAAGAAACAAAAACAAAAATAAAATATTTGAAAGCCACACAACTATTAAAACGACAACAAAAATGCTGAAAGGCATGTGCCCATTGCATTTGTAGTTCTCTAAAGCGGATTGTACTAACAATAGTACAAGACATTTGCAGAGATTTTAAATTAGATCTGAGGGCACCAAGTGAATTTGGTCTGACTGCCGCTTTGGGCATTCGTTGGCGAAAATTCAAAGTGAATAGTTTATGGGGAAAAACTGGCGAGAGCACAGAAATGTAACAAATTTTGATAAAACAATTGCATAAGTTTTTTATATTTAATCATTATGGATGGAAAACAAAAGAAAACACGGCAACGTAACAGAGCGAGAAATAAAGCCAACCGATTAAAGCAGGAAATGGGTCAGGCAGATTCGCGCAACGAAGAGTTAACTAAATTTAACGAAAGTGGCGGGGATAATGATGAATTTGGCGGTGAAAATATTTCGGAAAATGTTAGCCAAGAGCAAACAATACTTAAAGAAATCGACAATGAGAGCAACGCCGGGCCAAAGGCGCCTATGATTGTGGACCAAACGGCAACGGATGTAATGGATGATTCTAATAAAAGTTTGAAATTATTACAACAAATGATGCGTACAAAACTTTTACAACAACAACAGCAACAACAAGAGCAACGAGTACAAAGTGATGAAGCCGCTAAATCTGAATCAAAACAAGTGGAAAAGGTTAATAAGCCGCAAAAGAACAATTCGAATGCCAGCAGAAGCAAAGAGAGCGGAAGAATAAGTGGCGCAAAAGAGTCTGCTGCAAAGGAAAGTCCACCAGTGGATAATTTAACAGAGCAGAGCGGGTTTGTGGCGAGTTTACAAAAGAAATTAGAGCACTCAGTGGCTAACGGTTTGTTTTGAAAAAAAATTGAAAAAAAAATTACAACAAATACAAAAATATCTCCATCTACACATGTAGGCAGCACTGATTTGCCAAATAATCTACTGGAAAACTTACAAAAACTTCTACACGAGGAGCCCATAAGTGATATTGAATCTTCAGGTGATGAAGAGGACTATGTGGAATACGTTTACAGACCGCGTCGCTACTTTCTGGTTGCACTTTGCAATGTATGTATAGCTTTTTTAAAGTTTAAAAATAATTTTTTCTAAAAGTTAGACTTTTACAGTTTTGTAAGAATGAGCTCACAGCACAGACGAAGGTTCCTTGCAAGCGTTGTCACTTGCTTTACTATTGTTCCAGCGAACATATGAAGAGTGATGAGCAACACCGTCAAATTTGTTATGCATTGCAACAAGTGGCTGATAATTGTGGTAATGAATTAGAATTTCCCAAATATAGATACAAATTTACATATATACTCCTATTCACATGTACATACATATATTTACATGCATACATGCTACACTATACCAATAAAACACTCAATATTCATCATGTAAACACCAAAATTTTATTTAAACAACCCTATTTCAAACTCAAAGTACTTACACCGTTATTTATAAAGTTCAACATTTTTTTAATATTTTTTTACAAGAAGTCATCCATTATTTTTGTTTTCCTCTTTGACATTACATTCGCTATGCCTCTCTCATAGACACCCTTGGTCCTATTGACAAAAAATTGGAATAATCGATTTTCTCAGGGTTCTCTTGAGGCCAAATTTTAACCAGCGAAATCAATCGCCAAAGATAGGTACAGATGGTAATCATTTGGTGCAAGGTCCAGACTATAAAGTGGATACAAATGGTTCCCAACCAAGCTCTCGGAGCTGCTGGCGACTGTCGATGTCTGTGGTCTGGCGTTGTCCTGGGCACTTCTGAACGATTGCTCAAAGTATAGGTCTGAATTAACAGTTTGGCCGCAGCGGAGCAGCTCATAGTGTATGATTTCTTGCCAATCCAATTAGGAACACTACAAAAACTTCCTGGCTTGAAGACCGTTTACACCGACATTGCTACAAGTGATCCACTTTTCATCACCAGTCACCATCCGCTTTAGATATGGGATATGACTGAGCAGCGTTTCGCAGATGGTTCTTGACGTTTTTTCTCGTAAGCTCATTTAGCACCCATACGTCGCGCTTCCTTCCCCAGCCATTTTGAAGTGATTCCAAACTGTTTTTTATACAATGCTCATAGCTCAAGTGGTCAGGGATGATCGTTCTTGTCGGCTTGTCACTCAAAACGCCGTTGAATTCCTGGTAATGGTGGAGCTAGACCGGTATGCAAGCTGTCAGGAGATAGCAGAGTCATCTGACCTAACTCACGTGAAGATTGGAAACGTTTAAAAAGTGCAGGCGAAGCTGTTTACCCGAGGTTTGGGGGGTGCCATATGAATTAACGAAAAGAAAAATTGATTGAACAAATTACTATCAGTTAAACGCATCTGAAACGCATAATTTCTGCAGCAACTCATCACGGGCAATGGATATGCGTGATGGGGCCCATTTCCATCTCGATGACTACGTCAATAAATAAAATTTTTGCATCTGGGGCTTGGGTAACCCAAGATTTATTGTTGAAAAGTCTCTTCATGCTCAACGTGTAACTGTTTGGTGCGGCTTCTGGTCCAGCGAGGTCTCTGGACCTTAAGGAAGATGAGGGCATGATCTTCTCTTGTAAACTGTTTTTAGACTTTGAAAATGCAATATTCAATCCCCAAATCATCAACTATCTTACTATCACTTCCATACCTTTATATGTACAATAGTATGTATGTACCTTCACCACAATAAGTGCATAATTTAATATCCATTAGTGCAAAAACTACATACATATATATTTAGGTCTGAAAAATTGCTTCAAATCATTCACCCCATACGCATGATATTTATATATAGGATTATCTACACGTATGTACATGCCCAATTAAAGTCTAAACGTTTAATTAAACGTAATTTGGCAATTGATAAATTTCCATATGCAACGAAATATGATTTGCATGCGTTTAAATCAATTATTGCACTCAAATTTGTGAACATGAACTTATTGTAGATATACATACATACATACATACACACGTATTTAAGCAAGCAAAGCGAACATCTCCATCAATGTCTGTCACCAACGATGGGTGTAAATCTATCTCTTGGCAATGTTCCCAACACTATGCTCAGGGAACGTTGAGCCTGCGAGACGCCGTAAAATAATTAATATTTTTCATTACAAATACACCTTCTTATGTACATATGAGTGCTTGTGCACCCTACCATAAACGTGTAATCTTTTTTATAGATTTCTGGGGGGGATATACAGATCCTAGAGTCGAAAGAATTTGAAAAAAGTGTAAAATTACACGTGCGAAGTTTGTTCGGAGAGGGTGGGTGAAGGTGATTTCTTTTTCCCAAAGTATATATTATATTTTTCCGCCTTTTGCGGCTGCTGTTATTTATATTAAATTCAGTGAAATATAAAAGATCATAATATACGCCGGCTGTCAACTAATTTTGACAAGTGCTCGAAACCGAAGGGAGCTCTTCTGTTATATACTCATACATACATATTTATATAAATATGTATGTTGTACACAACCGAGCTCACAATTTCACCTGAGTCGTTTCTACCTTTCGCTTAGTTGTCTCTTTGTTTGCTAAACTATGTCAATGTCGTCATATATCTCGTACAGCTCGGCGGTATTCGACGCTGACAATATGCAATGGACCATAAATCTACAGCAAAATCTTACTCTCTCGAAAACTCCTAGTAACGACTTGTAGAGTTGAGGG
Source organism: Ceratitis rosa (assembly GCA_037013455.1). Classification (NCBI taxonomy): domain Eukaryota; kingdom Metazoa; phylum Arthropoda; class Insecta; order Diptera; family Tephritidae; genus Ceratitis; species Ceratitis rosa. The sequence continues at coordinate 3,177,077 of JAWMAG010000041.1, forward strand.
AGGATTTTACTTTTCTACTGCCTACTCAGTTCAAAGTAGCATCTAATAGCAAGAGTGACTTTGCAGTTGATTCCAAGGCAGATTTTTTTTGTTCGTCAAAATTATGAATACTGCTGCATACGCCAGCAATTCCGCGCTCGTATAATTTTGTCCAGCATCAAGTTGAAGAAATCACACAATCCCGTTCCTTTCGGAGAGTTCCTTCCCAAATCTCTCTGCGCTTCTGGGATTGTGCAGCGTCAGTTTACACAGCCATATAACTTTGTCAGATGCTTATGGTAGCTAGTAAGCCGTCGACTTCCGCCGCTTTTTTAAACGAGCAAACGTCTTTCTAAGGGGCTTGAACTCGATTATGTCATTGTTGAACAAATAGGGCTATATACGTGTATGCGATTCAGACGTTCATTAAAGCAATCATTGATCACATCGTAATTCTCTTGTCGCGTCGTGGATACGAATCGTGAAAAAATATCGCTTAATGCAAATAATGGCAAAGGCTCCTGCAACGGGGTGAAATCTAGTATACAGCGAGGGATTCTCTCTTCGGCCAAAAATTTATGACCAAAATTGCGTTTCATCTTCTGTGGTCTTTGCTCCGTCATTTCTGGACATCAACGCCGTTCTTCACATTACTCACTGGGGTTTGATTAATTGTTGCCTACCCAGGATACTCGGTAAAAGTGGACCGATAGTCTTAAGATATTTAAATTATATGAAAACTCCTTTGCAACTTACCTGGGTTTTTGCACATGACGCGATCTCGAACATCAGATGAATTTGTCTTTTATAGTAGCTATTTTAACTTTAAAACGACAAATGATTAATTACTATAAATTTTCATTTTATTAAGGTGGTCATATCTTTAGGAAATGCGAAGAATTCACCGCTGAACAATTTCGATCTTACCGCATTGTTATGATACGTCAAATAGAGTCAATCATAAATCGTCCGTTAACTGCCACCGAACAAGAGGTGATTTTGTTTCCACGTATTTGCTGTAATCCAACCTGCCGTGAGTACCACTTCGAGAAGCTTGTGGACTGTGAGCATTGCGGACAGGTACTTTATAAACAATAGTTCTTACACATTATGATTACATACAGACGTACTATTTCGGTATGGAAATATTTATTTAAAGGTGGCGTATTGCCGTAATAAACCAGAGCATTTGAGTAAATCGCACCAACAGTGGTGTGAATCATATCAACTCTTCAAGAAGTTGGAGTTAGTGCAGGCGAAATGTGGACAAATCGATCCGTCAATGCCCACGAAGATATTGCGTGACATACCTGGCGCTTGTTGTAACACAAAACAGATTCTAAGCAAATTAGATTGCGGTAATTGGTTTTGAGTTATCAATAGTTTTGTAATATCTTACTTATTAATGTCATTATTGCACACCTTAACAGCTGTTCAAGATGCTTGTGAGTTCTCTGCGCTTAGTCAAATCTCCACATGTCCTTTGACTGCCTGGTATGCTTTGAAATTATGTGGACACTTGAAAAAATCTGAAGAAATTACTATACATCTCATTGGTGAGTATGAAACGGATGAGTTTCCGATAACACAATTGGCCGATGCTGCGCGCCTATTAAGTTCGGTTAATCAAAAATTATTTTACTATGGCCGAAGAGAACAGACTGTCTCTCAGTTATAAGAGGGTTGAGCTTGCTAGGCAAGTCTTAGTAAGCGCATTCTTCTTCTCAAGTAACTTACATATGAACAGACCTGACCTAAATGTGATCAGAAAAAATCACGAGAAATGTACTTCTTAAAAAAAAGAGAGGGTATGACCAAAGTAAAAGGAGTCCTGACAGGACGTCATACAGAGAGACTATAGGAGATACCACAGAAACTGCTAGGATGGTGAGCAGGAGGAAACAATCACTCATTTTCTATGCGACTGTCCTACACTGATAGGTTTTTGAAATTTGGGACCCTACTGTTGGAGGGTCTACCGAAGACAGCCGACGTTAAAGTGATGGATCTTATGAAGTTTATTAGAGTTTCGAAATGTTTGGATAGGGAAGCTTAATAATCAATGAGTCCTTGTCAGGCCTAAGTGTAATCGAAGCGCTAGATCGGTAGCCACTCAATATATCCTAATCTAAATATATTTATCTTACCTTAGGTGCGGAAATCGAATTCGAAGTCGACGCTTTACACAAATGGGAGCTGTTTTTCTTGCATTTAAATCCAAGTACCAAGAAACTTAACATAATTTTCGTGGGACCGGAATTGAGTCAAGGGAATGTACCATTCGAACAACTGACAAAAACAAAGTAAATACGATTACTCAAACTCTTATGTAGCCAATAAAAAGTCGAATTTTTCTCAAATTTTTAGATGCTGCAGAAGCTGCCGAAAGTTGCAACGTAACGTAAGTTATCGTTTTCAAAATCAATTATATCATGATTACTTCAACTTGCCGACTTTTCTTCCACCCGACTTAAGTAAGACCCAGGGTATTTTTGAATACACCATTCGAATATAACTATATTTAAAATCCACTTTAAGTTTGTTTCTTCAACGCCGGCTTGTATCGTTATAATGGTTTCCAAATGGAGGACACTTGGCCGGAAACTATACGTATTGCCACGAATCTGAAATGTCCTATTGCGGTTACTTCGTATACGGCCTACGAGGCACCACTGGATATATCACGATTAATGCAGGAGTCCAGTCGTAACTTAAATGTGGTTCTTCCACCAATTCTAAATCCTTTCGCATCTCAAAAACCGGAACGTAACTTCATTTCAGACGAGGATGCACCGCTTATGTTTAAAAACTATTATTGTTTTGTTGTTGAATAAATAGTAGTACTACGCATATATTGCTATATGTACAATATATGTGATAATGTGACGTCTTTATAATTGAAACAGTGATGATGTCCTAAGTCCTACAGGTTCTGTCACCAGATTTTTTAAAGGTAGCAATTTCGTTAGCAACCTTTTAACATATATAACAGGTTTTCCTCTATCTACGCCAGAACTTATGTTCAAACTGGCCTTCGCTCACATCAGGGTGCTGATGAGACCACCTAAAAGGCACTGTTTAATGACGTTTCACGGTAAGAGAATGGAACAGTTGTAGGGAGTCGAATACTACCTGTCCAGCCGATTGTCTCGCATAGTAACATCAGCAATCTCGCAAGCACACTAAATAGTTCATGAGATTATCAACTGAGCTTGCCAATGTTGTAAGTATTATTGGCATACGGCAGTTTTGCACAAGACTGTATCTTGTCTTTTAAGCCCTACAGCTCGTTTTATTTTCTCCAATATTAAATTAGAGAAGTCAAAGAATAAAGAGTCGCCTTGTAGAGGTTCTTCGCGACCCTGACGGAGGTTTTATTGGTGGTATCAGCGTCAGTCTACGCAGCCAGTTAAAGTTTCAGAAAAAACCATATTTAGTCAGAATAAACGTGAGGTGAGTGTGATACCACGATAAATATAATTTGTGCAACACTGTTGTTTTTTTAAATTTAGCTATAATCTAATGCAACCATGTGTTAGAAACCAAAACAAAGTTCTGTCAAATAACTTTTTATCGGCAATACGTGAGCGCATGTGTTTCTATTTTCCTTCAAGTGAATTTTGATTACAATTTGAATAAAAACTATTAAGTTAGCAAAATGAGTGACGATGAAGAGCAATTCAATCCAAAAGCACATAAAAAGCTTCTACAAGGCATCAGCAATTTAGGCAAGGCTCAGCATATAAGAAAAACAACACGTAATGAGCCTATACGTCAACAAGATGAATTTCAACTAGTCAAACCAGTGGATGAATCTGTTGCACGTTATCCGGTTGGCTTGCACGATATTGTCAAGGTGCTACAAACAACTAATAGGCATATAGAGGCCGGGAAACAATTGAAAGTTGTACAGTCTTCCAAAAAAGTTCTTGATAAGCCATTGGAAAAGCCACAGGCAGATCGTATTAAACGTGGACTTGGTTATGACAAAACTAAGAAAAACTTAGAGCGCTGGGACGCAGTTGTAACACATAACCGCAATGCGGAGACTCAGGTGAGTAATAACTATTTAGTAATCAAGCCGACATCTCAAATAAACAAACTTTTTGTAATGTTAGGTGTTTCCGTTGCGTTCGGAAACTATCTATGTCGACACGTCGATGTATCGTAAACCCTTGGAACGATCCCTTAAATCTGAGTTAGCACTTGAGCTAGAAGCAGAACAGGCACGATTAAAAGCCGTAAAAAGAGAGTTGACTGGTGAAACTGAAAATGAGGAAGAGTTAGCCAAAAAGGAGGAGGAATTATTGAAAAAAAAGTTAACACGTGATGAGCTCATTGCACGCCGCAAGGAGTTAGCGTACCTAAAAATCAGAGAGTCTCAGAAATCACTAAAAGCACGCAAGCAAAATAAAATCAAATCAAAAAAGTATCACAAACTGTTGAAGAAACAAAAAATGCAAGAGCAAATTAAACAGTTTGAGATTTTACAAAAAACTAATCCCGAAGCAGCTTTAGAAAAGTTAAATGAATTAGAAAAGCATCGAGTGCTTGAAAGAGCTAGTTTGCGACATAAAAATACTGGATCATGGGCGAAGAACCTGCAAATACGTGCGAAATACGATAAGGACGTGAGAAAAGATTTGGCTGAACAGTTGCAAATTAGTCGGCAATTAACCAAGAAGAAAAACGACAGTGACGATGAAAATGAAAATGTTCAAAAGTCCGCACAACTCGAAATGGAAAAGGATGCCACTGATTCTGATCCATTCAATCCTTGGACACTTGTAGGAAAAATTCAAAAAGATAACCAAACAACGAATGAAGAAGGAGAAAATTGGCGAAAATACTGGCTAGACCGAAATCAGAATGAAAAGCTCCTAGAAGAGTACAAAAAGTTGTTAGCTCAAGAAGAAAGTGACCAAACTGATGATGAAGAAAAAGAAGCTAAAGAAGAATTGATAAAATCTGAAGAAAAAACTGCTGAAGTTGAAGACAAAAATAATAAGAAAAAGACCTCCAAAAAAAAGAATTTAAAACAAAGGGTTAAATCAGAAGCTCAAGCTAAGAAAAAGGAAAAGAAAATTAATAATAAAACTGCAGATGTCAAAACTGAGATTAATACAAGTAAAACTGGTGAATGGCTAGTAGAAGACATCACCACATCCGGCACAAGTAACCTACCCAATGGCAAAAGCGAAAATAATATCGACGATATATTTGATAAACAAGAAGACAAAATTAGGGAAAGAATGAGCAAAAAGCTGAAAAAATTAAATCAAAAAGCAAAACTTTTAGAAAAGGCGAAGTTGAAAAATAAAAAACCAAAAACTAAAAAGAAAAAGGATGAGTTAAAGAACTTGAAAGAATTATCTTTCCAAAAAGGAGCTACGCGTCCAGTTATTGATGAAGAATTAACAATTAACAACACTCCAAGCAAAGAGGATGGAAACAATTTAGAGAAAATTTTGGAGAACGATAACAAAGAAATAAATTCAAAGGCGGAAACAATCAAACCAACAGCTAAACCCGTTGTGAAAGAACTTCAACCATCTACATCTATAGATCCAAATAAATTGGCCGATGTTAAAGTTAAGCAAAAAGTAAATAACTTCATTGGATTAAATGAAACAATAGGTGCTGCCGACGATGACGTGGAAATGAGTGGTGATGAAGAACTTTATAAGGCGTACCAAGATCAGCAGTTGACAATCAGTCAGGCATTTGAAGACGATGACATTATTGCGGACTTCACTCGCGATAAAGCCAAAGATTCAGAAATTAAAAATGCCGAAATCGATTTATTTATGCCTGGTTGGGGTTCATGGGCAGGTGCTGGTATTTCTGCTGAAAGACAAGCTGAAAGGCAAGCTGCGAACAAGAGTAAACGTCTTGTTCTCAAGTTGGCTAAAAAAGAAAAACGTCGGGATGACAACAAAGGAGGACTTTACATTAACGAATCGGCAAGTAAACAGTTGCGAACTCACCTTGTTTCCGAAGTGCCTTTTCCATTCACATCTGTTGCTGATTACGAAGGTAGTATACGTGCAACTATCGGACGGAATTGTGTACCAGAAACTGCTTTCCGTATGCTCACCCGACCTGCTGTTATAACACACAAGGGTCAGGTAATTGAGCCAATGGATCAAAGTGAGCTGACAAAACCCCAACGCAAGTTGAGAAACGTTGTGGATAAAAGGATAGCGAGAATGAATGAAACCCCTACAGCAAAAGTTATAAAATCTAAATAAATAGATTAAGGTCTTAAAAAAATTGTACACATTTTAGTACGTACATACGTGTGTATATACATTGTGAAAATTTAGGATAATCAAAAAATTGGAGAATGTGTACGGAAGCCTATAGAATTAATGATAAGCAACATTTTATTTAATAAAAATTATAAACACAGTAAAATCTTTTATTCGCTTTTATTAAATCTTTTTTATGGAAATTATAAAGGCCGAAATATCCTTCAGTTATTGTCAAGGTCGAATAAAGTAGGGCTCAGTTCAGACTATCTTCAGACACATGGATAACAAGAAGCTAATTTTATTAAATACATGATTTTGTTTCCTTAAACTATGTACATAAACATTAAAACCAAATTATGATTAGAAAGATTAAATTGAGCGTGTAGAGCGCAGGGTAGGACGAGCTCTACAGGTCTGGTCTAAAGTTAAGTTTTGAAGTAAATATATTCGATAATCTTCCGAAATATGATAGGTTTCAATTATCCCTATAAACTCATTTGTATGTATAGATGGGTTTACTACAATTTAAAAATTAAGATTCTTCGAGCTTCCCAATATTGTATCTGTAGTAAGCCAAGAGAAAATTATAATTTTGAATATTTAAATAATATTGTAATTTTGTAAATAAAATTTTAGATAAAATTTCGTTTGCGGAAAAAAAAGAAAGTGATTAATTTTGAATATTTAAAAGTTGCTTTAAAGAATTAACTGAGGTAACTCTGGCAACCATGCTCTGTGCACACCGCAGACTGTCAAATGGGATTTCTGCATTTTTCGTGTAAAAAAATCGAATTGGAGAACGGCTGCGGAAAAGTGGTAGAAACTTTAATTAAAATTTATACCGGAGTTGTAAACAAGTGTGTGTAGAAAATTTTGGAAAATAAATACCCTATATATAAATCATTAAAATGTACGAGCTGAAAACACTTTTGCCAGAATATGATATAAAATTGCCCACTTGTATGTACCCGATGAAGGTACTCAACAATTCAAGAGCTACAGTGGATGTAAAAGCTGACGCAAGCAATGTAAGTGTAAAAAAAATGCAATAAAGAATAAAATATATGTTGTTTTTCGAATAAATGAAAAGATAATCATATTGAAGGGTTTATGCAATGGCAATGCTAATCTTCTCGCCACGTCCGCTGTTACATCCGGTGAGCTGAAGAATAAAGTGTGCGCGCTTGATTTGGACAATTTAAGTGCACAAATCCAGAAGTTGTTAAAGGTTAATTTTCAAAATTGATTTAAGAAATAAGTTTGCTTAAGTTCATGTATGATTTTTGTACATAATTTATTTTTTTACTAAATCAGATTTATATTATTGCTTTGTTAAATGCTGCACAATGTTGCTGCTCCATCTATTATTCACTTATAAAATAACCATGGCTTGCCTGCGTCATTGAACTTATGATTTTTGTCACTTTTTTTGGAGGCTTTTAAGTATTAACTCATTAACTACTAGCATGGATCAAAATATTAAGCACCACTTGTATTTCCAGATGTTAGTTACTTTCAGCGAACTTAAGATAAAAGGCGGACGTGGCTTTGCAGGATTAATATCAGTTTTCTTTGATTTCTAAAAATATTTAACGTCCGTTCTATTTTAATTTCAATACTATACGAGTTTTTGTATTTAATAACTTTTATAGTGGTCAAAACAGCTGTTTGTTTGTTGTTTACATGAAGGAAAATAGTTTTTAAAATAAAATACATATAGGTATATATAAATATTCACTAACATGTGTATATGCTTGAGTGTGCATTTGTCTATTTTAAGCACACGCAGCTCTTCCTAATAACATAGTTGTCATTATCTTAAGTTTTCAACAATGCAAGAATACCAGGAGGTTAGGTTGAATACATATATGCAACAAATTTCACTAAAAATACTGCATTTGAACAAAAACTAATAGCATCTGTATACTAACTTGAATGTGCAAAAAATATGTCTATTTAAAAAAGTAGTTCAAACATTTTCTTGTTGCAGTCATCAAACGACGTCGACGGTGTATCTGCTCGGCAAGAGAAAGTTTTAAAGCAATTACAGGAACTTAAAGAACAGATGGCCAATATACGTGCATCTTTAGGCCTTTGTCAAAAAGGTGCGCAGCATTCAGCGCAAACGAGTTTACGGAATGGAGGTTTACGTGAGGTGAGTAGAGTGCACAAGTGTGAATATGAAAACAGAACACATGGTTATTAATTGCCATATGAAAAACCTCATATTTCAGGAACCTCTGCATGATATTGTTATAAATGGCCATCCGAATTTCATACCATACGCTTTGTTAGCATTGAAGAATGCCTGGAAAGATCTTTTTACAATTGATGTGAAAATTTTTAAACATTCTACTGTGCCTGATATCGGTAAAGAAGCGAGCGAATTCGAGAAAAAATTAGCCCAAGTGAAGGTTGATCCTTCAAAGCCGAAAGTCAACGTTTCTTTGATATGGAAAAACTGTAAGAAATTTACTAATTAATTATTATAATTGCTTTTATGACATACATATGTACACAATCTTTACTTCAAGGCGAACACACCGAAATGATTAGTTCTCCTACCATGTATGTACCCATTTACGGAGAGGTTAATATTATTAGATATTTGGGTCGTGTCGGTCCAGAGGCCTATCGTTATGAAAATTCACCAAACTGCAATGAAATCGATGCCGTGCTCGATATATGTTATCAGCTGCTGCGTTGCAACACGAGTAAGAGTCGCGCCGCAATGTTGCGTGCACTTAATCTGCGCTTGGGTAAACAAAAATACTTCGGCGGCGATGAAATATCAGTTGCTGACATTGGTGTACACAGTTCATTAAAGCGCCTTCCCGCTATAACACCTAAAGATCTTACGCCAACATTAACCGAATGGCGAAAACGTGTACAACTTGTTACACAGCTGTAAAGAAGTTAAATAAACAATTTGTACACTCATACTTATATTACACCCTCGTAATTATTTATGTACATAGTATAGGGAATGCGAAAATCAAAAACAGAACGGTTTTTCTTTTTTAAGTAAAAAATTAAACTTTTATTGCAAATTAAAAATGCGCATTGTATGTAGGCTTCACTTAAATCTATGACATAGCTTGACCCTAACTGGGTGCTGCTTAATAATGTAAAAAGTTTCATATAATTGTAATTGCAAAGATCTGATCTTTGACATTTGCACTTAACGTTTTTTCTTTTCTTTAATTTAAAATTTTGAGGTGAAATTTAAAATTTCTACCACATTTTGGCCTTTTCTTTTTTTTTTTTTGATCGCAAGCAAAAGTCCATGATATAAAAGCCAAAAAGCGCTATTTTCAACTTTTATAAATCATTTTCCTTACTTTCAGTCTGTTATTATTGTCACTTACATATATATATATATATATGGTATGTATGCATATTTATTATTATGTTTTTGTAAAAAGTAAACATAAGCAAAGGATGTATCCTTCGCTTGCACTTGGGTGAAGATTTGACGCTTTAAAATTTCGTTGTTCCAGCAGCAATTGTTGACTATCTAAATCGACTATTCCATCAAAAGTTTATAGCGAAATCTCGTAATAGTTAACTTCAGGAAATGCTTTGCTCTATTTCACAAATATATGTATGTTAGACATTAGTTAAGTACTAAGCCATTGTTTACACGAGGGGAGATGATCATAAACTTTCGAGCACTAAATTGTAAATTAAGGTATATAGAGTTAACCGACTTAAGCAGTATCATTTTACTGCAATTAATTCATTTGCTCATTGACGAGAAACCAAACTCCCGACACATTTCAATAATTAAAATATGCAAATTAATTATAGGCTATTGTTGGCGCTGAGTGTTAAAATATACGGTATCATATTTTCAATTTGGACTTGCCCTATTAAATTTGAAAAAAATAATTCTTCAATAACATCTGACTCTAAGGCAGCTAATGGTATTAGTGTAATAATTAGCGTACTGAAACGTTCTTCCGCCTGCTGCTCATTGTCACTTAATTGACTAGCAATATATTTTCGCAAACTAGATAGTACATATAGTTGAACGCGACGCACAAAGTCGCGTACATTACGTTCACGCTTCCGCAGCAGCATGTGTGGGTTAAATAAAATAGCGAGGCGGAGAAACGCGAATTCCATGTCATCCAACTCCAACGTCAACGTTTCTTGTATGTATGAATGTATGCGTGCTATGTGTTCACTCAGCTTTCTTATTTTTTGTGGTTCGATTTTGTCAACATCTGCCAGTTGCCGTACATTTGCCACTAGTGTATTGATAATTGTTGTAATGGATAGACTTTTCACTTGTGCCAGTGCAATTACAAGCAAACCGGGCCAACTGGCACGCAACAATTTAATTTGTGTGCGAGCATCTAGTTGATCGAATACCGCTATTTTGCGCAACCAATAGATGCTAAGAAAAACTACACGTGAACCAGTTTCGCATATATAATGCAGATTGAGATAGGCTGATATTAAGTTCGGAGTTTGTAGATTAAAAGCGGCTTGGGCACTAGACAAGACCTCATTCTCGAAGACACATTCGTTAATGACGAATTCCTTGGCATTACTGACACCTAGTATTGCTTCAGCAATTTCATATTCATCTTCTGCGCCACTATCTGCAACTTTTAAGAAAATTTGATAAAATTAATTACCGTTATATGAAATGAAAACTATTGAAATAAAAGAGTATCAACTAAATTTTCGAAATTATGCTTCATTGGAAGTAGGGAAAATGTATTAGATGTACAAACCTTCGCCCATATCGTCATCATCCATTTCATTTTTAATTGTGGGTGATCCTTCCGCATTGCCATTACCAGTTGCCGAGGATAAGCGTTCCAATTGGTTTTGTATAGGTATTAGCAGTTGTAACGCTTTTTCAATAACTCGCCTATCCAATGCTGTCTGAATTTGTCCAACTGCTGTGACAGGACTATGCATTGGGTCTATATTTAGATTTAAGTTTTGTGTATTATTATTATTATTTGCATTGGTAGTTAAGTTTTGCAAACACGTAGTGCTACTATTGTCCATAGACTCGTCGTCATCATCTTCTTCGTCAATTGGTTTCGACAAGTCCGGCGAGAAATAGAGTGGTTGTGTTTGCTGTTTGTCTTGTTGGAAATTTTTCGCACTTTCTATAACTAAAAACAAATGTAATTTAAAATAGTCACTTTATGTAAAACGAAAAGCTGTTTACTCTGTCTCATATCGGCGAATGTGAGCTGGAAGGGTAAAGGTGGAACTGGTATATCTGTATTGTTTACAATAGCTACAGAAAAAAAATGTTTACTTTTGCAGGATAACCGTGATTTTGAAGAGAAAAATAAACTTACCTTGCCTAATTTCTGGTAAAGATAAATTGTATGGAATATATGAAGATGATTTTGAAGTAGAGGGTGCTTCAGATTTATCGTTGCAGCCGACGCTGGCGCTCAGATTATGTCCAAAGAGCAAATTCGCGCTTCCAGTGGCAGTATTGTTTGCACTTAAAGCGGTAGCTGTTGCAGCAGCATTGGTTACCGTTGACGTGGATGATCCTGAGGAAGAGCTCCCAGCAAACTCCTTTTTATCAACAATCGGTTTACGTTCGTGTTGCACTGCTATAAAGGGGGAAAAATAAATGAAAAATATTTAATATTGGTCTCTAAAAAAAAAATAAATGATATGATAATGAACGTGAGTGTGCTAGTTAACCTTTGACTTGTATTTTTACTAAAATTTTTTACACATTTTTGCATATTGCTAAACAAACAACTGAACTACTAAATTATCTATGTGCTCTACTATACTATCTAATTGTATTATGTTATCTGCGATTTAAATTTATTTAAATGAACTTCATAACAAAAACTAACGTTATGTTTACTCTTTCATTATATTGAAATGCTATAATTAGAATTGGAGTTCTCACTACGACTCTTCTCAATACAATTACCCGAATTTTTAATATAAAACAATAACAACAAAATAGGAAACGATATTAGACATTTTTAGTGCTATTTTTTAAGGCAAATCAAAATTTGATAAGAAATTTTAACGTTTGCTCGGTAAATGTTAGAAGAGACAAAAACAAAGAAAAAGACATATTTTAACCACTAACATTATATGAAGAATTCATTGCCAAACCTCTTTTTTAAACCTATTAGGCATATTTTTTTTAGCTGGAAGCTATTTGGGGGTTAAAAATGTGTTGTCGAAATAAATGAAAATTATGTACAATCACTTCGCATTCCGCTGGCTAAACATTTCTGGAGACGGCAAAATTGACAACGATTACGATGATGTTTTGTAACTTCACAATTCATAGATCCTCGACATTGATATCCCAATTGCTTGCGGATGGAACGCTTGAAGAAGCCCTTACAGCCTTCACATGAAATAGCCCCATAATGGCGACCTATTAGATAACATTTTTGTAGTACAGTTTATTACATTACATTTTGTTATGATATACTTATATATACATATTTATTTATGTATATATATATATATATGTGCATATTATCTTTATTGAAGTACCTGATGCACGATCTCCACACACTAGACACGTTTCAATGCTCATATTGGTCGCCGTTGTTGTATTTGCTAAACTACTACCACTTGTACCATTACCGCTTCCAACTTGATGCACAATTGTTGCTATTGCCGCTTTGTTATCTACGAACATGGTGGAGAAGCAAACTAGTAAACAGTGACATACAACTATATGGAAAACTGTCTGCACTTACCTTCGTTCTTAAAACCACTTGCGCCCATATCAGACGAAATGTGTTAATATAGACCGTATGAACGTTTATTTGTACACTTTCGCCCTATGCGTTGTAGTAAAAATGATGTCAAAGTTTACCATTAATATTTATGTATGTGTGATATGCGTGCTCCTATGAACCTGACTGATAAGTTTGACTGATTTATTTGTATTCTTCTATGTTGCTTTCTGCTACATTGATGTTCTTGGGAGGTCGCTCAACTTCAGTTCATTCGAGGTCAATACTAACGAAACTAATACATGCAAACTTTGAAACACTTAAGGAAACACAAATTTGGTTAAAGCATATTTTCATTTAAAACTCAAAATGAACAAACCGAATGACAAATATTTAAAATAATATTAATAATAATAAAATTAAATCACTGAAACAAGTTTCCTGCACATCTTTTTCTTTCCGCTGTTGCACTTGCTGTCAATGATAAGCAGAGTTGCTTTGATAATTGGAGCAAAAAATTCTTTTGAATGTTGCCAGGTATGATAAATGATAACGTGAAATAATTTCACAAATAACTCATATATTCATTTAAAAAATGATATTAACTTTTGAAAAAGGATAGAGGGAAAAGGAACAGATTTATCTTAATCAAAATATCAATTTATTAAGGCTATCATTTGAGCAAAAAGAAAATTAACTCCAGAATACACTGTCATATAAATACCGGAAGCGCAACAGGTTGCAGGGGTGCTTTCGAATTTGAAAGTTATGCAAATATCTCATACGTTCCCGTAGTTTTCTGGCAGAAACCAATTGAATGGTCAAACAACAAATCTTTATATTGTGCTCTTTATTATTTTACTAAATAAAAGAGCGCTTGGTCCATTAAATATTAGATAACATTGAAATGACGATGGGCAAGGGTTTAGTTTATCTCTAAGGTGGTGAAAACGAGCCGCAGTTTAAAATAAATTTTATTTATTTCCGACTAGTGGAAATGAGCTTATAATGTATGCTACGTATGGCGCCCGCGTTAGCCGAGTGCTTAGCATTGCGTACTGCCATTCGGAAAGTCCGGTAAAAAATACCGGTGCGACCAATATTCAAAAGTTACAGAAAACTAATTTAAATAAAAAATTAAGTTAAATTTTCTAATTGCGGTCGCCCCTAGGCAGAGAGTGTCAACCCCTCCGGGTGTATTTCTGACATGAAATAAAGGCTCCTCATAAAAAAACTAACAGCCGTTTGGAGGTGTCTTAGTATAAACTGTAGGTCCATGCATTTGTTGGAAACATATCAAGACGCAAAACCACAAGTTGGAGGAGGAGCTCGGCCGAAAATCGCTTCAGCGGTTACAAAGCTCCAATTCATACTTTTTCCTGTAATCTATGCTGCTGTAAAGAAAGAAAGAACACAATTTGCCCGTTAAAGTTGTTTCAATTTAATCCATATTTCTTCTATATGATTACTTTTTATGAAAATGGATCGTTCAACAGCCGCACAATGCGTTAACAATGTTAAAAACTTCTACAAAATTGATGATTCAAACGTGGCTCCGATTCGTGCCTTATGAAGAGATTGAAACCCAATACTCGTCAAGTCATGGCTGAGATACAGGCCAATATGAGCCAAAGAGTGGTTGAAAATTACCTCAAATGGATCGAAGTTGGCAAAAATTCGTGAAAAATTATTTTAAGTGCATTTTATTTAAGCAAAATGGATAACCCTGTCCATGTCCTGAGATACAGGCCAATATGAGCCGTACAATTGTAAGGCAAGTTACATAAAATGAATAACGATTTTCCTCTCGATTTTTAACCTCAGAATGGTTACGGTCACATTTTCACTTTTTGACTAGGTTTTTAATTCACAAAAAAAAAAAACAGAAAACAACTACTTTTGAGTACACATTTTCTAAATACGAAATAAGCATTGATATATTTTCTTAAATGTATGTAGGTAAGTACTATGTATTGACATTCCATTTTACCAAGTGTTTAGTGTAGAAAAAACACTGACGTTAAAACATGGTTAATAGCAACAATCAAATGTCAAACTGTGGCCAAGTACTGGCGACGAATGTTGGCGATGAAGTCTGAATATTAAAAATTCTGCCTAATTGCTTTACCAGAGTTGTACATACATATGTATGTATATAAAAAATATTTGCGTATATGTACAGACATATGTATCGATATAGACATACCGCTACATGTGTTTCACTTGGGCATATCTACATATGTACATATGTATGTACATACAAAATGCTTGTTTGATTTTACAATTGACATTGAAATTACATGCCGTCCACTTGAAGTTCGCGTCATTGGCTATTTATTGCACGTGCAACAAACGACTCGGCCAACGCTCATTCCCCTTTATTCCCCAGAATTCGTCAAAAAAAAGCAGTTATGAATTTTTTACGATTACATTAATGACGACAAAATTATTTATACCTTTTACGAAAAACAATGACCGATGCTGCATGCGATTTTTAAACCACTAGATGTCGCGTGAGTCGGGTTATTTAAAAAATCTGTATTTACATATTATCCGATTTTGATGAAACTAGAAACTTGTAACGTGAGTGGAACACCAAGTACCAAGGCTGAATCGTAACAATAAATTTCAAGTTAAATAAAAAGTTTCAATCGATTCGGTAGAAACATTTGGAAATGTTATCGTTACCGAAACGAAATGAAATCGTTGTGTTTGCTGAGCATCTCTGCTAAATACTCTTATAAAAATTATACCAAATTTTTTTTGAAACTGCAAAAGTAAAAACTCGTATTAAAATTGGAGATGGCTTCAGATGTTCGGAAAAAATTTTTTCATACAAAAATTAATACTTAATACTTTTTCCTTTGGCTTAAACCTTAACTTTATGGTACATATTTCATTGTTTTTTCTTTAATTTTAATTTTGTTTTTCATAAAAAGCTTTAAAATTCCAGAAAAAAATTCATTGGTTTAATTTTTTAATTTAATTTTTAATTTTCGATTTATAATTTTTAATAAAATTTAATAATTCATGTTATGAAGGCAATACCAACGAAAATGTAAAATATTGCACATACCATATATGCATACATACATACAAACTGTCACAATTGGCGCAAGTAAGAACAGTTCCGGTTCCGCTTCGAAGTAATGGAAAAACGACTGCGAATTTTTGAAAAAAAATTATATTTTCTCTTTTTTTAATTTTTAAGTGTCAGTGGACTTCATTAAAATTCATATCAGGTTGGTAAAACGTGTATGAAAGTGTGCATATATGCATGCATGTATGAGTATTTATGTATGTAAATTCGTTGAGTACTTTAAATTTATAGCCTGGGTTTAATGAAATTGTATTTGCTTAAAGAATATACAATATTATCGGTAATTGTGTAGTTAATGAAGATTTAGTAAAACTCATGACACCTGAAATGCTCACCTAAAGGAAAGGATAATTTTTATAACGGTTACAAAGTGCAACTCCTCTGGGCAAAATGTTTAAAGAGGCTAATATTTGTTTATTACTTGAAAACTATCATTCCCCTTTTTTTCAATTGCACTCAGGGAAGCCCAATGAGCCTACTCAGTAGAAGCCACTCCCAGTGAAAAGTATCATGTACTCAGTTCTTTAATTCTATTCTTAGTCTTTTCATTGAATCACTATTGCCAACAAGTGCCACTTCGGACCGGGTAAACAATTGAAAAGTAAAGTCCTCTCTCTGCAAACCAAAACTAAACTCTACAAGTCGCTCATCATTCCCGTCCTGCTAAATGGTATCGCAACCTGTACGATGTCGACGACCGATGAATTGGTCTTGGGAGTATTTGAGAGAAAGGTTTTGAGTAAGATTTATGGTCCTCTATGAGTGAGGATTGGCGAATACAGCAGCCGGCTGCGCAGGCTAGGTCATGTGGTCCGGATGGATAAAAATACTTCAATTTTGAAAGTTTTCGATTCAGTAACCTCCATCCCGCGGTTTTCAGTAGATGAAAAGGAAGACCTCCACTCCGGTGGTGGTCGTTCCAACAAATGGAAGCCACCTCCGAGCGAGATAGAATTTTATGAGGAGCTTTGATTTTCATGGGAGAAACACACTCGGAAAGCTTGACATTCCCTGCCGAGGAGCAAACGCATTAAAAAATAATAAATTTCTATAATTTTCGATGTTTGGTTAAACCCGGACTGGAATCCTGACCTTGCGAACATTAGTATGCAATGCTAACCACTCGGCTATTACTGCAATTTTCAATGCAAATAATATAATTTAAACTCCCCTAATGAAGACAAGGGCCAAAACCTCCGTTTGTTCATTCAATAATGTTTTTTTTTTTTTACCAAAATCTCTAATACAACAAATACACCAGCATTTACAAACGAAATGCTAACATTTTTTTATCGCTTTCATTAAATATGTATGCAATGAAAAAATGAAATTCTTTTGAAATACTTCCAAAAGAAAAAACGGCTACACCAAGGTAACGCACAACGCAAATATAAAAAATATAAAAGTTAAATGCAACTAAAGTAGAACAATACTCATAACCACAAAATGCTTCTTTTTATCATCTCGCAAATTTATTCCACCATAATCATATTATCTTATAATAAGCTCAAGTACCACGACGATTTTAGGGCGCAAATTATACCACATAAAGTGCTGAAAATTACAAAAATAATATTGCATTTTCCCATTCTCTCTTTTTCTCTTTTGCTCTTTTACTCTATTTGCGTTGAAACGGAAATTGGGTGAAAATAATGGGAAAATGTGTGGGCATAACCGACACGGGTAATGAGCTACATTACAGTTTGCAACAGTGTTGTTGCTAAGAAATTCGAATGGATAGATCAACATGCTCCAATTCAACTACGAAAAAGTCAGTAAAACATGGCACTATAGCGTTCCCATTGGCTGTAATGGCCGACTATCTTTTTTGAAGAAATGTGGACTGATAACTCCACCGGTCCACAAACCATACCAAACCTTTGTTTTTCTGGATGAACTGACAGCTCTTGAATCTCTTTAGGTTGCTCTTCGTCCCAATCGAGGCTTTTGCTTGTTTATATACCCATTGAGCCAGAAATGCGGCTCATCGCTGAACAAAATTTGGCTCGAAAACGTGGGATCTCTTTGAAACTTGGGTGAATTACCTCTACTTGGATCAGTCGTTAATTAAAATCGATTTTTTGCACAAAATTTTAATATTTTTAAGTGTAAGCCTTTTCAATTTAAGAATGAAATCATAAAAGGAAATCGATTTCTGCAAAAAATTTATTCAGAAACTATTAAAGATGGAGAAACGAAGTATTTTTCTAGCATTAAACGTTTCCTAGAATTTCCCGTTATCCATCCTGATCAGAGCAAAGAGCTGTTTTTTTCTTCAAAACTTCAAAAGTGGAATATAAAATACCTCTTCGCTTGGTCGAAATAATTTTTTCTTCAATTGCAATTATTTGGAAAAAATTTGACCGAAAATATTAATTTTTTTGTCAAATTAATTTTTATTTTTTTTTTCGGTCAATTTAATATTTTTAAAATATATACATTTTCTGAAATTTTCGGAAATCTTCAGAAATCTCTTGAAACATTTATATTTTTCGATAATAAATAATTAAAAAAAAAATACAATACTTTGTATATGGTTTTTTCCATCAAAGACATTTTCTCTCTTGTTTTTCAAATGACCGACTGTACAGCCCCACAACTACATCCACACATACGTACGAGTATGTACATAAGTACATACGATTTTGTCTACTTGTAAACCTTGAGTAGCTCGTAAAAATATAATTACCAAAAGGCACTGATACTGCTCATTTTGTGGTTTACTTTGTTTCTTACAAACATTTTCTCAACCCCCTCAACCGCACCAGCAGAGCCCAGCAGGCATATTAGCATAACAAAAAAAGGACAATTCAAGAGAAAATCAACGTTTTCATGGCAAGTGTGTGCGACTCAAAGGAGGAAAGCTGGAGTAACAAGTAACAACCAAAAATGCCACTCGTTTTAAGGGTCACAACTCACGCGCAGTATCTGTTAAGTGTGGCATTTAAGATGCATCATACGAGTATTTGTAAGTAACCGGTGTATTTGTGTGGCTGTTATAAACTACGCTGGTGCGTTGGTGGTTGCTTTTTTTATTTAAAACCATGATGAAACCAACATTTGATGTTAACAATTTTTTCTTTTTTTTTTGCTGTGGGTGGGTATAATATTCGCAAATCATGTGTGTTGTGTTAATAGAACACACATATGTATCTATTTATTCACAGTGGCCCACTGAATCTTCTTGATTCAACTCACTCTTCATCCCCAACCGATAAACGATTTATCTGCAAAAAAAAGTGAAGGAACTGAGGGTCCCATGTGCGCTTTGGGTAAGCAGTAATCAGTGCGCTAAGCTGCTGCATAAATTTTGTTTACAACATATACGTATGAGTGAGTTTTGCAACCGAGTCTAAGCTTTTAATAATACTTAACACATCGAAAAAAATAATTGTTGTTGCAATTTGGTATATGGTAATATGGGTGAGGTATGAGAAGCTCTGAATTTCACTATAGGAGAAAAATATCTTTTCTATCGGATATTTCCCCACAATGGAATGAACACAGGTATCTGCACGGCTAAGTATTTTGTCATGCTCACAGGATGGGGCCTCTCTTATTGTTAGAGATAAATATCCTGATGCGTCTTCAGCCTTTGACAGCACGAAAAGCAGCTGCCTCTACGCTACTTATAAATGTCACTGTTGACAGTCAGACGATCCGACCGACATGACTTAGATAGGGTAGCCTTGTTCGTAACTGCTCTGGGCATCGTTAATGCGATTATAGTCGAATCATAAATTGTGCTCAAAACACTAGGTTTTTTCGCAGCTCGACGCCAGCAGAAGTCAGGTCGCCCTCCACTTGCTACTTCCAAAGGAATTTAGGGTGTCGAGAACTATCAACGCTGGAATGCTTTCGTTTATCTTGACGATATGACCTAGATGATGTAGTCGCTTTCCCTTAATTTGCTGTACTATGTAACGTTGACGGACATCGCGTAATATCATTAGGACGGCCAGGGTTGGACTCCTGGTCTCAGCAATTATTCAAGCAAAAAATTGCTATTCGAACATCGTCATGGCCGGTGTTATATTTTCACTTCACTGCAAAGGAGGTCGCCACTTTGGTTCCCTTATGAGTATGAAGCCTACTGGGAATTACCTCATCTTTTGTTTTTAGAATTTTAGAACATTATCCCTGTCCCTCGACCTTACAAACTCTTCGAACACATGAATTTAAGGCAATTATCTTCTTTTGTCTACAAAAGCATTTTGATTCACTTTCAACTCTCGGTATTTTCCCATGCGATACATTACTTTCTCAAAATAACTTATTTTCTTGACGCTGGCATTACATTGTAAGATTGATATATCGTCCCTCTCAGCGAGTTCAAAATTAGTACTTTCAGAGTGTAGAAGTGCTTGCCTTTGTTGACCGCGGCCCAGAGGAGATTGTGTTAGCTGCGACAATATTTTGTTTCAGACTTCGGAGCGTACGCTCACAAAATACAACGTCTAGCTCGGGTATGCTCGGACATGTTGTACAATGAGGGGAACAGTCAAGGCTCCGATGGAAATGTCATTTTGAAGAGAGCGAGAGCGGTTGTGGTCAGCAGTGACTTTATAACGTGTTCTAGTGATCTCCTAAATAAGTAAACAAGATTTTTTATGCCGTTGGTTCGAAACCCTAAACACAACCTACACGGAGTCCGCCTTCCAACTTTAGCTCGCTTCCAAACAGTGGCTTGTTGGCTACCCAAAGTACTAAGACCGGCCACACTCAGGTTAAAGACAATTAAAAACTTTTTATTCTCTTGAAATTCTCCATATGATACCAGCCATCGTTAAAATACAATACTACCATACAATAATGGTTTGATGAGAACAAGTTTGAAGAGATCCTTTACACTCCTGATATTGTGGTATTGCCCATTTTTAAATTTAAACGTGTAACCCATTTTACATTAAATCTTCCTTCACTTCCTACTTTTCCTGGTTTTCACTCCAGTCATTTCGTGTTCCTTTACTTTTATCATTCACCATGAGGGTTGTTTTCAATGGGACGCAAGTAACTGCTTTACTGTTATTTGTAAACAATAAATTTGTGTAAATAAAATCAATTGAAATCAATACGATAAAATTTGTTGGTGTGAGACATGAATTGCCGGAAGCGTGAATTGGTGAATTGGTGTTGAAAGTAATTGGCCAACTTGAGGTGTTAAAGTCAAGTGTAAACAAGTAGAGGAGAAGAGTGTTTACAAAAAAAAATAAAAAAAATCAAGAAGAGTGGAGGTGGAGGGATGATATGTGTCAATGAATGTCGGTTAATCAATAGTCATGTACTCAATTTGAGGGAAATTAAAATCGTACGCCTTGGGAATATAAAGTTTATTCGTCGAGTCGTTGTTTAGTTAAAATAGCAATTTAAGAGCATTTATATATATAATGGGGTTTTTTTTAGACATGTGGTTTTCAAGAAGAAATAATTCGTATATAAATGAATATTATGGCCAAGCTGTATTATATAGATAAATGTTTGCAGTAGTGTTTTAAAATGATTTCGTTCAAGTGACCGCCCTAATGGCTTAAATAAATTTAAACAGAGAGACCCAATATTGGAAAATTTTTCCAGCGAATATGCCCTTCCAAGGCGTCAATCGTCCGAAGTAAGTCTGTTCATAAGAAATGACAAACCAAACTGAGTATAAATCAAGTAACAGCTGACAAAAAGATCAACTGCCAAAAAAGTATTGCCTCTTTGAAAACCACACGTCTAAAAGAACACCTTTTATATACATGTGCAAAAAACATTTTCAGTCTTAAAAAGCCTAAAGTTATTATAAATATGTATTTAGATAATTTATAAATATATGCTTTTATTTTTCCACTGTCTTCAAGCGTTCTTTCAACACAACTTCTGCCAACGTTCGCACAACTTTTAATTAAGCTGCTCTTGTGTACCTAAATAAATAATGTGAAATGTAGTTTTGAAGCAATTTATTTGAAAAATCTTATCTTTAAAGTTATAAAAAGCAAAAAATAGAAAAGAATAAATCTACAACAAATGCAACTTTTAACACTTTCCGCACTTTTATAGCAAAAGGAAGTGTAAAATACTCTTTTTTATTTCTTTACCACGACCTGGTGCGAGTTGGAGTGTGTGCAGTGGAGGAATACTATAAATGCTCGTACACAACAATAAGGAAAAAAGACAGAAAATAATCTTATTCAATGTTTTTTACTTGAATTTATTCCATTCAACAGTTTTTTAGCTTATCAACAAACGCCATCGCGCACCCACATCAACACCTCTACTCTCTAGCAAAGTAAACTCCGACAATGGCTCTGCTGCTACAGCATCTGTGCGTGTGTGCGTGTGTTTATGTGCATAAACGGTCATCAAATGGACATTACACTCTTACAAGTCTTCAAGTCCGCAAGGTGCTTAGAATTGTGTTCGACTGCACGGCAGGCACGGGTTGGGGTGTTATGGCCGTAAACCTCATACTTTTCATGGGGTAGGGGTGCCATAATCTTATGGTTTTATCGCCACTTGTTTGAACTTTTGTTGTCCGACAAGATGTCTTTATTAAAATATAAAAAAGGCGAAGAAATTGGGAAAAAATGCCAAAAGTCGTTTCCTCCGTTTTTTTTGGTCTTTTCACGCATATTTGGTGAAGAATTTTAGCCAAAAGTAAGTAGATTTTTTCCTTTGATTATATTAAACAGTTGCAGTTTGAAGTAGTCTAGTCTTTGTCGACCCGCCATCGTCATCTTATCGTCATCTTCAACATAATTAAATAAAGCGTTAAAATTAAAAAAGGAAGTGCTATGCAGGAAACCAGACGTGATTCTTCGCCTTAACGGCATGCCTCAAGTTGATGGAATTCCGTTGAAATTTGTTGTTGTTCTTTACACGCAATATTTGGTAATTTCATAAAAAGAAAAAAGTTTGTTGCAAATAGAAAGTTAATTTTGTCCAAACGTCTTAGTACATATATACCAACATATACTGCGGCATAGCCGAAAGTTGATTTGATGGGCGTAAAAGTGGCAAGATTTGCTGGTAATTGCAGTATCGCTCGCATAATTGGGAATAATTTTAATAATTCAATGAAAACTACAAACCAAACCTTAGAGGGCCGCAACTAGAATGCTAACCCCTCCGAGTATGTTTCTGACATGAAACATAAAGCTCCTTTTAAAAATCCATCAGTCTATTTGTCGAAAAATGCTTCAGCCGTAATAAAAAAACGCAAAATGATTAAATTCTATAACGTACTTAAGTGGAATCCATCTAGAATATCCCTTACCTGAGAAAGGTCTTTAACTGTTTCATGGCTAACGTTAGTCGCATCACTTCAATGGTCGTTTAGATTAGATTAGATTGAAGTGATTGCTGAGTCTCTGAATACTTAGGCTTATAGAAAGCTAGTTAAACCAATATGTGACGTTGGAAAATTTCGATCTGGTAACTAAATTTTTTTTCCCCCTTCTTCGCAGAAGACGTACATTAAGTTCCAGTCTCTCCGCGTACTTACTCAATAGAAGTTGTTTAGGGGGATCGGATATGGAAAGATAAGTCATTGTCATCAATTATAATCCTTTGCTAGCCACATTGTTGTGGTCACAATGCAAAAATTGGGTCTTTCATTTCGAGATAGCTTCTGGAATGAAAACTAACTTCAGCCTCGAAGCCTACCTAAGTCGCATTGGACATATCTATGTATTGCTGATCATAAAAGAAGCGTTCTTCAAGAAATGAGTCTTCAACAGCCCATAGTGAATCTTGTATGCTGAAACTACCCATCTTACATACCTTCTTATGAGAGCGCCATGCAAATGAAAAGTTGCCACCGCTTGCCGATGCCCTTATAGACGGTTGTCCGGCAAAAACCATTAGCAGCGTCGACAACTCGTGTATGCCTATCGCTCTTCCAGTCCGTGTTATGTAAAAGGCAGGAGAAGAGACTCTTCTGAGAAACAGCTTCATCCTTGCAGAGATAGGCAGCACCAGCATCACCAGATACATAACAAGTGACACCACTCAAGGATTTGAAGTTACAAGCTATAGGATAAGAGCTTAAGTGTCATTAAATAAGGCGATGATTTGAATTCAATGACATCACTTACTAAGACCATTCCTGCCAATTCCGAGGCATAATGGATTGTTGGTTGGAAAAACTTTCGAAAAAATGTATTTTTATATTTTCCTTTCAAGATTTTTTAATGCATCTCACATTCACCATCAACGAATAATATTTTTTTACGATTATTTACCCACTGCGGTTTGCCCATAATTTTTTATTGTGTTAATAATTTCATGCTCTTTGACTCTATTGTGTGGAGAGGAGGTTATCACATTGTGACGCTTAATTTCTTTAAGATGTCAAAAATGATTTTTCGTATAATTTCATGTAGAGACGTGAGTGGGTAAGGCTGTGCGCTTGTATGCATGTCTATTTTTTGCTTGCTGGTGACCTTCAGTGCCTGGCATTTCATTTCATTTATAGTCGACTTTTATATTTTTTAATTAAAACGTTAAAATCGCTAATTATTTTTTTCTTCACCGTGTGGTATCCCCATGTAGCGTCAGTGGCAGAGGTATTGCAGGCTCACCGAGTTACAGAATGTCGCGCCCAAGTATTTGCATTATTAGATTTTTTTTATTATATTTCTTTCAACATGGTTTTTCGCTCATTTTAAATACTCGACTATGACCGTACGGTGCGTTTCTCTTTTAATGTTTATCTTTATGGTTTCAAACGTCGCTTGATGAGTGGATGTTATACCATTTCTTTGTCAATATTAAACTTCCGTTTGCTTTTTGACTGTCATTTTTGATATTTTAACGAAATTTTATAAACTTCTGCCGAAGGACATTGACACTCTTAGGGGGGAGGTGTGTGTGTGTGTGTGTGTGGTGGTGGATTCTTATTTTTTTCACCAAATTTGACACACTTTAGTCAATTGTGAGCTGAGTGATATTTGTCAGCTTTTCCTGGCGAGTGGTTAACATCAAAAGATTCAAAGAGACACTGATTTTTTCTATGCTTAAAGTATTATATTTACACTTATTGAAGCGCAAAAAAGGTTGAATCGACTTTTTTTAACTACATGAGAATACCAAATATTTACGTTTTATATTTTATTTAATTACAGCTGGTGTTTAACACGACACTTATACTAAGTTAAGCTCTTCAAGCCCAATGAAGCAAATACATATAAAAATTATTTTTTTTTTTACAAATTAAATTAAATATGTACAAGTGTATACATACATACATGTATATGTTACAATTCTAGGAAATATTTTTTTACACAATTTTTTGTTTTAAAATTTGATTTTCAAAAATTCAGTATAGTTTTCTTGATGATTTCAGCACATTCACGAGTTTGCTCCTCGGTAATAACAAGTGGCGGCGCAAAGCGTATGATGTCGCCGTGCGTAGGTTTGGCAAGAAGACCGTTATCACGCAATTTCAAGCAAATATTCCATGCATCGAATTCTGTTAAATATTAAATTCACACCAATTATTTCACATTTTTTCAAAATTCCCCTACTTTTTACTCACTTTTATTGATTACAATCGCATTCAGCAATCCCTTACCACGCACTATGCTCACCACATCCTTTGGCAGAGTGCTCAGTTCGCTACGCAACAAATTTCCCATCTTCTCCGCATTCTCTGCTAGACGTTCCTCTTGCAGCACTTCAAGTGCACTGATTGCCACTTTACAACCTAATGGATTACCACCGTAGGTAGAACCATGACGGCCGGGTTGTATGCATTCCATGACAGGATCATTAGCCAAAACCGCAGAGACGGGATAGAGACCACCCGACAGCGCTTTACCCAAAATGAGTATATCTGGTTTAACATTTTCATGATCGACAGCTAGCATGCGTCCGGTACGCGCCAAACCAGTTTGTACCTCATCCGCAATCCACAGCACATTGTATTTGGTGCAAAGTTCGCGCACCTTCTGCAGATAACCAGCGTCTGGTACGACAACACCGGCTTCACCTTGAATTGGTTCAACCATAAAGGCGCATACATTGGGATCTTGAAGTGCTTTCTTTTGGTAAAAGAAATACAAATATAGTATATACATAGATAAGAAATATTATGAAGAGACCCACCTCCAGAGATTCAGTATTGTTGTATTTGATAATTTCAAAACCAGGCATGTAAGGGCCAAAGTTCTCATAACTCGTTGGATCAGTTGAGGCTGAAACGGCAGCTAAGGTGCGACCCCAGAAGTTATTCTCGGCGAAGAGTATCTAAAAGTTGGAATGT
Organism: Ceratitis rosa; assembly: GCA_037013455.1. NCBI lineage: Eukaryota > Metazoa > Arthropoda > Insecta > Diptera > Tephritidae > Ceratitis > Ceratitis rosa. The sequence goes on from JAWMAG010000041.1 coordinate 3,203,357, forward strand.
TTATTTTTTTTTTGCTTAAACATAATTAAATAGGGAATGTGAAATGTACACACAAACCTTGGCTTGATTGTCTGGCACCTTCTTCTTCATATACGCCCAGGCACGTGCAATTTTACAAGCGGTTTCACCACCCTCAACACCAGTGTTCATTGGCAAAACTTTGTCATAATTGAAAAGCTTCGTTATGTATTCTTCATATTCACCAAGTATGTCTGAGTAGAAGGCTCTGGAAAAAGAAAATTATTAAACATTTAAGCTTTGATGAAGATAAAGGATATTTGTTTCGCCGCTTAGAGCAGTTTGCTTCCTACTTTGTCCAAAAAGTCGACCATCACAGTGGCATATTTGTTCTAGATTCTACAAGCCCTAACATAGTTGGTCATTCCGTACTCCCCAAGGAAACCTACATGAATTTGGAGACGTACTTTTCATCCCTTTTACCTATGTTAATAAGCACATGTTTATCATGATACTTATGGTACATATGTCATAGGAGAACTGAACGGTAGGAGGAGTGGAGGAAGCAGTCAATTTCCCCCTCTTCTTAGATATACAAAGCTTTGTTCTGCTTTGGGTTGTCGTGGATGAGAACAATCTGGCTGAACTTGGTATCTCCAATTGGCGCCAAACAATGAAAAAAAGAAATGAATGGCGAAATGTTATAAATTCGGCTACAATCGCGTAAGTGGTATCTACGACAGTAAATAAGAAGAGGAGGAATGACCATTCCTCATTTTACCTTATGAGTTTGAATATTGGATAGAGCTCGTGAGTGTAGTCCAGGTGAGAAATTGGCAATGGTGCGTAGCATAATAACATAACATAAACTCATTGCTTCGAGGCGAGTATGGTAGATTCCCTTTGAATAACAATAATTGAAAAATTATAATTTCATTTGACTTAATTTGAATGCATTCGAAAAAAAATGTAGTCGCATTTCGGCCAAGGGACGTTTAGTTCTCTCAATTCAGCACTTAAAAACATGAAATTTTGTATTCTGCGCCCAAATTACAGATATAAACCGAAAATCATTAAAATTTGATTATCATGAATACTGATATTGCGAATCGCATGAATTGATTTCAGATTCCGATTTTATCCAGGTTCGAACTGAATTTCGAAACAGCTGTTAGTTCAACAACTCCACTCAAATCCTTTAGATATTCCAAAGGCAATATAAATGCATATAGATACTCATAAAGCTGTGTTTCCAAATCTGTTTATCTAACTTTTTCTAAATTTGCGCTAACAAATCTCCAATTCGCGCGTCTGCAGACGACCGATTTGAAAACGGCAAAAATATGGCGATGTTGATTTTTTTCACATGTCACATTGTTGCGATTTGGTGTTCGAAAACGAAAACGGAACAATGAAATTTAGCACATGACATCACGTTTTCGATGATAATTTCATGCGAAAACGATTTGCAGCACATGATAGTATTCATACAGCTCTCATACAGCTAATTGTTAAGATATGCAATTTCGTTTCATTATTCTCAGAAGAAGAAAATGGAATTAATAAAAGAGAGTACGAGTATGTCGTTCCATAATTCCAATGCACAGCAACGCCTAATGCTTAACAAGCAATGAAGATATAGTTAATGTTATTATCGATGGGTTAGAAATGTCACGTGAAGTGCCTAATTAATTCCCCTGAGATCATAATATGACGGGAACACTTACTGATGTTTTAATATTATTAGCAGGAAAATAAATTTTTTCGCGTTCTTAATTAAAAACATTTAAATAAACACTCAATTTCAGTGGTTTGTTGATAATTCCCAAAGGTTAAGCTCATAAATATTGTGGATCAGAATCTAAGAGAAGATTACTACCTTAATTACACCCAATTAGTGGTTGAATATACGTAAATATCGCCTTTAAATTGCATTTATTTTATGACAATTATTTACAATTTTTTTTTATTTTTTTTTAAAAAAAAACGGCTGATAAGCGAGAAATGATAACAAATTCATACATATACAAATACTTCCGATTAGTTAATTATTGAATGCGCTAAAAACTAGTTTTCTAATGCTTATTGAAATTGTGTAAATAAATATATGTACCATATGTATAAACATACGCATATGTATAGGTACAGACGTAGTAAAATGATAAACTTGCATGCTACCTACATATATATATACGTATTTATATCAAATGCGCTAATAAGTGAATGAATGCGTGTAAAAATAACTTGAGAAACACGAGTCTGTGCAAAAAATAAATGTTGCGAACGACAGATAACTGTCGTTTGTTTTTAATCTTGCTGCTGTGCAAGTACTCAAACAATGTTATTTACATTATGATGAACGAACCAGTGTTGCCATACATCGCTCGAAAAATGATATAAAATATAAAATATTTAAAATGATTATTTTGTTCTGATTTTGTTTGAAATATGTTTTCTGATCGTAGTCCCGAACGAATTAGGTTATAGATGTTTTTATTTGATAGAAGAATTAAATTAAATTTATTTTAAGTTAAAAAAAAAAACAATTGAATTTGTTGCCTTTACATTTAGTTATTGCTAGCTTCATTTTTAGGGCCATTTTGGTTGGATCGTTGAAAAAATGTTGGCAACACTGGCACGAATATATGCGCAGCTATCATATTTATATAAATATTTGTTGATTATATTGATACAGCCGTATTGAAATACTTACAATTTGCTTTGGAAAGTTTTTTTCCACATACATCCACACCCTTATATACATATATAATATATATATATACGCTATTTGTAACAGTATGCAAGCATTATAAACAATAAATAATTCAAAAACTAGTCGCGCGTTAGTTTATAAGGTTATCAGTTATCCACGGCTCAACCTATTGTTGTAATATGCGATATTACCACCTTAATAACAAATACATATTTGTACATATATATATCTACATGTATCTAACATAAAAGTTTATATAAGTATGTATCAAAAAAAAAAAAATTTATTTAACTTTTTTCTAAACTATTTTACCTGGTAACACACAAAATTTGTCTCCTTAATTAAGAACACGTACTTAAACAGTACATATTGACATATGTAGTTAAAATTCATTGTCCATTGAACTGAGTCTTTGAAAATATTTCTGGCTTAATTAATAAGTATACTCGTAAAAAACTTCAAGAAATTCGGAACGGTAAATAATTTATTTGAACATATTTATGGAAAACCTGAGTAATTATTTACAAAAGTAATTCTTAAGGCTCGAAACACATTTTTATAGCGAGCCGTTTGTTCTAGGGCCAACACCGCTCGCATCCGCGCCTCTGATTAACAGACGCTGCAATAAGACTTAACCCTTAAACTGGATATATCGGAAGCTCCCTCTTTTCTTTTCGGCTAAAAGCGGGTAAATGGTGACTCCTACACCAGAAAAGAAAAATTCTTGAGTTTAGCTGTGCAACTGTTGTTTGTAATACCAGACCAACAGGGTTCTCAAAACGAAACCCTAATCCATGGAACAACGAAAACCAAATTTTAATTTTGTTCGTCTTCAAACCTTTCTACTTTGTTTTCTTTGGTACTCAATTTTGTTTTTACATGATACGAGTAATTCTTATGAAAATCCTTTTCTAAAGAGCGTGTTATGGGTATTATCATAAAATAAAGAAATGGATAACTTGGCCAAAAATAATATTAGCTTAGAAATCCAAGACATATTCAATCTTGCAAATAAATGAAACGTGAAAAATTTAATTTAATGTATTCCCTATTTGTGGTTATCCAGGGATATCCGTCCCAATATAGGTTAGGGCTGATGCGCCTTATATAGACCCGTTGGTACTTTGCAGGCCAGATGGAGATCTGTTTTATTGCGATCTAAAGTGATCGTCGAGCCTTAATGCCTAATTTTGAAGTCTCCTCTAATCCTTTGAACAGAGGAGGTGCTCTAATGCCTCACTTATGCCTTCCTTCCGGCATTCTGTTTGCTTGGGACGGATAGCAGTTTTGAAAAACTCGCTTGAATGATGTAGTGTTTCACATATAATGCCAAGGTTTAAACTTTATAATAAAAAAAGGAGCTGTATTAATTTTATATGCATTTTGTTTACGTTCATTTTCGAAACCGTAAAATGGTTTACTCCGTATGGTTAGAATGCAAAATTTTAGAATTTTTCTCATAACTTGTGCAATGGAAGTTATATTTAAAAAAAAAAAACTGGATGGGGTTTGTACCACTAATTTTTTTGGATCAAATATAACCACTTCATTAAGTCCAACAAAATACTGAAAGAATTTGTCGAAATTTTGCTCTTAAATCTCTATAGGCATAAAGTACTTTTGAACTCGGCACTCGTTTATCACCTAAGTAGCCGTGGAACTGGTTTTAGGTTTCAATCTAACTTTTTTTCATTATTGTTTGTTCATATAAGTTACCGAACTCATGACTGGTAAGTGAAAATTCGTTGAAAAAAACTTCAAATATTTTCGTTCGTTTTCAAAAATTAAAATAAAAGTGCTTCTAATTAAATTTCGAAATGTCACAGCGTTATTTGATTCCCAATTGCCGACAACACCAATCAAAAAAATATTTCCATCTACATATTTACTCACCTGGATGTCAATGCTAGTTTTTTCGCCTGCTCCGTTAGTGTCTGTACAATTTTTGGATGACTATGACCCTGATTGACAGCCGAATAGGCACTTAAAAAGTCAAAATAACGTTTGCCCTCCACATCCCAAACATAAACACCCTCAGCACGTGTCAACGCCACCGGCAGGGGGTGATAATTGTGTGCGCCGTATTTGTTTTCACGGTCAAAAACTTGTTGTGATGTCACTTTCTGTGCAGCTTGTTGGAGCTTTTGCTGTTGAGCGCTCATACAGCGCACGGCCATGTTCGTGGTTAATTTTGAGAACATCGTGAAGAGTGGAGAAATGTTGTGGAAAAGTTGCTGAAATTTATGAAAATATATTTTTAATTTTTTTTTTTTTGAAGTTTGGTAAATAAAAAGTAATTTCCAAAATAAAGTAAACTAAATTAAATAGTTTCAACTTACAATGGAAATTTAAAACTTTTAGCAAAGCTGCGCAAATTTTATTGAACGAGTGTATATCTTATATTATATGTAAGTACGCTTTTGAATATTTTCTTAGCTCCGCACGATTTAAGTTTTCCGCTGAAAGTACTTTACGCCAGCACTTCTACCATAAGACTGAAACTGTTTAGCACTCACACGCTCAGCAGCAGGCGATCCGGCTGCCTTGGCTCGCTTGATTGGTCTCTGATTATTTCTCGCTCGTGTTTTTTCATTAATTGTTTCTGCTATTCATTCACGTTTTGTGATTATTTCACATTTTTATGACGGCTGATAATGAGGAAAACATTACTTTTTTTTCTTATTTTTGCATACTTATAGAGACGAGCCTCTTTTTCATTCCCCCCACGGCCGAACCATAAGTGTTTCATAATTTTTATAATTTTGCATAATGCTCTCCGTAATGCATTCTCTCTCTCTCTCGCACTCTAAAACATGTGTTGTTTTTTAAGGAAAAAAAGCTTTTGTTATCTTTGGAAATACATATACCTATGTAAACTTAATAAGTATAATTTTGCTAAAAATAGATCATGCGAGCCACTCTATGAATGCCGGTTCAGTCCGGTGCTCATACTTATGCTGGACACTGTTGCTGCTGCTGCAAATTTTCGTTATCAATTAAGATTGTTGTTTTCAAATCAATTTAAAAAACTTTCCATTCACTGAACGAAATTATTTAAATGTATAGGTATGTGTGTATGTATGTATGTATGCATGGAAGTACATTAATATGTTTTAGAGCTGCCTAAAAATAGAATTAATATACGATATTTGTTTTAAATACTATATAATGAAATCAAGAAAGCACGTACATAATATGTATTTATGAACATATGTATGTACATAAGTTAAAATGTCTTCTAAAATGCGAGAGGCATGTATAAAAGCATTGTGTATCAGAAATCCCCTTAGGTTCCAATCGCCGGGCATGCTCTCATACGACCATATTCTGCAAAACACCCGATGAATCTCGGCGTCTAATCCATCCAACCCACCCTTTTTTGCTTTCCTTTATAGCCGCAACGTTAGGAGGTAAGCAGCTTATTTTCTCTCCACTGTGATAAGGCAATCCTCATGGTACCTCCTATTTTTGCGACCTTTACGAAAACCAATAGTTTCATTTGCAGCTGTACTCAGAAGTTGCTGATGAGTGCTCTCAGAGAGCAGTGGTGAAAGTCGGGTAGAAAACCGTTTGGCTGTATGTTGTGATTGCAGCTTTTCGACGTCGGACTTTTCTGGTGTTTGTGGAGGGACATCACCTCTTCGTCAATTTTAAAGCAGCCTCGGGAAGGATCGGTATACTAATCGAGGTTTCAGATAAGGTGACCCTTTATCGTGGGACTTCTTTAATTCGTTGCTGGAGAAAATAATACGAGCTGCAGAGCTGAATGGAGAAAGTGCGATCTTCTATAAGACATTAATGACCTCGAACCGAGGCAGGAGTTTTTATTTCTCCAGACTGAATTAGAAATTGTAGGATATGGGTTTTGGTAGTGGAGGAGCAAAATATCTCCTGGCATCAAACAAATAGTCATCGCATTTGCAACTTGGCTCCCACGTCACTGTTGGCAGTCATAGCTTTGAAATCGTCGTAGATAACTTGTGAGCCTGAAAATCCAGCGCAGAGCCACTCTTGCCATTAGGTGCTACATTGGACTGAGCAGGCAATTGAAATGTAAAGTCCTCTCTCTACGAACAAAGTCCATACTCTACAAGTAGTTCATCGTTTCCGTCCTGCTATATGGTGCGGAGGCATGGGCGATTGCTACATCTGACGAGGTTACATACCTCGGTATGCACTTGGATAGTTATGAGTTATGAGGCACAACTTGCGTGGCGTTAAGCAGAAAATGTAAGAGAGGGAGCACCATAAAGAGATTGAAATCGCAGCACTAAAATACTTAACGAAATTGCGGAACCATCCGAACCCTTTGGAATAGAAGTTTCACACTCGTTACACAGACAGCATTTTTGTGGCACCCAAAAACTATCTAGAGCTCCCACCAAAATAGTCAATTAATGATGGGAAATTTCTCTACTGAGATTTAATAGTTTATTCTCCACTTACAACAGAAAAAGTCGGGATTGTTAAAATGCTTTCGTGGCATATTAACGAAGTACAATAGTAAGTAAGTCTGACAATAACAGTGTTATTTAAATAATCGAGTATTGAGAACGTTCGTTACCTTACCTGCCCCATGATTTCAATAGTTTTTCATACAAACCAAATTTTCACGAAATGAAATAACTGTAAATGATATTTGAATTCATAATTGATTTTTATTGTGTTAGTTTTTTATTTATTATTTAGCACTATTTTTCTTTTAATAATTTTAATTATGTAATTACATATTCATTAGATACATTTTCTGCTTAAAAACTAAATATTTTTATATGTATGTATGTATGTATGTAAGTATGTCGTCAGCATTAATTTAATGATTTATATATATATGCTTATATATTTAACAACTATAGCACACAATTATTTAAATATTAATTAGAATTAGTTGCAAACATACACGTAAATTAATTTTACATATTTTTTCTAAACAAAATAAATTGGAAAATAAATCATAGTAAAACATTTATATTTTATATAAATTTTAAGTGAAAATATTGCTAATTTTTACAATGTTAATAGATCTCAAATTCATTTAGACGCTTTGCTAAAACAATAAAATACTTATTTCTAAGACAAAAACAACTATACAATTTCGAATATTCAAATTAAAATTAAAAAAAAAAAAACTTTCAGCGCCAAATTTACAATCAGATTTCATACATTTTTTTTAATTCTTTAACTAATGTTTGTATGTATTACATATGTATATAAGTGTGTATTGCTGTTAGGGATGCTCTTTTTGCCAACAGCTTTTATCTAATATTGTAGATTTTGAACTTATTTGCACATGGGGGATGGAGCCTTTTGTAGGAGCTCATGCAAGTGAGGAAAGTTTTTGACCACCATTCAAGTGGGAGGGGCAAGACCCAATTCCTTTACATATGCTTCAAGCAGCTCACGACTGCCGGCCTTAGACCAAGTACCCGCTGGGTAGCGAAAAAACATCCATTCAAAGGCGAGCTAAAGTGAGAAGGCGAATACTCTGCGTTTGTACGTAGTGTTTGAGACTTCAATGAAATGCAAATAAACCTTGGATGAGTGACGCTTTTTAATTATCACGTTTGAAGGGCAACACCAGGAATGCTCGGTATCATGACTGAAAAGGTGCCACTGCCTCCTGGCACAAATTTGTGTAGCATTCGTGGTGAGAGAGAGAGAGAGAGAGACCGTAGCGTGCAGCCAAAAAAGAAAGAGCCGAAAATGTGTGAGTATGAAGAGCTTCAAAAGCCGGCTGACCAGGGTAATATTCTTAAACTCTATAAAAGTCGCATAGTAAGAAATGTTTCACGATTGGAACATACTCATATAGGAACCAAGGAGGTTATCTGGTTACTGATATTCAGAGCAAACGGAGTTTATGAAGGAACCATTTTTCCAGACATTCCAATAATCGACTATGACGATGTTCAGTCTAGATTTTTGGACGATTTGAATGATCGCCGGTTCGGGTCGTTTGAGGAAATCGAAGAATGGCTTAATGATTGGATCGAGAACAGATAGCACTCATTTTTTATTACCAGAGAGATGGTAACGAAAAGTAGTCGCTGCCGACGGGCAATACCGTGAGTGATGTATTTTTTCTTAACCTTTCTTTCAAAAGAAACACTTTTTTGAACACAAAACACGAACCGAATTAATGTTTATACCCAATAAAGAAATTCAGCCGCGCAAAAGTACATCCCTAAAATGAGTTTGCAAATCAATGTGTGTTTGTATGCAGGTTATTCCATTTATAACGGTATTTTGGGGTATGATTGTGTTTAATAAATTCTTAAAGATTCACCAATTGCTGCGGCGATGGTGATTTTGGCGCTTCACGTTGTTGGTGTTGCTGCTGCTGCTGTTGCTGTTGTTGTTGCTGAATCAGGTTGTGTTGCTGTTGTTGTAAGTCCTTATTTAAACGATAACTACTCATCACATTGGCACAACTCTGATGAAAATACAAATTGCGACCGCGAAAGAAGGATTCCGTGGCAAAATCCTTTATACCTGTCTTAAAGAGAAGAACAGAAAGATGTGTTGTGTTGTTGAAATTATTTTCATAAAAATTAATGCAGTTAAAACGACACGATTTTACAGAAACACGCATGAGTGAGTATAATAAGACAACATATGTACATATGTATGTATATGTATGGTTATGTATGTAAAATATTTTAAGTGCAAAAGGAAGTACAAAATAGAATAGAAGATAAATACAATAATAAATAAGGAACAGTAAGAGCTTTAGAGATTAGTGCAACATTTATTTTTGAATTTTTTAAATTTTTTTTTTGGTTTTTTTCATGAAGACGGAAGACTGAAACTCAAATGACTCGTACCTTACAAATGAAACATTTGTTTTCATCGTCCGGCTTATTTTCCGAACTAAATCCCACCTTTGTGTCCAATTGCGTGTGTCCCGGCGGCATTAAGTTCGCATTGGGGCCACCAGCTTCTCTGCTACTCATGTTATGCATATTATTTGGTTCAGCTTGTTGGTGTTGTTGCTGCTGTTGCTGTTGTTTGGCGCGCAACTCTTCGAAGGTGCTATATTTTGGATTGTTGTTATTGTTGTTGTTATTATTATTATTAGCTATTTCCATATTTGGCTCTGTGCTGGTCACTTGCGGCTCGGAGCGTGGGCGCTCCTGTTCGAGCATTGGCGAGGGGTTATCTGATGTCCTTTAAAAAAGAGAGAGAAAGAGAGCAAGAGAGCGCACACAAAGGTGTATGAGCATATATAAATATACATACATATTTGATAAAAATATTGTAAATAATTATCTAAAAAAAATATGCCACCGAAGTTTCACCTTCACTGCCCTTACACACCTGCTACTAACCACAGTCTCCTCATACTTTCGCTTCTTACTGCTGCAGAGATTCGTCATTTTAATGGAATCATCATCATCCACAATCACATCCTCATCGCTGTCGTTGGCATTGCACGTATCCATCGCAACATCCTTGCCATTACAATTGCCACCGCCACTGGTGCGCTCTTCAACAGCGCCACACGAGTCCGCGTTGTAGAAGTGATGAGTTGTCGATGACAGTTCGCTGACATTTTTCACTGTAATTGGTGGCATGGGGGAGAGAGAGAGAGAAGTTTTCAAAAGTTAATGAAAATACAGGTGATTTTAAATATATTTATATGTATTTATGTGCGTAGAAATTCTAAATCCTTATTTATATGTTTACATTTCATTCATTAAATCCACTCACCGCTGATATGTCCTTGCTGTGTTGTAATTGTCCCAGCTGTGTGATGTTGTGTTTGACTCCAATTTTGTGTCATACCACTGCCTCCTCCACCGCCACTACCACTGGTACTAGTAGCATTTAAATCATCTTCACTGCCACCTGTATCACGCGCTGTTCTGTACAAGATGCCGTCTAACTTTCCTGGTTGATTATTATTGCTATGCATATTGCTGCTTAATGTCGTATTGCTCATGCTGCCGTGATGTCCGTGGCTGAGACTGCTTGCACCGAGTGCGGAGTGTGACGCCAGTTCAGAGCCGGAATCGGGCACATCATCATTGCAACTCTCAACGTCAACCGTTTCGATCTCCTCTTGCATTTTAACGTCCTCCTGTAAAATACATTTTATCGGAGATGTAATTTATCTAGTAACCATAAAAAGAATACTTTGAAGTTAAAAGCTTATGACGCTAGTGATTTTTAATGCAGTAAGACACTACACCGTTTTGGATTGAATATTGGTGTGGTCATTCCGAAGAGAGCTTGTATCAATAAAATTCGTATATGAACACTTAGCTGGCAACTCCTGCGAGCTTATTTCTGACATGAAATGAAATTTTTGCTTGAAACCCCATCAGTTGTATGGAGACGACTCATAATAAACTGTCGGTACCTCGCTTTTATTTTGTTATTGAAATCTACGCATACTGCTGAGACTTCATTGTTGACAGCCCGGCGATATATTTCATGGTCTAAGCTGAGTTCCAATTGGTTTATATTACACCTGCAGAAGGCTCCTTCTGATCCTGCTTGGAACTAATAGTCTATCATTGCATTTTATAATTTGCAAGGAATATCCTTCGTGATATGCCCGGTCTCTTAATTGGGTAGATGCCGATAGACGGCACAAGAATGGTAGCGAATAAATCTTTGCGATATTTACTACAGCGGTCATATAGAACGGACAAATTTAGTGTCAGATGTGTGGTGGGGGAGACACTCCGTCGTCGAATACTAGAACTCACTCTGGTGGATGAACACCTCACCACAATCCGCAACAAAACTATACTTTGCTACACATCGCTGATTTGGGCTCACACACTGATGGAATGGAAGAACGATGTGGCCGAGGATGCCTTTTATGAGGGCCTAGAACACGCCTATCCCCTAAATGAGTTGTGGCTGATCGGGGCCTGAAATATAGTTGTCCGTAGTACTAGATTCCAGCACAAAAAAACTTCTCCAAGCTATCTGGCTGTCCCCAGATCGAACAACACCCAAACATATCGATCACGTTGTGATCGACAGACGACATGTCTCCAGTGTTTTAAATGTGCGTATGTTTCGAGGTCCTAATTTCGACACGAATCACTATCTGTCGCAGCGAAGTTATACACACGCCTTTGTGTATGAAAGAAAGCCTATCAACAAACACCACGAAGGTTAGACATCGATAAGCTGCTCAACGGACATCCAAATAGTTTTCTATTCGAGTTGCACACCTGCTTTCTGAAAGCACTCATCGGCATCGGCAACACGATAGGAGGGTACTGTGGAACTGCATCTCAAACTCCCTACGACCCGCCGCTGCGGAAACAATTGGCTTTCGGCAGTGCCAGAAGGAGAGCTAGTAAGATGAGGAATGTCGAAATGCAGTGCAATCTTGCGATCGACCACAACATGCCAGTGTGGCTTTAGATCTAGTAAATCCACCATTGACCAGATATTCATCATGCAACAAATCTTGGAAAAGTTCCTGAGGAAATAATCGATACACGTCACCTTTTCATCGATTTTATAGCACACGGATGTATTACTAATTAATCATTATGTTTTAATCGACTTTTAAACTTTATATTATATTTGTACAATTAGCATTAACTAATATATCAATGCAATCCAAAATGACTCAACTCACCTCGGGTGGCATCTTGCCAGCTTCAATTGCATATTTTCGTTTGCAAATCGGACAGGAATTGCAGAAAAGATTCTCCATGAAGTACAGATCGTTGCCATATTTTCGTTTTCGACCTTTTATTCTTAAACGATTTTGTCTATTATTACGTATCCTTTGGAAAGTCTGAAAGTAACAATACACATACATATGAGGATAAGTAAAACACAAATCTTCCGACACATCTAACATGAATTGTGCCTCAATCAAATTACACTCACCTCCCAACGATTGTGGCTGGTGCGTATGGCATTCTCTTGCGCCGGACACGGCGGCGCAAACATATAAGATGCCTGTAAATTCGTACGTTCCATGCCCGAGCTCAATTTGTAGAGCCGGTCTAATTCGGTTAAAAAGTGTGAATTCCATTCTTCAGCCGAAATTTTAACACCACAGATTGGGCAAATATCTGGCACATGACCAGGCGGTAGACTCAATGCATTCAGAAGGCCACCACTACTATTGCTGCCACTCGAACTACCACCGCTACCAATACCCACACCAACACCACCAGTTGTGGTCAAGCCACTGAGACCACTCGCCACACCACGTAAACCGGCACAGCTTACCGGTATGCCCAGGCCGCCCATGCCACCCAAACTGGCTGCAGCCAAAAGGCCATTGTTCGGATGATGGTGATGATGATGTGTGTGATGATGGTGATGTCCGAGATGACTTACTGACGCAGGCGAGGATGTGGTTGACGCCACTGAGGCGGCTACGGCTGCCGCGGCGGCCGCCATGGAAGTTGCTGTTGCTGCTGCGGATGATGCTTTGATGCCACCAAGACCACCACTACCACCACCACTACTACTGCTACTGCTGCTGCCACCACCACCATTGTTGTTGTGGACATCTGTGGTGAAAGATGATTGAGGAAAAAATCAGTAGAAATATTTTATTTTTGGTATTGTTTTTTGGAAGCCTTGTTTTTTGTTGTGGTTTGTTTCAATTGTGTTGTGTTGTGTTGTGGGGAGTGGGATGGAAAACGAGAGAGATTGACTTTGCGTGCGTTGCTACATGATTTTGGTTTTTTGCACGTCACATTTGTATGACACGCTGGTTGAGGCATGTCAAATGGCCGATGGTAGGGACAGTAATGTGTGGGCATTTAATTAAATGTGTGTTAAATTAATTTAATTGGCCATTCGACACGTTTGAATGAGTTCAGTTAAGTGGAAAATAATTGAGGTGCAAAGTTATGAAAACATATTTTCAAAAAACAAAAAAAAAAGGGTGACTTTAATTGTCTATTGGAGTTAAAGATACAGTAATGGGGACTTTAAATTATAATTGTCAAAACATTTATTGATTAACAATTTGAAATCATGATGTAGGCTATAAATCTTAAAATTGAATAAATATTTTTTGTCCTTAATCAGGACGAAATGATACTATTTGCACTTCTTTGTTAAAAATAGTAGCAAAATGTGGTAGTAGTAAAATATAGTATTAGTAAAACTTAGAATTAGTAAAGAGTAATAGTAGTAAAAATTAGTTGTAGTAAAAAGTAGAAGTAGTAAAAAGTAGAAGTAGTAGGAAGTAGAAGTAGTAAAATATAGTATTAGTAAAAAGTAGTATTAGTAAAGTGTACTAGTGGTAGAAAGTAGTATTAGTAAAAAGTAGTAGTCGTAAAATGTAGTAGTAGTAAAAAGTAGTATTAGTAAAAAGTAGTAGTAGCAAAAAGTAGTATTAGTAAAAAGTAGTAGTAGGAAAGAGTAGTAGTAGTAGTAAAAAGTAGTATTAGTAAACAATAGTAGTAGTAAAAAATAGTAGTAGTAAAAAGTAGAAGTAGTAAAATGTAGTAATAGTAAAAAGTAGTATTAGTAAAATGTAGTAGTAATACAAAGTAGTAATAGTAAAATGTAGTAGTTGTAAAAAGTAGTAGTTGTAAAAAACAGTAGTAGTAAAGAATAGTAGTTGTAAAAAGTAGGTGTAAATGCAGTAAAATGTAGTAGTAGGAAAGAGAAGTCGTTGCAAAAAGTAGTATTAGTAAACAGTAGTAGTATTAAAAAATAGTAGTAGTAAAAAGTAGAAGTAGTAAAATGTAGTAATAGTAAAAAGTAGTATTAGTAAAATGTAGTTGTAATAAAAAGTAGTAATAGAAAAAGGTAGTAGTTGTAAAAAGTGGTAGTAATAAAGAATAGTAGTAGTAAAAAGTAGTATTAGTAATAAGTAGTATTAGTAAAAAATTGTAGTAGTAAAAAGTAGTAGTAGTAAAAAATAGCAATAGTAAAAAGTAGTAGTAGTAAAGTTATATGTACAATAGTGTAGTGATTTGTATCACGTCTTCTATAAGTGAGATGATGGTTTGTACTAAAAAGATAACGGGAGAAGTGTTCTTAAATTTCCGCTTCAAAAGCATTGAATGAACCAAAACTTAAGCCCTAGTATAAATACCACTGCGTGAACTATGTATATTCAGACTTCCATTTACATTCGTTCATACATATTTATTTTACCAAAAATGTTTATTTCACATAAATACATTTTATTTATTGCGGTTTTGTCTGGATTGAAACTAGAGAATACAGAAAATCCACTGCTTAGCACCCAAAAATGCCTAACTCCGTATTTTAGGCTTTGCGGTGTAGTCGTGTATGAACTGTGTTAAAACAAAAAAAATGAGTAAATATTTGCAAATATGGTTGTTATGCTGGAATTAGCCAACATGTGGCTCTAATAAAGTAAGTGTTTGGGGAAAAAATTTTAAATAATATTTTATTCTAATTCATTAGCTCACGCAAAAACATAATAAACTGATGAAAAAGTTAGTAATTTCTGTTTTGTATTTATTATTTGCATACATACATACATATGTACATACAAACAAAGTTATAAAAGTACTAGAATCTGTGTGCATAATTTGTTTTATTTTATTATTTTATTTTATGTTATTTTTTCAGCTGACTAACTGGCTGTTATGAACAGTTACATTTGGACTCGTCGGTTGCTCTTAACAGCGACAATTTGTTTTGTGGTTTGCTGGTCGGAAAGGCAAAGTTTTGCTTTTGACAGTTGACATTTTTTTTTTGTGTGTTGAAATTATTAAATTAATTCGTTCTTTTGACACAATTACATTTCTTCTTTGTTTTGTTTTTTTGTAAAAATGGTCGAAATCTTTAAAATTTGTGCTTTAATTTCCAGTGAGACTGATTAAATGTAAAGATCCGGTACTCACCAAAAGTCACCGACCGAATGACGGGAAATTTTGTCAAATTGTTTCTACGGTTCCTGAGAAGATATACATACACAAAAAGATATTTTCGGGAAGTGAACCAGGAACTGACCTTTTTGTAAAAATCTTAGTTATGAACCGATTTACTAGAAATTCTTTATTTTTACCTCTGGGAATTGGACTATAGACCGACCTATTCGAAAAATCCTAGTTATATAAAAGGATTTTAAAGTTGCGATTTGATGAGATTGGTAACCAGGATGATGTAGGACAAAATAGACCGCATGGGGTTATGCTCTCCCTGGGAAAGAAGGTTACGTGCAAGGCACAAGAATATGCGTTCCGCTTGTGGTACGACCAATATCTACACTGATGGATCAAAAACTACTGATGGAGTGGGCGCCGAAGTGTATTGCGCTGAGCTAGACTTCAGGCAACCCTTCCAGTTTTCGGTGACTGCGGTATTTTTCAGCCTAAAGTCTTCGCTGTACGGAAAGCTGCTGAGAAAGTTAGTTAGCAACACAGAAAACCGAAAATAAAATATTTCGACAGCCAGGTGGCAAGCAAGGCAATAATCTCACCGTAGGCGAAGATAAATGGCTGTATATATACTGTGTACCAGGCCACAACGGCATTATAGGTAACAAAATAGCTGATGAGAATGCCAAAAGTGCCATTCGCCTTGCTAGCGAATCAGTACAGTACGAACAATAATCACTTAAAAGGATCTACAAAGAAATTTTCTGGAGGGCTGGGTACCGGACCGCATTAGCGACATTCAAAACCACCAAGCACTGTCCTGCCATAGCCATAACTCGCCTTTGATATCCTGGAGCTTCATAGTTCAAAATTGTGTTATAAAACTGACCTCCATCTGGCAATATTGTACAAAGGACCAACGTATCTATGTAAGGCGCATCAGCTGGCTAGTGTAACCAAATCTAACCTAACATTAAAATCAGCTCAGTGGCCTAAAAGGTTTATTAGTTTTGTTGCGAAACTCTATAAATTTTTTGACAATTTTTATTGAGCACTTTCTTGGGATGTTGGTCGAACTAATAGGCGAAACCAACGCCTGATAGCACTTATTGTTTCCGACTCGAATATTACCTATACAAATTTCCCATTGTTTATTAAAGACTTACATATCCCAACTGCAGTTCTAATAAATCGAGATCAATGGCATTACAACAATTTTAATCCCATTAAAAATATTCCTGTAATTTACAATAGCAATATTATTATTCTGCTCAAATCATTATCGAACACTCTTTTCAAGTTGTCAAAGACAAAGCAATTAATTATCTTGATTCGAACATTTAAAATACGTGTTAAAAGTGACTGAAACGCCAACATTTCCCCTGCCATGCAGCATCGTTTTCAATTGGCCACTAACAACACTTTCTGCGCCAAAGCGAAACCAGAAAATTTATGACCTTTAATACAATCGCACATACAACTTGTCTGTACATATGTATTTGTTTCATGAGCTTTACAACTGAATAACTTGAACGATTGCCCCCTTTGCTCCATAACCAAATAAATAAATTTGTCTAAAGTGGAAAGTAGCTGATCGTTAGCATCCCCAACGCCACCACCAGCCATTCACCAACTCACCAACTTGCCATAAGATACTTATATTTACTCATTATACATATGTACATTTGTATGTATGTATGTATGTGCGTTTGTATGTGTTATGCAAAACACTTCCCCTTCCTTATGTTATGTTTGGGTGCGAGTTTTATAGATTTTCAAAAATGTAATGAAAACAATTTTGAAATTCCAACGGCACACTTTTGTTGGCATTCCAATTGCTGTCTTTCGTTATTTTTTTGTTGCTTTTGCTTTATTGTATACTCGTATGTTGCTGTTGGCAGTGTACGTATTTAGTGGGGAGCAAATATTTAAAGCCAAATTTACCGCATATTTGCCTCTTCAATGAGCAGACGATTAATTTTTATTACTTCGTTAAACGGGATTCGGCAATCGAAATAAGGGAGCGTGACTTATTTTAAAAGAGCCTCTAAAATGCTGGCTGGTATATCGTGTTTATATCAGCACAATACATATGATTGATAGGTAATAATAACAAAACATATAAAATGGTAAAGTTTTTCTAAGCTTTGGCGGTTGGCAAATTTCTGTAAATTCGCACAATTTCTCTTCATTTCATACAAAAATTTTGTCAGGCAAGCTTTAATAATATGTGCTATACATACATACATATGTGCAATGAGCGGAGCGAGTGAGTAGAGTAAAGATTTCTTATATAAACATTTTTTAAGGCTTGGTCAATTGGGTGGATATTAAAATATAATGATTTATAATAGTAGTGTTCTTTTTCTCATCTTTTTTTGGGGTGTAATGGCGTGTGGTGGAGTTTCTGGGCATACAGTTTCAGTCGCGAGGCTATATCCAATTTTCACTCACCCTGGAAACGTGAAAAACCCTTGTGCTAGATACGGGTCACGGCTAAAAGAGAGGTAGCTACAGTTTAAGGGTTCGCTGAAGTCTAAATGCAACGTCTGTCCACCAGAGGTGCGGCTGCGAGCGGGTGTCGGTCTTGAGGCAAGCGGCTCGCTATATAAATGGGTAAGAAATTTAAGCTTACTAGCGAGGTTTAGACCTGGGTTTGGGACCCGCCGCGTAAAAACGAGCTTCATGAAAACCAATACAACGCAAAGGTACCGCTGGCAAACTGGTTGATATCCTTGACAGGATAAAGTGCGATGCACGAGTCAAGAACGGAAATGAGTAAGCCCTTGTAAAATTTACTACTGCGGCCATATAAAGAAGTACAAATTTGGTGTCGGATTCGTGATGAGAGAGAGACGCCGTAGCCGAGTACTGGCACTCACCCCGGTGGATGAACATCTCGCCACAATTCGCATCAAATCGATATTTTTTAACATATTGATGATTAGCGCTCACCCCCCCCGATAGAAAAGAAGGACGATTTGGGCAAAGGTGCCTTTTATGAGTGCCTGGAGCGTACGCATGAAGATCGTGCTTGTCGACTTTAACGCCAGGAAGGACTAAAAAGGTATATTCAGCCTTCACAACGAAACATCTCCAAATGGGTTGAGACCCGAAGTGGAGCTCGACCAAAAATCGCCTCAGCTGTAACAAAGCGTCAATTATATATTAGGTGTAGTAAAAAGAAATCCATTATTTTTCTAATAGATGGCGTTATTTATTTGTATCACGCGTTGTATCGATCGGGTTCCGCTAGATACCTTTAGAAAGATGACTTTCATCCTAAAAAAGCTTTGCTGACAGATTTCTTTTTACTATACCTAATATGTGTCAATGTTTTCCTATATCTCAAACAGCTCATCGGTTTTATAAATGAAATAAAATCTTCTCTTGACACTAAGAAGCTTGATTTGAAATATATGTATGTATGTATGTACACATTAAGTATGTCCACAGCCACCTGTAATATTTTATGACTTTACAAATAACCGTTAAATGAAACAAACTTCTGGGGACACAGTACAGTCGAGTATAAAGTATGCGCAGTTTCTCAGCTACCTCCGCCGTCGAAGATGATAATTAAGAGCGCTTATAATATCAAAGTAAAATATTTATTATTTTAAAATAAAAGCTTGCAACGCGCGCTGCCTTTTCAACACAACACTTCACTGTTGCCAAAAAAAAAATCAACTCAAAATTCAAGTGGTTGGAAGCGGTTAAGGGCATGGCTAATATTGAAAAGTGAAGAAAAGACGTGAGTGTAACAACTCAAAGGGTTATATTTCTAGTGAGTGCAATTTTGTTTTGTTTATTTTTCTTTCAGAGTAAAAAGAAAGTGCAAGTACCGTTATGAAGAGCTGTCACAATGTCATAAAATAATTATCAAGTGTCACCACACTCCAAAGGCATATTGACATGAAGAAGCGTTTATTTACAATATTATGTTTGCTCGGCGCTTTGCATTTGTACATATGTATTGTAGCTGCACACATATGAATGTGCAACTGTTAAGTCACGTGCCTTACCATATTTATGTACATACTTACATATGTTCAAAGTATAGATAAATATGTAAATCGTTTGATGTTGACATTTAAACAATTGATGGCCTAATTTACCTACAAATCTATGTATGTATGTATGTGTATTGAAATATTTTGTAAATCTTTTCACAAAAATTGATGTGGTAAGCCAATTAAAGCATTTCAAAAATCCACGCATTTTCCAAAGCCTCGTAGCCTTATTGCTGCTTAAAAAGTATGTAGATATACAAACATACGTCTGTACTTACAAACGGCAATAAATTACATTTCCACCCACCCCAAGGCTAAGTGCGCTTCATGACAGCGAAAGGCTTAAATAAACGCATCACACACATACATATCTACCTACAATGCATTTGTATTTTTGTATGCAACATATACATACAAGTATGTACATACATATGTTTGCGAGCACCTTTTCCCCTTTTTTGGATTTAACTTTTTGACTTTTGACGCTTTCTGTGTGGCCACAATTTGTTACTCGTGACTTTGGTGCGCGCCCCCTCACTCCACTCACAGCAAAGCATATACAAATTATATGTACATACATACATACATATATCATAGAATTGAATGCCTATTCACTGATGAGCGCAATGCATTGAACTTTATGGCCCTTTAGTGCATGTATTGTAATTGTTTATTTTTATGTGATCGGTGATGTTGCATTTATCGTATGATTGCAGCTTGCTTTTATATGAATTTACGGTATTTCAGTGAGTGTTTCCATATGTTGAGAGCATACGTGCGCCATAACATAAATAAATATTAAATAATTTCATATTTCACTTGATGCTAATTCAGTTTACAACATATATGCTTGCGCGTAGATATGTACATATTTTTCCATATATGTAGGTAGGTATATTATAAACATTTATGTTCAGATTTCTTAAAAGCCCATTTTTAAGGATAAATTCACTGATTTCCTTAAGTTTTCAGCTGTTTGAAGGGCAACTTAAAAATACTCGTAATAATGCGGAATTACCGTGGGGTAAACCTCCTTATGTTCCATCGAGCATATTATGGGTGTATGCATTAATTCGTGCGGTTTTTTTTTTTCGAAAATTAAGACTTTATTGTGAAAAAATTGTTATACATTTATTGTTCAAAGTATTGCCCATCGGAAGCTATGATGTTTGCCCATCTTTCTGGCAAGTTTGTGGATCCCATCCCAAAAGAACTTCTCCGGCTTGGAGGTCAAGAAAGAATCGCGCCAATTTCTGATACCCTGTTCTGAAGTGAAGCGTACTCCGGTGAGGGCATTCTGCATTGATCTGAACAAGTGGTAATCGGAAGGTGCTATGTCTGGGCTATAAGGCGGGTGAGGTAGAACTTCCCACCCACAGTTTTCCAAATAGTTTTTAACTGGCCTTGCAACATGTGACCGAGCGTTGTCATGATGAAAAATTATTGATTCGTGTCTGGTCGAGTATTCTGATAGTTTTTCCGCGATGGCCTTTTTCAAACGAATCAATTGTTTTCGGTAGAGGTCCCCATTGATCGTCTGACCCGATTTCAATAGCTCATAATAGAGCACACCCTTGTGGTCCCACCAAATGCATAGCATAACCTTGGGTTATCACAATGAATCCATTTTTCATCGCCAGTGACAATCCGATGCAAAAATGACTTCTTTTGGTGGCGTTGAAGCAACATTTCCGACATGCAGAATCGACGTTCGACGTTCATAAGGCACCCAATTTCCAAGCTTCTGGATGAATCCTAATGATTTTAATCGTCTGGAAACGGTTGCTTGATCATCTCCTAATACTTTTGCAAGTTTTTCTTGCGTCTGGCATGCATCTGCGTCGAGCAATGTCTCCAATTCTTCGTCTTGAAATTATTTTGGCTGGCCGTCGTCTAAGTCGAAAATGACACTTTTAAACCGTGCAAACCACTTTTGGCACGTTCGTTCGGCTAAAGCATGGTCACCATAAACGTCCAGTAAAATACGATGGCTTTCGGTAGCACTTTTCTTCATGTTAAAGTAATGAAGAAGAACTCCCCGCAAAAACACTTTATCGGGCACAAATTTCGACATTTTCAAATAAATGAAACAAATTGTTCTTCACGCTAAAACAAATGACATCTACAGAAAACGACGCGAAATGACAGTACCTTTGAAATGAATATAGCCACAGATGAACACGACGCGAAATAATACAAGTAGAAAACCGCACGAATTAATGCATACACCTAATATATCAACCTATCAGCTATCTTCCGATTAAGGTGAAGTTAATCGGACATTCTGAAAACGTGCCTTAGCATAGGAAATGCGTGCTAAGGAAATTTGCCAGAGATCTATAGCACCGCCACAGTCAGCAAATCTCTGAGAAATAGTTTGGGTATAGGATAGTTCTCCTATCGTAGCATATTTTCTTGCATGTGTTTAGTTGCCATTGTACGGATAGGAAAACCAGGTATTTCCTAGACTAGAGACTATTGTTTTCTTTACTGGATAAGTTGAATTATGTGATGAACAAAACAAAAATATAAAGAATATGGTGATATTTATGCGTGATATTTCCTTCCAATGTTCGAATTTCGTTAAATTGACGAATTCCGTAATTTTTGTGTTAATTTAAAATTTTATCCAACTTATTATTGTATTTAAAGTGGAAAAATCAAAAGTCTACATAGCAAAGCGCCACTGATTAATTTCAGTACTACAGTTGTTTATAGAAAATATTATTTGAGTAATTAGAAAAGTTTGTCAAACATCTGCGAACGTGACCGAAAGTACTTAGATGCAAACTCAAACATATACTCGTATATGTATGTATGTATCCACATATTTATTTACAAACATAATTCATTGACTGACGCAAATATTTACAAAAATTAGTTACATTTGTATTCAGCATTTGAATGAAAATATATTTTACAAACTCATACATACTCGTACGTGTAAATACTTACTACATACACGTATTTTCAATATTTTATTTCACGGTAATTTATACCAACTGTTGTATGCTGCCGGCAGTTTCTAAAATGTATAACTGTCGCTACCAAACCAAAGCTAATTAAAATCATATCATTTATATTTAAATAAATAGAAGGACATTTAACAAATACATATAATACGAGTATATGTACTTATGCATATGTATACGTTTATATGTATATATGTAATTTTATGTGCACCACTTTGTAAAAGGATATGCCATGACTAATTATGGCTGCGGCGGCATGCCGGTTGGCTGTATACAAATTCAGTTGTAGTTGAAATATTGCACAATACTCTAAACAGGTTTTTTTCCATAATCCGAGCACTCGGTGAACTTTGCAAACAAAAAAGTAGTACTTTAGCTATAACTGGTGGAGAACCAATATGGCGGCTTTGCATACACGTACATATAATGCGATTTGGCAATATATGCTAATTGCTGCGGACTGTTTTAGTGGCGGTAATGTTTGTTAGTAAAAAGGATTTTGTATTCATATAGAATATGAACACAACACCCTCAGCGGCAGTAGGGCATATCTACTTCAGTATCAGATGTTTCGAAAAGGCTTCTCTGTACTATATTGTATGTTGCTGGGAACCCGGACAACTATAACCTGGGTATTGGGACCAGAATCTGTGGCATATTTCGATATGAGAGTCGTGTTCTATCGGTAGTAACGTTCATCAAAAAGTATTGAGGTTGCGAGGTGAAGGGTTTTCATTTCAGAGCCTCACTTAGTCCTCCAAACAGGATGATTGTAACACCACTGAGAATCCCAATTACCCTCAACCACTAGTCAAATAAACGAATGGAGTTTGCTAAACTGAGCAATCGACGTCCATATCTTTGCTCTTGATAATTTGTTCAAGCCGCGGCAGGTTGCTGCCACGAGAGGCATCACCTTACTCCTCCAAACTGCGGGATATTCGCTAAGATTTATTCTGCTTATTAAATAAAATTCACAGAGTAAAAAACTAACAGCTGCTTGAGTTTTAATTATAGCAATTTTGATGAAATTATGGATTTAACTGTTGATTAACTTTCAATTAGCTAATTGGATGCCTGTGGGAATAGTTTTTATCAGCAAAATCTAGGCAGAAATATAGTGGATTATGGTGAAGATAACTATTGAAATGATGCAAAAGAAGTGCTTTATTATAATTCTTCTTAAATTCATAGGGAAAAAGATGTATGAGCTTGCAGAAACTGAAACTTTAACTGAAAAGTGGTATAATTTAAATTTTTGTTCGAAAAGTGATACTTATTGACGGTATAATATGTGTTAAAATTTACATTAAGCATGCACATATACGATTATATAATATGTATCTATATGTAAATATGTATGTATATGCACAAAAAAGTAAAAAAAAATACTTTCTTTAAAGGGGGATGAGTTTTGACGGCCCGCCGGGTGACGTATCACTCCAGTAGTGCATTCAACCGTTAAAATTGCTCACTAAAACGTATTGAAGATCAAAAAAATTTAATTTGAAAATTGTGTCGTACCTTTTCTAAAAAAAAACGCCCAAAAATCAAAGTCAAAATTTAGCAAATGAACCGTTGATTTTATCAAGCATCAAATTCAGAAACATTTTTGCAATATTTTTTTCTACACAACGACTTATCTTGTGGGCCGCAGTTTTTTTGCGCATGCAAATTTTCTGATTTTTTTCTCTCTTATTTATTTCATTTCACATTTTCATCTCACAAGTAATCAAATGCAAATACGCCCACAAATTTCAATGTATGTATGTATGTGCATCAGTATCAGCAAAGTAAAGTATGTGTGAGTGAGTGCGTGTGTGTGTGTGTGGTAAATGTAAATTATTTGAATTGAAAGTAATACAAACTTACGTCTTAAATCCCTCGGATCGGAATTGTTGCTGCGCGGACTTTCACCCTTTTCACCGTTGTCGTAATCATTTGATCCCTCCATCGATTCATGAGATGTGCAAGTGGGACTCGCCGAATCTGTGCGAAATGAATCGTTGCCATTGAAGAGATTCTGTTGAGAAATATTTAAAATTATTTTATGTATAATGTGTCAAGCATAAAGGCTGTGGTGATAAGTTTAAGTCAACAATAATTTTTAAAAATTTTTAAATTTAAAAGCGCTAGATGCGCCATTTTGATGCACAATCATAAGACCTTAGTATTAAAATCCGATAAGTTTTCTATGAGCAGCCGTTTAGAGTGAGTTCTATGTCGAGTTTGTGAGAAAGTTGGGCACTCACAGAGAA
This sequence comes from Ceratitis rosa, assembly GCA_037013455.1. Lineage (NCBI taxonomy): Eukaryota > Metazoa > Arthropoda > Insecta > Diptera > Tephritidae > Ceratitis > Ceratitis rosa. The sequence continues at coordinate 3,228,071 of JAWMAG010000041.1, forward strand.
AATGGACAAATATTTCTTTATTCCCTTCTAGTTCACAGGTTCTGCTACGACTATTATATTCCTACAGAATTTTGTAGATGCATATAACCAATGGCCCGTTTTTGTAGCTATAATCCTATATATACCTTTCCTAGAGCTATTTAACATTTCTTTTGCTCTTGCCATTGTCTTACTTGGGCCACATCTGCGGCTACTTAACTAACTCGTCAGTTTTTTCGTAACCGAAAATGCTCCTATGGGTGGAAATTCAGATTTTGGAAATGCCGCCTGGTTATCCGACTATGTAATTGCTTTCTGTATCTTTCTGTTGTGCTACTCAGGTCCTTTTTATGTTAAACTAAGTACTTCCACTTGTGAGCAGAATTTGGTAGATACAAAGAGAGGAATATATAGAAATCCTGGGGGTACATCTCTTCCCTCTTCAGCGTAGTCGTAATTGGAAAGGACTCTGGGACAGTTGTTGACCTAATCACGGACCACAAACTACTTGCACCCCATATAAGCAGAATTGGCGTTAGTAGCGGTGACACATGCAGGATGTGCAGTGAGACGTTAGGACACTTTCTCTGTTTCTTCGAAGTTCAAAACAGTAAAGAAGACATAATAATTGAAGATATCGTCTATGAAAGGGACGTCAGCGGGCCAGTGTAACTTAACTTAATCTATCTTATTCATCAGGAGACTCTACAATATTTTTTCTGATAATCAGGCGGTTCTTAGATGACTTAGAGTATGCTCAAAAACTGTCAATGAATGTCTACTCTTCCCCTCCGAACCGTTGTGATAGCTTGTGAGTATACTTATTCGGGTTATGGCGAAGGCGCTGCAGGGATCTGTCGGATTAATGAATTTATGTAACCGACCGAGTGTATTTGCGAGCACCTCTCAACAACTCCTGAGTGAGGTTGTGAAGTCTTCCGGTAGGCTCCCTTCGAAACTCCCTCTTCAAAAATTTTCCATGCAGTGCCCGCTGGTGGAAGGCGAGGAAGAAGCCTCCATTCTGTTGGAAGTATCAAGCGAAGAAGGGTATAACTTGGTTTAAAGTTGCATCTATTAGCGACGGTTATATACTCAGAGTTTCATCTTTTTTTGTCTGTTTTGAATCGAAGAGAGGTTAAGTCGCCTTTTCTAACCTAAAGCCTGTTGTCGAGGGTATCAATAGTGCTAGGTACCCTGTTTAAACTTTAAGCGGTCGCGCGGCGTCGAGTCGACCGCGCTAAACTTTTTATCGACTTTTTTGATCCTAAACACAATGATAATATATCTAAATGTCCCATAGGTCTTTTTGACTACGCGCGACCGCTGCCATTAGAAATGACCGCGCGATCGCTTGAGGGTTAATAGACCGATAAATCATTTTTCCCCGAAGTCCTCTTCTTACTACATACCAATTGGCTTATTAAACGAATTAAATATATTCCAACTCACCTGATCCAATGATATGCCAATATATTTGGGTGGTGAAAACGCCGACGGCAATTGAAAATTCGACAGCACCGATGGCTTGCCAAGTCCACGATCACTGGCGAAATAACTCGCTGGGCCGCCATTTGCCGCAAGCATGCCATGATTGAGCGTCTGTAGCAGGTGTGGATGGAAACTGTGCAGCAGGTGTGTGCCATAACTACCGACAAGTGACATATTGTGGAGATCTTTGGCGTCTGGTAACTGAAAGGAAAAGAAAAGAGTATAAAGTGAACAAATTTAATATTTTTAGTAAGTGAAAATTGTTTTATATTTTTAAACAAATGAGTATAATGCAAGTAGAATATGTGTGTAATATTTTGAAGAAAGAAAATGTGAAAAAAAAAATTATTGAATTGGGAAAAAAGTGTGTGGTAAGCCCTTTGCTGTTGATTTGAAACTCTTTCATGCTGTTTTATCCTTTTGTTATGGACACTTTAGTGTTGTAAATAAACTAGCATGTTTGTTGCACTTTTTATTCCATTTTTCTCATTTTCTTTATATTTTCATTTTTTTCTTATTTTTTTTTATTTTTTGACACGAAAATATTTGCAATATCTTAGGAAAATATTATTTTTGTATGCATAACATCAAGTTCAGTTGTTTATTGGCATATTTCTACTATCCGGTGTAATGACACGTTAAGCTGGGGTCAGTCGCCTTGTCTTCCTCATCTCATACGAAATTATGTTGCTAATATTCCTGCCAAGGCTTTGTTGTGGGTCAGTTGAGGCCATTCGTGGTGTTTGGCAGTTGGGTGATTGCTTCAAGTGGAAACTTTATTGCAGCTGAAATAATGGGTTGAGTGTTTTTTGTACACATCTACATACATATCTATATGTAAATATTTTATGTGTGAAATCAAATTGTGCAGAAAAGCTGTCAATGTGGCAAGGATAATACATGTGCCTTTTGTTGGACTTTATGGATATGTCTTTATGTACTTTCATTTTTGTTATGAATTTGATTGTGTTTTGAATGAAAAATGCTTTAGAAATGGGAAAAATTTATATAAATAAATAAAATAAAACAGTAAACAACATTATAGTGCTTCTTCAGGTGGAAGTAGCGGGAGCAAGAGGTGGACACACTGCTTCGAAGTATGGTTTCTTTGAGACAGGCAAAAATTTACCCAGATAGCCTATCGGCATCGGGCACACTCATGATGAGCTCCAAAATTCTAAGAAACGTTTGTCATCCCTGTCAATGACGTTGAATTATTTCAGAAAAAAATTATATGGATACCGAGTAACAGCGGAAAAGCTGGGATGTATGGGTACCACCGTTTCGTTGAGGACGGACAAGTCGAGAAAAGACGCTGCTCTGTTAACTTACGATCTGCCTCTAGACAGATGGGCATTGAACTAGCTCAGAGAGCGCTAGATTGCGAGACCCTTCGTGCCTAAGATAGACCGTAGAAGGTCAGAAAAGTTCTAAATTCTCTTGGTGCAAATTCTGACCGTCTTATCGGACACGCAGAAAAATTTAGGATTTTTCCGGATCCACACTGTGGTAGTTCTATGCATTGTTATGCGCTTTCCTCCATTTTCTCGGTTCGCATACGTTTACCAACCCGAAGAAAACCGCAGGGTAAACATTGATATCAGGCGAATTCGTTGATTTTTGACATCGATGTAAGATCCAATCTGGTCGGTTCAGGCAAATGGCTCTATTGGTTCAAAGTTGACAAAAAAGAATTATGTATGAGTCTTTTACTGCATTCAAAGAAGGATATCAAGTGGATACAACTTATACAGACTTTTTAAAAGCTTTCGTTATAGTCTCTCAGAAAGTTCTATTTAAATTATCGGGCTTGGGATTTCACTCCACTTTCCTTTAGTGGATAACATCTTATCTATGTCATAGACTCCGGCGACCGCAGTAGCCAAGTGGATAGCATTATAATTTTTATAATTGCTGTCGCCCATTCTGGAGTGTCAGTTCTTGGCCGCATAAAAAATCCGGGTCGTACCGGTATAACTGCTTCCACGGTTTTAAAGACTAAACATGTTTATTCGATTTTTTCCTCCTAATACATATATGTATGTACATATTAAAGTTTCCACTAAATTACATCGAGCATATTCATAGCAGACAAATTTCGAGAAAAGAACACGACGATATATCCTTTATGAACAAATTTCACACATTTTTCTAAAATTTCTATGATAATTTGGCGAACAGATTATTTTATAACTTTCTAAACTAAATCAACAAAGTGGTAAATAGTGCAAAAGCAAAGCGATAACACTCACACACATACACACTGACAGTTAGGCAGGGTGGTGCGCTTGCCATAAACTGAGGGTGGGTGACACACATGATGTGAAACTTCAGCCCACATGTTATCCAGCCGACGCTTCGATTTAGCATAAATGTCGTTATCCTGATGCTGTCATCAGCCGTCGCTATGACACACACATACTCACACAAGCATGCACATATGTATGTATGTGTGTGTAGCAGCGCTCGTGTGCTTACAACATATCATTTACACAAATGACGTGTGTAATTCTCTTGTTTTTGTGTTTTTTGTTTCTTACACCACTGCCCGCCCACCTACCCGTCGGGCTATGCTAGAGTACATACATATGTACATGCTGCATATTTGTTAGCTTGTTTGCTATTTTTTTTTTTGTAATTTATGCGTGTGTGTTGAGTTGAAAATTTAAATATACTTGTTCATTGACAACAGTTTTGAAAATTGCTAGACTAAATGTCGCATAAATGCGCCGTAAATTATGCAAAGATTATTACTTTCTTAAATGGTTAAACGTTATTGGGAAAATCCGCGACACATGACTGGCGTAAGTCGTGGAAAGAAATTCTTTATACTCGTGTGTACTCATATGTGTGTTTTTTATATATATATATTTGCAAAAATTAAAGATTACAATGAGTCTGCATCAGTATACTTGCGTTGCCATTCCACATTTCATTTTTTTGTCAATAAATACTGACACCATGTGAAGCCAGGTCCCTCTCTAAATGATCCCTCTGATGGAGTGAAGGTCTTTCTTTCCCTCTGCTTTCGCCAGCGCCTATTAAATCGAATACTTTAAGAGCTGCTATGTTTTCGTACATCCGGAGGGCAAGACCTAGCCGTTTTTAATTCACTGAACCGCCCACATTTGAAAGACCCAATCAGTTTATTAGTCGTCCACACATCGATAGGATCTTATATGCGACAGAGAGCAAGTTTATTCTGCGATAATTGAAACTTTAATCCGACCATATTCTGAAAAGATGCAGAGGCATTCACCTTGTCGGTAAGCTATCCGATATCTCCACTTTGTTATTCTTCAGGCAAGCAATCGCTATTCGACCTCAATATGTATATGCGAATGATGGAGTTTTGAGTTGGTCATCTTTGGGCTCTTCATTTTCACTGTCATTAAGCAAACTGGAAAAAGGTTCTCTTGATATACTCAATCAACTCTTAACGTCAGTTACCAAAATTATTTTCTCGTCACTAGGGGAAAGCGCTCCGGTTCTGAAATCTTCTGAAAGACGCTTAATTTTTACAGTAGATTTTGGAGCATTTCCCCTGTTGGTCATCACTTCAAGTTACTCATATTCACGCTTTTCAGTATCTGTCTGTTTCCCATTATAAGTGCGCTCCGCTTTCCTATTTAACTTTGGTATCATCCCTACACCTTTCGTATAGCGATCGATCGCAATGTTGGGAGAAAGACAGTTTTTTTCTTTCGACGACAATCCTCATCGTTCCAGCTTTTTTTGAATTTAGTCGAATACTAATAATTTCATTGGCAAAATATGCCGGATTTTAAGGCATTGCACCATATATGATCTCTTTTGACTTTTTCTCATTTACTAAACTCGAGAGCGATGTGAAAAGGCAAAGGTAAAAAAATTAAAAAAAAAATGTTATAAAAAAGGCAGATATGTAAATATTTTTTAAAGATTTGCCTCTATTGGAATGTCTCAAAATTCATGTTTAATGGAATACCATTTCATTCATAAGGCTGCTGCGGCTAGCCTTGCAATATCACAGTCCGTTCTGTCTGTCGACCCAATTTTCCAACACTTGTCCTCAACGGTTCCAGACAAAAAATAGTCCAACTTTATCAAATTGCAGTAGCAGTAATTCAGAAAGCAAACATATAAAAATAATACTTTTTTAGACATCGAATTTTAAAAGATCTATTGTGCTTTATAAGAAATCTCTTGTCAAACAATCTTACCTTCTATATTAAAACAAACAAAAAAAATTTAAATAGTTCACAACCTATTAAAACAATACAGATTTTAGCACTCTACTTCTCTTTACTTATTTTGCAAAAATACCCATGCAAGAATTGCTTTAATAAAACAAAACATAAAGGCTTTTAGTATATAAATCACACAACTAATCTTGCAACTTGACATTAATGAGTGAACGCAGAAAAAGTGTTGCCATTATGATGATGAAGGGGACATTGCGGCTTTCACATATGCGCCATTATTGAGATCTTAACTTTGTTAGATAACAGTTTACGCCTTCTCACACACACGCTTAAGAGGGAAAAAGGTTCTTCCAGAGCTTGATTTATGTATATACGTATATGCAGTACGTAAATATGTATTCGCACTTATTTTTACTAAGAACACATCTTAAGTTCCACCTTGAACCGGCAAGAAAATAATGCAAAGAATTTACTTTTTCCATACAAAAACTTAATGAAGTGCTAAGACTCTGCTGCTCCTTGTGTCTTTTGTCAAGCTTAAATTAAAATGCATGCGTGTTATTATTTTTTAATTGCAGTTTAATTTAGTTTACGTATTAAGTTGGGTATTTTTTAATTTATGTATTTTTAAAGTTGTTAAGAAAATATATTTGTGAAATGGGCCGCACATGCTGACTGTTAAAATTTAAAAGGAATAACATAAGTACTTTAGTAGGAGTGTTAAGAGAGCGCTTCCTTATTAGCAGATATCTCTCGGAAGTTACCGATATAAAGCTTTTTAAGTTAAATAAGATTTATCAAGACCACAGGTTGGTTTAGAGATAATGTGGCAGTGTAAGGCGATTTTAGTCCAGTTGGTTTAGAATGGACCTGCTGCACATTCAGAGATCCACTGTACCAATTTACCTAGGTATGCACGTTTTTTTCCAAAAATTAGTAGTCTGATTTTTTTATCACCGCTCCTTTTGGTCTGAATGTGTTAAGCCACCACAACGGTTGGCTAAACATTTTGCTGGTCTATTTTTTGGGTCACTGTCAATTGTGGTTTATTTCCTTGTAAGAGCCCGGTGCCACCAACATCCAAAAGTTATGGAAATTAATTTAAATAAAAAATTAAGTTAAATTTTCTAATTGCGGTCGCCCCTCGGCAGGGAATGTCCATCCCTCCGAGTGTATTTCGGACATGAAATAAAGCTCCTCATTAAAAACCATCAGCCGTTCGGAGGCGGCTTAGTATAAACTGTAGGTCCCTCCATTTGTTGGAAAAACATTAAGACGCAAAACCACAAATTGGAGGAGGAGCTCGGCCGAAAAATCGCTTAAGCGGTTACAAAGCGCCAATTATATATATATATAAGAGCTATTTTGTCTGCGGATTGGCTCAGATTTCCGCCATTTTCCTAAGATGCCAAATTCGAACATGACTGTGGCTAGCAAATTATTGGGCAACAGTGTTTCGTTGTTTCTACGTCATATATACATGTATTGTATATAATGTTTATAACGTTTTCTATCACACTCAAACAAGTTGAAATTGTTTTCATATCTAAATAAGAACACAACTTTTATCTACTAAATACATGAATATATTTCGTCGCAAAGTTAACTCTTTTCTTGGTTGAATTATAAATCAATAACGTTTTTTTTTTGTAGGCACTCATTGTGAAGTAATAAACGTGTTTCATTCTCCCTTAAAGATTTTGTATCCTTATGACAATTTAACTAATTTTAAATTCGCTCCACTTCAACTCCAAACCGAGCAAATGATGTAAATGAAGCAGGGAGAAAGTTCGATTTGCTTGAAATTTACTACGTTGGTTGGATATTATCTAGATTAATAAATATATTACTTTCTTTCCGGCAAGAGTATCACAGACCAACAGATCGACTAACAACGATATGATTTGAATAGATTAGATCGCTTAAGACCGCTGTATCATGTATACATACAGTATGTTTTGAGTTTGATGATGCAGCTACGGTCACATGGCTGCGAACTATTCGTTCTTAGATGAAAATAAGCGCCGCTGCAATTTGCTAATGCCAAATATTATAGGCACATACTTTGAAGTACAAACATACATATGTACTCGTATACAGATAGGTCATATACGAGTACATAGTTGGCGTTTTCTAACAGTTGAGGCGATTTTCAGTCACTCCTCCTCTGGTTTGTGGTTTGTGTCTTGATGTTTTTCCAAATATGAAGGGGCTTGGAGTTTTTTCTGATGGTTTTCTTGTCAGAAATACATTCGGAGGCATTAACATTCCCTCTCGAGGAGCGACCGCAATTAGAAAAATTAATTTTCTATTATATTGGTTGCTGGTAGAACATAGGGTTCGAGTCCTTTCAGGATGGCAGTACGCAATGCTAACCACTCATCTATTCAGGCCTCCAATAAAATAATAAGCAGTTTAATAATATTATTATTATTTACAACATCTATTTTAATACCTAAATTCAATAAACTAAAAAAAGTCACAGCAATGTGTGGCATCATCTACTAGTTGTAATTAATTAAATGTCCTATGGTTAACGGTTTGTTAAGCAAATAATAATTTATATTGTAGATCATTCACAATTATTGTGTTAAATATATTCGTAATATAATATAATACATACATAAAGAATATGTTAATTGTACAGTTTTACAGTTAGCCCGACTTTTTTTTATACGATTTCTTTCGCCATATTTCAGTTTTATACTATGATTTATTAATTCGCTGATTAATTGCATAATTCGATAATAAATCGCCGTTTAATTACTACGCGGCTTGTCAAAGAGTGTTACGCTTTTAACACACACACACACACACCCCTCTCTGTCCACCCCTTCTCTCTTCGAAATATGCAAAAAAAAGTGTTTATTTGCTAACAATAACAAGGAGTAATTACATGCTTACAGTACCGTACATATGTACATACATATGTATGTATGAATTACGCACATAATTCATCACTTCAAAAGCATGAACGCAGGTGTTCGAGTATTTCGCCACTTTATAACAATTTCTCAACACATTCTTATCTATTATACATTTTTATAATATTACAGTATGTACGAGTACAAGTATACACGTACATACATACCTACTTACATGAACATTGCTTTGATTTACAACGATAAACAGTGATTTGCATGACTAACCACCCCGCGGATTTTTGTTTTTTTTTCCAAAGTAGAATTTTATAGAAAAACAGCAATAAATAAATAGAATGTAAGCCATATCAAGCGGCCACTTTTCTTTGTGTATTTTAATATTAGGCATTAAAGTGATTTGTGCACATCCATTGAAATGAAAACCAACCCCTGATATTCAAATATTATCTCTTATAACCCCGCACTTCAACACTTTGTCCTGCTAAGAACATTCTGTTGAATCCTCTCCTCACTGGTACTATTGTACATATTTGCAGGGGTCAGCTGTGCGCTGTGTTTGGTGGTGCTGGTGGTGGTGTTTGGTTTAACTTCAGCTGGTTGAGTTGGAATTTGCATAAGACTTTGTTTGCTTTTTAAACTCAACTTGTCGCTTTATCATAATCTGGTGTAAGACTTTTCATAAACAAATATTTAAAGAAAAAATCCTTTATTTGCATTGCATTAAAAGAATCTAAGAGCTATTGAAAATAAAAACTATGACACTTGCGTATTTAAATTTTGAGAAATTGAGAAATATCGAAGCCTGCGAAGTTTGTAAAATAGGAGGAAAATAAAATTTTTAGAACATTGAAAAAGCGTCAAAGAAACACAATTCAGCAAATCACCTTTGAATGGTACAAACAAATCTTTCAAAATTGGGAAATACCTCCTCTTGCTTACTGCCGGGCCAAGGTTTCGGAAAAGATGATTGTAAGGATGGAGAAAATGTGCAGTTTCATATTAACCGACTTGTGTTGGTGTTTCTCTTAAATTTATCGATTTTTTCAGATCTTCTACTTCAAGTAATTCATAAACCACCAAACCTTTAGCTAACAGCTGGTTTTTTTTTTATTCATCGTGTTGATTCTGTGCTATCTTTGAAGCCTGTTTAAAACTGGGCAAAATTTCACTGAGAAAGGGGACCACAAGCATCAGATCAAAAGACCTCGGATTCACAAGTTTACCATATTTGTATTGTACATAAAAATCATAATATAATTATATGGAAAAAAGGGGCAGGAAATTTCTTAATTATTTAAAGCACCCAGTTGTGATACAGAATAGAGAGTCAGAAAACCCAAATACAGAAATTTTCAAGAGAAATTATTTTCGAAAATCGTCCACCCGGGTGTTCTATATTCGATCAACTCGAGCTTAATATTCGTCCTTACGTTTCTCTAATAAAATAGAAAAAAAAATCACATTTAAACAACACCAGATTAGAATCTTAAATACTAAACGATGTACAGATATACATATGTATATGTATATTTAAAATATATATACATACATAAATACAACAAAAAGTGATATGTTTGTACACTTGAAAAACACTTCCGTAACAGCTTGTCAATAAAATTGGCCACAATACCAATAACCACTTGTAAGCTAAACAATAAAATCTCTCTTGAACACATAATTGCAACCATAATTTACCGCGAAACAATGCTTGGATAGTGAGACGAGTACCAATTACCTTCTAATAAAATCATTTGTTAAATGCGCGCGTGACTCTATGCAGCGGAAAGCAATTCAATCGCTTAACAGACATACATACATACGAGTACGTATACGTAAGAAACATGCAAACATAGAATTTATTTCGTTTGCTATCAAATATTCCCGACTGCTTTGTGTTCACAGGTAGATTAACTTTGCCCGGTAAGCGGACGGAATTGGAAGATGATCACAGCCTAGACAGTTTTTTTCACTTTTCGTTCCTATTTCTTGCGTTTATAACTAAAAAAAGTTATTTATGAAACCATCACATCTTGAGTAATCTATTAATTGAAGTTATTTTCATGACCCATCCTTACAAATGGAGGGATTTAAGTCGCCTCCGAACGGCCGATGGATTTTTACGAGGAGTTTTGAGTTTCCGGTTAGAAATACACTCTAAAAAACTGAAAATAATTAAAAAAATCGGGCAATAGGAGAATCTCGACGACGGCGCCATCTAGTCCAGTCGTTCCGTGACATACCATATACAGAAAATTCCTACGGAATTGTGAAATCGTAACGTACAGATGTGTTTCTTTTTTGGTGGGGCATAATGCTTCGTTAAAGTTAACTACTCCAGACGCAAAACAACACAAAAGATAACTTTCATTGCGTCTTGACTTCCATGCTTTTATTGGCAGTTATACATTAACATTTCGACGACTTTAGAAGATCTTGTCAAAGGCCAAACTGTAAATACGATCATACTTTCCGTCATAAATGTAGATGATGGTAAGATCCCATGAGCTTTCGAAAGAAACAGCATGGAAAATACCGTTAGTTTGTTAAGCTAAACTTTAACTTTTTTTCCAGGCGACGTAATTTTTTCTGGATTTCGTCTTTCACCTCTATTGTGGGTCATTTTATAGTTCATATAATCCTCTTTAATGCCTTTATTGTCCTCTCTCATTTCATGTATCCTGAAGGCAGATGGGATGACAGCAAAATGGAAATTTTTTTTTCGGAACTCGGCGGGATATTGCATATCTCGTTGAGAATGCAAGATTTCCGGTTGAAAAAAAAATATGTAAAGGTATCTTATTGAAAGACAAATATACCCTTGATAGTGCAAAACATTCAATGGAGAAGTTTTCTTAAAACAAAATTTCCAAAAATCGCTGTTTTTCTGCTGTCACTGGTCGGAGAACGTAACCGTTAAACGCGATTATTTGATGAATGAAATTGAAACTCGTGATCTCGGTGAGATTTGGTTTCAACAAGACAGCGCCACTCCCCTCACACATCGCATCAATCAATGGATTTATTGAGAGAACACTTCGGGGTGTAGATTATTTCACGTTTTGGGCCACCAAGTTCGTGTGATATCAGATCGTTGGACTTTTTTCTGTAGGGATATGTAAGATCTAAAGTCTATGCGGACAATCTCGTTTCGATTCAGGTCCAGGAGCAAAACAACTCGTGAGTCTCGAACGAGTCATCGAAATTTAGACTCGACAGAGGGACAATTTGAGACATAGCCGCGGCCAACATTTGATTGATTGCAGAAAGGAATATTGGAGATGTGCAACATATAATACCGGAATCTCGGAAAAGTCTAAAAAGACCTCGATCGCCATTGTCTACTATTGAAGATATGGTACAGCAAGCGCATCTGTAGCATCTTCTAGTGGTTTGAATGGTGCTAGGTGTAGGCAGTGCAGTCTCCAATCTATCGTCAACAAAAAAGTTAGCATTTAAACTAACCACTCCCCCTTGGCCCAACTACATGCCTTATGAACCCTTCCTAGGTTGGTATGAGACATAAAAGTGAGGTTTGAATTCATATGATCTTTCGGACTGACTGACTGAAATATAACCGCCTATTTCTCAGCCAAAAAATTGTACTACGATGAGTCACAAAGCAGAGGATATTATTGTACATAATCAGCTGTTAAGCCTCTCCAGTTGTATCATCTTGAACAAAAAACTATCGACTCTCCTCAATTACAGTGAATTACACAAAAACTACACCGCATAGCCACCTAAGACCACACTAAGCTCCTAACCGAAAAAAAACTAAAAACTAAAAGTAAACACGCCACTTGCCGCACACTGACTGACCCCCACTTCCGCCCGCAACGGCGACTTAGTCAGTTGGTTGAGTTAAGTTATTACAATGAATTATTGCATTAATTTGAGCCAGTGCCATGGAATGTGGAAAACATGGCTCTGGCATTCGAACACACATACATAATTATATATATACAAACAAAAATGTGAAAACAAATACAAAATAAACGTTTTTATAAGCAAAAGGTGCAAGCTCACGCATATGCTTTTCCACATGAACTACCAAATATTTTACTTACAAATACAACTACATATATACACACATATTTTGCACTTAAATATTTGTATGTACAAGTATATGAGCTAAATATTACTTATTATTGCTGCGACTGGTTGTAGTAGCGTTATTAAATTAAAATAAAAGCTATTGCATTACATATTTCATTGTGAGCTTGCGGCGGAGGGGGTGCAGAAGTACGCTACGCTACGCCGCCACGCAAGCATCATAATTTTTGGCGTTTACCACATGCTGCGGCGGCGGCAGCAGCGTCAACAGCAAAAATGTCATACATTTTCCGTGGCAGTAGTGCGAGTTGTTTCAAAGGTAAATCACAAATATTTACAACTTTCATTAAATGTTTCACATATATTACACATGTGCATATGTGTGTGTGGAAGTGTAGTAGTTGCCACATATTGCCACAAAGTATTTGAATATGGCAAAAAAAGGTATAGCAAAGGGACTTACGTTCACTCATGTGGATGTAGTTCTTATTGTTGTTGTTTCCAACTTACTGACTATCTATTGTACATATGTGTGTTTGTATGTATGGATGTTTGTTTGGTTGTTTGTTGGTCACATATGAGAATTGATGACGACATTATGCTCGCGTCACCATTAAGTCATTTGACATTTTTAATATGTTGCACCGTTAAGTATGTAATAACCGAGTTCCCATCCCTTCTTTATCAAGCCGTACTCGCTTATGTAGCATGTACGTACGTAGTAGCTGTGTGTGGTTTCCGCTTGTGGTTGGGAGACTTATTCGTTACGCTTTGCCTATTATTAATTTTTATTATTTGGACTTGCAAAAGTTGCAAAATGAATAAATCAATTTTTACTAACATATACATGTACATACATATGTATATATAGTACAAGTAAACATTTGTAATGCATGCACGCAAGTGTGGTATGTACCTATGTATATGCTTTGTCTGTTGAAAATACATATGTTTATATTATATATATTTGTATATGTATATATATGAATGGAGTCATAAGTAGAAGTTCACGCAAGTGAGGAAAGTTTTTGACTTCCATTCACCGAGGAGTGGCCAGAAGCGATTCTTTTGCATTTGGTTCAAGCAGCTCACGACTTGCGGTCTTAGACCACGTATCCCCTGGGTAGCCAACAAACATCCGTTTGAAAACGAGCTAAAGTGAGAAGGCGAATACCCTCCGGTTGTGCGTTGGATTTCGGACCCACCACATTAAAAATAAACTCCAGTGAAAGACCGAACAAAGTCTCGGTTGAGACTCCATCAGAAGAGGACGACCTTAATTCTACAAGTCCCTCATCATCAGGCATATAAGCCTGGACGATGTCGACAATCTGATGAGTCGATCCTGAGGGTCTCCGAGAAAAAACTTTTTCCGAACGATTTATGGTTCTTTGCGCATTGGTAACGGCAAATACCGTTGAGAAAGAACGAATGGAACGCTATTGATCTACAGTTTGTTCTAAGCCCTCTCCGAATGGCGGTTTTTATCAGTAGCTTTTATTTTACGTTAGAAATGCCCTCGGAAGGGTTGACAGTCGTGGCGAGGGGCGATATTGATAGGACAAGAACTTGAACCCTGACCTTTCGGCCGGCAATACGCACTTCTTACAACCCGGCTTCGCGACCGCTAAAACATATGTACATAGATGAAATTCAGCCTCCATGACGAAACAACACCAAATGATATGAGCCTGAACGACCTCATCTGGAACCGAATATGTATATACATGTGTATGTGGTTCTGCTGTATGTGTCTAGACCGATCTTGGACGATGGACGATATAAAACTAGATAAACATATGCCACCAGGACTTTAAATCGACTCAGACTACAATAGACTGCCCAAGAGTTATCCAGTCGACTTTCCTTCTTACTAAGAGCGCTCATCGACACTTTGCTTTAAGAAACTTGTGAGACATCTATCAAAACTGAGACCTATCGGAAAATGTCTGCATGATAGACATAGCAATAGCGAGGTGTGCAGGCAGAATACCCAGTTAGACTGAAACGCTTTTTATTTTTGTTTTAATTTATTTATTTTTATTTTATTTAATTTTTTTTAATTTTTTATTGTTATTTCAAATAATTTTCTTTTATTTTAGCTTATTTAATTTTATTTTTTTTACAGAACTCAGAATTTTTGACAACACACACATGTTTTTGGTAACTCCTCTGCCCAAACATTCACACAGCAAAAGCATTTAGGATTGTATTTTAGAAAGTACAATAACACAAGGCAAACACAAATCATCCTCTTCCAACTTTTTTCTGCAATTTGAGTTCACTGTTTTTTGTTTTTGTTTCTTCACTCTATTTTTATAAATTCATCTGAAACGATCATAAAACGTCGAATTGAGTTGAGTAGCGTGCGCCGGTGCAGGGACGTGAGTACAGTAGTTTATTTGCCCTAATAAATCACCACACCCATTCAATGAGTTTTCGAATTCGCGCAGTTCAATGTTGAATATATTAAAATACTTCAATGATCAAGTTCGACGAAATGTTCATAGCGCTAAAACAATACACTATTTTTGGGGAGCAAAAAAGGCAAAGATGCCACAAAATACAATATAAAAGAAGTAAATACACCATATTTCAGTGGAATGCCATGAACTAATACCGCCGGTCAATTGTGGCCAGAAGTTGAGAGACTGAACAGTGTTATCACTTAATGTTTTGCCAAAATTTGTATAAAACCAAAAAAAAACTGAATGGCTAATACTATATGCCTTCTGCTGTAGTGAAGAGTGTAATTAATATTATAGTATAATAGTTCACTTTTCAAGAAAACAAAAATTATTAAAACATAACTAAAAAGTTTAATTTGTTATGAAAAAAATACAAAAAAATAAAATAAAAATAAAAAACAAATTTATATTGGGAAAAATTCAAAAAATTAAACAAGGTTTCAAAAAAATACAAAATTAAATAAATTGAAATAAAAAAAATTTTTAAGTAAAATAAAAACAATAAAATTAAATAACAATAAAATGAAAAATTAAAGTAACAAAAAAAAAACGAAATTAAAAGAAAGCAAAATTAAAGTAATCAAGGTGATACAAAAACCAATTAGAAAAAATCAAAAAAAGCAATAAAATACAATTAAATAAGAAAAATAAAAATACAAAAACATTAAATAAAATCAAATAAAAATTTTTAAATAATATAGAACAAAACAATATAAAGAAAAAAATTTAAAAAAATAAAAAAAACTAAAATAAAAAATTATATAAAATAAAATAAACTAAATAAATTAAAGAAGTTCGATAGATTTGTGTAAAATTAAAAAATATTGGATAAAAATAAAACTAAATTAAATTAGGTAATGCAATACAACAAAATAAAATAAAATAAATAGCATAAAATAATTTAAAATGAAGCAAGATAAATTAATATATATCAAAAGACAATAAAAGAATTACATAAATAAAATCAAGTAAAAAAATATAAAGTAAAGTAAAATAATATAAAATAAATACGAATAAAATGAATTAAAGTAATATATTAATAACTTTAGCAACATTTTTTTATTTTAAATTGAAGTAAAATATAATAAAATTTAATTTAACAAAATTAAACTATTTGGGCTAAAATAAGGTAAATGAATATAAAAGAAGTAGAATAAGAAAAAAATAAAAGTAAAATAATAAATAATAAATAATAATAATTTAATTTATGTAACTAATTAAAATAGAATAAAAAATAAATAATTTAACTAAAATATAATAAAATAAAAGAGAATAAAATAAAACAAAATAAAATATAATAAAATAAAATATAATAAAATAAAATAAAATAAATTAAATAAAATAAATTAAAAAATAAATAAAAAAATAAAAAAAAATAAAATAAAAAAAAATAAAATAAAATAAAATAAAATAAAATAAAATAAAAAAATAAATTAAATTAAATAAATTTGTATAAAACGTTAATTTAAACTATTACAAAACAAAATTAAAATTAAACTTAGTTAAAAGTAAATTAAAATTAAATCAAATCATATAAAGCAAAGTTTACACAAGATGATTAGTTAAAATGACATAAAATGAAATAATAAAATAAAAAATAGAATATATTGAAATTTTATTCAGCGTTATGCTTTTTAGTGTAAATAATATAAATTTTTATAAAAAAAAAAATAAATTTTGAAAAAAACACAAAAAAACTACACATTGCCCCACGGTGCGCCAGTCACCAGTATACCAGTAGTCACCGCAAATGTGGAGACAGTTGTTATGTTGTTGCCACTACTAAAAAATATTGACGCTACTTGCTGCTCCACATCGCGCCGTTCTGTATTTGTGTCCCATTGTGTGCAGATTTGCCTGACGATTTATGATTGCTGCAATCGCAATGTCAATGCTGATCATACACACTTACATACATCCGTACATCACATACTAGTCCGTTGCCGATCTGACTACCGATTATTGTTGTTGACTTCTGTTTTTTTTTCTTCTTTTTTTATTTTTGCTCACCGATCAGTAGTTTGTAGTTATGCTAAGAAGGTGCCATAGGTGCATGCTGCTGTCCGTCTGCTCACTTGGAACTTAATGTTTCTTCTACTTTCGACTTGTTTGTCTTGTTTTTGTATTTTTATGAAGTTTGTTTGTCGGTTTTGTCTGTCATTGTAAACATGAGCGATGATTTTGACGCTGATGCTACAAATGATGAAAAATATTCGCTTTGATCAAGTTCTGCTTTGCTTTGTGGTGTTGTTGTTATTCTTATTGGTAGTCGCTGAAGCCATCGCATTTGCGAAATGCAGCGCACTTAGTACGGAGTGCTTTTCGCTGTGCTCTGCTTCGGCTTGGACTCCAACCGCGTAAAGTTATGTTAAACATGTGAACAATATGTCCAGTAGCGCAAAGATTTTGCAAAAGATACGCCGATAAGCGGACACAGAGGCATCGGATAATTCTTGAAATTTTTAAACTTGCCGCAGTGCCAGCTGAAGTTAATCTCGCCTTGACAGATCAACACAGAGCACAGTTGATGGCATTCTTTTCGCGTTAATATGAGGACTAATCAGTATTCGAAAAAAAAATAAATAAAATAATGAATAAAAAAAAAAACAAAAAAAAAAATAATAAAAAATAAAATGAAAAATAATAAAAAAATAAAATAAAAAATTAAAAAGAATTGTAAAGAAAAATGAGAAAAGCGCGGAAAGTTGGATTTCCCATTTTTCAATAATTAAAAAAAATTTTTCTTGCCCACTTTCTTCAACCCTATATTTATACGTTCACATACATATATATGTACATATGTACATATTAATGAACATTAATTTAGCAGTTGTTGACGTTTAAAGCTTCACTCTATTAACCAGTTTCTTACCACTTTTCATCGCCATATTTAGTATGAGTATTTAATTTCGTTTGGAATTTTCGTTACAATTAACTGTTTGTTTGGGAAAATAAAATAAATTGTTGCACGACTACTTGTTACAACTCGCTATAATGGCTAACCGGTCAATTGAATGGTTAAACGTTTGCTTGATTACAACCATGTACGGTTGATTGTTTGTTCAATGATCCATCAGCGATCAATTTGCACGAATTACAGCTGTCGTTAACTGGTATTTAATTTATGTTCAACTTAAACATTGTAGTTTGTGTGAGAATTACTATTTGATGGCGATCTCGTATGCACTGTTAAACAAAGTTACACTGCAGTGTTAGTTAGTTATATTTATAATTGAAAAATAAAAAAAAAAAATATTGAGTATACAAATTAATTTGGTCCGTGTTTTGTGTTCAAAAAGGTATTTTTTATTGAAAAAAGTAACAGCACATATTCAAAGTATTGCCCGTCGGAAGCGACTATTTTTCCCAACTCGAATACCAACTCTAACAGATAAGTACTCTCTGTCCTCGATAAAAACATTGTTCGATTTCTTCAAAAAACCTACGTGACCCTCCAAATCGTTTTGCATCCGTCAAAAAAGCCAGTGTTCGGAAGGAGCAAGGTCTGGAAAACACGGCGGGTGGGATAAGACCACCCATATCAGCGTTTTCTGGTAGGTTTTGACCGTTATTGCCACGTGGGCCCGAGCATTAGTTGTAGTCGATAACATTTCGAGCGGGTTTAGCAGCGTTTCTCATCTTGAGAACAGGACCAATATTTAAATGAAAAACAATAGAAAAATTCATCTTTATTAGTTATAATCAAGAACAACTGCATTCTATCCACTTTTAATTTAATTGAAACTATTATTGGTAAATTAAAATAAAGGGTTATCCATTTTGTGGTTTCAAAAGTACAGTGATGTTTTTTACATCTGTTAAATTTAACTGTTAAACCGAAAATGTTTTGTTTTAGTTAAAAGTCAGGCATTTATGAAAATAGATCCCTTAACAACCGCACAACGCGTTAAATTTCTTGAAATCCACTAAAAAAACCGCGATTGAAACGTGGCCTTAAGAGGAGTTAATGGTGCACACAGTCGTCCAACTACTCAAGCAATTGGTAAAATTTTATAGAAATTTGAGAAGACCAAATCGGTTACAGATATGCCAAGGTCTGTTCATCATCCTTTTACTCGTTCCATTTCAAATATTGATCCGAATGTATCTATATCTCGACGCTGTCAAAATCTGGGACTTTCTTACGCCACATTATGGTTTATTTGACACTTGAACTTCTACCTATATCCATATACCTAAAGTCCAGCTCACACAACAACTGAAGCCAACGGACTATTCAGAACGACACAAACGATACAAACGTCGATTGGGTGCTTGAACAACCAGCAGTGAACGGCGATTTTTCGAAAAAAAGTTTCTTCAGCGACGAGGCACATTTTTCACTCTGGGGATACGTAAATAACTCTGAGAATCCACAAATAATTGAAAAGTTGTCAATATTACCCATTACTGTCTTGTGCGTTCTGCAAGATAACCGGTCTTTTTTTGGCCTGCAATTCTAGAACACGACTTGGGCAATATATGGCTTCAATAATACATCGACATAGCGATATCATTTTTTTCGATATTCGCCGTTTGGTTCATAATGAATTCGTTCCAACGATTTTAAGGCCAAAACATTTTCCAAAACTCAAGTTTTATTCCGTAGAACCCGTTTCGACTCGATTGAGGCCGTAAAAGGAAATTCGCAGAGGGAACTGAAGGCAATTCCGGATAGCGCCTAAAGGCATATTTCGATGATTGGAAAAAAAAGTTGTCATATGTGTATCGCTTCAGAAGGAGTATATTTTGAAGGCAACAAAATAAATATTGGTAAAGATTAAAAAATTTTCGTTTTATTTACAACTTCGTTAAATTTACAATTTCCGGAAACTTTTCTGACATTTTATAACCGCTGATGTGAGTTTCGGTAGAGCTCCTTCTCAAATTTTTGGTGTTAATGGATTCAATATAACTTTTGTCTAATCACACTCCCCCACGTTGAATTATAGCCATCTAAAACCGGTAGAATTTTAAAAGATCTCCGTTTTAAAATATGTAGAATTTTTTTCTCTAAATTTCCAATCTACTGCAAATCCAACGGCCCTTTGAGAAACCAAGCTAGATAGATTTCTGTTGCTACTTTCATAGGCCATTTCTATTCTATTTTTCGACTGCAGTCTAGTAAGTATGTAAGACTTTGCGGCAATCGATCTTTTGTGCTCTAAGCAACTGCGTTTTGTCACAGTTAATTGAATATCTCGAATTAAATAGTGACATTTTTGGAAGATTACCTTGCAGGTACATGCATATGAAGTTTCTTGATTAAGGTGAGAGAGCTTGATTTAAGGCATATTGCTTGTCTTTCACATTCTCATGGATACTTTCCATCTATTTTTCGCATTTTTTTGTTCTTGTAATCGAAATTCTTAGTTTGGCAACAAATTCAGTTCATGCTGATTCTTGCTCTTTATATTGTTTGTAAGTAATGGTGTTATCTCAATATATTCTATATGTTAATTTCTATAATATCTTTATGCACTTACTCTTGGTGGGAAAGGCCGTTGGCCCCTCAAAGCCTCATGCAAACCGGAAGCAGCCTCCGAAAGTACAACTAAAGCTTGTGACGGCAAATGGCTGCTACCAAATGCGTTGCTTTCCATACTACGCCCGCGTCGGCAAACGCTCGCAACGAAATGCAAAATTTTTTTATGGCAAACACAAAATTACACAAAATATTTGTTTTGGACACAATAGGCTATAGATTATGGTAAATGTGTTTCATAGTAACCCGATGTTTATTTGGATAAAATCATATTACAATATTATAGTATTGTAATTTATTTAAAACTTATTAATTATATATAGCACTTTAAATGAAGTTGGAATTTTTAATAAATCACTTAACCGAAATTGCACTAAATTATTATTGATTTTTTAATTTTTTCTCAGCTTTTATTATTGTAATAATTTTTCTGTTTTTTTTTTTCTTCTTGTTTTATTGGCACATTTATAGAATTCGTTTAGGCTAATTTGATGCGCTCACGCTCGCTTACTGTCGCCGTTGATGTCTGTCGGTTGACGTTTAGGCAGGCGACGTGCATGAATTTAATTACTTCTGAACAACTACTGCTGCTACTAAACACTGCATCGAACTTACTGCAGCGCAGTTAATTAATTTCGTTTTATGTATTTCTTTTTTTCCATACATGCCGAGTATATACATATGTATATATGCATATGTACTTGTGTATACTTGCACTCACATATACATCTACTTGTAATTATGTATGCATATATTCATGTTAAACTTTCTCGTTCACCCCACCTATTTATTACACAGTTACATATATACATTTATTTTTCGTTTATTTCATTTTTTTTTTCTTAATTTTTATTCACTCAATACGTTTTCACCGTCAACGTGATTCGTACCTGTATACTCCGTATATCGTTGACACCCGCGTGTACGCGATTTCTGTGCTAAACTGAATTGTCCACAGAGCAGTTGCAGTGACGGTAGCAGTAGTGGCAAACCTGTTTCAAATCCTTTTCATGTTGTTATTGTTATTGCTGACGTAGCTGATTATGTAGCCGAGGCCATACTTGCGCATTGCGCCCATTTACTATACGACTGTGCTAAACATACGAGCGCCAAGGTGTTCGGCAACGCCTATTTGGCACAGCGGGGAAACGCAAACGATTTTGATTGGCTGTTAGACCATGGTTGGTGTATGATACATAAGCATGCACATGTACTTGGGCGAAGGCATTGAATGAGTGGGCACTTTGACTCGCTCTCACTCACTGCGCTTTCACTTTGATTATATGCCCATATTAAAGTGGCTCCTACTTTTGTACGTATGCATGTATATTGATGTGTTGATGCCCATTTTATCCATATTGCTTGTTTGACCTTAGTTTGTGTGTGTGTGTGTGCTTACCACTGCTTATTCATGTGTACTAGATTGTAGATTCGCCAGGCACCAGTTTTGCTCCCATATGCTTCGCTTCATTTACTTTTCATGATTTTACGAGCATTGTATGTAGTTACACATGTATATATAAATGCATTTAGATATACAAGATTTTTGTTTGTTTACTTCTTATTATTATTATTGTTGTTGTAATAGTAGCCTTGCTATTTAGCTTTGGTTATTGTTGTTGTTGCGCTTGTTTCTATTGTAGTTCAGCGAAGCGTGCAGACATACGTTCGGGAAATTGCCCTCTTTCACCCCTTAAATTTCAGCAATTTGCATTTAATGTTTATTCTGGCTGTCAGTTGTTTCTCCAAAATGTTTCTGTTTGTCACTATGTCTATATGTCAATTTGCACGTCCGTTTATCTACTTAGTAAATGTGTATTGTTGTTAGTGATACATACATTTGTATGTACATAAATATGTATGTACGTACCTACATATGTATGTATTTAAGTAGATGTTCAAATTTTGTTCTGACTGTTTGTTCAACTCATTTATTTAGCTGTCTAGCGTTTGTCCTCAGGATACCTGGAACGCTTTGACACCTGTGTTATCGCTGAGAGTTGATACATACTCATGTACATATATAGGTACATTTTTGTGCACTTTTATATCACATATCATTAAATGAATAATGATTTAAGTTGAAATTTGGTAAAATACGAAAATCTGTGGAAAAAAAGTATGTGTGCGCATAAGCGTAGGAACCTAGTGTTTCAGACAATTTTTAATTGATTTTTAATTTGCAATACTCTGGAGGGCCTAAGATCTCTTTGTTAATTATCAAAATACTCAGAAAATATTTGTAGGTTTATTAACTTTGGTACAAAATACATACATATGTAAGCACCGAAGCTGAGTCAGAAACACAAAAATCACTGAACATGAAAACGATCGGTAGCTCCGTGCTCATTTCCGAAGAAAAATGGACCAATGATGCCGCCGGTCCACATGCTGTATCAAGCAGTGGGTTTTCGGTTACGTGGAAGATGAAATTTTCCGTCAGAGCTTCCTATATTTCCTTACGATACCCGCTCCGCTTAGTCCTTTCCTACTTGGATCGTACCCTGCACAAAGTTCCCCTAGGTCTAGAACTTTTGGGCCTAGTAGCATTTTGTGCTTTTTTCCTTGTCTTTTCTTTACTTTGCCTATGCTCTTCGATGGGATCTTATCTTTTGTTTGGCGAGGTTTATTTATTTTTCAAACCTTCTGCTTACGGATTGTATCAACAACGTGCGCCTATTCTCAATCATGAGTGGTGATGTAGCTTCTTTTGTACTTTAGCCCAGTTGATGGTGTTCCTTTGCTACGCGCCTTCAGAACTATCCCCTAGCGGAGCTCTAAGACCCTTGACGATATCTCTGATATTTTCAAAATTGCAGGCCGAGCCACTTCTTCTGTCGTCCTGATGATGTACCCGTTGCGTCCTGTGGTCTAACGGTGCTGTCGCTTACTCGCTTACTCTGCGAGTTTAATATTGGCTACTTTCTCCGCTTTCTGTCCTTTGGGCCGACCTGCTCGTTGAGCTCCTGCTTCTTCCTCGCCTGATGCTGCTTTGATCATCCTTGGTTCTATTCGTAGATCGTGTGGATTGTGAGGAGACGCTTTCTCCATCGTCTTCCGAGTAGACTAGGTGGCGAATAATATTGTGTTCTCCCCTCTCTGGTAAGCCTGAGCGAGGTGCTTCATCCTGAGGCAAATCAGCGAGCGAGTGAATAACTGCTCTGCACTTAAATACTATATATGACCGACGGTATCGCTATTCTTGTCTTTGTGTCTTCTGTTTTTTTCTTATGTTTTTTAATTGGTTTTGTTCTTGTTTTTCTTATAATTTTTTTGTAGCCTTTCATCTTGTTTGTACGACCGCTTGCACTTCTTGACTTACATACGTCGCCCCTTGTCGCAATAAGGTCACGCTTACGTCTCGAGGTGGCCCGGTGTCGAAAAGGCTCCGTTCGAATACAGTTGGTGTTTTGAACCCTCCTAGCTGCAAATCAACCAACCGGTAGGGACCACGTAACACCCTGTATTAGAAGGGGACAGTTCATGGGTCACTTCGCTAACAGTGGCAATAGATCCGTAAGGATTCAATGTCCAGCAACAGATTGTTTCGATAAGCGGCCAGTTAACGCACACAAAACAATCGTGTGTAGAAATCAGTCACTTCATACTTAAACATATAGATAGACTTAGGGAATTTTATTTTACAATTTTTTTTAAATCACACAGTAAAACTTGCACCACTTTGATTTTAACAAAGAAAAATGGCCATAAAAACTATAAGACAAAATACATATTTACTTGCATATCGGTATTTGTATACACTTGCTGTCAAAATAATAGCACCACCAGCATAACAGATTTTAACATTATTCAAAATTTAAAACATTATGTATACATAATGATGAAAAGAGACCAAATTCCAATTAAATTCAAATTAGTATCAAAAATTCAATTTTTTCAAAAAATCTTAAAACATAACCGTCAAAATAATAGCACTGGTCATCTTGACCGGATAGCAAAAATATTAAAATTGTATTAATATCGTTTACTGTTCTTGTGATATGAGTAGCTATCCTTACGTACTGGTTTTAATATTTTGTTGCGTTAGAAATAACTACTTTTCAGCGTCTTTCCATGTAATTGGCCAAGTTCTGACACTTCTGTAATGAAATGGAGTACCAGGCATCTTCCACTGTGCCTCAAAGATCATCATTGTTAGTCGATTTGATTTCTGATACATTTTTCTTAACGTCAGCTCACATATTTTCGACGAGGCAGACCATTCCATCAAAAGGACATTATTGTCCTGAAACTATTGTACTTTTTAGTTTTTTTGCTGGTATGCTTTGGGCCTTTGCCTTTTTCTATGACCCAAATGAGTGGCATATTTTCAGAAGCATACGGCAGCAACACTTCCTAGAGCATTTTACATATATTCTGTGGCATTCATGACGGTATTTATACGGTGAATAGTACCAACACCGTGGCAAGAAAAACATTCCCATATCACTGGAACTTTCGTGCTTTACAGTCTTTACGGTAAATTTTCTATTATATTAAAATTTGGTGGTCTTCTAACATAGGATCGAGAATCCTTTCCTACTTTAGACTCATCTGGCCACAGAATATTTTCAAATGGCCATTCTAGGTGATTTTTAGAAAACTTCAACAGCTTGGACACATGCTTATTTGTCAGAAGATAGACTTTTCGTGGACTTTGGGCTTTGTTATCCACTTCTGCCGCTGACATGAACGGAGATTAATTTATTTCCCATCCTATGCGACTGACCATTTGCGGGTGCTGTTACTGCTTTTTGTCGGCTGTTTCGGGTTAAAATTTAAAAGTAACTGCATTTCGTATCATTTTAATTAAGCGATCAACAATATTTCGAATTTGAGAGTACGGTTTTCCATCCGAAATAATTTTTTTTTATTAATTTAGGGTTTTCACCTATATAGTGTTTAGCACGACCTATTGCGAGCACTAGAACGACACAATTCTTCAAAGAATTGTTTGTGAATAATACATATGCCAATAGCAAATAAACGTTTTAAATTGTTTTAGAAAAATATTTGTCTAATTTATGACTTTTATTTTAATTTTTGATAGCTCCCACTGAATGGAATCATACTTTTGAACGTGTTTTAAAATAAGCAAAAAATTGTTACTTAATGACAGATTATACTTCTAGTAACGGGACTGTAAGGTTATGGAGAAAAATATTGAAGCTGTGACAATGCTGAATTGAATAATAATAATAAACATTCTATGGTACTATTATGGTTCTATTATTCTGACAGCAACTGTATGTATGTATGTATATAAATGTTTGATATATCCATACACAACCAGATAATACCAAATTCCATTGCAACACTCCAAACAACCATGGCGAACTACTATAATGGCGTACCGTAGCGACAATGGCAACAACAAAATAAGTATAAATATTTACAACAAAAACGATGCGTCGTTTACTTGCCACAAGACAGACAGTCTGATTTCAGTTCAGCTGCTTATACGAGTAAGTGTGTTAACATGAAGATAACTAAATAAAGTATCTCGAGATACTGGCGACAATTGGTCAAGCGTTTGTGCAGGCATGCAACAACCAGATGTCTGCAACTTATTATATACTTATGGAGATTACAACAAAAATGTACATATAATAACATAGTAAGTGTACACTGAAATACATACATATACATACATACATGTGTGTGTATATTGTGACAGATAAAGTTGGTAAACCATGGGAAGAAGTGAAATTGAGTGAAGTGAAATGATTGTATAAATGAAAGAATGCCAGAAAGTTACTAAAAACAGTTGTGATGAAAAAAAAAATAAATAAATGAAAAAAACGAAAAGAAGCTTAAAATAAATTGGTGTGAAGAAAAGAATGGAAAATTCGTTGTGTAGCATAAAACATACAAGCAAGGCGGAGCAAAAGTGCAGTGCAAAAAAAAGGATGAAAAAAGACAAAAAAGTTAAAATTGTTCTTGTGAAAAAATACTTCAAGTCTAAATTAAATAAAACCAACAACTGTAGGCACGAAAATGGTAGCAAAGTAATTTTGCAGTTATGCCGTGTGTAGTATGTGCAACAGCCACACCTTGAAAGCGTACGCACGCACATACATACATACATATGTAGGTGTAAATAAATATGTATTTCCATACTTGTAAACACATTTGTAGGTATGTTCATAAGTATGTATGTACATAGCTATGTTCCTATGTATGTTCGTAGGTTTGTACATGGCACATCATGCGCCGCCTAGTTTGTTGCAGTCCGAGTTAACTTTTTAATTAGGTTTTCTGAGTAAATTGTCTTCGGCTGTAGCATGTACATGTATGCACAAGTATGCACATACATATGTACGTATACATATGTATGTATGTATGTACTTGCTCAGGCCTGTTAAGGTGGTGTTTTAGTTAAGTTAAGTTTACTTTGTTGTTGCAATGCACTCATCACCATTGGTGGCTACTTTTATGGCGAAGACTTAGTGCAACTTAATAATTCTCTTGTTGTTGTAACTTAAGAAAGACTGTTAGACAAGAGAAAAATAAAAAAAGTAGAGTTCAACTCTTCCAAGCTAACTGCAACTGTTTTATATTGTTGCTGTATTGAGTAATTTTAAGTTATTTCTCTTACCAAATGCCAATTTGCTGAACTTACTTTATTTATATACATACATACATGTGTTCATATGTGTATGAGACTTCCCCTTCTTATACACATCTATTAAACGTTTTCTTTCTCTCTTTGTCTTACATTCAATTCTATCAACAATTGCTTATTGCTATAAACAAAAGCGAATTTCATGTGGCGCATGCTCCCTAATTTCGGGTTTTCTTATATACAGCAAAGCACCGACGACACCACTCTACATGCAGTCAGGCATTCATATATTTATATGTACATATAAGTATGTCTGTATATACATATGTATGTATGTACATAGAGTATATAGAGTTCAAAAATTTCACATTTCGCATTGCTTCTGCATGCCAAACGTGAATTTCTCTACTTTCTACTACTTTTCTCACAACTCTCTACTCTACCTCTCTTGCTGCTTCTGCTGCTGCTCAACATTGCGTCTTCTTTATTTACCGTATTGCAAATACTGTCTTTAATGTACCTAAGCTCGTATATAGTGAACTACAAGCCGTTTCTACGACGACTTTTGTGTATAGACTTGATTCCCATTTGCTCCTTTTGCTCTATGCTTTTGGCTTTGTCTTTAGCTCGTTTAACTCACACGAACTGCTCGGCCTGTCTGACAGTTAGTCGCTTATGTACGAGTGCATTTTCCTAGTAGATTTTTCATTTTATTTATGTTGTTGCCTTGTTGGAGTAGAGACTAGAGAGCGCTTGGCACCTACGAACATACATATGCATGTATGTACATATTGATGCTCATATCCATACATTGGCCTGCATGGCGTATACGTGTCGTGTAACCATGGCAGCCAGTGTAAGTAGTAACAGCAAATTAAATACTCGCTTTGTTTAGTTTCTTTTTTATAAATTATATTCTCAGTTTATATTTTTGCTTCTCATTGCAGATGTGTACACAATAATTTTACTGTTTTTTTTGCTAATTTATATATATACCTATATATATTTTATATAATATATCCATTGTATGTAATTCTTCATATTTCACTTCTGCCTCTTCTTTTTGTCTCGTTTTCTTCTTTGCCTCAGCGTTTGTAAATACATAGAGCATATGTATGTGCAAAGCTTTAGTGAATGTTTATTAAAAAGTATAAAAAGCAACAAAAAAAGAAGAAAACTGACAGCTAATTTATGGAGTGTCCATGAGCGCTTGCAGTTGGCTAAATTGTGTAGAGAAGAAGAAAAATAAAGTATGTATGTATGTTTGAGTCAAAAGTCCACTTAGTTCTTTTGAAGTTGAGTTCGTTATGACACTTTGTGTGCGCATCTGCTTAGTTAGGATTAGGTGCAAAGAAAAGATATACATACATAAGATATACGTATGTGTGGACTTAAATATATATACATTTATTTGAAGGTTGTTAAGCATAAGTGGCTACTTTTGTTGTTCTATTTTTACAGTAGATAAATAAATTTGCGACTTAGTAATCGATCAAACGGTACTCTAAGTATTTATTAATATGATTAAATTGTTGGTTTTGCTTTTCATTTGGTTGTTTAGATTTGATTGGTGGTGGGTACCGATCTGTGATTGTGTTTCCTACTCCTCATCTCTCCTATAAGGAGCCTCTAGTTTTTCTACATGTTATTTTTTCAGACAGCGATCTGTGTGAACTCCTATTACCTTGGAAATGTCCCTCTTTCTATCTCATTTCGACAAGATTTAACTGGATTAGCAGCAGGTGGTAGTCTCGTTCCACTTTCACACGGCATATTCTTATGTAAATTCCTTGGGAAGCAGCTTGGAAGTGACAAAAAGTGGTTCTTCCGCCTTACAGTTTCCCTTAAATAAAAAGAGCTATGGCTAATTATGAACAACATACATCCATACATATGTATATCAAAATTAATAGAAGATTGATTAAGTCATATCTGGCAGCCTTTCTGTTTGTATACACGATAACTTAGTACGGCTTAAGATATTTCGATGAAACTTGCAAATGGGTGAAATCAGAACAAGTTCACGCCTATAACGGTAATTTTGAAAAGTGCTGATAATTCAGTAACTAAATATGGTTTAAAATTAATACTTGATATCCTATCCACTTTTCGGTTAAAAAGTATATCTTAAAAACAACTATGCATATATTTCATTTCAATTCATTTTACTTTGTTATATTTAATTTTTTTAATTTAATTTTTCTTTATTTTATTAAAATTCAATTCGTCTTTATATTATTTAATTTATTTTAGTTTTTTTATTTTATTGAAGGTTTTTTTTTCAATTTAGTTCATTTCATTTTATTTTAATACATTGTACTTTACTTATTAAATTATTTAATTCAGTTTTATTTTATTTTTCTATTTTTAATATCCCATTTCAAATTCTATAGCTTTTTAACAAAATTCTATTAACTAAAAACGCCCATAATTAATTGCTTATTAATAAAATTAATATTGAAAAATCTTTATCCCCTCAAACACAAACCCCTTCCCCTGATTGAACAGTTAGAAAAAATGCAATCACGTTTTTTAAATTTCAAACGCATTATTTCGAGTTCGTTAACTTTCAGAATATCAAATACCATATCATCCGCAAGTCAAACATAATCGAGAATGCAAAATACTGAATATACAATAAAGCCGAGCGGGTGGCAATGGGGTTTTCCAAAGCTGGCGGGATGTTGGTTAAAGTGCCGTCAATGCAAATATATGTACATAAGTCGCAAGTGAAACAAATGCGACTGGTCGGCCAATACAACTACACAGAGTTTGCAAACATTTCAAATAAACGCTGACAGTTTGCAATTTATGTAAATCTTTGTTAAGGGAAAATTAGATGGGGATTTGGTTTTACAATTCGTCGCATACCAAAAAAAAAATTGCGGGAAGTGGTTGAGTAGGAGCGTTGGTGTTAATGTGCTACTTTTCGAGTAAAATCGAAGGAGGAGAAATCAAGAGTTTATATAGAAAAATTTTAGTACATAAAATTCAATAAAAAGAAAGTTAAATTAAATAAAAATAAATAAAATTAAAAAATATAATAATAATATTAAAAAAATATATATATATAAAATATAAATATGGGATTTTAAAAAATATATAAAATAATGAAATGAAAAAATAGAAGAAAATAAAACAATTAAAATAAAATAATATTAAATAAAATAGAAGATTATTTGGAAAACTCTCTAATAAATAAAGCATTTTAAGCAGCGCTGCGACAAAACTTGATGACAGAGTGGACAGCGGAGTTCACTCGGTGGCAAGATGGCAATCAGATGCAGGAGAATCAGAGCTCTCGGCAGTATGCAAAACGACCATGGTTTGGGTTCCCGGACAATTTGACATCTCAGGAAATTTCGGGGCCGACGAGCTAGCAAGAGAGGTAACATTTTAATCACGCTAAACTCTACACACTATGCGGGCAAAATACCTGTTAAGATCGGTTTTCACCAGCAAAGCCAATAGCAGATGGTAGATGGAATGGAACCCATGTGTAATGTGACTCCCAGGATATACCAGCACCAGAAACCAGAGCTTAGGCATTTCGACAGTCCGAAAATATGTTGCTACCGCAGCCTGTACTATTGTTAGTCTTACGTGGACCTAGCATTGGTGGTGTGCCAGATGTACAAATCGAATTAAATAACAGCGAGTGGATAATATTTAGTGCCATACAAGAGCTTTTGCAAATTGTTCAGCTACGGTAAACAGATAAATTCCGCAAAGCCTGGGAACAGACTTACATGATTGCCTAATGAGATGCAACCTCTCAAGAATCTGTTATCGGGCATTGGTTGTACTATTGTTGAATGTGATGATGGAAACAACACCATCCAAAAGTGGTGCTTCTACACTCTCACCAAACTCACCGATACATGGCGAGCACACAACCTCTGAGAATCTTACCTGTTCCGCAGATGATGTTCTGCAGCTCCTCATCCTATTGGATGCACTGAATAAAAAGGAAAATTTCACATAGGGTGCAGTAGTAACAGCTATCACTGCTGAACCAACTACACCTACTTTTCATTAGTAAGAAAATCAAATTAGCGGTCATTGTTTGGTGGGGTCTCATGGTAGAAAACTACTTCTCTAATGACTTCTGTTGCGACTGATGAGATATAGACGAGGTGGAGTCGGTGGAGCACTACTTTTGCCACTGCACTGCTCTAAGTGCAGCCCCACATTGTTTTCTATGTGATTTCTACTTTCACTGCCTTGCAGATGGAGCGACAGCAAGTTTCTCAACAAACCAAGTGGTTTCAGTATATAGAAAGGTGATAGGAATCTTTTCTATAGGCATAATCAAATAGCTAACGCTGTGATAATCATTTTAAATTATTCTTCATGAAAATTTCGAGTGGATCTTAATTTAGGTCCGGCTAGAATTGAGTCACATAAAAAAATAGTTCTCTTTGAATGCGTACTTTTCACCTGTAATTTAGACATATATATAAAAAAAAAATTAAGCTTATTTCAAAGTTATATCGTACTTTAATAGAAGGCAATTGTTAAATCTTCAAAAAAAAAAGAGAAATCTTCGATATCCAATGGCAAAAAATGAAAAACTCGCTATCGACCAATACCGTTCAATATTTTCGCTGTCAATGAAATTTTCATTAAGTTGACATAAATTTTCTCAGTCGATAAATCCGTTGTGTACACGCGCATTGCAGAAATGATGACTTTTATGTAGACACGAGCATTTATTAATGTTTACTTTTATACAGTTTTTTTTATTTTTTATTTTTCATTTATTTTCTGTTATTTCTACCAAAGGAAAATGAAAAATGTGTGGGACTTATTGTGAATCAAATTAAAAACGCAGCTGGCCAAATGGTCATTGGTTTCAATTGACAAACACAATACAAGAGCCATTCACCGACGACAGTAATCGACCGCTGGCCGCAGTCTGGCCGACAAGTCTGGTCATCTTAATTGCAGGCAATGCCCAAAAGTACAGCACCATCATCACCAGCAGCACAAGCAGCACAAGCGCGCTAGCTATAATAAATAGTCGGCTGATTGCTAGTCACTGGCTACTTTTATGGTGGTTGACTCGGTTGATCGTGGGCATGGGATACAAAAGCGTCGCGTTGGCATGAATTAAAAATGGCTTAAATAAAATGGTATTAAACATAAATAAAAAGTAGAAATGGAAAAATAATACAAATAAATAAATAAAAATGCGAAAAACACAACGAATACATTTTAAAACATTACAATGCACAAGTACAACACAAAATGACCACCGATCACAACATGATGAGTAACCAAAAATGGTGTTTATTAAACGACAACTGGCACACTGTGATTTATGATGTTTGCTTGCGATACACGCGGTACAAGTAAACTGGCAAATTAATACATACATACATACATACGTACAAAAAGGACATTTATAAATACTTATATTATATTATATATATTAATGCATGTACATTTTACATACTTATATTCGTATATATGCCCTCATTATCAAATATCTGTGTATCTTATGTAAGTATTTACTTTTAACATCTGTTTTTATATTTTATTAATGGAATTTAAGATTTAAAATTGTAATAAAAACATAATATATACATAGTTGTTTCAGCCGCAAGAGTCCGGTTCATAGCAATACGTGCCATTAGCGGAGGATCATAGATTTAAGCGCAGTCAAGATTAAATATAAATATATACATGATTTTCCAATAAGAGGTGTTTTTTGATTTTCAAAAAAAGGCATTTTTTTAGATAAATTATGGGTTATTTATTTCAATATATAGAGGAAGATATCAGCTACGGGTATAATTGGACCGTATCATTTTTATGAAATTTTCAATCACCAATCTGTTGTATGCCCTCAATAGCTTCACGAATTCCATCTTTGAGGTTTTGAATCGACGTTGGCCTGTTGGCTTAGACCTTATATTTCACGTGGCCCGAAAAAAAGATGTCGTAAGGTGTCAAATCACAAGATTTCGGTGGCCAATTGCGACCACCTCTTCGAGAGATAATACGGTCCGGTAAGTTTTCTCTCCGTCGTGTTGAAAGTAAACGATGTCCAGATCAATACCAAGCAATTCTGGCCATAAAAAATCATTAATCATTTCTCATTCATTGTAGCTCCAGCCTCATTCGAAAAAGTAAGGTCCAATGACCTCGACGTACCATAAACTACACCAAACAGTCATACGTTGCGGATGGAGAGGTTTTTCAACAATAAATCTTGGGGTTTCCAGCTTCAGATTCGCCAGTTTTGCTTATTGACGTAGCCATCGAGGTGGAAATGGGCCTATTCAGTCATTAGATGATTTTTCGATGAACAGCCATGGCATTCAATCCCAAGTCAACCGTGGGTCTTCGTTGATTTTGGACTTCACCAGAGTTATAGCGACGTCATCAGTGGAAGATTTTGGTCCACCTTCTCGGGACTCGTCCTCTACGGAAAAATGTCCGGTCTGGAATCTTCGGAACCACTGCGAAATAATCTCTAAAGACGGTGCAATCGTTCCTCTGAATATTTATATTGGCTGTAAATTACGCCGAAACCCGAAGAGAATCACACGTTGAATTTCTGTTTGCTTTGGTGGTGGAATTTCGTCCTACTTGTCCTCAGCAATCTTGCGTTTACTCGTCTCGATTTTAACCGATCGTTTTAAAATTTAAAAATAATACTAATAAAGTAATTGTAAAGTATTTGGTATTTTCAGATTTAACAAATACAAATTGAAAGTCACCAACTGACCGAAATTTTGTTAATTCTCTCGTACACAACATTTAGTAAATAAGGTTGATGAAGCAAAAGAGTAATCAAGAATTTTAGAAATAAAAGTTAAATCATATCAAAAATTAAATTTCAATGATTTGTATAATCCAATGAATCCAACAAAAATTAAAACATAAAGTCACCACCATTGAAAATTAAAATGAATAATTTACTTTTAATTAGCTGCACACATATTGTACAGAGTAGTCGGAAGGGGTTGTAGACGCTTATAACACGCTTGTCATGGCTAAAAAAAATCATATATCACCATACTTAACAAATTCATGCACACACCTACACACTTACCCGTATATAGTACATATAAATGTCACTAGGACTGAACGAGTTACGAAAGGCTAGAAAAATTTATTGAAACCGTGTTGCTTTGGTTCGGGGATTTGTTATTTATTTTAAAAAGCTGCAATGTGTGGTGAAATTATAACTAATTGCGTGCCATTTGCGGCACTTGCGCTTCAGTAATTTGAATATTTTTGAACGCTGAGTGATTTTATAAATTGTAATATGGGTTCGAGTACGTTGATGAAGTTTAATGTATGAATGTATGTATGACTACGTATAAATGTTACCTATATATATAGATATATACATATATTAATATTCGTTATTTAAATTGCTAAATTAAGCATAAATACCACGAAATTTTCAAAAATGTATATATTAATTAGAGAAAAGCTAATAATATTTAAACAACATTAATTAACAAAATTGATTTATTATATAAAATAAATGCCTACTCATATACATAAATTCAGGGGAAATTATGATACAATTTACTAGTAGTTAGTGGGTTGATAAAATATAATTTTATATATACACGTATATATGTAGGTACATAAGGTTGACCATTATTTACCAAGTTGATTTTTTTTTTTATAAACTAAGTTAGACTTGTAGACTTGTGGATAAGTCACACATAAACCATACCATGCTTATAAAGTTGCTGGAAAACTACATACTGCTACACTTCCTGTGGTATTTCCGAATTGAAGAACATTGTCTGCATCCCTTTGTACGTTCCCAAAGTTTATTAGCTTGATGACGCAAGAGTGTTTGTTGTTAATGCTTCACCTCTCTGAGTACTTCTAGCATGACTGTCCCGGAAGGACTTCATCTCTAGCATATTCATTGAAAATCTTTTTGCCTTCATATTCGTGCCATCTGTAACGATATTCAATGCTTTGTACGTAAATTTGCGTTCTTTGCCCCATCCGTCTACCTCTGTTGTCGCTGCCAGAACCTTCCCGAAAGTCATATGCGAGGCAATTAAGGCCAGTGCTGTACTATTGGGTCTTTAATATACCAATTTCTCAGCCAATGACACACACATTTCCAAATTACTATTCACTTCACTGTTATCAAAATAGTGACGTAGCAGCAGGTTTAAGTAAAATCCAAAGCAAATATCTCGGTAACTTTAGTAAAAAAATCGCTGTAGTTTGGTTGGAAAGGTATATTCGACACATGATGAAAAATAATGTAGACATTTCTAATTCAAAAATTATATGTATGCATTGGACAATGTCAAACGTGCCGGTCATGATTTACGTGATTTACTTTCGATAAGCCTTAGCTTGCTGAAACTCTAGTTATTGTATCAGCAGCTGCACCTGATAGCTCCGAACTGCAGACGGTGAGCAGATTTTACCAACACTGCAGAAAACATGATACCTCGTTGGTGGCTTCTTTTCAGAAATGGTAAATCTTAAAGAGCTATTTTTATCGTAAAACTAACCGTTTAATACTCCCATTTTGCGACCTCTTGATTTATCCCATGGCTTCAGTGGGGAGTTTCCAGAATTCCAGTAGCGGGGTATTCCCGACGTGCCTGTAAATTTTTACTTTGTTGTGAATTATAGCTAAGGTACGTCTATTTTCTGAGCTAAATTGATTGGGGCATATAGTATATAACTCCTCATTAAATTTGTTGTTGTTTCAAACAAAAAATTTAATAGTATTTCTAATTAGCAGATTCAATAATTAATTTGCTTTGTTGTTATTAAAAAAATGGTGATAGATCTAACTGGGCAGAGTACATACAAAAATTTACTACCCAAATAAGCACTACATATACTGTGGGCTATTTTGGTAGCATTTGCAAACCTTTTTTACATTCATTAGTTACCACAAAAGCTCCTTATCCTTTCTAAGAATTGTGTATCTTTTAGTAATACATACTCGTATAGGTACAATATATAAACTATCATACGAATATGTCAGAGTATGTGTTTACGCATCTCCTTGACCAACATTTGTGTAAACCAACGATTTGGGCTAAGTGACACTTAAAGCCCAGCAGCGGTTAAAAGTTCAAGAAGTTCAAGGGGATGCTATGTACAAAGTGACAAACGCAAATACATATCTAAATATATATGTATATGCATATGTATATGGAGTTTTCCTCACGCAGTTTGTATTTTATCTTTTGGCATTTAAACACTTTGCAAAGAGTCTAAACTACTCAATAGTTTCGGGTTAGTTGGGCGTAATGTCCTTGCAAATTGTTGTAGTCCGCTTTTGTTGTTGTTATTTGTCAATGACATTATAGGAAACTGTTTATTAAGCAACGATGACTTGGATAACTTTCACTTCGACCGCAAATGATAATAAATTACCACAGTAGGATAATTTGCTGGCCAATTTCGGCAAATACGATAAGGACAACTCGGAATGCGCTATGAGCTTAAGGATTTTCAAATTGTGGGTATTTAACTTAACTGAAGAATATGGGTGTGTTTATATGTAAGTATTTGCCACAGTTTATTTTGATGTTGTTGTCAATTAGTGTGTCAATTAGTAAACATTAATGGCGTTATTTAGTAGAGATAAATTCATTTTAACACTATTATAAAGGAGATCTTGCACTTTATAGTAATTCCTTTTAGTTCAGTAGGTGTTATGCAGCCATGAAATGTACCATAAAAAAAAATTAAGAATAAAATGATGTAAAATGCACTGAATAAAGTAAATAAAAATATTTTACAAAGTAAAATTAAAAAAAAAATTAAATAATTTAAATAAATTACAGTTACTTAAGCAATTGCTAAAATTTTAAATAAATTTCAAGTGATTATTGGGTCGATTACAGATATTGTAAGGCCTATACGTCATCGTTCCACCTCAATTATCGCTACTGTAAGTGAAGATGTAGCCGAAGACCCGAACGTGCCTTTGTTCGACGTTCTCAAGAGCTGGGACTTTCTTACCTACACCTACATCCATATAAAGTAAAGCTCACACAATCACTGAAGCCAGTTAACCACTCACAACGTCGATTGGGTGCTTGAACAATAAACAGTGGATGGCAATTTTTCGAAACAAATTTTTATCGTCGCTGAAAAAATTGTGTAAGTCTGCGGATAAACCTTGAAAACCAACCAACAAAAAGATGGTCGAAAATTACATGCTTTTTCTGAATGTATCCTCCCTCGGCAGGGAATGCCAGCTTCTCCGGGTGTTTTTCGAAACTCAAAGAATTAAGTAATAAGTAAGTGCTTTTCGTGAAAATTAATGAGACAAGTTTAATTTTTGATTTTTCACTCTTTCTAAGTACTTTTTACTATATATATAAATATTTAAAAATACATTAATTTAACAATTTTTCTTCTAATATTATTAATTTTTTGATCATTTGGCTCCCCAATTTAACTACCTAATATACTTTATACACTCAGATCACTCGGTTGACTTAGTCGTTGATAAAATGAACCAAAAATCAGGATTAACTTAGGCTTAGTTCCCAATGAGGAAATCTGGCTGTTTTTATTATTTCTCATGAGTGTTGACATTTTTATTCTTCAATGTCAACCTCTCTAAGTGTATTTCTGACATGAAATAAAAGTTCCTCATAAAAATCCATCGCCCGTTCAGAGTCGGCTTATAAACTTAGGTCTATTTGCTGGAAAAACGTAAAGATACACAGATAGGACGATAAACTTGACCGAAAATTTCTTGCAGCGATGGGCTTTACTTTTAAAAAGACTTCATTTGGGATATTGAAGAGGCTTGTTCCACTATACCTAATTGGCGCAGACTGTTATTATAGATTGACCAGAGCGCCCTTAGGGTCCAATCGTTGGGCATGATTCGTCCTGCCATATTCCGCAAAGAAGCTGATGAATATACCTACATATCTTATCCGTTATTCGCCATATTTAAACAGCTCAACCGGTAAGCCATCGGTTCATGCTGCTTTGTTGCTATTCAGCTGGGTCATTCCAGAGCGCTGTGAACAAAAAACATAACCTAACATACATAGAAAATTCGATATGATATGTGTACATATGTATTACATATATTTGTGTCAGTGTTTATATGGTCACATAGTGACGCTTAACTTACGTCAAAAACTTTTATAATAAAGTCAGAACAACTGTTGCCTGCTCTAATCGAGCTCTATCACACCACTCTTAATCGTGTAGACAACCGGACTGTGACAACTGTGATTCTACCTCCAGCTGATTATGATGAATGACAACAAAGTTTAAATTACTCCTCGTCTCTACACAGAATTTTGTTGCACTTAACGCTCTGTGGAAGTCCACAGTAGACTGGAGGGAGTTCGGTAGCATGAGTGTGTTCTTGGGTTTGAAGTTTCGCGAAAATATTAACATTGAACATGTGTGATGAATTTGTGTTAGCGAAGAATACTAATAACAAAGAATAACTAAAGGCAGAGTGGGTGGAGACCTCTAACTATGAAGGCCAAGGCAGGCGGCTGTGTGTGTGCAGGGATGTCTGCAATAACTGACTTATTACGTGTTGTCTTGACTTGGTTGCACGAAGGAAGTTAATACTCTTGCCTACACAATGCACAAGTTGGGTTTTTATGGGATTATAATATAACTTTAATAGCTAAATGTTCGGCCTTAGCGATGATGTGACGAACACCAGTGACCACAATGTGTGAAGACAGGCGGTGGCGACAGTGAACAACAACAAGGTGCGGCAAATTGACCTTATCATTGACGGATTAACAGCAAATGACCATACAAATGCTACATATATACATACAATCACACTTATATGCTTATACTTACATATGTACATATATGGGTGTACGTGTATATATGTATATAAGTAAGTATCTCTCGCATTTGTTTCGGTTGAAATTAGGCAAAAACAACAATGAAGGAAAAAAAACCCAAAAAGTTTTTGTCATGAGTTTTACTCTTTAGAGGAGTGGGTAGATGGTATACATAGCAAATATTTGCACTTTTAAATCAACACACATACATACTTATCATGCACATACAGGGTTTTACAATAAGAGGTTGTATTTTGATATTCAAAGAAGAATGGACACCACGGCTTCGCTTACAGGACCGTATCCCTTTTATTAAATTTCCCATCACTAAATCACAAAGTATGCTCTCAAAAGCTACACGAATTCCACCTTTGAGGCCTTGAATCCACGTTGGACTGTTGGGGTAGACCTTATCTTATACGTGGCCCCAAAGGAAGAAGTCGCAAGGTGTTAAATCACAAGATTTCGGTGTCCAATTGTGATCAGTTCTTCGAGAGATAACGTTTCCCTTAAAAGATCGATGGTTTCGTTGCTTGTGTGGCACGTAGCGCCGTCTTGTTGTAAGTTAACGTTATCCAGATCAATACCATCCAATTCCAGCTATAAAATCATTAATTATTTCATTTTCGAAAAAAGTAAGATCCAATGATCGCGACCCAAATGCGACAATTTTGCTTGTTTATATACCCATTGAGCTAGAACTGGACCTCATCACTGAACAAAATTTGGTTCGAAAACGTCGGTTCTTCTTGGAACTTTTCAAGAGCCCATAGAGCGAAGCGATTTCGCTTGGGCAGGTCGAGCGGCTTAAGTTCTTACACGTCAAGTCTTTCCATACGTCACTCAGAGTTGTTGCGAACACTGCCGAATCGACTCTTCGCGATCTTCGTGTACACTTTCAGCTACGGAAGTTGTATTTTCTTCACTACGTGCTAGACGTGATCTATTCGGTCGGATATTATTCAATAATGAATGCTCGGTCTCAAGATGGGTGATAGTGTTGACCATTAGTTGAGCGAAGCGCGCGAACAGAATTTTCGTAATGAAGTTGAACGAAAAGGATTACCAGGAATGGCAGGCTATTCGAAATAACACCTCTTATTGGAAAACCCTTTATGGTATAACACTTGTTAGTACTGCTTGTTTTCTACATTTAACTACGCTTGTTAAACGCTTTATACAAGCTGTTGTAATTTATGTTGCTGCATGCTGATGCGTCCCAAAACCTGCAGAGGATTTCAAATGCGCATAATAAATGCAGATTCAACCAGAGACTCAGTACCCGCTACCACCACTACTACCCCACACGCCCAATAAAAAAGTAAACTCAGTAGTGTGTTTTGGTATGTACATATGTACATATGTATGTGAGTGCGAAAAACTTGACGCTGGTCAACTGGGTATCTAAAATGATAATAAAAAATGGCAACCATGCAACAGTCGAAATTAGTAAAAACCACATTTTGATATGTTAATGCGTTGGCTAATCATGTTTTGCCCGCCTTTTAACTATCAAATCATCGTTTATGTTGCTCATGTCTGTTACAAGTACTCTTCCTTGCTGCATTATGGGGTGGTTGTGAAAAAAAGAACACCAAAAACAAGCACTTGCATAACACAGTGCCACAGCTGCTGCAGTCTGTGCGGTATAATCAATGCTTAGGCCTTTGTGGGTGAAAAGTTGAGCTCACTTAAGCCCCGAGTTCCCTTTTTAGCTTTAATATATTAGTATGAAAGTACATGCACTCCACTGCTACTAGGCTTTCGTCACTTTTATTTATTGTCTGCTTTTTATTTCACCTCATATGTGACCATATAAATCCTACGAAAATTGGTTTTGAGATGTAAAAAAAAATCTATAAAAAATTGCTATAAAAATATGATTATTGAAGCCATATGACGGCCAGAACCCAGACATGAAGACACATACCATGGTTAAAAAAATCAAAAGCAGTACACATATGTAGTCTTGCGATATCTGAATAGCAGACTGATTTCCTGATTTCCAGTTCTCGCGTATTTGCAGCATTGTGCAGTCAAGAGTGCACAAGTCGTACTCAGTTTAAGGCTGGACAGCAAATGATCTACGCTGCACCTTTTTTAATGGCACCGCTTCCCACCAACAGGACCTTATGGAGAGAGTCAAAGAACTCAACCGTAAAGGACCAGCTTTTCAGTATTTAATGAAGTTGGTTCTCCAAATTCTTCTCCATTTTCTTTACTAGCAAAGACACTGTCAACGCGATTATAACCGAGTTAGCAACATTGCTTCATTCATTCCTACTTTTCGCTGTTTGGCGCCGATCGGAAATACCGCCAGGTCCTTCTTTACCTGGTCTTTCTAACATAAGTTTGACTTATCTTCCGGTTTATATGGTGAATGCTTGAGGTTAGGCGATAGGCTTCACGTTGCATCTAGCATCCTTTTAATTTCACAAAGAGTATTTTTCACCCTCTCTCTCATATTAAGCTCCCATATCAGCCTGCTTTTCAACAGGACTTCCAGTTACTTGGTATGTTCCTTAATTGGTAAACTTTTTTACAGAGTACCTTTTCAGTGATACTCACCGCTAAGTTGGCTAATGCCGTCCATCTGTGTATAACTCTTAGAGAACCCTCTGATCCTTAGAGTTACCATTACCATAGTGTCTGACACTTGCCCAATGGCTCATTTGCTGTTAGTTGATACCCTTGATTTGCTTGAAATTTTGTTCTTTGCCTAAGATAACACGGAAAGTGAACCTAGAAGCGATTTGTAGGAAAAAACAATATTTGGAAATACAATCGGAAGGCTTGACATTCCCTGCCGAGAGGCGACGCAATTAAAAATATTAACTCAATTTTTTATTTAAATTAATTTTCAATATATTTGGTTATTGGTAGGACCAGGACTCGAACTCGACTTAAAAAAACTATTATAACTATCTTAAAACTCCTTGTGGCCAAGTCTCGGTCAAACTCTAGTAAGTACTAAAATTTCCATACATAGAAATTCAATAACATTCAGAGCAACGCATGGAAAGCAAGTTTTGAAGATTTCACTTTGAATTTAAAATCTGCTGACCGAATTCTTTTACCTATACATCTGCCAAATTAACACCAGTTGCCAGTGCTACAAAAAAAAAAAAAAAATTACACCTCCACTAAATCAACACTGTAAATTTATAAATCCGCATAATCATTAACATGCCTCCGACAGCGAACCGTAAACGACACCACCAAATGGCCGCTTTCAGTTAGTTAAATAGACAAGTTAGGCAGAATGCCAATCTTCTACAATTTCCTTTGTGCCATACCCCATACATAACTACTTCTCAGTGAAGGCAATAAGCCGAAGAAAAAATTTAATTAAGCAACAATTCAGCGTTTATTTATTTGGGGTGATTTTTGACCCAAAAAAAAAAAAATCTAAAAAGAAATGATAAAAAATTAAAATTCGAAGAAAAAAAGCTGCTACTTAAAAAATTACAATTAACAACAGAGAAAGGGCAATTCAACACCTGCCACTAAGAATGTGAATGTAAGAAAAAAATCAAGAAAATAGAAAATCAAATTTGGCAGTAAAGTGGCTTAAAATCAGGAAACGACAGCTGAGGGTTGCGCCGGGCGGAGGCTGATTCTTTACGCTTCGAACATCAAAGTGCAACTAAATTAGCGAATTTAACACCAAAGATGATATGAAGTGATAATATTCTCAAAAAAAAAAAAAAAAAAATAATAAGAAAAAAGATTCGTAAAAATAAATTAATAAAAAATAAAGCAATAGTATTTGTAGACAATTTTATGGTAAACTGAGCGTTTGAAATAAAAGAGCGAACATTTTTTTTACATATTATTTACTCATTAAAAAAAGCTATGTTAAATATTTAGTGGAGTAAATGACTGGAACATTTACCTATTCAAGTGCGTTTATGAAAAGTGTAAAAGAAATGCAAGTTTTCACAGATTTCTATTAGTAATCTAGTTAACTACTTTACCAAAGCGGAGAAAAAGTAGCACCTTCAGTAATGCCCACAATCCAAGTTTGGAAGACATGTTGTAGTTGTTTGAAATTGAAGCTAACGCCTGTAGTGAGGTAGTCAGAGAAGAACATTGCTCTTGTGGTTTCTTTCTATTTCGGCCTATCAGGGAATATATCAATATTTCCAAAGCAACTGTAATGGATTATTTCTCTTTTGTCTCATTGTTCTCTTCTTCGAGTTTTAAGCCGTCCATTATGATGGCTACGACTCTCTAATCTAGAGCGTTTGGTTTTTCCATTAATTCCTGTTAAGGATTCTTGTGTGAGAGGAATTGTTAATGCCAAAGTTGGAGGTGTCGTAATTCAAATCTTCCGAAAATTTTGTGTGAGCTAATGTATGGGCTTGCCCTTAAGGGTGATTTCTTCGAAAAGGAGTAGTACTGATGACCGCTGAACTATATCTTGTTTGCTCCTGTGGGTGGTTTTTTTGAGTTGCGTTCAACAGACGGATCATTTTGACTGCCGTTGTATAAATACAGTACAGAATAATTACTTAAAGCGTGAGATTCAGTTATAGCTTTCCTTGAGCTCCTACAGCTTATTCCACTGAATCTATTTTTAATTCGGTTGATTGCGTAATTTGTGGTACACAGGTAACTCATTGCCTGAATTGATATGGGGAACACTTTTTTTCGGTCCTTTTAATAGGGTCATTTTAAGAGACAGTGGTTTATATCTCCTTGTAAAACGGATTATTTCGGTTTTTGTTGGTTTGACGTCCAGCCTACTGTCGTAGCACCAGTTTCCTATAACGTTTTGAAGTATTTTACTTAGAATGTTTATACTGTAAGACACCAAAATAGTGGAGATGAAACTCCTCTTCAATGGCTGCGTCTTGTGGTGTACCTGATAATACCGACGCTGCCATCTAAGCGAAGAAAGAGTCATATTCCACGATCTTTGCTATCATATGTCCTGTTCGAGACCCATTTCTTGAAGAGCCTTGGTTTTAGTCTTGGGTGGACGTTTCCAAGCAGACAAGCTACCAGTA
Organism: Ceratitis rosa; assembly: GCA_037013455.1. Taxonomy (NCBI): domain Eukaryota; kingdom Metazoa; phylum Arthropoda; class Insecta; order Diptera; family Tephritidae; genus Ceratitis; species Ceratitis rosa. Next base: position 3,271,988 of record JAWMAG010000041.1, read on the forward strand.
TATAGAATTTCGTTGGGGTTATGAACTTGAGACATATTTCTAAGCAGCTATCGAAAGCTTTATATACATGTATTTAAATAGAATAAAAAATTATATAAATACATGTACAAATTCACATGCTCATATATATACTTACGATCATGCCGCCAAAGCACCAACGTTTGTTTTTTTTTTATTCTTCTTTTTCTGCGACTTTACGGCAGCTTCAACATTGGTCAATGACAATCTCCAATGTCCATTGGTATGCCATGCCGTCGTCGTGTGCACTCAAACACTGCGCTTTTAGCTTCGGCATTGCATATTTGCATTCACAATTGGAGATATGCAAATATCGTAGTTTTTATTGTGCTTCTGAAATCGCAAAGTAAAGTAGTAAGGTGCGGCGAAGCGTGTTAAGCGCGTGAACAATATACATAAACAACAACAACAACAGCAACAACAGGCAACACAACGGTAGAATATATGCACAAACTGGAGCAGCGTTTGGGGAGTTGGCGTGCACACAGCTTGTGTTGTTGCTACTGATCAAGTGTGGTCCTCCCGTGGATTGCGGACTGCTGTTGCGTACATGTATGAGTATGTATGTATGTATGTGTGTACTCTTACCTTTGCGCCTGCAGTCGTTACAAAATTATTATCAAACACCTGTATTTGATCATGCGCAGCGACGAATGTCAGGAGGACACGATCGCAATCGTATAAAGGAAATAAAAATATGAGGAAAATGCGTTTAGTGCTGCGTGCAGTTCTAGGAAGTCGCATCGCATAAACATGCTGCAGCAGCAGACATGAAGCGGTTTTTGTATGTGTTTGTTTGTGTTTGCTTGTGTTTGCCTGTGTTTGGCGAATAACTTACATTTTTGCATATGAATAGCAAATACTAATCGAGTAGTCAGTTTTCGTTGTGTTTTTATTCGCTCGAAGTGTTCACGGTACATAACTTGCAACACTACAGTTGGGTGCGACAACTTGTACTTGAGAGCTCACCGAACTTAAATAATTTTCATACAATGCACTGTGTGTTGAACAATGAGCGCTATGCTCTTGCCGGCAGTGTTAGTGATCGTGGTGTTGGTGGTGTTGGCGGTGCGGTTGCCGTTACCATATGGCCTCAAAAGGAATTGCGTCTTGGAATGTAAGTTCGGGCCAAAGGAGCTCGTTTTGTTTTACATTTCTTTTTTTTACACTCGCCGCATTGATCGCTGCAAATGCAAATAATCGTTTGCTGGCCAAAGTCTCTAGAGGTTAGTTTGCGTGTTGTATAGTTGCTTGTGGATTTCGTTCTTCCTGTTGGTCTTCTTACAAAAGTGTTGCCCATGGGGAATTAATTAATTTTTAAGTTAAAAGCTTACGAAAAATCAGTAGGTGTGTACTTGGCTCCCAAATAGACTTGTAAATCCACTGTTACTGGCTTTACCGCAGTGCTGTATTGAAATGTTTTGAGAAATCTGAATGATTTTCTATAAAAATAAATAAAATTCTATAAAAAATTAAGATTAAGAGATTAATCAGTATTTTGGGCGTAGAAAATTCATGTAGGAAGCAAGGAAATATTTCGCTGACTGTATGTCCAAAGTGTACTGAGTTTATGTAGGGTACACTGCTTTAGATCGCTGAATGGCAGTGAACGTACAATACAATACCCTGTATCCAAAAGCTCTGCTGGGAAGATTGTGATAAAAATTAGACACAACTTTATTCACAGTTACAAACAAATAATAAATATGGATTTTTTATATACTCGTATACATACATTATTACACATTACAAAAAACATTAATATTTCCAAAAACAAAAACTTGATGCAGAAGCTCACCTTACAAAGAATTTAAAAAACACATATTGAGAGAGAAGTCCGCAATTGTAAGTTCCCAACTGCAGTGTCGCAAAGTAACAGTAATTTGCTCTACTATTACGAAGTGTAATTGCCTTAAAGCAAAATTGACTGTGGATTTGCGCCTCCTCCACATCTTCGAACTCACACAATGCAACATTTCCCTTAACGATATCGCTTGGCTACATTTGCCTCCCAAATCAGTCTGCACATTTCCTCATCCGCCGCTTGGAATACACGCACAGCCTCAACATCTTTCACCATATACTTGGCAATCATTTTGTCTTCGTGAAACTCTCGCACTATCGTTGAAGGTATATCGCCCAGTTGATGCTGGATGAGCACATTATTGAACAGCGACATGGTTGTCCTCATAAGTCGACCGTCTAGCGTAAACTCATCGAAGGGTTTGCATAGCTCGAAGCGTTGTATTGTCGTTGTAAAATCAGAAGCAATTATGAGCGAGTAATATTTGCCGTTTTTACGCAGAGCAATCACTGGTCGCACAGAGTTACCGATTTTACGCAAAATAGGACCAACACCTAAGGCTGCGAGGTAGTTATCGAAATTTGTGCCATCTATAAGTTTATAGATTTTTCCTTCCCATTTCGCCGGCGGTTCACTGGGTACATTTTGTATTGATTTTCTTGGTGTTGTTGTTCTTTTAAATTTACCTTTTTCTTTATTTTCTTCACTGGTACTTTTCTTTTTTGACATTTTTTTTTGCTTCACTGTAGATGTCACCAAGCACTTCCTGGACCTGCACAAAAATATTAGTTCTTTTTATTACTTCATGCCAAAAATAGAATGAAAACAAAATTTAGAATTTCACTTTTTCTGACGAATAATCAAAATTTGAATGGAAATGCTTGATGTGTACAACAAGTAAAGGGAAAAGAGCTTCTAAAGGTATTGCCCCAAGGTTGACAGATTTTGAACGATAGCTGTAAAAAAGTATGCTCCTTCAGTAACCTCATTTGTTTTAGAGCTCTAGATGTAATATATAATTGGTGCTTTTTAACTGCTGAAGCGATTTTCGCCTGAGCTCCTCCTCCAATTGGTGGTATGCGTCGTGATATTCTTCCAACAAAATGGCGCCTCCCAACGACCGATGAATTTTCATGAGGATCTTGTATTTCATGTCAGAAATATAGTCGTACGGCTTGACATTCCCTTTCGAGGGGATCCCGCAATTAGAAAAATCAACTTTCTATAAATTTGGATGTTGGTCGAACCAGGAACTCGATGATACCGGCTGCATAGCTCTAGAAATTTTTGAGCACCGAACGACTTAAAGTCTGTCATAGAAGGATATTCCAGGGTCCCACACAGATTCTTTATTGCTAAGAAACTACCATCGCTAATGAATTGATGAGACCTTATCAGTGTGGCTTTGGATCTGGTAGGCCCTTTGTGCCTATTGCCTTATTCAGCAATAAAACTGACCCTAACCAGGATTTAAAGTTCCTTAAGAACTGAATGGTACCTCTCCGAGTCCTTCGGTACCAAACGTGGTTTTAGATAACATGAACCTCTTTATTTAACTCGATGCTGGAGACAACAATAAGAGCACCAGAGCTAAATCGTTGGATCCGAAGAATTTCCTGTTTTTCACTCACCGCCTGAGTCCAGCATAATCTACACCAACGCAGTCGTTTGTCTGGTCATAAATTACGCCGCACCGATTTAGACACCGGGGATTAGCGAGAAGCAGATGAATTTTTGACAAGAGCCTCTGGACAGGACGGCGTACCGACAGTCCCAAGAGTCCGTCAACATCTTTATGAACTTCTTCCTGTGAATAGCGTTCTCGGAATCCAATTAAGATCTGGATATTGTAGTCAATTTGATACCAATTTATTTAGATTTAACCCCGACATACCAAACGAATGTTCTGCTTTCAATGGAATCCCGTAAGACATTAACCGAACCCGTCGAAACTGCTCTTTTCCAGGACCTCCCTTTTAAGATGACCTCGATGATAACCTTAGATGACCGCCTGCTTCGAAGCGGGTTTTTGCGAACTGCTACCGCAACGAAAAACTGGCAGGCTGTAAACGTCATTCATTGAGAGTCCGCCAGCATCTTTATTAATTCTTTTCCTGTGAATGGCGCGCTCGGAATCCAATCTTCACCTATATGGTCTTCATAATAATATATCAGCTTCGGACGTAGCTTATATAGCAGGGCTAATCTTCTTCTGAAAAAACATCAATTACTGATATACATAAGCTTCCCTGTTTTTCTCAGTAATCTTCTGAAGAGACCTCGGACAGTCCAGCAAAATTTTAGAATTTCTCGAATAAGCGATGCCTATGCCGGTGAAGAACAAGCTTCATTGCTACGTAGCCGCAACCAAATTAAAGTATTTTTTTCTAGGGGTCCTTCGACGGAAAGGCAACCATACCTACTACAAGCTTCCAGCCGTCAGTGTAGATTATAGACATCGGTATGTTCACTTCGTTGATCGAATTTGGTTTTCGAACAAAAGGATCTGCACAGTACGAGCCCTCATGTAAAAGTTTATAACTCTGCACATATACTCCAAATTAATTATCTGATTATGGTTGATGAGTTATAAAAATGTTAAAATTACACATTTTTCAGCTCAACTCAACTCGTTCGGGGCGCTTTGAGTGAAATTTACGAATGGACATAAATTCAAGCGGAACGGAAGGAATGTTTACATTCCACATGGCGTTAAATACTTTTACAGCGGATATTGAGAACTCGAACGTTTCAACGTTTCACAAAAGCAACAACATTAAGTAAACAACAACAAAATCCAAACTAAATCGTCCGCAACCAACTGCAAACAGCCGGTGGACGCTTTGGCAACAGATGGAGGCAACAACGTCAAATTGCCGGAATGAAAATCATATTGTAAACAGGAATGTGACTAATTGGAAAATGCGCTCAATGACAATGCAAAGGAGCTGGGGATGATACAGGAAACGGGGAGAGGGGGCTTCGGCAAAGGGCTGCCCATCAATAGTGGCAACAATGTAAAATAAAATCTAAATATTTTTGTAGATATGTATCTCCATTACATTTTTGCGAGCCCTGATGCCTTACAGCAAAAGCAACAGCAACAGCAACAGCAACAACAACAACAACCAGTTGCAAGTATATCGCTTTAAAATAACAACAAGCAACATCAAAATTAATGAGCGTAATTAAGTGTGGAATGAGCATTGCTCATGAGGAAGGGGGAGGAAAGTGTTTAATACGAACGCAGGCACATACATACATACATACATACGAGTATGTATGTCCACACTTTGTGCCACCTATGCGACTTACCAAAAGGGTACACCTTGCAGAAAGGGGGGAGTTGGAATCCCTGACGTTGGTTGGTTGATGGTGGATGGCGGGCGAAAACAAAACCGCGTGCACGCAACAACCTGAAGTATCTCAGCGGCGATTGTCTTGTTGTGGCATGCCACACACCGCATGCCTTATGCCACACGCTTGTTGAGCGCCAACACACATTAGCTATCAAATATAAATTTCATGCGCTCAACAACGCTTAATGTGTGCCCAGCATCAGTGGGGCAGCAGACAGCAGCCAGCAGCAAGCGAACAGGCACGGAGGGGGTGTCAGTCCGTGTAAGATTGAGAATTTACGCACATATTAAATTGTTCAAGTTTCTGTTTAACCCTTCCATGGTGTGGTGTTGCATTGCGTTGCGTTGGCATACTTGGTGTCTCTATTTATTTCACACAGGCCATGGAGATATTCTATTTGTTTACTTTAGCCATACGTATCCTCTTGATTTTATTTGTGTATATATTTATGTACACTCGTATGAGCATTTATTTTACTGAAAATTACCTTGAGAGAATATTTAATATTACCTTGAAGCATTTGGAACACTTTAAAGAATCCGGAGGATCACTATCTACTATCCATAGTTATAGCTTCGCACTACTTCTGATAAGGATCTTCCATCAGAGAGCCGACTCACAGTTAGCCCTTTGTGTTATACATATCTAGATGATTGCACCTGGATGAGTTCCAGTGGGATCGAAATCTAGCCAGATCAAAATTTGGAATTTCAGAAAATCTATTTACTCTTCCTCCATTTGTTGGAAAAACAAGAAGATGCACACCACAAATTGAAGGAGATCGGCTGATAGTCGCTTCAACGGTCATAAAATATCAAAGGAAACTCGTTTGACTTGGCAGCGGATACCAGTGCGACGCGAAGTTGTGCGTTGCTAGAACCACTGGCTTCATTGACTACTTCACTTTTCCTACAGGGAAGTGAATAGTGTTTCACTAATTCTTGTATATACATACAGTGTATGTATGTATGTAATATTTGTAAATTCAACTACTGCATGCAAGTGTTGAAGGCATCTTTCGAATGGGTTAAGTACTTCTTAATCTTTTAGTGATTTTTGCGGCATCTACACAAAGGCAATGTGCCATATTGTCCTCCATCCTCCATCCTCCATCCTATACTGTTTACTCACTTAGGAAATCGTATTCAGTTTACTTTTGTATGAATGTCTGGGGGCAAGTGTGGGGGAAAATACATACCTACGAGTATGTATGATTTTTGGCGTGTGGCAAGTTGGCGCCATATGTTGCCAATCGGTTTCAATTTCACTACATACACACACCTACACACACACACAGTCAGTGTGGCAATGATACGAATGACGATGATGATGTGTCTGATTTGTTTTCCGCCGATTGGGAGGAGATTATAATGTGCCTAATTGCCGGCATTCAAGAGCGAGTTTGTTAATGCTGAAATATATATGTACATAGATATGTATGCCAAAATGTGTCGACACAGCGGCGTGATATTCGTGAGATATGTATGCATATACAGAACAAAGCGTGGCTGATTCTTTTCTAACAAAAAAAAAAATATTAAATAAAAAAACGAAAATTGATTTCATTGAGTGAAACAAGTGCAATGACGAAGGTTAAAAAATAATATTTTTGCAAATTTCTTAGTTATTGCAACAACATGTTGCACCCTCTACATACTTCAGTATGTTATAAGCAATTGCTGTTGCATACACACAAATGTATAATAATAAATGAGAGCAGCCAAATTGGCATTTTCAGCATAGTCCTTCCAGGGAAAGTGCAATTCATTACTAACGAGCATATATGTATGTATGTATGTGTTTATATATGCATATAAATATGTATGACAGCATGCAACAATTGCCGTCGATATCAGTGCGCAAATGACCGCGTCAATTGCAGCCGTTGCAAGGCCTCACATTCACTGATATGTACATATGTAAATAAAGGGTTTTCCAATGAGGGGTGTTATTCCGGTAGATGTCACTTTTAAATCTGTAATTTTTAGACATTTGACCAGTAAAAACTACGCCAGTAACAAACACGGAACGATACACGCTTCAGCAACGCATTGAAATTATTAAAATTCACCATGAAAATGGTGAAAACCTGGCAGAGATGGTTCGTAAAACTAAACAAGTTTTGGCCGTCGTGAAGCACCTTCTCCGTCCGCAATGCAGAAATTAGTGGAAAAAAATGGAACAAGAACAACTGAGAACATTGCTGCTATAGCCAAAAGTGTTGAAAAAATCTAGCTTTGTTCATTCCTCGTCATTCTGGAATTGGGCATTTCACAAACGTCATAATATTTAACATAAATATTAGGGTTTTAAGGCTTATAAGTTCAGTTAACACAAGAACTCAAACCGGCCGATCATCAGCAACATCGCGTCTTTGAAAATGATATGTACTTTCATCGAAAAATCATCTTGACTGATGAGGTCCACATCGATGGCTGCGTCAAAAAATAAAACTGTCGCAACTGGTGCTCGGAAAACCCAAGATTTATTATTGAAAAGCCTCTCCATGCCCAACGTGTAACCTGTTTGGTGGGGTTTATAGTCCGGCGGAGTCATTGAATTAAATATCATAATAACACTTCTAATTGGAAAACCCTGTATGTGTTGACTACGAGAGTACGAGCTGCAGAAGCAATAAGCTTTAACGCATTTCCACTTCATATACGCCAGTCATGATGCTGATGCAACCTCGTTTTATCGCAAGCTGTGCGCGTAAATACGTTTTAAGTATTGCAAAATGAGATTTTATTAAAATGGTTAACAATAAACTTTTGTGTCTCACTGGTAAGGAAAAATTCAGGAACAAAATGATAAATTTATTAAAGCAAAGAAATATTCAACTTAGGAGGTCGCGGAAATTTTCCCTATTAAGGAGCCCAAACATCGTCAAATGACTTTCCCAAACTATGGTGGGAAAATGTGAGTGACCAAGGTTTTGTTGATTTCAACCCAAGGACAGGAGAAAAAGGAAGCTTTGGCACAACAAAAGGCAAAGTCCAACTTCTTTTATGGACTGCAGCCAAGTGTCTTTATCATAGCTTGATGTATTCATAATTGCCTCCCGTAGCAGATTCAAATGTTAGAAAATTTACTGGATTACTCGGTTGATGTGCACGGAATGTATGTTTTGTATACCGGTATTCCTTTACAGACGTACTGTTATTCACCATTCCTACCCTTGCGTCACGCAAGCTGATGGCTGAAGCACATTTTGTGCAATATCGTTCTTGAGTGAAGTGTTTTACTACACAAATCTTCTTGCTCTGTGAGATTGTGTTCTGGGTTTGTTGGCCGCAACATACACCTATACTCCAGATAAACGTGATGGAAATTGGAGGAGGAGCTCGGCCCAAAATCGGCCCAAAATCGCTTCAGCGGTTGTGTTGATGCGGCTGCTGGTCACTACCAGCGCACATAGGCCAATAGGTTCATTGTGATACCGCTGAGGCTCCTGCCTTCACCTTCTCAAATGATCGTACTATAAAAGGAACCAGCTTTCCAATATTCGCTGAGGCTATCGCAGCGAGATAGCCGCAGAAATGTTTTCCAATGAACTTGTGTCGCGCAGTCGATTGCATGGAACTCAGCGAATTGGGGCTGGGCGCCTTTCCCGATTAGGGTTTTGCGCTGGCCCCTCTGCCCTGTATTGTTTTTCCATGTACGGGCTCCTCAAGACGGGTTTTCCTGAACCCAGCTGGCGTTTTTGCCTTACCCCAAAGGGGCGTCGGCTTCTTTCCAGCTAGTAAGGGTTTCTTTCCCTCTTGGGGCTTGGCATTAAAAAAGAAGAGAAGAAGAAGACTACGTTGGAAAGATCAAGAGGAGTAGGACCTGGTCTAACTTGGTGTTGAAATATTGGCGCTAAACTCCGAATTGAAGAAACGAAACTAGTGCGTTATAGTTGATTCGGCTTTAACCCCGAAAGCTGTGCCTCTGTCAATTAATAAGAAGAGAAGGTATATTTACTATGTAACAAAGAATAAGCTCGGTCTAACAACGTCCTTTTTCTTGTGTTTCTCCCACTGTCGGTTGGGAGATGCTCTCGCTTGCTCACCGGTATACAAATATGTTAAAAAAAAAAATAAAAGAAAATTTCCAAGACTTCTGGAAGATGAAAACCCAATTTAACTTTACTTAGATGACAATATCTGTCTTCCAAATACTCGATTACAACAAAACGTGAATACCAACGGCATGACTAAAGTTTGCGTTGGTATTACTTACGCCCCTTCGCCAAGAAAGGTGACCAACTCGGAAAGTCTACTAAGTAAAACTAGAGTCGCAAAGAACTTAGTCGGAAGACTCTCTCTACAAAGCTGATGTTTTTGTACACGAATCTCACTTTAGAATTCTTATACAGACATAGATACATATATATGTTAATATTGTTACACTTCTATAAACAATACATATATGTACATATGTATGTATAAATACATCTTGCACTTGGAAAGTTTGCATTCAGAAGCCAAAATCGATTACGAAACATCGCAATTGGCCGCCTTTAACTGCCACTGACAGACAAAGCGACGACAAGACAACAAGCGACACCGAAAAAAGGCGACAACAAACACGAAAACCAAATTGAATACAATGACCATTGAATCAGCACTGAAACGTTGGTAGTAAGCAGATGGTGCGCGAAGGGGAGCATGACAAGAAACGTAAACATATGAATGCGAGGTGAAGAGCCTGCCAACCAAACACCGACCGACCGATAAACACTGGCAACACAGTCAACAAACCCTCTCACTCGCCAGGTTATGACTCCGGTGGACTCCTCGACACCGGCGTGCTTTTTGCTGCTACCTTTGTTGTTGTATTCGCGGAATGTTAAACGGCAGAAAATAAACAAATAATGCTAAATATGTGTATTTACCGAAAAATGGCAATGCAAAGACACATCTTGGTGTGCGCGACTACTGGTGAATCCGCCACTACGAGTATGTATAAACCAGCGCCCAGCGCCCAGCGCAGCGCCTTAACGCCGTGGCAAAGCGCGATCTGGTAGCCAAAGTGAAGTTGCTGGCCACGGTGGTGGAAGTGCGGATGTGTAACGATTTGACCGGCAATCAAAGGAAACGCAATCACATATCAAAATCAAGATTTATACGCGCCATATAAACGGTCAACGGGCTGCACCACGCTGGACCGCGTAAACTGTCAAAAAAATTTCGCTCGCGATTTATTGGCGCAAATTGAGTTTTGAAAGACAACAAAATGAATGATTGCAAAGAGAGTGGAGAGAGAGTAACGGATAGAGCCGGTAGCGAGGAGCAGCTTCAAAAGGCAATTTTGGTAATGGAAAGTAAACTGGTACATACAGACGCACAAGTGTACCATATGTGTGGATGTGGGTAGAGGAAACGGAATGATAACACAAAAGAAATCATATTTGATGTTATTGAATTTTATGAAGATGGAATCGAATAAACAAAAAATGTTATTTATAATAGCAAAAATATCAACAAATCAACGCACGAGGAGAGATCCAAATGCTTGTGCAGTGGAAGTGATTTATGTATACGAGTATCCAGATTTAAATATGCTGCTGAGCTAACCAAAGCGACAAGGTCCTCCCCCCGCCATCCGATACTAAACGGATCGCGTGATTTCTTTAAGCTAATGGTTGATGCTTCGGCAAGAGTGTGCAACTTTTATCGTAGGCCGATTGGTCTCAACAACCGAATGGATCTGGTAGTGAACGAGGATAAGTAGAAATATCTTCTGCCATCAAACTAATAGTCAGTGCATTCGGGTCTTTGCTCTCACGAATCACTCTTGCGAATAGGTGCTACTTTCGACTGGATTTAAGAGCTTTCGAGAGAAAGGCTTTGAGAAAGATTTATGTTCTCTTGTGCATGGGTAACGGCGAATACCGCAGACGATGGAGCGATAAGTTGCATGAGCTCCTCCTCCAATTTGTTGTAGGCGCCTTGGCATTTTCCAACAAATAGGGACCTACATCTCAGTTTCATGTCAGAAGTACACTCGGTTGGGCTTGACATTCTGTGCCGAGGGCGGTCGCAATTAGAAAATTTAATTTTCTATAATTTTGGAAATTGGTGGAACCAGGACTCAAATCCTGGCCTTTAGAATGGCAGTACGTTTTTTGACTAAGTTGTAATCGCGTAAGCGGTGCCCTCGCCAAAGAACAAGAAAAGTGGGATCTGGCACGCAAAATAATCCATACAATTGTTTCTTCTTCTTCAGATAAACATCCGTACATACTTCACGTAGGCACTCCAAATAGTAGCTTAGAGCGATAATCGTCTTCATTCGGTTCCCGAACCTTCACACATATATCATTCGTTTATCAGGGCTGTGTAGAGAGATACCTCGAGTACTCGATTAGCTCTATAATTCTATAGATGTGTAAACATATGTGTTCTTGAGGTCTACAGGGTGTTTGAATATGTATACTACTGTTTATGTATGTAAATATGTATTATTTGTATATTTATTCAGCGATTTCATATTGACATTGGAAAATTTATTGCTTTTATGTGCGAAAAGTATAAGCTAATATGTACATTTGTAAGAAGAATATGTACATTTGTAAGAATGTACATATGTATATCGATTCATTTCTTTGCATACAACTTGACCATTTTTACACTTCGCTTTACTCGCTGCTCAGATAGGTTGACCTGCCTCATATAACAACTACTATACCTACAAATGGAGCTACAGTAGATTTACGTTCATCCAACAGCACACATTTTCAGCCACATACTCGCACAATCTAAACAGTTGTAATGTAAAAAAATGATACGGACATCTCTTCGATCGCTGCATAGTCACACTACACTACAAGCGAGCTTACGAATCCTTTGGTGTAGCATTAACATATGTACGTACATCCATATCTGCTAAATATCGATCAACACTGTCTTGGGGTTGGTTGGGGTCTCGCGAAAATGTCAACAAATAAATCGTCAGTGTAAAAATGGTATTCCAAATTGTTTTTGACATTCGCTGCTATCCATACAAACATACAAGTTATTTGCAGACATAACTAATGTGCTAAGATGTTTGTACGAGTATCGATTTGTGCATTGTTTATTACAAACATTTATTAGTCTCTATACTGGAACACCTGTTTTATTAATCTTCATAAGATTATCTCTTTTTAAGGATAAGAAAAATAGAATGACAAAAAATAAGAATAAATTCATCAGTTCATTCACACTTAAGCTTTCTGTTTCAATATTAGCACTCGAAAATTTGCAAGCTCGAGCATTTCGACTAACTAATGTTAGTTGAACAAAGAATATACAGCGCTTCCAATCAAAAAAGCTACGAGACCTCACAGGTACATACTTGAACTAGTAAGAACCCCAAAATCTTAGATGTTGGAGCCCTTACAACAATACAATAAAATATATTTATGTATGTATGTACATGTAAACCTAATATGAATTCGAATACACATGTAACTACATACATACATATATGGTATACGCAATGATGACCACTCAGCTGCCTCGGTCTACACTTTATGAAAAAGTTGGACATTTCAGAAGTAATTGAGTTTCTGACAGGGCGTAGTGATTTAAAAATGATGATGAGGACGAGACGATTTTCAACCTGCTCTCTACAAAGGCTATGTAGTGTAGCCCAAGAGAGCAAACGAAGGAAGCTACAAATTATATCCGAAGCTCGCGGTATGTCAGCAGAGGAAACCCGCAAGGTGGCGTCCTTTCATGTCTCTTTGGACCTTGTCAATAAACCAATTACTGAGGGATATGGGGGAGTAGGGAGATGCAGAGTCATAGTATATGCAGACGGGCGGGTATAGTGAATGGCAAATTCCCTCTAACGTTGTATGATATCATATAGGGCATATAGAGACGGATGTAAAAAATGGAATGGTGATGCTCACGAACGAAGCTGCATATTACCGGGATCTGCAAATCTTTGCGACTACCAAATCACTATATTGTTTGTGAAACGCAACAGGGGGCTGTCAATTGCTTAGGTGAAATAGTACTCTCGGTGAGGGGTATCTTTATTTTCTCCGACAGATAGCCAAGCAGCAGAGTCATGGAATCGGTCACAATGAAATCAGAGATGGTAGAAGACTGTCGTAAATCACTAAACGCGATGCCAATCAGTTCTCTCTTAACCTAGTTTACGCACCAGAACACAATTGTATACCAGGAGAGCTTAGTTCGCAAAATAAAAAGTGTTGTCCATGAAGATGGGTCTTCTAACGGAGCTTCTTCTTTTAGGTAGGCATACAGACAGACTGAGCCATCAAATTACTTCCACAGGAGTTGTAGAGAGGAGGAAGCACCTGAGGTCTTTGCGAATGCCCCGCAGTCTCTAAGGGCAGCATCCTTGAGAGACTTGAGCGAAATAACGGATGCAAAGTTATGCCGACTGTTTTGCTAGCTCCATACAAGGGATTTTACTAGTGTTTGGGGGGTGAATGGGATCCTCAGGAGTTTAGAAATGAGACCGATTTTTGGACTGAGTATGCTGATATCCGACAGGCACAGAAATTCACGGTACTGCGTACTCCGTTTAAAAAATCGGCCACGATAGTCATGTGGTTAGTAGTATGTACTGTCATTCGGAGGGCCAAGTCGAGTCCTGGTCCTACCAAAATTTATTTTAGAGAATGTCAACCTCTCCGAGTGTATTTCTGGAATGAAATAATAAGATCCTCATAAAAAACCATCTGCCATTCGGTGGCGGCTCAGAATAAATTGTAGGTCCCTTCAGTTGTTGTAAAAGAATTCAAAACGCACATCACAAATCGGAGTTGGAGCTCGGCTGAAAATCACTTCAGCTACAGAAAGAAAGAGTTTGACTCACGCTACGCCTCACACTATCGTCACACAATCAAAAATTGCCCTCTCGACGAACAAGAACCAAACTCTATAAATCACTTATTCTACCCGTCCGCGTATAAAGTGCAGAAGTTTGGTTAAAGACAACTTTTAATGATATGATCCTTGAAGTATTCTTTAACTTGCCATTCATATTAAAAATAGAAGAAATTAACTTTCATTTGACTTCTTCTGCCTTAGTTAGTAAAAACACATGTCGGTAGGAAGATGTGTCGAAAGCACATACACTTTTTCTCACCTTGCGGTCTGCTGGTCTCATGCTGCGTGCGACGCGTGAAAACTGCTGCGAGCTTACACATCCTGTCTGCGCGAAACTTTTCAAAGCAAAATGAACAGTAAAGGAAAAAAGTGTACATATGTATATTTAATAAATATGTATACATATATATTTATGTATAAATATGTATATCGTAGAGTTTTGGTTGAAAAAAGTGCAACCGGTTGAGGCAGCAGTCATGACCATATTGATCGTCATTATCAAAATCAGTAGAGAATCAGTAAAATATCAACGATAAAATTGTGACGTGATGACATTGTTAAGACGCAGCAGACAGACGTTCCTGCGTGTCAACACAGCACTGACTGACGGTACTTTCTCAAGTATGTTTTATGGCTACATACTCGTACAGACATACGGGTATACATACGTGTATTATATGTACATATGTATTTATTCACACACATTCCTTGCAGTCTCCGTTTTGTGGTAGCTGTTGAGATCACTGTCGCAGAGTAACTGAACTTTTTTTTTTTTGGTGTCACTTTGGGGACTGATGATCAGTAGTAGTAGCACCGAAATTGACATCTTTTTTTAGTTCTTTTCCGTTGTGACCTTTTTTTACTCTTCTTTTGCCTTTAAAGTGCTTCTGTTTGTTGCCGCTGTCTGTCAACGTTCTACGAGTGATCAATGTTCGAACTCAATTTTATTAACCGAGAGTCAATAAAAAATTTTGCGAAAATTGCTCCAAACCTGGCAATACAAAGTTAGCCGACCAACAACAGAAATGGCAAGCCGGAAAAAAGTGGGGAAAAAACACACAGCGACCGAATTGAATCATCAAACTTTTTCTTGGCTGCTTCGACAAAAATTCGCATTAAAACATTTTGCACAAAAAGTGTTTCTCTGATCAACGGCACATTTGCCGACGACAATCGCAGACATTTTGACGTCTTCATCATAATTTTGTGTGAGTCGTTGTTTGCTTTGCAACGGGTGAGGAAGAATCAGCAATTCTTCAGAGTCCTAAGAACCTCATCATAAATGTCAGCCAACAGAGTGTAGAATGCAACAATAACAATATTTCAATTAATAATTGCAAAACAAAACAAAAAAAAATCTATCAGCAGTAAGCGAGAGAAAAACAAGTAAGCGGGAGCTAAGTTCGAGTGGAACAAATAATTAAATTAAGAAAAAACTTTTTATTTACCGCTTCCGACTCTTTGCATGCTCCTATACTTCTCGGATAATGCGGGTGTCGGGGTCCCATTTATCGTTAAGAACTGATGAAGGGGTGACCTCTAGCCATCTTGATTCATAGTCGAAAATTGATAAAGCAATGTTCTTTGTCAGCGAAGCCTGACCTATTCCAGTGAGTCAGAAAAAAAAACAAGTAATGGAATAACGAAACCTCTGAACTAAAGAAAATTGGACGAAAACTCAATACGATGTTGAGTAGACTCCTGATTCGGTTAATGAAGCCGGTGTGGTCTTCTACAAACGGATTGGATAAAATTTATTTAGATGCCAATCGGAGGGCGTGACTGCCTACACCCCACCATGTCTGAATAGATAGATCACCATTTGAGTTTCCTCATAGTTGGGAAGCTTGGTTTCGCCTTCTTCGATGTTTTCTTTATCACTTTGTTTGAACAAAGAATCTCTAATCGTTAGCTGAACAAAGTTATTTGACTGCTGAAAACAGTACAAATGACTAAAAGAAAAAAAAAAACACCATTCGGCAACAATCGAAGTGTTTAAACTCGTTGTCCATCACTGTTGTCGCTGGTAAAGGAGCTACAGCAAGGATCGTCCCAATTGCCCTTCGAACGTTAAAGACGTGTGTCTGGAATGGCAAAAGGTGTAACAAAAGTCGCATCGTGCAGCGTCACCTCAGCGCATGGCTGAACACACTTTTTGTCAACAGTTGCGTTTCGATGCCCGCGCCGTCTCCTACCTGCAGCTCTCTGCCAGCTTTGTACATTTAATAATTGCAATTTTACTTGTCACATGTGCAGAAATTCTTGCCGAGCATTTTTATCCCGTCTCTTGGTAGTGAAATTTTTATGCGATTTTCTTCGTCAAAACATTGGCTGACGCTGGTGCGTTTTTTGTGCCGATAATGATGTGTGATGTTGGAATTTTGTGCACGTTGCAGTCTCGTCGGCTTCTCATCGATGGAACGCTGCAAGGATCACAAGTTATAAAATTGCTTTTAATAAAGTTGCCATACTGGCGTGCTGGAGTGATAAAGCAGCCGATACAAACAAGCATCACAAGCCAAATAGGTGGTTATGAGAAAGAGAGAGTACGAGTATGTATGTATGTCTGTAAAGGCGTGTGCTTACCTTAGGGATCAGTTTAGCCATTGCGCGCTTGGATCAGCAATTCCTTCGGCGTTTCCACACACACAGTTTATGGAATGCAATGATTAATTTTTCACGAATTCGCTATTGGTATGAGGGAATTAAGAAGTTTCTTTGACACTTGCTTGGTACGCATCAGCAAGATCGTGACGGACTTCTTCAAAGACTTCAGCAGCGTCTGTCAGTCTGATGCTGTTGACGATGATCAACGCCAAGCTAAATAAATAAGGGAAGGATGCCACATGGAAGTGTAATTAAAAGTAATTAGTGTAAGTTTGATAAGTAGAGGCAAATATTATTTACATATTTACAGACTTTAATGTTAGATGACGCATCATTGGATCTTGTTATTGTCTAGGTTTTTTAAAAACTCAAAAGAAAAATATTGGCTAAATTCGCTAACATTCTACAGATATCTGAAGTTGAGCAAGAAGCAATGGTTTCGATAAAGTTTGTGATCTAAATCAAATATCTGGAATAGTTGGAAATTCCTAGTGAAATCAGATTGGTCCCCACCTGATTCTTCCAACAGGGTGGAAGGCGGCTCTATCTTCATTCACGTTCACAACTAGTGGGTTTATGGAGCGAAACTCTTTCGGTTATGCCGGTTATGAAGGAATAAGCGTCCTATCATCGGGCCGTACCGAAGTATTGAACTATTTCACGGAGGCAAGCTCGTGTGACTACTGCATAATGTATGTACTTTGGTAAATATATAAAAAATCGTAATTGAAGACATTGAAAACTTAGATGGCTGTGTAAAAAGAAGCTCTGCCAGAATTGTAAAAAGATCCAAAAATCCTTCACAGTATCTTCTTTTCCAGAGCTCGAATGTAGTCTCTGTCCAATACAACAGAACAGGGATGAAGTTTAGTTTCTATTCGTCGAGAAAAGACTTTGCTTTTCAGTTGCTCAGACCGAAGCAACTCCAGTATGACTACGAACTTCATTTTAGAACAGGCATAATTATTATTGATGTTAATACCGGTTCCAAGACGGACTGATTAGACAACTGAGAAGTAAAGTCCTCTCTCGACGAACATAGACTAAATTTTACAAGTCACTCATGATTCCCGTTCTGATATTTGGTGCAGAGGCATGGGCGATGACAACATCTGATGAGTCGTCGTTAGGAGTTTTCGAGACAAAGATGTTGCGTAAGATTTCTGATCTTCTAAGAGTTGGGAACGGCGAATACCGCAGCTAAAGGGGCGATGAGCTGTACGAAATATACTGCACTGCGGCTACACTGGCTAGGTTATGTGTCCGGATGGTTGAGAATACTCCAGCTTTGAAAGTTCTCAATGCAGTACCCGCTTGTGAAAACAAAGGAAGAGGAAGACTTCCACTTTATTGGAAAGACCGGGTAGAGACCTGACTGTACTGTCCAATTGACGCAAACAGCGGACAGAAGGAATGAATGACGCTATAATCGTATAAGCGGTGTCTACACCAGTAAAGAAGAAGGAGATTGAATCCATTTTACAATATAATCAAAAGTTCCGAATTCGATTAACGTACATTCAAAAAATCTCAGCGAATATACTCTCACCACAGAGCTTTATGCAAAATATTCAAAATCTGATGATTGACTTTACGTTTTTATAAGCACAAATAATTGAAATAAATCAAAGTAAGCGGCAAATTCTCGAATTCTGATACTCGCAGCCACGCCGCTGTACCAAAAATTTTGATCAAGACCAATAAGAATCAACTTTGAGCACGGCTGGGCTTTCAGAGCGTACTCTGTGGGCGCGCTTAGAGGCCACTTTCGACAAACAAAGACCAGAATCAACTTATCAACTACTTTATAGCTGCCTTTGAGAACAAGAAAAAGGAGTTTAAATTACGTTGCTTGAAGCAGTAAGCAAAATTTTTGATTTTGAAAAATCTTTTTGAAATGATATGTGAGCTTTTTTACACCCACCACAGCCAAAACGTGTCCTGATATGCACTTAAAATAAATAACTGCCCTTTTTTATCATGCCCACCCGCCAAGGACGGCAAGAAAATTAACGGTAAACATTACAAACTCAATTAACCGTCTGATATACGAGAGTACATACTTATGTATGTATATATTTATGTAAGGCAATACGAGTTTGTTATCCACTGCAGCATCATTTAAGTTTATTTGCGAACACATTTGGTCACTCGTCTAATTATCACCAGACCAATTTTATCATCAAAAAGTGAGTTGTCTGGTTTGTACACGTATGTTGTTGTTAATATGTGAGTATGTGTGTATGTGAATTGCATTTGAACTCAGTGTGCAATATTGCAAGCGATTCGTCATGCTGCGTTGCGCAGACTTATGTTTTTGTATATACATACATACATACCATATGTACCTACAAATGTATGCTGAAAATTACAAAAACAATAGAGATATTTCAACCAAAACTCAGGTGAGGTGAGGGGTGGATAATTACTACAAATTCTGAAATGTCATCAGTACACAGGCGATTTGTTAAAACTTCTCATACGAGTACACAGCGCCGGACGCATTAAGTATGTGATAAGCACGATTAAGCAGCCAAGCGTTGGCACGCAACACGCTACAATGACACAGTAAAGGCGAAAGATTGCGTCAAGCCAATTGTGGTTAGAGAGTGTCGGTGGCGGAGTGGGTGTGGGGAGATGGGTGTGACAGTGTTGAGATTTACACAACTGATGCTTAATCAACGTCATTGCGGACACATGTGACGCGCGCATTTCGACAGCACGACCGAAAAGGGGAATCAATGACTAAATATAAATTAGCAAATGATTTGTAAAAGAGTTTCCAGCATTGACACCAGAATGTGCGTGCATAAATACACAGCTGATTGAAGACATTAAGAGACAGAAAGATGAGTTTAACTCAGATGTCAACAAAATGGTTTCACGAAAAGCGGAAAATATTTTTTTACTATTGGATCGTTCGCTAAGGTGACAAGTGCTGATTTAATTGAATTTTTCGCAACCAACTTAACTGCTTTACCGTTATATATTTCAATAGCTAATATAGTAAATCTTGTTTATAAAAAATTTTGTTAAATTATTTAGAATAAGTGGGTTTGAGGTATAGTCAAGCTTTTGGGTATGCAGCTACAGTCGCGGGGCTATACTCAATTCTCTTCGTGGACGTGAGCAACTCTTGTGCTAGATGCGAGAAACAAATCATGTGGAGCCTTGCATTACGGCTAAAAGAGGGGAAGCTTCAGTAGAGGCACTCGGACTTATTCGGTTTGAGGGTTCGCTGAAGTTTAATTGCAGCGTCTGTTAACCAGAGGTTTGGCTGCGAGCGAGCGTCGGTCTTGAAGCAAGCGGCTCGCTATATAAATGTTTAAAAAATTTTAACTTATTCGCCTAGCGACTTGTGCGCTTGGTTTGGGATCCGCCACGTAGAAATCAGCTCCAATGAAAAGTTATACAACGCCTCGGATGAGATACCCATTTTTTGAAGACGATCTCCGCAAATGCGTTTTAAGGATCACGGTTTGAGGACATGCACCTGCAATGTCCGGTCCTTTAATTGGGAAGGTGCCGCTGCCCAGCTGGGTAAGAATAAAGACTGACATCACCGCCGTCCAAGAAGTGCGATGGACGGAAGAACGACGGTAACGAATAGATCCTTGTGACATTTACTACAGCGGCCATATAAAGGAGCGCAAATTTCGTGCATTTAACCCGGTGGATGAACCCCTCGCCACAATCCGCATCGAAGGGATTTCAACATATCGCAGATTTGCGCACACGCCCCTATCGGAAGAGAAGGACGACAAAGGAAGACAAATATACCTTTTATAAGCGCCTGAAGCGTACTCATGCGTTGCCCTCGATATGAATTCAGCCTCCACCACGAAACATTTCTAAAAGGGTTGAGGATGATCGACTTCGCCGGGACCGGATATATGATTGTCTGTTGTACTAGATTCCAGCGTAAGAAAATTCATCAAGCTGCTTGGTATGTTATCTGGATGGATAAGAATACTTCAGCTATGAAAGTTTTCGATGCCATACCCGCCGGTGGGAGCAAAGGAAGACGAAGACCTACACTGCGTTGAGAAGACCAGGTAGAAAAGGTCCTGACGGTACTTGGAAAAGAGAGAATGAATGTTGCAATGTTTTTAATCCGGCTATAATCGCGTGAGCAGTGTCCACGAAAAAAGAAGAAGCTTTTTTTTTGGTGCGCTGGCAAAGATGGAAGATCGAAAACTTTGTTTTCGGCATATTTTAGTACTTTACTATCGAAAGAGTTAAAATGCAGTTCAAGCAAGGCGAAAATTATGTGATGTGTACTGAGGCGATGTATTGACCGAAAGCCAATGCCAAAAGTGGTTGGTAAGATTTCCTTCCGGCATTTTCGATTTTGAGGATGCACCACATCCTGAAAGGCCTCTTGAAGTCGATGTGGATAAAATAAAATCATTGGTCAAATAACAATCGAGAGATTGCTAAAAGTTCAAATTTGTCTGATTTAATCAAATGTTTTTTTATTCAATAAAAAAATGGTTTCTAAATTGCACTAAAAAAACGAAATCGCGTAGAGAATGACGTAATAAATATACATACTCGTCATTACACATATTTTCATAGACTTAAAAATAAAAATTTCAAGTTTAAACTTTATTTTCCTCTTGCTTTAAAATATTTGCGTCCTCTTTTTTAAATTGCACATTTTTTAAAGTATCCATATGCATGTGCTTGTGGGTGGAGCGCTGACACGTGTGCCCAAATTCCACATGTGAGCAAAGAGAAGAAAGCCGCAGTCTTATCCTATTCGTGGATTTATTACTTTTTCTCTGCTATTACACTAACGCTTATCTGTTTGCTAATCTCTCAAAAGTTGGCAGATACAAACGAAAAAAAAAAAACGTAAACTTATCAGCTCTTTTAAAATGTAGACATACATACATATTTACACATTTGTAGTACATTTTGAAAAAAAAAAATTTGGTAAAGGACTTTCAAACTATCAAAAAAAATGGCTCTTAGTTGCATGTTTCATATGCTCAAAAGCATATGCGTATGTACCATATATATTCGTAAGTATATACAATATGTATGTAAAAAGCGTTCAAGCGTTCGGCAATAAAAATATTTCATTCATAGCCATTGGGGAGCTCCTTTGACCAAATTTCTTTTTGCGCTAAATAAAAATTATTTCAGTATATTGTGTTTATAGTGAATTTTCTACTACTATAGTGAAAACTAAGCAGTTCCAATTTCAAATACAGTAATATTTTTTTTTTTTTTTTTTTTAATAATCCTAAAAGGAGGTTATAAAAGTAAAATCAAAAATTATCTTCCGATGTACATATATAGAATGACTTACGGATTAAACCACAGCCAAAACCATTGATCGTAGAGACCAAAAACTTGTTGGGTTTGCTCTGCATATGCCGTATGCCCCCGTTAAAAAATGATTTTCCTAGAAATTGATCTCGGACCGATCTATTGTAAGAGTTTGTATTTATCGTTTGATGTATGTACACAGCATTGTGCCAAAAATACCACGGAGAAGTCATTTCCTTCCGGGAAGTGGAAGTGGACATGGGACTGATCTATTCGAAACAAAATACCATTGTGGACAGTTACGATATCAATTCCTTAACAAAAATGGTGCCAGGCAGTGAAGGCTCTCTAACAAATGAACAAAGACATATCTATTAGAAAGATATACTTTTAAGCAGGGTTTGGAGATATATATATATATTATTATTTTATTTTTTGATGAAATTATCTGATCACCGAAGTGTTTTCTTAGGAATGCGATGTGTGGGTGCCGTTTTGTTGAAACCAAATGTCGTGCTTGGATCACCCATTAAAAAATATGTCACAGAGGTAAGACACGCCAAAAACCGTTATGAAATCATTTCAGTAAACTTTAACTGCTTGTAAATGTGTTTAACACTTTGTCAAGCGAAAAAACGAAATCTTTGTTATTACCTTATCGCTGGCTGAGTATATATACATATCTACATACATATATAAGTATGTAAGCATGCGTAAAAAATGCGAAGAGTATATGTCAAAGTAACTATCTAACTTTCAAAGGCATAGTATTTTACAACAACAACCATGTAAGTAGTATTTTTCGCAACTCAGTGACTCCAAATGGCTGAAAGTATTGTAAAAGAGTTGTTGGATGAAAGTCTCACTTTCACACCCCTCACCTAATGGGCAAGTGCCAGCAGCTGTGATAGTGTCAAAGTACATTTTTCAAATGTTTTTCCACATGTGAGCACCAGTGGCCTCTACATATAGTATGTATGTTTGTATAACTATACATAGTTACTATAGCATCTCTACCTCCTCCCCTGTTTGTCCACGTTCCTTCTTACTATTTTACTATGAACACTTTTAGGCGTCAATTTCCAAAACGGAAGCGGATGTGTGTGAATTGCGGTTTTAGATTCGGATGTGGATACTCGTGTATGTTGTGCGGTTATTGTCTGTCGGTCGTTTGTCGCTGGCAATTGAAGTAAGTGATAGTAGCGCAGGATTTAGTGCGGTGTGCTTGTGCAGGAGGGTGTGAGGCTGTTATGTGGCGGAAAGTGGTAATTGTCGCTTCTATGAATTTCAGTTCCGCTGTAGTTGGGGAATTGTTTTTGGATGTGTAATGTTTTTTGTAGTTTGCTAAACGATTTGTGTGTGTATTTTTTTTTTGGAATTTCTGCACCATTTGAGATTTTTTAAAGCGTATCTAGACAAGTTGTAAATTTAGCGATTAACATCCTTTCGACATACTTATATATTGTATGTATGTAAGCGTGTTTTTATTTTTTTGTTGCTTTTTTTTATTTTTTTGTAAATAGTTGTGGAACATCCCGTTAAGGGATAGAAAGAGTAGATGAGTTATATCCAGTTGGAAATATTTTTATGAGAATAGGATTATGTACATATTTGTAAATATATATGTATGTAACCACTAAAGCGATTTTCAGACAAGTTTCTATTTTGATCTGTAGTGTAAATGGAAAGCCACTAATGGATTAAGATAGGTCAGAAGAAGAGAGAGTTTGGAGAGGTGCATAGAATATCTATATATATGTATATAATTGGCGCTTTGCAATTTTCGGTAGAGCTCCTCCTCCAATTTGGGTTTTTGCCTCTTGATGTTTTTCCAACAAATGGAGGGACCTACAGTTGAAACTAAACAGCCTCCGAACGGCTTATGGTTTTTTAATGAGGAACCTTTATTTCATGTCAGAAATACACTCGGAGGGGTTGACATTCCAGATCAGATCGCCCTCCAGCTGATCCCTCGAACGAAGTGGTGGTCTTCCTCTTCCTCTACTTTCACCAGCGGGTACTGTGTCGAACACTTTCATTGTGTTCATCCTTTCGAACGACATGACCTGGTAGGCGTGGCTGCTGTCTTTTCATTCGCTGACCTATGACAATAGCGCCATATATCTCATACAGCTCATAGCTCCATTGGCAAAGAGTTATAAATCTTACGCAAAACCTTTTTCTCGAAAACCCATTACCCAACTCATCAGATGTTGACATCGTCCATCTAGCAGGATGGAAGCGATGAGCGAGTTGTAGAGTTTGGACTTCGTTCGTAGAGAGAGAACTTTAATATTCCGTTCCTGCTCAGTCTAAGTAGCACCTATTGATAATAGTGATTCTGCATTGGATTTTAAGGCTGACATTGTTCTTGATGTTAATACTGGCCCATGTCAATGACCTCAGAGTTATGACTGTCAACAGTGAGATGGAGGCCAAGGCGTAAGTGCCCCGACTGCTTGTTTGATGACAGGAGATATTTTGTCTTGTCCTTATTCACTACCAGATCAATTCGGTTCGCTTCTTTGAAACAGCCTGTTAAGGCCTACGATATCAATGTCATTGGCATACACCAGCAGTTACACAGTCTTTAAGTTACTTCTAAGCATGCGGGCTCACCTCCGTAGGGTGGGAGTTCATTTGGTTAATGGTTGGACACTCACGAAGGTCATGCTCCAGCGATTCGTCATCCTCTGTACATGCTCTACACTCAGCCAATTTCACTTTACCTAGCTTATGGAGATGATATCTCGGTTCTCTTTTGCTTAATGCAAGTAACAGTTTGATCTGTCTACTATCGACGCTACCACAAAATAAATTAGTGGTACGTCCCAGATTGGAAGAGTTCTCAGACCTTAAGTGTTCCTCTATGATTTAATGTTTTAAACAATATTTGAAGGCGCTAAAGGGACTGAGGCACTCGATAGTGACAGCCTTGCTAGTACGAGCTAGCTGTTCCACCTTTTCATTGCCTTCCCTGTCATTTTTTCCTGCTAGGTAAGAAGTAGGTGGCCCTTACCCGGCAGAAGGTTTTAGTTACGCGGTTATATTTTGCGTTTAGCCCGAGTTCCAGCACAAAATTGAAGAAATCACACTATTAAGAGTCATCCTGTCTGAAACAACATACTGACAGCGATTCTGGAGTTGTCCAGCCTCAGCTTACAAAATCGATGAGCGATTTGGCGAATGGTGAATATCCAGTCAATGGTGGGCTTTAGTTCTAGTTTAAAATATGGCTTTAAGGTTTTATTACTCGTATTGTTTTTGATCGTTCAGTTTCAGTCAGATCAGATTGAAGTTCTGAAAATTTAATATCGAAAAAAAAATCATCAAAAAATATTAAAAACATAGTGATGTTGGTGGTGAACCGAGCACTCCAAGGCACTGCACAGCAATTCATGAATAAAACATTCCGCTTGAGTTGCAGCCTTTTCGCTGTCATTGTGATCGCCAATGAGCTTATTGTTGTTACTACAGCGATATTGTTTTATTGTTGTCATTGCCTTAGCACTTTGTGAATAATGGAGAAACGTTTACAAACTTCCGTACAAGTTTTACTTGCAGGCAGTAGCTCCTCGACTCATCTGTTCTGTTGTCATCGACGTCTTTGTTTATTGTATGATTCTTTTTACTTGTTGTTGTTGTTGGTGTTCACAGTTAACTTGCCAGCCACATTGGCGGCAGCGATGATGTGAGAAGCTAATTTTTTTTTTTGTAGCCATGCACGTGCACACTTAGTTACTTACATACGAGTTCAGTGTCTGCTCGTCCGCCTTCAATCGCTCCTGCTGTTGGCTTGCTACTGTCTTTGGTGCCCACTTTGGTGTTATTCTGAGAAACAATTCGAATTGCCCCATCATATGTCGTTTTGTGGGCCATCAGCAATGTGCACTTGGACTATGCTGCTTGCAACTCTTTCACTCTTCTGTTCTTTTCTTGCCCTTATGAATGCATCTTGGTTGCTGCCTACTGTGCCTGTTTATTAATAGCAATAAATCAGTTTCCAAGCGCTACCAACCAACTTGGTTAGTTAGTTTATTGCTGTTCGACTTGGCTACACCTTTCTTCGCTATAAGCAAACAATACTTACATAATTTTATGCTTATAAAAATATGCAGATACTTACATACATACATATGTACATAAAAGTAAGCATATGTTTCTACATCCGATTTCATATTTGTTTAAAAATATGAATTCAGCTTTCATTGATTGAGGTAAAGTTCACATCGTGTTTTAAGTAGTATACATATGTACATACTTACACGTATGTACATATATTAATATATCTATACTTGCCGCGATCAAACCTTGGTATATACTTCTGAATTTTTTTAATAAAAGTATTAAATAAATGCGGCCGCGATAGCCGAGTGGTTAGCATTGCGTACTGACATTCGGAAGGCTTCATATCCCAGTGCCAGCAACATCCAAAAAGTTATGGAAAACTAATTTAAATAAAAAATTAAGTTAAATTTTCTAATTGCGGTCGCCCCTCGGTAGGGAATGTCCACCCCTCCGAGTGTATTTCGGATATGAAATAAAGCTCCTCATAAAAAAACCATCAGCCGTTCGGAGGCGGCTTAGTATAAACTGTAGGTCCCTCCATTTGTAGGAAAAACATCAAGACCCAAAACTACAAATTTATAGTATTTTTTTTTTTGTAATTTTTATTTCTAATTTATTTCTTTCATTTAGTTTTATTTTATTTAATATTTTTTAAGTATTTTTGTTTTTGTCTTTTTCATTTGATTTAAATATATTTTATTGTATTTTGTTTCAATTAAATTACTTTATTTATCTTCATTCCAACATATTTTGCTACATCAATTTGATTTGATTCTTAAAACGCTAACTTTCTTTATAATTTTATAAAAATCTTTATTTAATCCTTTCATATTTTTTTTTTAATTTTCCTCGGTGCCGGAAACTATTTTCGCACTCAGTGCACTTAATACATTTTCTATTAAAGTGATTTAAAAAATGTCGCTGAATATTTTTTTTGATATCATTTTATTCATTTTTTAAACACTTGCTGCTACATTCCAACAACTACATTTGTATGTATGTATGTATGTATGTATATATTGTTATAAGAGTTTTTACTTTAGCACTTGAGCGTACACTTTAACGGTTCAGCGCTTCTCTCGCACACTCATAAAATCAAATTGTCGCGCTAAAATGACTCAAGGATTCTCAATTCTGACGAGATAGTATTGAAACGCCGCCACATTTTAGAGAGTGGGCGTTAAGCGTGGAAAAATGTGTAGCATCTTAGCCAACTATGCCGGCGCACCATTGCGTTTATTGCGCTCGAGTGCGTCTTTTACTGCCTAAGGCTGCGGGTAAATGTGCAAAACTTCTTTCTATTCACCTTCTTTTTACTTTGCTATACCAACATCAATCACATTTTTCTTTTCCTATCAGTGGAAATATATTTTTTCGAACTGTTGCTCATATTTTTAAGAAAAATAATCATTTTTATATCCTCCAGCAAAGAAAATTAAATTTGGTTTGCCATTTCGTTGGCGGCATGATATGTTTACCAAGCGCGCCTTCGGAGATGGACTCATTTCCTGATTAAAGTTGCTTGAAAAATGTTGCTATTTTCGGCGATGCAGTTAACGTATTTGATGTACAAGATTATTTACTCGCATATTATAATTTTCTATAAGCTGAGGTGCCACTGAAGTTTCTGCATTATTAAGGAAGGTTATGATACGATTAAACGAAAACGTACGATTTAAAATAAGTCAACAGAACTTTCAGAAATGGAAAGATATCAAACGAAGGAAAAAATAAATTTATTACTTCATTTTAATGTAATATCATTGAATCTGGAAATATTTTATTTTTATTTTTATTCTGATCATTTTACAACATTTAAGACATGTATTTTAAATCTTTAGAAATTATAAATAACTTAGATGAAAGGTTTTAAGAATTTAGAGAAGAGGAACTATCGGAAGTGGATAACAAATATGAGTTCTCAGATGAATAAAATGAAAACCAAAATATTTTGAACGTACGAGAAGGACAGAAAGAAAAAACTCGTTATCGAGTTCAGAAAGAGAAATTGATATAGGAGACTGATATAATGTAATTTCGGCCGATGATACAATTTAGAAAGAAAAAGAATCTGGTTCAACACCTGATCGATCACCAATTTATATATTTTTAAAGAGATTTTGGACTCTAATGCCAATTACAAAAATGAAACACAAAGAAAATATAAAAATTTAGGCTCAAATTTTCTAATACGAATGCGAAAAAGATGCCAAAGAGCTTTTTCCAAAGAAAACAAAACTACGAAAATATTTTTAAATTGCAAGAAATATGTTTGTGGAAAATATATCTTCAAGAACCCAATAATTTGCAAAATTTGCTGCGAATATAAATAAATTTCTCATATTATTTGTATCTGGAAACTATATGGAAATGTAATCTATGCGAGGCTCCCTTAGCAGCTAATCCGCACAATCTAACCTAACCTAACCATGCTGTCCTATAAACATACATACATCTATAATTAATTTTTCCTACAATGTAAGGCGTACATCTTAATGTTTTTGAGGAACCTACAGCCTAAATCGCCTCCGAGTCGTCGATGGAGCTCTTATCTCATATCAGAGAGACAATCGCCGGGCTTGAAATTCTCTGCCAAAGGGCGATAGCAATTAGATAAATTACTCTTCAGGGATTTCG
This sequence comes from Ceratitis rosa, assembly GCA_037013455.1. Lineage (NCBI taxonomy): Eukaryota > Metazoa > Arthropoda > Insecta > Diptera > Tephritidae > Ceratitis > Ceratitis rosa. The sequence continues at coordinate 3,300,593 of JAWMAG010000041.1, forward strand.
GATGTTGGTCGGACCAGGACTTGAACTATATCCTGCCGAATGACAGTATGCACTGCTAACCACACTGTTATTATGACTGCCATACATACTTACATGAGTACGTAATGCTCAGACCTGTTTATTTTTTGCACAACTTCAGCTTGAGATGTACTTTTATACAATATAAATTAATCAGAACTTAACAAAATCACTCTTAAAAAAGTTTATAAATAAGTATAGGGTGCACCATTTTTTATGACGATAGCATTGCGTAATGTCGTTCGGAAGAAATTTCCTCATTGCGGCCGCCCCTCGGCAAGGAATCTCAACCTCTCGGAGTGTATTTCTGATATGAAATAAAAGCTCCTCATAAAAAACCATCTGTCGTTCGGAGGCTGCTTAGTATAAATTGTAGGTCCCTCCATTTGTTGAAAAAACATCAAGACACTACAAATTGGAGGAGGAGTTTGGCCGAAAATCGCTTCAGCGGTTACAAAGCGCCAATTATATCTATATGTATGCATAAGTATTCATTAATATATAATTTAATTAATTTAAGTTTTTTTCGTCAGCTAAAAGCAAACTTTAACTGATTTTATTGTATAAAAATTATTTTACCTTATTTTCTTTTAAGTTTATCAAAATAACTTTCTTTAGTTGATCATTCATTACATTACGCTTTCTTGCCATAAATAAAAATATATTATCTAATTCTTTTGATTTTACTGCATTTAAATTGTCTACCATTTCAACTTTACGCTTAGAATTATTAAACTCACATATAAATAAATATTGTATGTATGTATGTTAAAATAAAATAAATAATCAAGAATTTCATTCGTTCTTAATTAAAAATACTCTAATACATACACTATAGTCATGTTCGATGAAAACTATTATATGATTACATTTATTCAAATATATGTACTCGTATGTATGTACCTACGTATGATATGATGACCAGAATGAATTCATGGTGGGTGTTCACATGAAAAATCAATCAACTGTAGCGCAATCGAAATGTGCGCCAATAAACCTAGAAAAAATATCAAACAAATCAAATGGACATGAGCGGAAAAAGCCAAAGCAAACTTACAATTAAACAAACAACAATGATTTTAACAAAAAAAAAAAACTCAGCGACTACATATGATTTCTGCTTTCGTTGCACAATACAAAAAAAAAAATAAACAAAAATAATACTAAAACTCAGCTCCATTTCTTTCCTACCATGTATGTATGAGTGTATGTATGTAGGTAGGTGTATGCATTTATTGGAGTAGCAGAAATGTAAGAGAATTCCACACACCCATTCTGCCACCATCGTTGCATGCATTTCCCCTCTTTTCCAGCTAAGCCACGCCCAAGCAATGGCGCGAAGTAAATAGTTTGTATACTTTGATGCTGCGTTCACAGCCGGAGCTGTAGTGTTACATGCGCTCTCTCTCACTCGAATGCACGCACACCCTTTCATTGGTTGTTGCCAAAAACCGGTTTTCGCCGCATGACGCTTTCTCAAACTCTCGTCGCTTCTACGCGTGCAAGTGAGAGAGTGGGTAGTGTGCTTTATATACTAAGCCGTCAATGAAATAGCATCTCGGTCACACCTGTGCCGACTTGAAGCGTATACATTTTTAACATAGGTTTATAATGAACACACTTGAGTCCAGTGCCTACTGGCATACGTATGTACATACATATATATGTACATTGGTGCCGTTTCAGTGGTCCTTATTTACCAAGATGGTAGCTCGTAATTTTTGCTTTGTACTTTTTCTTATTTATTTACTTACTTGCTTTCCTTTAATTTTCTTTGGTAGTTTTAAAGAAGTCGAAGTCAAAAGTTTTTTCTGTTAATTGTGTTTTGGTACCTGTGGTTGTTGTTGTTAGCCAAAAGTCGTCTTCATTTATTTTGCTGTCAAGTCTTTGATATCCGACAGCTTTACAATGTTTTTGACTGCATTCTTGGAGTGCCAACAAAATGATAACTTCACTAAGAGTAGACGGGGGGCGGGATGAGTGATTAATTACATATATACATACATATGTACATACATATATATATGTATATGTAAGTACTTTATGATTTTTCAACGTTCAAAGTACATGCATACAACAGCAGAAACAAAAAGTAATTTAGGAACATCCTTTCATCTAAATTAAATTCATCAATACGTATGTATATTTGGCTGTACACACGTTCACACGTACCTAAATTGAAATTGATATTCGAGTGAGAAAGTTGATGTAGTAGTTGCTTTGAGACTAAACCATGCCTTGGTATACATTTATTATATATCAAATGGATGGGACTTTACCCACAATGCTACAGAAGCTAAAGGCGCCAATGCTTCGAGGGCTTGAAAAGATCGACAAGTTGGCTACTTACTTACATCCCAAGAAGCTAGAAAAGAATCAGCTGGGTGGTTATCCTACACAGAACGGAGAGAAGAACACACGATAAAGCTAAAGATTTAGACCTGTGAGCAGAGGGAGGTGTCCTTTCCCCGCTTTCATGGGTGTTGGAGCTGAATAATAAACTCCCTCAACTCAGCGGAGGAGGAGTAAAAACTATAACATTTGCAGATACCATAATGTTAATGGTATCAGAGCTGTTTCTTTCAACAATATGTCAGTTTATGGGAAGAGCCCCATGAAGATTACATCCATATGCCTCAGACAACGGTTGAACTGGAATATGGAACATTGAAAAACGAATAAGTAAAGCTTAAATGACCTATTACACTGACAAGAGAATATTTAACTAGAACCGAGGAGCACTGGTTTGCCTAACCACTCGGCTACCGCGGCAGCCATGTAGTTATATGTATATTAATGACTTTCTTCAGAGCCTTACTTTTTCTTACAAGGATGACTGATACAGGTTTCCTTATTACATGGTTAATTGAAGAGCCTCTGTGCAGGCCCCAACAGTGCCGATTTTATCTTACCTAATTTTGGAGATGCTAAATTTTCCTTTGTCTTGGACTTGCTCCAGAACACTAAGTGTTCCGGTAGGCTCCACAGTCGATGGTTACAGCCTTGCCAGAGCGAGCCAGTTATGACCTGGTACTCAATTGGTCTCGTGATAGTCTGTTTATTGTCTCTTAGCTTTGTGTTTTATTTAAATGCTTTTAGACTGTCTACAAGAAATTGTGATGGATTCCTCTGTTAAAGGGATTTCCCATTTGGCGCGTTTAGTATCTCTGCTTGGAAGGCAGATTTGCACTAATTTAGTTTGAAGCTACCTTGGTTATTGGGACGGTTAGAGAAGAACCATGCTCATATGTCTGCCTCGTATTTGGACCCATCAGTGCAAATGTAGATAGCTTCAGTTATACCGATGTCCTTGGCTTCCGCCCATTGTTCTCTGCCAGCGAAGTAGTAAATAGCTTGCAACAGGCAGAAGCTGTCCGTCTCTCTGTCCCACTGTACGTTTAAACCGAGTTCTCTTAGGGTAGAGGTTCATGAATTTTCCCAGGGTAAGGCATACCTAAAATACAGAAGTTCCCGCGACAGTCAGGTCTTTATATCGGAACGACCCGGATTTTTATCCGGCCAAGGACTGTCTCTCCTGCAATGTTTTTGCGGCTACAACAACAACTAATTAGGATTTAAATGAAAAAACTTGCTTTACTTTAGCTAAAAAGATTAAAACTTGTTTATTTACAAATACATACATATTTTTCTTTGTATATACATAAGCTTCTGTATATATATAAACTGTATATGCATATATTAGCAAATAATTATGTACATAAATGTCCGTAGTTTTTCGGATAAAAAATTAGACAATATAGATGGGAAAGAACCTCAAATCATTAAAAACACTTTACTATGCTTATTGAAGTTAAAAAAGTTGTCATCAAAATATTTTTTAGTTATTTAAATGAGTTGAAAAGATTTCAAAACTTTCCATTTATGCATAGTGATGTATGTATGAATGTATGTAGTAGTTCAATCATGAATTTTTATTAAATTAATTTTTAATTTAATGAATTTAAAATTTTATCGTATGAAACCCTTTAATTTAAAACTTTATAATATAAGTAAAGTTAATTATTTCAATTTTTTAAAAGTGGTTTCATAAGTATCTCCCAACAAATTTTGTTGCTATAAAATTTAAGTTTTCACATCATAATCAGGTAAAATATTTTTCTTACAATAAAAACTAAAATATGCGAGTTGCAACTGCACTCGGAGTTTTTGTCTTAACAAAAGTACACATGAATATCTAAAGAAAGTGTTTAAAATCAACTAAGTGCTTTATATATGTACAGATGAATAATTGAAAATAGTACATCAACTTTATCTATATAGACGTTTAACTAATTGTTTCGTAATGTTTCGTTTATGACACGCAGTATATCAATTTGTAGATCAGTAAAAGCCACCGGCGACATTTTCGCATTACGTATTTTCATTGCAACTGCCTTAAAGAAAGCGCCAACCTCATCGTCGCCCGCATTTTCGGAAGTTCTTTGATTAGCTTGATTTGGCTGATTCGCAGATGTTGGAGTAGACATCACGGTGGCAGTGCTTGGTGTAGAGGTCATTGTGGCAAATGTTGTTTTTGTGGGAGAATTATTTGACAAACTATTAGTCAATGCCTGCAAAGTGATGCCATCCAAGCTGAGTGAGCTACTACTTGTACTCATTATCGTCGTCATGCCACAACCTCCACTCAACATATTTTGACATTTATTATTGGAGATTAAATTGGTATTGCCACCATTCGTTAGACCATTTATATGTGATTGTAACGTTTGTTGAGGCGGCTGCTGTTGTTGTTGTTGCTGCTGTTGTTCTATGTCATTGCTAAAATCATGGCGCTGTTTCATATCATTGCTATAGTCTTGTTGTTGCTGTTGTTTTATGTCATTGCTAAAGTGGTGATGCTGCTGTTGTTGTTGTTGTTGCTGCTGCTGCTGCTGCAATTGTTGATGTTGCATGACGGACTCGTCGCTTATGGTGAGTGGGGAAGTGTGTCGATTGTTGCCAACTTCTAAAGTGATCAAATGCTGCGGCTGATGGCGTTGAGATGGATGTGATGTTAACTTTATTAGTGTTTGTTGTGCATGATGATGATTTTCATATTGTTGTTGTTGTTGTTGCACCAACTGTTGCTGCTGTTGTTGTATCATCTGTTGCTGTTGCTGTTGGGATTGTTGATGTGCATGTTGCTGCTTCTGCTGCTGTTGTTGTTGTTGTTGCTGCTGCAATTGAACTTGTAACGTTTGTTGTGCCAACATAACATTTTCCTTTATGTCCTTAAAGTCATGTTCCTCCGATGTTAACTCATGAATGCACTCATGCTGATTAGAGTTATTACTGGCAGTCATGTTGCTGGCGGAATTAGCTGTGAAATCTGTAAAATGTTGACCAGATTTTCGATCATCATCGTCATCATCACCATCCAAACCATCATTATCGTCATGTGCGCCTGTTTCACTGGCATGACCAATAATGTAATGATCGATATCCATCTCATCGTACGCACTAACACTACTGCCATTAACAACGCAAATATCATGTGTTGTTGCGTGCAGCTGATGTTGTGTATGTGGTCCTGATAGGGATGGTAATGTCTGTTCTAAATCTTGTTGAACCACTTCTAACGGTGAATGCAAAGGCGGACTGTCAATCATGTGTTCATCTATATCTGTCTCTACTTCTCTTTTAGATTGTTTTACAGCATTTTTTACTTCGAAATTGCTGTAAGAAGTAGATATGTTTGTAATAAAGATAATAAAATTAAACTTATAGACCCTACCGTGATTTGTGTTTTATGAAATTCTTAAGAAAGCTTAGTGCATCGTAGTGTTTCCAGCGGGGCAATGAATTAGAGTTTTCACGGCCTTTCAGTCGTTTGTGCTCTCGAATAAATTGATCGCGCAATGCTTTCCATTTTAGACGGCAACGACCCACTGAAAAAAAAAAATCCATTGCATCTTAAGTATAATAATGCAAGAACAAATTTTTAATTACAATTAATTCATTTACAACATACCAGGCTTTTTTAATTTAGTTGCAATTTCATCCCATAAATCAAGTTTCAATTTAGAGTTACGATAATTGGGATGGAAATTATTATAAAGTACATCTTCTTGTTGGACAATGCTTATGAGGTCTTTTTCAAAAAAACTTTCCATGTCGAGAAAAGTATTCAGTGGATCATCGTTTTCCTCATCATTATGCTGTTGCGTCTGTTGCATATGGCCTGCTCCGCTCGCAGCATTTTCAACCAATGCACATAGCATACTAACAGTTCTTGTATTTGTTTGTGTATGTTGCAACAAATTGTTATCGTCCAATACGTTAGTGCTATGCTGATTAGTTTGCAGGGTATGCACATCAGTTGTGGCTGTTGTTGTATTTGTAGTCAGGTAACTCCAACTACCACCATGATGCTGCATTACCGAATCCAGCTGCTCGTCAGTCAATGATGTTAAAAGTCGTGTAGTAGTTACATCCAGCTTATCGTGGGAATCTAAAACATTGCCTTCGGTACCAAAATCACAGTTACTGAATTGTTCATTTTCGATTTTTATACTCGGCAGCTTTTGGGATGCATTGTTTCCCTCTGTACTAGAAGAACTAATGTTTTCATTTTTGGTAATAGTGCGAGGACGATAGCTAAATTATTTCAACAACATTATAAACATAACAGAAAGGGACACAGCACGCTACAACTTACTTTCTTGAGAGTGCAAATGGACGCAAGAATTCCAACTCTTTAAAGTACTTCCATTTTACATTTGCTTTCACATTAAATTTGCTACGTTTAAGCTCACGACAAAATTGGTCACGCATTGCCTTCCACTTCGATTTGCATTGCGCCTCTGCATGAAAAATACAATACTTATAAATATGTGTTGGTTTACATAGATAACACTCACCTGTCCAACCAATAGTGTTTGCAATCTCATGCCATTTAGCATCTTTACGACTTGTATTGCGATAAAATTTATGTTTGGGATTGTAAAGTGCCTGTTCTTGTGACACAAGCGATATGAGCATAACCTCTTTAGGTATAGAAACAATATCTTCATGCAATTCAGGCGTTAAATCGGTTATATCGCCAAGATTAACTAAGTGATGTTGCTGCTGTTGATTTATATGTTGTCTGTGTTCATCCAAATTAGGTGATTGTCCGTCCAGATGGACTTGCATATGCATTGTTGTATTGTTACCCGTTCCAGTCAATGTAAGAGTATCCATTGATGTATACTTAATCTACTATGTTACGTTTGTATTTAGTGCACCTTTGTCGATCTTAAAAACTATAATCTACCGTGACCATAACTATTTAATAATAAATGTTATTTTTGGCTTAAATAGTGGACCGAGAAGATTTAGAAAAACAATTTTCCACTTTCTGTGGAAAAAGAAAATAAATTGTCAAACAGTTGTCAGATTTAAGGGTTGCTGGTGCTGCCATGTTATTATTGGTATAAAATGAAATAATTTCTAAACGTTGCCAGAGAACTTATAATAATGAGAAGGTGCAAATGGCTTTCTGTTTTTAGTTCGGAGTGTCCTTCATACAGCTTTAGAAAAAACGGATAGGGAATTCAGCACACTGTTAAAACAGCTAACAGAGTTTGAAAAATTAACATAGGGAAAAAATGTTAAATGATATAAGACCTAAGAAATTTAATAGAATACGTATGGAAATCAAGTCACTCATTAATGTTTTATTTCTTTTCCATAATTTCTTTTTCCCAATTTTTGATGAAAAAGTTCTTTGGTGGATCAGATATCGATCTATTTGAAAAAATATATATTTCAGATTTGTTTGTTGAATTATAAAAGTTTTTCTATACGATAATTATTATCATTATTATTATAGATTCTCTGATTCTCTTATTATTATTATAGATTCTCTGATTCTCTTCTTGTGCCTTATGGATATTTTCATCATGCCTAAAAGTATGCCAGAAAAAATCGAATAGTGTTGATTTTAAATATGCGTAATTTCCCACTAATTTCATACACTTTTATTACCCTCGAGCGGTGCTCAAACTGTTTCAGCATAAATTATGCTCTTAACCGTTATTTACGTGTACAACAAAGGCCAACATAAAATATTCGTTTTCCTAATTTTATTTTTACCGATGGTCATAAGTGAAATGAGTGAATTTTTCGATTCGAATTTGCGCATGCACAATTTCGCTCTTCATTTCCCACTAAAATTTCAATCCAATTAGTTAATCGCATTAGTGTTTTTTTGTTTTGCAATTTGCGTTTCAACAGTGACAGTGAAAAATTCAAAAATTTCGTGAAACTCAGTTCGCGTACAGACGTTAGCTTTGAAGTGGTCATTTCGGTTGTTGAAGAGTGTTCAGGTCGAATTACAGTATCTATGCTATAATAAGAAGAAAACGATTTTATTTAACTTTAAATTGAAAAAAAAAGTATTTTAAAAATAATCATAATAATTCTCCAAAATGCCAAAAATCGATCCGGAAACTCAAAAATTACACGATGAGATTAATGGAATGATACAGAAATTCAAGGTGGAGATGCACGAAGAGGAAAAAAAACAACAAATATTTAAAAAATTCATTTACAAACACAAAAATTGATATAACAAAACGAAAAATTTAAATTTTTTACATTTTTGTATAATAACATAATTAACTTTACTGTAACTAAATTCAATTAAAATCAAAGTTCGTACTAATTAAATTTATTTGAAATTTTTCTCAGGACGACCAAAAGGCCAAAGCGGACTGTACATGGCAGGAAAAATGCGGAGATATGGGTGATATACCGAAATTACGACTCTCCTCGAAAAAGATACTAAAGGGACATATAAACAAGGTCAATTCCGTACACTTTGCTGGCGATTCGAGGCATTGTGTTACTGGCTCACTAGACGGCAAGCTGATTATATGGGATACATGGACGGCAAACAAAGTGCAGGTGCAAAGTTATTGAAAAAAAAAACTAAAAAAAAAAAATTACAAAAAAAAAAATAAATAAATAAAAGTTATGCATTGTATATTTTGTTATCGATTTATTGGTTAATTTGTTTTCTAGGTTATACCATTACGTTCGGCTTGGGTTATGACAGTGGCTTTCTCGCCATCGGGCAATTTCGTAGCTTGTGGTGGCATGGATAATCAATGCACAGTTTACGATGTTAACAATCGTGATGCTTCGGGTGTGGCCAAAATGACACGAGAACTTTTGGGTTATGAAGGTTTTTTGAGTTCGTGCCGTTTCTTAGATGATGGCCATTTAATAACCGGTTCGGGTGATATGAAAATGTAGATTTACAATTATTTCTTTTTTCAATTGGAGAGTCTATAAAATGTATGTTCCCTCCTTGCAGTTGCCATTGGGATTTGGAGAAGGGAGTAAAGACAATGGACTTTAATGGTCATGCTGGTGATATTGCTGGTTTAAGCTTGTCGCCCGATATGAAGACTTATATCACTGGTTCTGTGGATAAGACAGCTAAATTGTGGGACGTACGTGAGGATTCGTACAAACAGATGTTCTTTGGTCATGAAATGGACGTGAATTCTGTATGCGTAAGTAGAAGCTCTCAGTTTATTAAAGGAAAAACAATAAATAAGTAAATAAATTATCATAAAGTTCTCAGCAAAATATAAAAGTTAATTTACCTTTTCTAACTATAATTAATTGTATTTATGTAGTATCATCCGAGTGGCTTTGGATTCGCTTCTTGTTCCGAGGATCAGACGGCGCGTTTGTACGATATTCGTTCGGATCAGCAAATAGCTCAATATGAGCCTCCACAGAAAAATACTGGTTTCACTTCTTGCGGTAAATAAATACATTTGGTTTTGCGTATTTTTCACTACATTATGTCTAATTTCTTCTTACACCTACAGCGCTTTCCACAAGTGGTCGATATTTAATGTGCTCTGGCATTGAGGGCAATATTCATGCTTGGGACACTGTTAAAGTCTCACACAATGGTAAGCCTTTATTTATATTTTCTCTTAATTGAGTTAATGTCGATCGAATATATAAAAAAATTTCTTTCTTCCAGCCATGCTAACGGGACATGAAAATCGTATAACATGTATTGGCCTCTCGCCTAATGGCATGTGTCTAGCATCCACCAGTTGGGATCAACAAGTGCGCCTTTGGCTATAAATTCAATATTTTAACGAAGTTAATATAAACAATCGAAATAATACAGTAAATACATACTTAAATTCTTAAGAACGCGTGTAAAAATTCTACTTGTTAATATATAAATGCTCTGAAATTAACTAAAGTTTGAAATAAATATTACATATATTGCACGTTTATTATATCGTAATTCTTTATATTTTATTTATTTATTTATTGGTTATTTTTACTATGTCTCATAGGTATTTTAATATTTTCCATCAAAATTCTATAAAACAGATGTTAATTAAATACGTTTAAACAGAAATGCATAGATACTTTATACCAAAATTGCACGTTACAGCTAAACACCTGAACCCTCGTTCCATTTAATACCTTATATACACATACATATACATATGTAGTATGTATGTTTTAGTACATGGCCATTAGCTGTTTCAAGTCACGGTTAAAGTGCGGATTCGTCCAATCGTTTTCTGGGTTATCTAAATGATTATCAAAATCGACTACCTCACGCATTGCTCCACGTTGTAATAACTCTGATACGGTTTGTAATGTTAACTTCGCCTGTGATAATGTGTAGTTTGCTTTTGTCCAACGTGCAGTTTCTCCATTGCTATTAAATACCTTTAGCGCTGCCTGTCTGTGATTCTGGCTCATTAACTTGTTATCTATAACCACAAGGCATGCATTTTTGTTACTTTCAAGTAACTTTTCGGCAATTTTAGCAGCGGGTGCCTTCTCTACGCTGGCGTCGTAGTAATTTTCTGGGGCTACATAGTAGCCGGCTACAACTAAATTTTCGCGATCTGCGAAAGCGTCCACCTTTATAAAATAAAAAAGAAAAAAAAATGCATTAAAAGTTTCCAATTGCATTAAATCAAATTGGAAATGCAGTTTTTATTTGCATTAAGCTGTGCAATGCACCCGCAATTGATGTTTACTACATTGAAATTAGCACACCGATTAATGTAATATGCAACATATTTTATGTCTATACCTGTGTAAGCGCTATCTCTGCCATTGGTGTAAGATAGAGGCATTGATGGAATAATGGTATCGCATCAACTATTTGCACTGTATTGCCTTTGGGAACCTTTTCGCTCAATAGCACACCATTCACGGCCAAGTGTGGATATTTGGCAGCATGGAAAATAGTTTTGGCATAAGCACGTTCATTGAATTGATAGTCCGTCATGTTTTTATAATAAAATTCAATGTATTTATTTCAGTAATATAGAATAACACAGAAAACTTGTGAACAAAAAACACGTACGAATTTATAAAGGCAAAAAAGACAGCTAATAAAATAAATTAATACTGTCAAAACTCAGCTGTCAAGATTAGTGAATGCGTTCGAAAATTAGTGTAATCTCATTAATTAATTGTGAATGTCATCGGTGGTGCTGCCAGATAAACAGACACTTGTAATAAAGTAAGTTTTTAAGTACACAAATCAGATCCTCTTAAATAAATAGGTGGTACTGGTTGGCAGGAATTGAGTCCACTACAGTATCCAAAGATTGATTCGCCATTATTACCTTGCTTTTGCGAGGCAACTCCACCTCTTCGCCTGCCATGGGTGTTGGTGACAAAAGTGGACGTATGCGAAGTGAAGGTTACCGCTATTAATAGGCAGAATTTTGTCGTCATCAAATTTGGCATGCAGGTCGAGCCAGTATTCCTCCGTCCAGCTAGTGGAAAAGGTTCCGGTGGTTTTCGCTAGTGATAATTATACCATAATTGTCGTGCGCGGAAGAAGTGGAAATGGAGTACTCAACGATGTATGGGGTTAACGGAACACCTTTTGGTTAGGGAGAGAGCTTTGAAATATGAAATTCAAAGAATAGCGGGGAGAGGCCGAGACTGTGTCAAAAGCTTAACATACGTTCAGTCCTACCTGTACAGTTCAGGCAAGCTCGATTTTGATTGATGTTATGAATTATTACAGTGTTTATGGAGTGGATTTTACGGAAGTTATGTTGATCTGGAGGTTTCTGAATCCTCGTTAACGTCAAGCGTCAAGCAATATGCAACAGCTGATGATCTGACAATTAAAACAGAGCTTGCCAGCAAATTTTGATTGAAAGAGAGCGCTATTTACTCTATCATTTTTCCTCCCATATGCCAGAAAACCACATAGGACCGCTTCTGGTAAATTTTTATCTAATCCGTTCTTTCTTATAACCATAAATTAAAAATTTCATTTATAATTTCTTTAGGAATTTTATTTTGTTTTAAAACAATTAAATTTTCTTTGAGAAAAATTCATATTCTTGTATTCCTTAGTTAAAAATACTAACATAATTAAAAACGAATATAAACTGTTGTGATATATTTGGCGCTTTTCTTGCAGTAAAAAAAAAAAACAGAGTAATGAAAATACGAAAATAGAGAAAGAAGGGCAAAGTTAAGAGAATGTATTGAGTTAGAGGAATATATCACTTTGTACAGAAAATTTTATACATTTGAGAAAAAGCTTAAGTGAAAGCTTGGAAAAAGTTCCAGTGAAAGCTAAAGTGAAGTGAAGGTCAGACAGTACAGAAGAGTTTAGTGAAGAGATATAGAAAATAACAGCAAACAATAAATAAAAGTGTAAGAAAAGTAATGGAAAGAAGTGTTGAAATTTAAAGAAAAGAGAAGTTGAAGTAATGAGTGAAAGTGAGCTTTCATAGTAATTCTTGTATCAAACTAATTATTATTATGTTAAGAGTAGTAAGAAACTTAAAGACAGCGGAGAATAAGTTTAAGAATAAGTAGGTAAGGGAAAAGTGAAGATAATTTTCTTTTTTTAACAGTTATGAGTATTTTCCACGGTAACAATCTTTCGTTAAGCATTTTGCATAAAAAAATTACACTTTAAATTTAGTTTTTTTTCTTCTTCTTTTTTGTTTAATAGATCAGACTCTCGGTGGAACTACTACGAGTTGCAAATTATTAAGTTACAAATAAAGGTAATAAAGTAGAATTTGTCAAACTCCTTCCGGGCTTAAGTATAAATTACTAAAATTTTCTTCCTTCTCCTCTCTACAACTTGTGTGTATGTGTGAGTGAGTGAGTGTGGGCGTGTGTATATGTGTGTATTTCTTTTCTAATCTACTAACGAACTTAAACTGAGAAACCATCGCCTGTGGGATCCAAGATCCATGGATAGTTGTTGGGGCACTCCATACAGGTGAAGAGACGCAAAGTCTCACCAGGCAGCTCTCTCGTCGTCAGTGGACACGCATTTGGCAACGAACAGTAGGGTTGACCCTTAACGTCACACTTCTCCTTCCACTCTTGGAAATCGCGCAACGAATTGAGTTCAGTTGGATTCTGCATCCATTGAATCACTTGCAGATTGGTAACGAAGAATACATCATTACGTGTAAGCATCTCTTCGATGAATTTGATCAATTCATCACGATACTCCTTCTTGGACTTCAACCACGAAGCGTGGAAGTGTAGACCCAATGGCGCACGGTTGCTATTGTAGTGACGATTGAAATTGTGACGCAACAAACGTGCGAATTGATCGCCAGAGGCAACGTTTGAGCACGAATCAACCATATGACAACCGGGCAGCGATTCATCGAAGGTTGGGTCATCACGACGATCCAATTCATTCATGACCATTTCCCACACAGGATGGCTACGTGATGGACAGTTGTGTGCATTACCATTGCACTTGTGTGGCATGCGGAAGTACAGTGTATACGGCCAGATGGGTACACGTCCCAAAGAGGCAGTGATTGAAGCATCATAAACGAAGAATTGATCAGCCATCATTTCGAACTGTTTATTACCACCTACACGCAAGTATGGTGCGCGCATACCAATAATCGAACCATCAGTAATATTCGCAAAACGTTCAATAATCAAACGTGAGCCAGCCATTTCAGCGAGCCAATCATCATATGAACCGCCAGTCCAGTAGTTTGGATCATCTTTGTGTGTTAGCGAGAAGACCGAGATCTCGTGACCGCGACGATGCAAATCCTGCACAGCCGAGTAGTTGGTGTATTTGTGCGAAACGAAGAAGGTACCCTTGATGGAGCAACCATTTGGATTCTGACGTTGACCATTGAAGATATCCTCATACAAATCAATATTATCCACATTCACAGCACCGTTGAAGGTGATCGTGATCATCTGTGGCACTTGTGTGGGTTCAATGGCGCCGGGTATGCGTGTACCATCGGCCGAACAGAAACAATCGGGCAGGGCACATTGTGTGGGATCGCATTCGGGTGCGCGGTTTGGATCATCATCGACGGCTGTGGATTGGAAATAACAGAAATTTTTCAGTTTCATGGAATGAAGCTATACAAAGTGTTGTGTGCTACTTACAGCAAGCATTCTCGTCAGATTCATCCTTACAGTCGGGCTTGCCATTACAGAACAGCTCTTTGTCGAGACACTCACCATCACCGCAAGAGAGTTTACCCTCCGGGCAGATGGGCTCATCAGTCTTCAATATGGGTTTAACCTTGCGTGGCTCTGATTTGTGGGAATAAGAATAGTAAAATTAGTTTCAGTTTGTTAAAAGAAAAATTAAACAGAAATATTTTAGTCAGAGAAAAAAAAGACTTAGAATGTTATTAACACAGTTTTGTAGAGAAAAATAGTAGCGTATGTGTGTGTTGTGTGATTAGTCTAAGACAAAAATGTGTTATCCGAATATTTTGTTAGTCAATGATGTGTAACAACAACACCAAAACCAAAGTTCTAAAATTTTGACAAAAAAACTTCTTTTTTAACTACAAAAAAAGTTTTTATTTTGTTCTCAATAAAATGCAGAAAATTTATTTTGAGCTTCGGCTGTAGGCGCATTGCGATTTTGTTATATAATTTTTCAAAGATTAAAATTTGTTAATCTCAAAATTTTGACTTCAAGCAAGGCAATGTAAACACCATGTAATTCTGTTTGCAAAATGACAATTCGACGCTTTTCAACCGAAGTCGCTCTAAATACAGCGCTGCACTATACAGTGGTGGCAAATATTATTACTACTCCTCTATTTACGTACAAATCTTGTACTAATTGTATATAGGAAATTTTGCGCAAATTATTATTGTTTTTTGTTTTCATATTTTGTATTTGTTATAGTGAAGACACTTACTTTCTTTCTCATCGCAGTTAGTTACTTTAGCTTTCCAGTCACAGGTTTGTTTCATAATATCGAAGGCCAAACCAGAGGGGCACTGAATTTCTTTCAAACCCGATTTTGTACATCTATGGGAACACAAAGAAATTGCAAAAATTGTGTCTGTTGTTAGGACTTTTTTGTATTGAATTTTGCTTTTTAAATTAATTTTTTTAAAATATAGATTTTGTACAAATGTGTGTATGTATATATAAAAAAATTATACACTTCATGTACGACCTCGTTTTCTTAGTAATTAAAGTCCTTATATAAAAATTTAGCAAAAAAAATTTTTTTTCGGGATTCGTGGTTTCAACAAAAAAAAAAAAATACGCAGAACTTTGGTTTTCATTGGAAATTTTTTTTTAATTTCATTTTTAATAATTGTAACAACAAATGTATGCTAGAAGTTTGAGGAAATAGTGTGTACGATAATTATACGCACACATATGGAAAATAAAGGAAACATAGAATATGTTAGTTACACAGTACAGTAGAAACAACGCAAAAACGTTCGTAAACGAAAATTAAACATAAAAACAACAATAAACAAGACAACCAACATGAAATTATACATAATACGAGCATACATATATGACAAATAGAACACAGTTGTACTGAGAGTTAAGAAGTACAGAGTAACAGTAGTGCGGCCAAAGCCAAAAATCACCAGTGGGAAATTAGAAACATAGAAATATAGTTGCGTCTTGCCAATGAAATATATAACGGCAGTTTGTTAAATATTTAAAGTTTTAAATTTTTCAAAAATTTTATATTTCTCACAAACTCGCAGCCATTTGTGTTCAAAGGCAAAACACCAAAGAAGTATAAAGTGATTTCGAAACACAGAAAAATATTATGTGACAGTTGTTGATGACACAAAATGGAGAAAACTTCATATTAAATCGTTACATATTAAGTTATGCAAGTATGTAGGCATGTAGTTATGTGTAAATAAATAAATTTTATATGCCAATGTATATACATTTTGTAGAATTTAGCAATAATTTTTTTTTCGCACATTTAATCGTTTTTTTTTTTTGGCATGCACTGTTTGCTAACTACTTTGGTAGTAAAATTTATGTATATGGAAATTGAGGGCAACCATTTTTTTGCGTTTTCATACCCAAAACTAAACGAAAAACGTTCAACATTTACCCATAAACGAACAAACCAGCAAACACAAAAACAGAGATAGTTAGATGGAAACAAACAACAACGTCACTGAACTTTTCAGGCCAGACCAAAAATGGTCGACTTACTCTCAATTTGATCACAATTCTTGACATTCGATTTCCAATCGCATGTCTGTCGTGTGATATCGAACGCCAGGCCGCCAGCGCATTTTATATTGGCTAAGCGTGTATTGCCAGTTTCGCCTCTGTCACATCTTCAATTTGAAGCGAAGAAAATGTTGACATTAATTTTGGGTGAAAATAATAAAAACAAAGGACAAACGTAATTTATACTGCAGTATATAAAAGTTTTAATTAAAATTTTAAAAGTTTTATTTTTAGGACTTTTTAAATAAAATTAACCTATTAATTGCTTTAATTTTAATTATTAACTTTAATTTGAATTAATAATTTTAATTTGAATTAATAATTTTAATTGTTTCTTAGTTATCTAGCGAGTTTCATACACTCAATTTACAAAATTTTTAATTAATTTAATTTTTTTTTGCTAATTAAAATGTATAAGACATACCTGTAAACTTCACGACAATCGCCTTCGGTATCTAAACGGAAGTACTCATCGGCGGGTCTGTCGGCACACACTTCCTCAACATCGACACCTTCGAGTTTGTCTCTGGAGTCCTGGCAGGATACTAAATATGAAATGGTAAAGAAAATTTTAATTCGAGATTAGTATATAAATTTATGAATTTTGCATACGAATTTTGGAAAATTTTGTATACGTTTCGCTGCATTTTCTTACAAAAATGGTACTTTAATTTATGTTACTTTATTTAATTATTTCGTATTTTATTTCATTTTATTTTACTTTCTTATAATTAATTGAAATGTAGTTAATTTTTTTTCGTTTAGTTAAAAAAACATATTTTATTTTTGTTTTAAATAATTTTATTTACTTTAATTTGGTTTTATTTTATTTTATTTATTTTATTTTTTGTTCTTTTTTATTTTATCTTATTTTGTTTTATTGTATTTTATTTTATTCAATTTAGTTTTGTTTTACTGAGCTTTATTTATTAATATTATTATTATTAATATTATTCTTATTCTTATTCTTATTCTATTTCATTTAATTTCTTTATTTTATTCTATTTTATTTTTTTAATTATTTTTTTAAATTAATTTGGTTTTATTTTTTTTAATTTTATTTTAATATTTTTTTATATTAACTAATTTTATTTCACTCTTTTTTTATATATAATATTATTTATATATATTTTTTTATTCTAATTTATTATTTTTTTAGTTTATTGTGTATGTAATTTGAATTGTTTTTTTATTTAATTTTAACTCATATTATTTTACTTTATTAGTTGATTTTTTTAAATTGCTTACTATTGGTATATCTAATCGCCCATTTCTAGAAAATTAATAAAGTTATGCTTTTAAGTAATTAAAAAAGCATGTTCATTATCTTAATTATATAATTTATGGGCAACTCTTTGGTATACAAACATTAGCATAACAAGACATATGAATTAAATATTTTTTTTTCCACACAACAAACGAAATTGAAAGGAGAAATGCTCTTAACCATTACAAACTAGTAAATTGTGAAGCTGAAGCTTGTAAGCTCGTGCTACTTTTCGTGTTGAACAAAAGAAAAAAAATTATGTTGGTGATGAAAAAATTAATGCCATTCAACCGGTTACGGCCCGGTCCATGCACAGCATTCAGACATATGTACATGCACAAATATACATAATTCAACATACGAGTATCTATTGATGGCCATAAAAAGTAAAAGTTATGCGGCTGTGGCGGCACGCAAACGGGTTATTGCAATGGCTGGAAGGCATTGTTGCTGCCACCGCAGAAAAAAAAAAACACAACAGTAAAAGCAAAAATGCTAAAAATATAAGAAAACCAATAAACTTGTTTTTTTTCTCGTGTTTTGTACAGATTACGAATATATTGCATAAAAGTGATTATCAAATGGTTTGAAAAAATATGTAGTATAAACAACTTTATTTGTTTTTGCGTGCGGTTTGGTAGACAAAAAAAAAACAATTTACAAAAAAAACTCATTTAAAAGGTGGCATCATTCATTATGTATGTAAATATTGAATATTGAATAAAAAAAAATGAATTAAATTATTATCAAGCTTTTGAGTTTACAAAACGAGGCCTAAACCACAAGAAGTGTACTTTTCAATTGTTTATATGAGTATACTTGTATATATATATATTTATCAATATGCCAATATGCATTGAATTGTTTGTAGTGAATAGTTGCTAACATGCTTGACCATAGTATTTATTAACTTTTTTTTACATTTTTTTATTTTATTTAAATATATGTTTCTACACGAGTATGCGTGGTTATATGCTAATTAATTTTCAACGGTGTAGAAATAAACTGGTATTTTATCGGTTGGCTTATTACTGGCCTTAATAATAACTAATTGGTAATGCATATGCCAGGCATATATATATACATATTTATGTATATATCAATATCTATTTTTTTATAATTTCTTAATTTCAATATAGACCTGCAAGCATTAATTTTAATATTAAATTGGGAGAAAAAACACGAATAACCTATTTAAAATTTTAAGCAATCAACTGGTTGTGCCATCGGTTTTTTCCACTCTCCTTCTTGGGTATATATTGTATTATTTTACGTAAAAAAGTCCAGTTTATTAGTAATTATTATTTTTATTAGTTTTTTACTTTCTCGATTTTGGTTGATTTTTATGGTCTACTATTAATTTTTTCGAAAGTGTTTTAATGCATTTGATTTATTGTGCAACTGAAACTTAAATAAGTCACGGAAAATATTAAAAAAACAAGTGAAATATTATATGATTTTAATTATACTACATATGTATTGAAAATATTTTTTATAAAAAAAGTTCTAAATTGATTTAATATCAGTTTCAAAAACTTCGTGATATCTGAATTTTTAGTGAAATTTTTTTAATTTGCCGTTCATATGTTGAATTATGGTAGTTCAAAAAGTTAATAGCAGTACGAAGCAGTTCAGCTTGTTATATTTAAATTCCTTTTTTAAACTCAGAAGCTTTCATTTGTAGTTTTCATTTAAATTGCGGCAGACAATGAAAAGTGTGAAAATAAGAAAAAATTTCAGCAAACCGAAAGTTCAGTGCTTTCACTCAGAAAAGCTTTTATTATACTTAAGCTTCGATTTTTTTTTATCTGAATTTCTAACATGGCATGACTGAATATATACATGAATTTTGTTGTTAGCTTCAGTTTGCTATATCTAAATTCCTTTTTTAAACTCAGAAGCTTTCATTTGTAGCCTTCATTTGAATGGCAATTATTGCGATGAGCAGGCAAATAATAAATAAATCAAAGCTCTGTGCTTTCACTCGGAAAAGCTTTAATGAAAATCTTAAAATTTGATTTTTTCACTATTTTTCGAAGAAGGAAAAGTGTGAACAAATTTTGCTAACCCATAGCTCGGTGTTTTCCCTACGAAAAGCTTACATGGGATATAAACTTTCACTTCTTTGATCTATTTTTCGAGCCATGTAATGATTAGTACTTTTTTTACTTTCCTAAAGAAAGAATGACTACTTTTACTGTTGACCCAATCATTAGAATACAGAAGCAAAGGAGTTTTATTCTTTAAAAGAAAAAAATTCAGCAAACCGAAAGCTCAGTGCTTTCACTCAGAAAAGCTTTCATTAAATTTGATTTGAGCACAGGGATGGTTTGATTTTATTGTTTTTTCATAACTAAACATTATGGAGAAACAATGTTTATTTTGCCTGTTCTTTGCCCTTTTCGGATACTGTTCTATGTACAGTTAATTGCTTGCAACACTTACAATGTAGTCACATACTCGTATATACTCGTATGTATGTATGTATGTATAAACCGCAAATTTAAGGTGCAGCAGCAAGCACAGTTTTTTTTATTATTTTTAATTTGTTTTTTCTTTCTTAAAATTTTGTTTGCCCTGCAGTTCCAGTGCCCAAAGGCCAAAGCAGAATCTGTTGACGATCGGCCGCACCTAAAATTGTTAGCAGACAAAGAAACATGTCACTGGCGTTTAAATGCAGGCAAACATGCACTTGTTTGTATCTTGGTATTTATATACATATGTACATGTATGCAGATGTGCATTAAAATGGTGGTAAAAGTAAAGTAAGTAAATTACAAATTGGCATTTCAGCGCACACGAAGTCAGGCAATTGAAGACACCGTGCGAGGCTTTGCATGTCTCTAATGATTTATTAATTGTTCGTGAGCTTGCCGTACAATAGAAAAGGTGTGTTGTTGTAGGTGCAAATGTGCAAGTTAACTCGTCTAATTTTTTATTTCAAACGGTATTGACAAATGCTAAATCGATACAACTTTTGCCATTTTAATTGCAAGTACATGGCTTTAAATGTCAGCCGCCATATATTGTACATATGTACATACATATGTATGTATGTATGTGAGTGCAAGTGTATGCTGACGTATTTAATTGCGTTTAGCCTTTAGTTGCCAACCTTGATTTTTTTCTTCTCTCTAAGTAAACAAGAATAATGATGGACATCTACAAATAGGAAACCAGTTTGATGGCAAATAATTTGCATTTTTGTTATAATTTTATTCTTGAGCGGTTAGGAGGAGAGGTGAAATGAGAGATGCATATATAATATTTCGGAAAAGCAATTTAAAGTAAGTAAGTGATTTTAAGCAAAAAGGGCAAAATCAAAAAAATATTTTAGAATAATAAATATAAAATTCAAATGTTAAATCGAAAAATTATAATTTTTAAGTAGCCTAGATGGACTAAGGAGGGTAAAATATAATTCAATATAATTTTTTTTATAATTTTTGGGTTTTTTTTAATAAATGAATATTATAATTTTTTATTTTTTTGCCTTTTCTAAGCTTTAATATTAAAATAATTTTTTTTTTTGGTTTGTTTAATTTTTTTGCCTTTTTAAGCGAAAAATATTAATAAATAACACATTTTTTACTCCTACATTAAAAGCGAATTTTAATTATTGTTATTAAGTTTTTAAAATATTTTTCTTTTTTAACAAAAATAAAGCGACTGATAACGAATTTTGTACATAAAGATGTCAATATATTAATAAAATTATAAATTAAATTAATGTATATACATATGTATATATAATATTTATGCACTAATATATTAACATATTTATATATAAATGTTCTCAAAAATTTTAAATTTTTCTTAAAAAATTAAAAAAATATTATAAAAGTAATGCCGAGCGATAAAATGTTCGAAAATGTATTCAATCCGCTTTTTAAGCAGTGAGAGACATTAAAAAGTTTGGTACTTTCAAATAAGATTCTCAAAATGAAAAAGGAATAAAATTTGCAATTAAAAAAAATTCAAATAAAAAATAGCAAAATTTATTAAAAAAAATACTAAAAGTTAAATTTTATTAAAAATATTTTAAAAGATATATTTTAATAAAAAATACTAAAAGATACATTTTCTTTAAAATTTTAGAATTAAAAAAAATTGAAATTTAAAAGTAACAATTATTCAAAAAAATATAAATAATGAAATTAATTTTTTTTTAAATTAAAAGTTACTAAAATAAAAAAAAATAAGTTTAAAATTTAAAAAAATCATAAATTTAGAATTTCAAAAACAACAATTTCTTAAAAGAAATAAATAAAGAAATTTTTAAAATTATAATATTTTCATAAAAGTTCCCAAGTGAAAGAACTCATTAAAAAAACTTGGAATTTTACAAAATTTAATAAATATTTAATTAAAATTTTAAGTAAACATGCAAAAATTTAAAAAATAAAAAAATAAATAAAGTTTCAAAAAAAAAAAAACATAAAAATTATTAAAGCATAAAATGCATTTTAAAAATTTTGGAAAATTAATAAAGTTGATTTTTTTGAATACGAAAAAATTCCAAAAGAAATATATGTCAGAAATTACTAATATAAAATGTTTAAGTAAGCTATTACTGATCAGAAACTTTCGCAAACCATATGAAATATAAAAACAGCTTCAAATAATCAATATCTTTCAAAATTTTAACCTACAACACTCATGTGGTTAAAATTCAATAGCCATAAGCAACATAACAACGCTTCCGGTTAAAGCTGGAGACCTAACGGCACGTTTAAAAACATTGATATTTCTATTAATTCAAAGAAAATAATTACATATTTTTATAAAGTATGAAAGCCACAAAATATTACATAAAGCTAGAATTATTTTATGAGACTTAAAAATTTTTGCAAACAACTTTTAATAAAAGTTCCACAATATTTAACAAAATTTCCGAACATTTTTCGTAAATCTCTCACTTTTAAAAATATGCACACCCTTGAAATAAAAATCTAAAAACCTTGCAGCGAAACGTTTATACATTTTATTAACAAAAATTATATTCAAATATATTTTTTTATCAAAAAAAATTATAAAAATGTATTTATTTTATCAAAACGTTTTCTTCTACTCACCCAGCGCACAGCACAGCAAAAATATAGATAAAATTGGCAACACACGCGCCATGTTGCGTATGTGCTTACACTAAAACTAAACTGAAATTTGTGAAAAATATTTTCGTTATTTATGATATTTCAATATTTAATAAAAATTAAAAAAAAAATAAAAAAAAAATTGAAAAGAAATGCTAATTACTTTTATAAAATTTGGTTAAAAACTTCAACGGACAGCTCTCGAGGTTTTCACTCGATACACAGCCACGCTTACACTAGGTGTTGGCCACTGGCAACAAGTTCTATTTATTAAGATGGCCAAAACAGTGGGGCAGTGTGGTGGACTTCTTGCAATATGCAAGTGGCGATGAAGAAAATACAAAAGTAAACTTCATAATAAAAGGGGTAATGAAGAGAGAGAGAGAGAGCAAAGGTAAAGGAGAGCGAGATAAAGAGGAAGAAGAAGGGTAACAACTTTTAAAAACCGCAAGGTATAAAATGGTTTAAATGAAATTGTCTTATTTAAAAAAAAAAATCCTCACTGTTACTTATATAAGAAATTTTAAATGCTGAATTAAAATATTTTTTATATATTTAAAACAACTGTTTGTTTATTTCATTAAACCGCAAACAATTTTTTACCGGATTTGCGCTCACAACTCAAATTCACCATACTCCGTTTTTGTGAAAAAACTCCATACACACACACACAAAAAAAGTTTGCGAAAAAATCCCAAAAAATATTTATCGCATTTTTTTGTCTTTTTCTCGAAATTTTTTACTGAAATTGTAAACAAGTTTATTTATATTTTTGCATAATATTACGCAGCGCTTAAAATAACCAACCTAAAAGTGGTATTAACCATAGTAACGCAACGAACACGATTACGAGCGACGTTGGCGCTTTTACGCTCTCTCACTCTCGCACTCATTACTACCAAAAGCTTACTCACCACACCTGTACAGGGGTAAATTGTTAGCCAACCAAGTTTGTTGCTTGCGTTGAACTCTTTTGTGGAATGTTGTGGAACTTAAGTTCGGCGTTGTGCCCTGCACTGCACTGCATTTTCAATTCAAGGCGGCACTCAGCGTTGAGTTTTGTAAATAATAAAATATAAAATGAAAAAATACTGAAAAATAATATAGAAAAAAAGTACTCTCTTGCTCATATGACAGTAAATGCCAAACCACCAGTTTCAGGTGAAATGTCAGGGGTGCAAGAGTCGATGCAGCATTTACATAATACCGTATAAATATACATATATATGTATATACAATACACTTTAACATTTTGAGATTTTTTTTAAGTTGAAAAAAAAAACTAATTTTTAATGAATATGTACTTTTAACAACTTTTAAAGATTGTTGAGTTTTGTGGTATTTAGACGTAAATACAAACCCTGCATACTGTAGTAAGTATGTAGTTATGTATGTGTGTTTACAACGCTGGTGGTATTGCTACTGTACAACTTTTTCCGTTCGTCGCGCAATTTACTGTAGGTGTGTGTGTGTGACTTCCTGTCGTTTGTTTTCTTTGTCATATTTGCCTTTTACTTGTCTGCTTTCAAATTGATATTTATTATGTACATATATATATATATGTATATATTTCTTATAAGCAAGTACTTGTTGTGATTAAAATATTAGTTTAATTTAAAGAAATATTCTTTTCGAGGCTACGAATCAAGGTGGGTTTCACTGTAGTTAAGCAGGTTGCCGAAAGGCTCTCTCAATAAACGCAATATATTCTGAACCTCAGTACCCTGATCTCTTTACTAGTTACTATAGGAAGAAGCTTCGGTCTTGAAGCCTTCCGAAAGACTCCTTCTCGTCAAGTTTTTCATACTCACACATTCCAGACTCTTGCCTTGTTTATCTGCTAGTGCGTTTAGCATTCCTCTTCAACTCTCATGGTCGATCTGGTTGCGAGTCTTCCGATCGGAATCTGGTATTGCAGGTAACCATATTTTGAATCACGGCGAAGACGATCAGGATCAGCTTCAAGAAAGTTTTTGTGAGGTGGTGCTGAACATTTATAGAGAGTTTAGATGGAACTTACCCATTCTATAGAAACTCAGAAGTGTCCTCCCAAACGTGGTAGTGTATCTATTGCTCTCTAGAGCTTTAGTTGCTAGCTTTTTACGAGGTTGTAGGGTAGAAGAAACAGTGAAATTTACCATTTTACCTTACATAGACCCGATTTACGCTAATATGTCTTTGTGAAGGTGTTAAAATGATTCGTTCTATCTTAAAGTCTTTCTGTCAATAAAAACTGGACTTTGATGTATTGTGAAAGCTATCTCGGGGTCAAGAAACACCAGTAGGTGAAGTTGAGGTTTCTTCCGAAAGATCTGTAGTATATTCATATTCTAAATCAATGTTCCACAATCTCTTCATGCCTGCCGTTTGCTATCACAACCACCAACCAATAAGTTATGCAGATCTCGTGCCTACACTTTTATCACTATTAAATCATCCAACAGAATTAAGTTCAGAATAAACGAAAACAATTAAAGAACTACTTGTTATTCAATGAGATCCACCGAAGCAAACAAAAGAACAGCAGTTAGAGATTAAACGTGATGTCGTGATTTCATGTTGTTAGTGATGCGTGGCAGGTAAGTTTGGAGCATACGATCAGAGCTAAACTTAACGCTGAGAGGGACATTTAAATTCCAGCAAAGAATTAATGTGATAGTTCGAAGAAATTGTTAAATAATGTCTCCATGCTGTTGGTCATCAGTCATGCGGCACAACCATCACACTTTGATCTGCAAGCGCAACTCAAAAGCGAACACATGCGCATGCGCAATTTGATTACAGGGTAATGAGCCCGGCCCCACCCAGCGATTCAGCCCAGCGGAGTGTTATTAAATTGAATATGTTTTTTCTTTTTCTTTTTCTTCTTCTTTACTTGCTTTCAGCCCAACCGTTTAAAGTAAGCAGGTAAGGGGGAGGGTATTTAAAAAGTAGCTAGTAAGTAGTAATCATAATTTCACGGTCATTGTTGATTGTTTACAGCAAAAGTAGCAATCAGAGGTTTTTTTACTGAGTAGACATGCAAAAACGAGTATTGTACTTGAACTTGCCAGGTAGATCCACATACCTAGGTTTGCATGTTCGTTTGACTGCGAATGGGAAACTGTGTTAAGGAAGTGTTTGCCAATGATTTATATTCAGGTCAGCTAATTTTGTAATTTAAATAAAACAGATTTATTCAATAAAAAAATTATATAATTGAAACAGTTAATTTATTCATTGGGCTTAACAGCGGTATTACGCGCTTTAGAAAGGTTTCCTTAGGTGGTTATAATGAATTTTACCTTTTTTAAAATGATGGTGAGATATCTGCGGTTTTCTAAATCGTTCTCGGTGAAGTTACTGAGCAAAGATATGCTGTAGATTGGGCAGAGTACACTCAGGTCTCAATCGTCGGGCATACTATCCTCCTTATTTGAATAACTTAGCCGGTAAGCCTTCAGCTCCGCCGCTTTGTTATTCTTTAAGCGGGCAATCGCTATTCGAAGTTCATCACAGTTGGTTGATGGAACGTCCATACCATAGTCATCGTTTGGGATGCCGGGTTCACCATCTCCAAGTGTTTCACTGTAGTTAAGCAGGTTGGCGAAATGCTCCCTCCAGAAACACAATATATGTATTCTGAGCCTTAGTCCCCTGATCTCTTTACTCGTTACTATAGAAAGAAGTTTCAAAAAAAAATTTCCGCCTTTTATTTAGCACTAGAGCTCGTTCGCGACTTCGTCACCATGAAGTTTAAAGATGGTCCAAGTAAGATTTGTTGATGGGTTGATGGGTTTCTTTGCACCGATTTTTTCAAACAGTTCGATCACTGATCCACATCTCGGAAGGAATAGTTTCCACTGATTGCCCTAGGAAAAAGAGCTTTCTAAGTACCAAATATTAAGCGGTTCGAAGCATAAGTACGGGTTGTCTGCTTTTTATACGTGTACTTTGTTTTAGTAAAATTAACAGATTATCGATTTACTGAGCGAAAAAGTACCAGTTTGGCAATCATCGTTTTTTTGTTACAGTCAAATCAGCGGTCTCTTTTGATTTGTTGGCAAAAAAGTTTATTTGCTTTATTGAAAAATTCAATTAAACTGTTGACAATTTTCGATCTATTGTTTTGGAAAAAAAACTCACCACATTACTCAAATTTATTTATTATTATTTATTTATTATTTATTTTTTTCTCTGCTCAACTTACCGAACTTTTGTTCATCCCCTCGCATAGCGGTATTTGATGCAAAACTAATTTCTGAGAATTAAATTGATAATACTGAAATTATATACTCCTACATATTTAGAAATAATTAAATAATTAACTCAAAATATTTCTACTTTTCTTTCATCTGCATTTAATTAACCAAATTTGTGGTTTTATCGATAAATTCGCTTAGTAAATTTCTTAAAATTTTGTATGTATCATATTTTCCTTCTACCGACCATCGGCTCTTGTACAGTACTCGTATGTTTATTCATTTCAGTAGTTTCTATAAATTTCCTGATCAAATGTCGCCATTCGCTTGCTATAAACGCTTTCAAAGTGTGACCAATGTTTGTGTATGTATGTATTTACGAATATATAATAAAAAATACAGCATTTAAAATTACATGCAAAGAATAAAAGGTTTGAGTGAAGACAAAAAAAACAAAAACAAATCAAGCAAAGAAGAAAAAATAACAACAA
Organism: Ceratitis rosa; assembly: GCA_037013455.1. Classification (NCBI taxonomy): domain Eukaryota; kingdom Metazoa; phylum Arthropoda; class Insecta; order Diptera; family Tephritidae; genus Ceratitis; species Ceratitis rosa. Next base: position 3,328,129 of record JAWMAG010000041.1, read on the forward strand.
ACAAACACACACACACACATACTGGTAAATAAAATGCAAATAAAAAAGCTTATTGCTATGCAGAAGGTGAACTACTCTTTAGCTGATAGAAAAAAAAACACCAACAATAACAAATGCAATGAAATGAAGAAACAGCGAAAAAGCGGCACTCCAACACTCCAGTAACGAATAAGAGGCAAAAAAAAAATACACACACACACACAAAGCACACACCTGCCTGCCTGCTTGCTGCCACCCGCAATCGCTATGTGATGTGAATCGAACGTTTGTAATAGTCGCGGCGACAACTTCCAAACTTCTAGTATTTACCCGAAGCACTTCGACATCCAGTTGTTTCCACATGCCATCACCAGTGTACGTGTATATAGGTATACATTTTTGTACTTAAAGAAACATACAATGTGCAACAATAGACACGGTTACATATTTGTGGATATATACCATATTATACTTCGGATCGGTTTTGTGTGCTTGTGTGCCTGCTCGTACCATTAGTCAATAGTTCAATCAAGTTCTGCGGTGTTGAGAATTCCACAAATGATTTATAAGTATCTAATGCACATGCAACTATTGTACATATGTATACTAAATGCATAGCCACAGTAGCTTTTCGCTAAAATGGAAACGAAAAAGTTTGGCGAAGTGTTCATTTGAAGAGAGACCTCAGAGAGAAAACCATTGAACGGCGCAATGATCGGACAATACTCAGGATATAAGAAACCAAAGAATAGTGTGGAGAGACCGCAAGCTTATAAAGCTTTTAGCATAATTTTCCAGATCTCCTGATATTTCACTATAATTTCCCATTAGAGTTTTACGGTCGTTTTCATTTTAATTCTTAGGTAATTCTATGCCACTCTCCAATAGATCGTTCTAACGGAGGGGCGGTCTTTCACTTCCTCTGTTTCCACCAGCGTTTACAGCGTGTAAACTTTCAAATCTGGAGAGTTTTCCCCGATCTGAGCTAGTTTGCCGCTTGATCTACTGAACTTTATCAATGTCGCTGTATATCCAACATAGCTCCTCCTTTCTTTGTAAACAGTATTTGTCGTCGCTTTTACGTCCTTACACTAATCCATCGGATGTCGTCATCATCTACATTTCTGCACCATTTAGTAGGATGTTAATGATCTGTATTGCTTGATTTTCAAATTAGGTTCAAGAAGTCAACCGAGAAAGAGTTTTCGTTGTGAAACCTCGTTTGGTACAGCTTGAAGATGTTCGCAACAGTCTTTTACGATCTATCAGATTATTAGCAATCCACCCTCTGTTGGATTTAGTAATACCTTAAGTAAAACCGGATTGAGGACTTGCTAAAAGTAGAAAGCTAGAGTTTGGGGTTTAAGTAGTTTTCAGAGTCGAAGCTGCAAGTTATCTGGGTGGTTATGGTACTAAATCTGGTGGAACTATACGCTTAGCATATACCATGCTGATGTGAGATATCGGACGACTTCATTTCTTGCCGAGTGCTGGAGGTGTGAAAGCGGTGAGATGGCAGTTCGTAAAGGTTTCAGCAATAGGAATACCCTTTATTGTTTTTTTTTTTTATAAGATCTAAGTGACCACTTAAAAATGAAGTACTTCAATTTAGTTGGTTCTATTGCCAACAATTAAGGATTATTTCTTCAAAATCATAGCCCAAGGGAAAAGTAAAAGAAGTGAGCATTAAGTAGCACCCACTGCATTCAGTGCCTAAATTCCTGGACGAAACGTCTCTCTGAGAGTGATCTACATGAAGTGGGATCAAAAATTGTTTATATGTCCTATTAACCACTTCGTATACATCCATTTAAGCGCTTGACTTCTGCATCATATAGCAGTACGGGAATGATGAGCGACTTTGTGTGTCTGTGTCTTTGTTCCAAAAAATAGGACTTTATTTTTTAATGGCTTACTAAAGCAGCACTGTTGACAAAAGAGATTCTGCGATGAATTTCAATGAGGATATTGTTGATTCTGGCTCCCAGATAGACGAAAGTATTTACAACTTCCCATGATAACTGTCTCAGTTTGTGAAGACCCCGTTTTTTAAGTTCCAGTCGGACGTTATACTTTCGTCCTACCATGTTCTGTCAGTTAGCTCTTCGCCTCAATATTTGAATAGCTCGGCTAATTAGTCATCGGCTATCGTCGTGTGTTTCATCATCTCCACTTGGGTATTCGGGTTCGTCAACTCCGGGTATTGTACTTGACTTGACTAGACTTCGATGTTTTACAAAAATTGAATACTTTGGTAAGATAATCCACACTCTCTGGGCTTAGGCAGCCAGGGTCTCTCTAAAAGATTACGGGAGTCATGGCTGGCTAAATAAAATGCTAACTTAATAATTGGCCTTTTATCGGTCTTATGGAATGAATTTTCTACACAGTCAGCGCGTTTGATAGACATTTTATCAAACATCTTTTGAGTACGGTCAGACAAGCCCAGTCGAAAGACTATGAAGAACCTCCTCCTCCATAAAATCAGCCAGAAATCTACGCAAAAACTTTTACCGTTTTGAAAATCTTAAACAAGAAAGAAGTTAAGGTTTTATAAATAGTTATGAGGCTCTAGATTAGTCTTGAAAAGTGCGATTTTTCCGCCGAGAGATCTTCCGAAGATGGAAATAAAAAAATATAGTAAAATGAATCGTTGTTCCCAGCAAAGTGGACAACACCTGTACAAGTATGATGGCCCCAACCACCGTAGTGGGTCCAACGGTGTACTTGCATACATATAGGTATATGTATATGCAATAAGCTTGAAATTCTTAGCTAAAAGCACAACACAGCGGTCGAACAAAGCAAATGTACTTAGATTTTGCTGTGAAATTACCAATATTATAAGTAGATATGTAGTTTCTTTATTCTTTTACGACAAAAAAATGGAAAAAAAGAAAAGAAATAAGCAGTCAATCGCCGTGGCTTGTTAGTGTAAAAAAAATGTATATACATTTTTAAGGCGTTTGTATGTGATCGAGGGAACGAGGGCGGCTGATTGCCGTCAAAGTAGCTACAGGTGGCAGTTTTAGTTATGAACACATTATGAGTATGAGTATGAGTATGAGTATGAGCATGAATGTGAGGGAGGTACTCGCAGTGTGTGTATAGATTTACGGCGTGGTATGTGAGTAAGAATGTTAGAAAAATTAGCATTTTGTGCGGAAAAAATGGCAAGCAGACAGTGAACGCTGGCAGCTATCATGACCTATTACAAATACTGTAAATTTAACATGTTTTTTTTCTACATACATATCAGTTTGTACGTGTGTGTGTGTGTAAGGTTGTTGTAAAAGTTAGACAATATATTTTATTTATTGATTTTGTTTTATTCCCTCCCCTGCACGCCTTACTTCTCACACAACTCAGCATCTTCTCTCTAGATATGAATTGCTGTTAAGAACATTTTCAATTGTTCACTTGCGTTTGGCAATCGTCAATATTTCGGAAATAACCAAATTAGACCACAAACCGCAGTGTGATTTTTTTTGGATTTAATTGTTTTTCCAAGCTTTTGGTGGTATGTTTCTGAGCGGGTTTTTAATTGTATATTTGTTTACTATTTTTTTTATCATATATTTGGCTTGCTTGTATATTTGTTGTTGTTGTTTTGTATATTTACGCTAATTGTCTCAATTAAATTACGCATCGTAAGTCACTTTACCGTAGACACAAATGTTTATGTTCGTATGTATGTACATATGTATATGGTTAGAGGTTGGCCAACTTGGTAGCCTTGCACTTGTTGTCTTCCTGCATTGTGCTTGCGTGGCCACTTAGCGTTAATAGGGAAGTAGATACAGCGAGGCATATGTATATTTATGTATGGTATATGCGATTTTTGTTGATTGGCAAATTGGTTTACATAGTATTAAAGTAAAGAAACAAGAAAAATCGGCAATGAAGTTTGACTTATAAAAATTGCATGCATTTGACGCATGCTTTACGAACATATACATTTTTTCTATATTTTCTCTTAATTTTTATTTTTTTTTTTAATTTTTATCTTATTTTTGTACCCACACAAAGTGGGTTTTATATCAACCATATTTTTTTTGTTGTGTATTAATTAGTAATAAATGTGTAAATAATTATTAGGTGCATTAAAGATATTGAAAAAATATTTGTTACTTAATTATGAAGCTCCTACTTTCCAGCTACTTTTGTATAGTACCGTAACTGCGAGCCTGAGGGAATATCAGCTATCCATTTACATGAGCAGAGGGATGCCTTAAGTTGGCGTGCTATCACCCATGCTCTTGAATCTTACTGTTACCTCTCTTTTGACTGTGAGAGTGATATGATTTCTTTAAAAAAACACTCACTAATTTCTAAGAAAATTCAAATTGTTTTTTATTTAATGTAAAGTACAATCGATACAATTAAGTTTTGAATATAACATCCTTCAAATGGCCTCCACACCTTCTTTTGCAGGAACGAACGCGATGAACGCAATTTTTGAGCACTTTTCCCACTAAATCAAGTCGTACGTCATGAATAGCACGTTCAATATTGACAGCCAACATAATAACCAGATATGAATAGGTCACCATCGCCCTCTTTACAAGTAAAAGAGCCATTGGTAAGGAATGAAGTTTAAACCGCAAGATCTATCACTAGATGTTTCCATCTATTGTGAGACCAACACTTTTATATAGAGTGGCTTTATGGAAACAGGGTGACAAAAGTTAACCTGCTATATACCATATAATTCAAAGATGATTGGTATAAGTGGTACGCTCAGGCCCATGCCAAAATAGGGCTTAAAAGTAATTCTTGGTATTTTATCCTCAACTTAATGGGATTTCAGTCTGTAGCGTTCTTCGCTTAGGGGAGCCCGATCTTTGAAATAACCAACGATTTGAACATTCGAAAATACTAGAAAGATACAATTTCATACCAAGTAGCACAAACCTTGCCCTGCTGCTCAACTTTTTCTATCAACAATTCAATAAAATATATTCCTTAAAGGAAAGAATGGAGCAATAAATTCGATACCCCATGGATCGAAACTTGATGGAATAGTTGGAATAGTAGTTACAAATATAGATAATTGGTGCTTTATAACTGCTGAAACGATTTTTGGTCGAGCTCTCCTATTTTTGTTGAGAATCTTAATATTTTTCCAATAAATGTTGGAGTTCCCATAATTTATTTTAAGCCGCCTTCGAACGACCGATGGATTTTATGACGAGCCTTTATTTCATGCCAGAAATATACTTGGAGGGACATGCTCTGCATAATTATAGAAATTTAATTTATGTGAATAAAAAAATTGTTGAATGTAAGGTCGTCCCTCGGTAGGGTATGACAAACCCTTCCAGTGTATTTCTGAATTGAAATAAACCTTCCTCATAAATATCCGTCGGCTGTTCGAAAGCGGCTGAGTAACTATAGGTCAAGACGCAAAACCACAAATTGGAAAACCTTGGCGTTACTTTATAATAATCACGTTTTTTACGAATTATGTTGAATATTTTAATCTAGGATTTTGTAGACTAAGAATTTTCTTGCTTTTTTTGCAAATTATTCCGTTTTAGTCATAATTAATTCGTATACTCGTTAACTAAATTTTTTTGAATTGTAAAAATTAATATCTACATTAAAATACACAGCAACATACATAGTGCATACATATATGCATCTTCAGTTCAGCATTTTTCATTCCAAGTAATCGTGTACAAGTTATGCATAGTTGTATTAATAAATCACTATTAATATATATATTATATTTAAAATAAAAGAATAAATAATAATATATTATATATAAAAAAATTTAAATATAATCATAACGATTCATCTTTTAGTGCAATTAAGATACACTAATAATTTATTACGAAATATATCTATAATAAATTATGAAGGCGAGAGTAATGATTAATCGCAGTTTGCCACATTTGCCATAATCTGTACACTTATTAAAATGAACATTTAATATATTATATATAATTTAAGTGAGTTATTATTAAAAACTTGCACCATTATATCCATCATTCAATACATGGAGCTAAAAATAATATATTTTTTGGTATTTTTATAATGGAGTTGAGACAAAATTATGACATTAAATATGCGCTTCAGTATGCCGATTGCTGTTTGTCACGTTATTAATGATCTACCATATAACATTCAAGTGAGGTTAGGTAAGACAGGGCTTATGGAAGAGAAGACATGAACTTTATCAAGGCGGGCTAGAGGTTTATTCAAAAGTTCGCCGTTGAAACCTCTTGTTGAGAGCAATCACAAGTAGTAATTCGCTGTAGTATTCGCTGGTCTCAAATTCATCTCTGACTTTTTGACTGATTACCATATCAAATGGTTTATTCTCTACCATCGTGGGATGACTGAAACAGATGAAATTTCTAGAGCAGAATAAAGTGTGGAAGCTCTGATTTAATTCCTACAATAGAAAACAGAAATTCATGTCTTCGTAGCGCGAATTCCCTGTGGTTATATGGATTATAGCCACTCAACGCAACTCAAGTAAATTTGGATTTTGGTCCACTTACAAGCAAATTATACGCGGCCAAATTTTATTAAAATTTCAGTGGCATTAATCCAAACCTGGGCAGAGGGTCTGTAGGGCTAAATGTGGCAGCGGCCACCTGTACGAATATATGGAGGTATAGTATGCATGTTGGCAGACACTAAAGAAGAAATGTCCTGGGACGGATACAATGAACCTATTTGCTTGGTATAGCAGGCGCGATAAGAGCCAGACCAATTAATATACAAATGACGATTGAAGCAGCGCTAACGACTGTTGCTAGGTGTTAGGCATATATGATGTTTCTCGAGATGTTTTGGATATAACTGTAGATGCTCATTGAACAATTAACGAATAAACGAATCTATAAGAGTTTTCATTGAAAGCCAGCGTGGATTGTAGACCAAAAAATTTCTACTTGCGTCAAGCAAAAGGGAACTTCATATTCTTGTGGGTGCATTGACGGAGCATCTACTCCAAATATATTATCTCCACAAGTTACATAAAGTGGAGAGTAGAGTGTGCACAGAAGATGATGAAACTCTGGATCACTGCCTCATATATTTCACGATGCTTCCAGCTGCAGCTCCAGCCTTACGGAGATGTTCACACATAAAGTCATTGAGGTCACTCAATGAGACCTATGTGAAAATCATGCGACGCCAAAAGAACAGTCCTACAACAGCCCCGAGTCCGCGTTTTACCAACTCCTTGTGAGTCTAAGTCATCTAAGCTAGTGTTGTGCGGGGACTCATTGTAAGCAGGACATTTGTTAAGTATGTCGGGGTCGATTCTGGATTAGTTGGAGTTTAATTTACTAAAATATCCAGACCTAAGTTGCGCCAGTATTACACGGAACTCTCAAGGCAGCTCGAGCTGTTCGTTTTGAATAGGTGGTGGTTTGATTCCGAGAACGCCATTCGCAGAAAGAGAGTTCTTGAAGGTGTTGCCGGACTCTCAATGAATGACCTCGACACCGGTCTCTTTACTACTAGTAAAAATGTGGTAGGCTTTGCATCATTTGAGGGTAATCAAATGGAAGATCTGTCAATATTAGCTAAGAGGAAACAAACCAGAGTAACAGTGAAGTTCTTCATTCAGGACATCAAGACAGTTGCTTGTTATGTTTCTATCAGTTAAATAGTATTTTCCAGTCGAATTCAACTCAATACAAATCGGTTTAGATTGACATGTAGTGTGTAAACATATTTACCTTTACATACGTGTATGTATGTCTTACTCAGCTCTATATATTAACCTTATAATAAAATCACTTTGGTTCGTTTGGCATTTCAATTGGTAATCCATTAAATATTCAACCTTAACTATGCAAAGGTGGTACTTTGATGCTCAAAATTCACTTCAGTCCACATTTCAATTGAGCACAATTAAATTTAATTTACTTTGAAGTAATTCCTCTGCATGCCAATGTCTGACTTCATTCACTGCACTTACAATGGCTGCCCGAGCACTCTTTGGCTTATAATATGGAGCAGTGAAGGGGGCGTACAATGGTTGTTGGGTTTTATGGGCGTGTTGTTGTTGGCTGCTTGGCTGACTCTCTGCACTGCATGCGTCACATTTTTTTCTGCTACATTTACACCGAATGTATTTGTCGTGACGGCGCAACAATGATATCGACGGAATTACAGCACATTAGCCGTCAGAAGTTGTAGTTTTCGCTGGAAATGAACGTTGAAAACCGGTAACATTGGCGTGTCTTTATATGGTTTTTATAGCCACTCAGGTATTTTGTTTTGTTTTGAAGTTTTTTGCACAGTTTGCAAAAGAAAAAAGAATTCGCACTCAATAAGAAATGAGCGTAAAAATGCTAACACTTTTGTGTAAGCGCGAACGTTTTCGGAAACAAAGAAAAATTTGTGTGACATTGCACAAATTGTTGGGCCTTGGTTGCTCGTAAAGTGGCTTTTGGGGAAATATTTTGTCATGTCTATAAGAGTTCTTTCGATTTGGTATATACCTACATACATATTTTTTATTTTATTTTCATTTGCTTGGCTATTATTAGTCTTCTGATCTAAGCTTATTGATTTGCAGTTAGCTGTTTGCGTTTTGGTCCGTTGTTGTTGTTGTAGCAGTTTCTCTGCGCTGGAATGTTGCTTCATTATATAGACCTTGGTTACGGCTGTCCTAAAGTAGTTTAAGCTCTTTGCCTTCTATCGATGGATCTCCGACCCTTAACAAGTTATTAACACACTAAGAGCACTGGAAGGTATTTAGTCTCTGTTGGGGCTAGATTTGGTTGAAGTGATTGCTGGGCATCAGCTCACTTAGGTCACGAAACGGGTGTATTGTGATACCATTGAACATTCTAATATCCTCCTTCAACGGAGGGAGACTTTTACTATTCCATTTGCAAAGAAAGTGACCTAAGGTTTCCGTTGGACGATGTTCCATAAAAAGACTCATAATTGTAGATACTTTCATTTTAGTCTACATTACTGGTACTTTTTCAACCATTGAGACTCTTCCATCTTAAGCTAAAATTTGTGAAGAATAGCTCAAGTGGAAAGCGTCATGACCAAATTACATGATGCCGAAAGAGTCTTGCATTTTTTTGTAAGCTTATTCTTTCGGGCGTGTTTACTGAGACCACTGCTGATCCATCTGGTTTTCTGGCTGGTTGACCAGCGTTTGGATGTAGATTATAATTTGGTTTCACATCTTGACTTATTCTATTTCCACTAGAAATTCTTTGATGTCGCTCTATTTACTCTTTTTGTCTGATTAACCATCGTAGTGGATCCTTGCGACAAACTTTTTACCCCTGAGTTTCAAACTGGCTTCGCTGAGACCCGAGCCAATTACGTTAGAGCCGAAAAGAGAACCTTTTTGTAGCCACCAACAATGCTGTCATTATTGGGTTGCCACGGGCCCTGCTCTCCTGTTGATTGTGAGCCACAACTGAGTTTTTACGCTTCTGTTCTTCCGAATTTTTCTTCAAAGCCTTTTTTGTCTTGTGTTTTATCGCTTATAATCTAACGAGTAGTGGTGCTCGATTAAAGCATGAGTACGTACTGGAGCTATGGAGCTTGTCTTTAAAATTGGAAATTATTATCTGAGGATATATATTTATTTCCAATAGAGCTCAAGCGTACTGCACAATCTTGGATCGGTATGTGATCTTATTTAAAACACAATGGATGGCCGATTTCTTTCCCAAAAAGATCGATCTCCACTCGCAGCCACACTTTCGGTGAACGAATTTTAATGGAATCTTAAACCAAATATGTCGGGCTGGTTCCCTGCTTGCAGCCGTGACTGCTCACGAGTAGGTTAAATCATCTCGCGCAGTAGTTGCTCACATTTTCAGAGTGTGCTACAAAGAGTAGTTACTAAGTATAGTCTTACAAAACTGAAGCGATTACCGGCCGAGCTCCTCTTCCAATATCTGGTTGGCGTTTTGATGTTTTTTAAAAATAGAGGGACCTACATTTTATTCTAAGCTGCCTCCAAGCGACTGTTGGATTTTCACGAGGAGATTTTATTTCATGTCAAAACTACACTCGGAGGGCTTAATATTCCCTGCAAGGGTCGACCCAATTAAAAAAAAATTTTCTTAAATATTGGATACTGAGCAGACCAAAACTCAGCCCTGGCCTTCCCAATGCTAAATAAAAATTCGGTATATAAATAAGGGTTTCTTAAAAGTCTCTCTCTCAGCAGGAAACAGCGTGTGAACGACAGAATTATTGTCATGGAACAAAAAGGACTAGCCTAACGATTTGCCTATCTAAGTAAATTAAACTTTTATTAATTTGTTATACATATAAGTAAGTATGTACAGTATAGAGAAGTGCAGTGAAAGTAAATATTTTATCACTTAATATAAAATTAATTATTCATTGAGCCTTGAGCGGGCATTGTGGGCGCAGGCAGCACTTGATCGTGCCAAGTGAAATTCCTCTCACTTAAATATGAAAACAATAACTATATACTCACCCACGACTACATAGATATTTACATATAAATAGATGCATAATTCATAGAGATATATGTACCTCGACAAAGCACACAAAAAAAGAAACAATAATCAAAATTCAAAGAGTTGCGCAAAGACTGCTTAGCGGCTTTTGATTGCAAATATTCAAATAAAAGAAAACGAGTTTTAGGCACATAAAATGTACATACATACATACATACATACATGAATGTACAACGGTATCACACTTGGATACTGCAGTGCAGGCAAACAGAAAGGCTGACAGAAGTTCATAAGCAAGTCAGTTGCATAGAAGATCAAGTTGATAATGATTTGGGAGGAAAAAAAAATACTTTTCCATAATTTTAGAACTTTCGTTTAGAAAACAGGTTCAAAAATTAAAATAGAAGTTGCCGCATATTAGTACAGACATATAAGTTAGCTTGAAATGTATTATTTAAAAATAATTTGTAGCAGATTTTTTTTTAAGTAAAATTATACCCATAAAAATGTCCATATGCACATATGTATATGGAAATATGTACATATATTCGTCTATATTTATTGACATAAATTCAAAAGCTTGAAAATTTCATATTCAACTTAAATTTCATCATCATTTAAACGGTTATATAATGAGCAACAACGGTACTCCCAAACTTGCTTTTCACTTTTTTAATTTCTTTTTGTATGATTTTTTTTTACTCACTATTCAACTTAATTGACTTTTTGCAATTTATTAAAATATCTATTAAATTTTAACAAATTTAAAAACACAGTCACTTATCAGCGAAATACAAAAATATGAATAAAGAAATTAAATCTTCTTCTTTATTGGCGTTGGAAGAACAAACGCGCTTACCAAGTGCAACCAGGCCCTTTTCCAGCCGACCGTTCAAACAGTCGTCCTTACACGTATATTCCTCTACTGCCACCAGCGTTTACTGTGTCGCTACCTTTTTGTTTGATGATAGAAGATAATTCGTATTGGCCAAATCAATTTGGCCTCGCATCCTCATCCACTCCGGATGAATTTTAAATTGTGAATTTACGAGTACATGGTTAAGAAAATCTCGCTTTATGTGTTGTTATACGCAAAATTTAATTCTTTTGTTTAAAAAAAGAAATATTCAACTGAATTTCAAAGAGACAATATTATATATGTGCTCACAAACATATACATATGTACGAGTATGTAAATTTATTTCTTTTTATGCGTCAGAACACGTTTTTCTACCAATTTTATTGACGTCAACGTGTGAATATTACGGTTTTCAATTATAAATTCATTCAAACGAAGTTACCTATCGGTTAAAAGCGTCAAACTAATTTTTATAATAACGAATTATGCAGAAAAAACTGATTATATGCATGACGTGCTGGACTGAAATTTTTTTTAATTTATCCTAAATATTAAATTTTTTGTCTATAAAAATTTATGTAGGTACATTTCAATAATAGTTTCTGTACAAACAGACATATTATCAACTAGAGTTTGCCCGTGACTTCGTCAGCTGGATCTAATAAGTTTTATTAGGTTTAGTATATTACTCATTTTTTATAACTTATAAATATATAATATAATATATTCTACATTTTAAGCAAGCCACCAGTACCATCGAATCAATCCCGAGTCCACTTCCCGCAGAAAAAAGTATTTCCAATGGTTTGGACTCAAAGCTTTTACTGCACTGCACCAAACATGTAAATCAGGTTCAGGCTACGGATTGACCCGCCTTTTATATATGTATATAGAATGGCAGTACGCAAAGCTAACCACTCGGTTATGTATCTATGCAGCCTCAAGACCCAAAACTTATTGAAATCCGAAGTGTTTCTATGAAGTTTGGATATTTTTGAAAGAGTTTTCACGTAAATAAAAACTAAATTTCCGAAAAAGTCCTATTTATTGTTCGATTTATCTGCGATTTGGGACACAGGCACCTCATTGTTCAATAAGAGAAGGACCACATTTTCTTCATGGAAATGGACCTGGGACTCGTCATAAAAATCCATCATCCAATCAGCGGCGGTTTAGTATAACTTGTACATACAATATCTATGGACTTTTGTACATACAAATACTTAGCTTCATCAGTAATATTATAGTGAGAAAATAAATATTATATACAAATATTGTATTTGTATTTCATTACTTATTTTTACAAATAAGAGTAACAGTACTCCTACTCACTTCTGCTTTTTGCAACATTCATTTTGAGGACGCTCCTTTCATTGCGGTGAACTTTTACATATGTTAAGATAAAAAACAATAAAAATGTACACATTCTCATTTTACATGTATATACATAGGTATGTATGTATTTTCAAAAATACCACGTTGACATCCGCTTGCAAAATTCAAGATTTTAGTGACAAAAGCTTTTCATGCGTATCGTTACTTAAAAAACTTTTGAGGACTTTTTATTGGCTTTATATGTATGTAAACACATATGTAGGTTTGTGCAAAAAATGGCATAAAAGTTCGTTGAGCAACTGTGAAGATGATGCTGATGCCGTAATTAATTATGGTCTTCGGATTTATCTAACAAACTAACAAGTTGAGTTGTTATGGCGCTGGTAGGCCTTGATTTTTTATTAACAGCTTATACATTTTAAATTGGATACAAAACTAATTTTATGATTATGGAATTTTAAGTTGCTACCATCAATAGTTAGTAGTTTGTATATTAGGCACATACATATCTATGTATACATCTGTATGTGCGCATATAAATGTCATTAAAAAGTCATATAAACTGGCATAAATATGCATACATATATGCTTAGCTAGGTACATATGTACTTAAGTATATGTAAACATGTGTATGTATATAATAAAGTCTTTCACAATTATAAATTAAATCTTTCATCACTGATTGGGATCCACTTAAAAATCTATAAGGTAAGTGTGTCAGGTCCCTGAGGAAAAATAAAAAATTTGGACAACATGATTTATTTATATTATTAATAATATAATTTTAAAAATCCTGAATATTAACTGTTACCGTACCAGACCAGACACACATATAAAAATATGGAAAATTAATTAAAAAAAAATTTAAATATAAAGAAATTAATTTTTTTAAACGGCAGGGAATGTCCATTCCTCTGAGTGTATTTCGGACATGAAATAAAGGCTCTTCGTAAAAAACCATCAGCCGTTCGAAGGCGGCTTAGAATAAACTGTAGGCCCCTCCATTTCTTAGAAATGTACTACAGCACGCACGACAAATCGGAGGCGCAGCTGGGTCGGTTTAAATTTTGTTAAGAATATATCCATAGAATCAGTTCTACTCCTACATACAGGATGTTCTCCACCTTATCCTTCCAACAGATTAGAGGTCTTCCTCTTCTTCCGGTTCCACAGGCGAACATCGTTTCAGTCTGCAGTATTCACCGTTATCAACACACTAAGGGCAATAAACATCTTGCAAAACCTTTCTCTCGAAAACTCCTAAAACCGACTCATCAGATCTTGTCATGGTTCATGCCTCCTTGAAGAGTTTGATATTTATGTGTTAATTTCAATGGCCTATATGACTCTGAACAGTATGTATTTCACTCGGCACGCATCACTTTTTACTCATTAAGCGAATCTCTTCTTAGTCAGGTACTGGAGCATCTTTTCTGTCATTATCGATTGGGGATTCGGGTTCCCTATACCCGGGTGTTGAAATTTCACTGCTGAAGTGTGTTCGCTCTATAAACATAGTAAGCAAGGCATACTACATAGGTATGCGCCAGCCTTGAAATCGTCTCATTTTTTATAAAATTTTCGAGCATTATCCTGGTCGATCTGTTTCTTAAGTTTTTAATAAACGCATTTCTGACTGTCTTCATTTTGTCTACATTTGTGTGTATCTCGTTCTTCCCTTTAACTTTCGGTCCTGTGACAGCCACGTACCTTTATGAAATCCAGGCCTACAGACTATCATATCTCTGGCTCAGCCTAAGCCCGTT